>CM077148.1:117725950-118357384 GCA_039583875.1 Platanthera guangdongensis | reverse complement strand
AGTGTCATGAATGTTATCTAACCTTCAAAGTAGACTTTGCTGAAGACTGTAACACAACAACCATGTGCCCAGAGCAGCTGTGTGTCTACCAGTCAGAAATGCTGCTGGTAGACAAGTTCATTATAAGACTAACATGTAACTAGGACTCAATAGAAATTGGGATCCTAAGATAAAGTAAATGTGTGATGCAGGTTAGTTCAAGTGACCATACCCCTATATGGTACTTGGACAGTGGTTGTTCCAGACACATGACTGAGACATAAACAACTTGAAGGAGTACACTCCAGTGAAAGATGGATCCAAGGTTATTTTTGGTGGTTCAGATAGATGGGTGACTAGAGTGTATGGTAAGATTACCAATATCGTAGTCACCATCACAAAAATGGCTTATGATTGAAAGGTTGCAACACAACCTCATAAACATAAGCCAACTTTCTGATCTTGCTATGTTATTGTCTTCCACAAGAATGAGTGTCCGATTAAGAGATCAAGTAATCAAGAGGTCATCTTGACAGACATTAGGAGTGAAAATGTTTACTGTTTAAACTTTTTTGTCTAGATACAGACTCTCCTATTTGTCTAGTGGCAAATAAGAAAGTCTCAATTATGTCCAATGACACAAGAGACTAGCTCACTTGAATTACAAGACTATTGATAAGCTGTTCAGTCAAGAGCTACTTAGGAATGATCCTAATGTGAATTGCATCAAAGGGGGCATTTGCTCAGTATGCCAAAGGGCAAGCAGACCAAAGCCTCCTCAGGGGCATTGAGACCAAAGATTCTGTGAGGTGTTTGTACCTCTTGCATATGTACTTGTTTGGTACTATGCCAGTTTATAGTCTGGTAGAAAAGTCTACACCCTTCTGTTGGTTGATGACTATTCCAGGTTTGCTTGTGTTTCTTCTCAAGAAGAAGAATGAAATGCTCGACATCTTCATCAAGTTTGTTAAGCATATTCAGAATGAGTTTAACAACAGTGGTCAAAATCAGAAGTGATCATGAAAACTGATTTCCAGTCAGAAAGCATGACAATGTTCTATAAAGAGCAAGAGATTCATCAAGAATTTTCTTTTACAAAAACTCCCCAGCAAAATGAGATTGTTGGGAGGAAAATAGGACTCTCATAGAGCTGAAAGAACATTATTGAGTGATACATCTCTCCAGATTATTCTGGACTGAGACAGTGAATACTGCATGTCATGTCCTCAACAGGGCCTCTAGCACCAAGAGTCACAAGAAGACTCCCTATGAGATCTTGAAAGTCAAAAAACAAATCTGGGCTATCTCAGAATATTGGTAGTAAATGCTATGTGCTTCACAATGAGAAATCCTATGTGACTAAGTTTGCTGCCAAGTCTTTGATGAGATTTTTGTGGGTACAACAATCATAGCAAAGTTTATAGGATCTACAACTTGAAAAACCAAGCTATAGAAGAATCTGTTCATATAATCTTTGATGAGTCTACTATGATAACAGTGAGTTGTCAAGCTTCTCTTCTAGTACTGCAGGTACAAAACAGATGATGGACAAGCCGACAATCAAAGAAGCAGCTCCGGTATCCAAGATAAAATGGACATTCCAGTATAAGAACTGCCAGACACAAATGCGATGGATGAAGATCAGCAAGAAGCTGCACCAGTAGTTGAAGCTAGATTGCCTCCAACAATCAGGCATCTGAGGGATCATCCAAGACACCAGATCATTGGTGATGCAAGTCAAGGAGTAGTGACCAGGAGCAGAAGTATCAACACAACACTATACTTAAGCTTCTGTCACAGGTTGAGCCAAAGAAGTTTGAAGAGGCCAACATAGATCAGTTATGGATTGTTGCTATGCAAGAGGAACTGAACCAGTTTAAGAGATGCAAGATCTAGAAGCTGGTTCCCAGACCACAAGGATATAATGTCATTGGAGTCAGTGGATTTACAGGAATAAAATTGATGAAAATGACATTATAATCAAGAACAAGACAAGACTAGTAGCTAGAGGTACATGCAAGAGGAAAGTATTGATTTTGATCAAACCTTTTCCCTTGTAGCAAGATTGGAGGCCATCAGATTATTCCTTGCATTTGCTGCACACAAGAGATTCAAGGTATACCAGATGGATGTGAAGTCAGCCTTCCTAAAGGTGACTAAAAGAAGAAGTCTATTGTTAACCCAGAAATCGGCGATCCTTCCCAAGATAGTCAGCTTGCTAGTCGCGGCCTGCTCCAGGTTCTCCCTGGTGTTCGCGACAAGCCCAAGTGTAGGCGGATAGATTTCTCTGTCCGCCCAGGTCGCATAGCTACCGCGTCCCTGCGGGACGGCGAGCTGTGTTCCATAGCTCACCCTCGTAGGACGCGCGGTTAGGCCTGCTAACCGCGCAACATTTTTCCTTGCAGGAGGCAATCTAAAGCAACAGGGGGCGATCTGTGCGATCTATTCCTTCAGTCCGCCAGGTCGCCCAGCCGGCGTCAACCCTAGACCAACTCAACCGTCGCGGCTCGGCGGACTTACTCTAACTCTACGCTCGCCATCAGAGGGATTCCATCTCCCCTACAGGGGCGGCCTGCTCCTCAGGCTGCACACAAGGGGCGGCCTGCTCCTCAGGGCCCGCCACACAAGGGGCGGCGTGCTCCTCAGGCTGCCACACCAGGGGCGGCGTGCTCCTCAGCTGCCGCCACCCCAGGGGCGGCCTGCTCCTCAGGCCGCCACACAAGGGGCGTCCTGCTCTCAGGCCCCCCCTATGCCTCAGCAGCCCAAAGGAGGCGGCCTGCCTCCTCCCAGTCCGGCCAGCCGGGCGGCCTGCTCGCCGAGTCCGCCCAAGCCTCCATGATGACGTCACTGGGCCCTGCTTCTAGAAGATCTTCCCCGGACCTATAAATAGCTTCTAATACCTCTCATTGAGAAGGACGACGACGATGACGGGCAGGAGGAAAACTGCCAGGCCATCAAGACCTGCGGACTCAGTTTTCCAGTCCTCTACAGCTGATCATCAAGACCTGCGACCTCAGTTTCCCAGTCCTCCGCCGCTACCAGCAAGCTGACCATCAAGTTGTGCAGCCTACTTGCAGCCTCTTTTGCTTAGCCTCTGACAACTTCTTCCTTAGCCGTCAGCTACCCCCTTTGTACCCTTTATTGCTTTCTCATGTAATGGTGCAATAGCAAGCTGTAATCTTGTTTCTTGATTAAAGGAAAGCCAATCAAAAGAGTGACATTTAAGCCGCGACGGGCGAAGTCTGTTGTTGCCGCTGCTAGTGGCCCCTCTCTTTAGCTCAGCTCAACACCCTTGGCATCAATCTGCAAGTACAACCGTCAAAGTAACCGCCTGCTCGACAGATTCTGATCAACCTTCTCTGCTGATCATCAGCCTTCTCTGCTGATCATCAGCCTTCTCTGCTGATCATCAATCTTCTCTGCTGATCATCGGCCTTCTCGACCTTCTCTGCTGATCATCAGCCTTCTCCGCTGATCATCAGCCTTCTCCGCTGATAATCAGCCTTCTCCGCTGATCGTCAGCCTTCTCCGCTGATCGTCAGCCTTCTCCGCTGATCGTCAGCCTTCTCCGCTGATCGTCAGCCTTCCCGGCTGCTCTCAGCCTTCCCGGCTGCTCTCAGCAAACCTCTCCTCTATCCCCGCAACCCTTGAACAAGCGCTTGCTCCACTCTCGAGCACTCAGAAACTTCCTCCTCTCCATCCCCGCAACCATCAACCTCTTCACCTTATCACCTTGCCCGTGAGACCGAACACGTCGTGTTAATTGTTGGTGCCCACGACAACAACCACCCTTTCCAACCCCCTACTCTTCTCCCCATCGGTTTTCACGCATCAACAGTTCACACATGACCTTCAGATCCGAACAGACGGTGAACAATGACAGTTAGCCATGTTAGATCATCGTTCAGCCGAGAACCTTGCTTGATCAAGTCCCAGTGATGATCCTCTCTGGGAGGCCTTCGAGCAATCACGCCGTGAAAATGCTCTGCAATTTCAAGTAATCAACCAAATGCTTGCTGTGATCACCCAGCGATTAGACACAACCTGCAGCAGCTCCAGTTGCTCCAGCAGCTCCAGTCAATCCAACCCCAACATTGGAGAATCAACAAGCTTATCCTCCAGCTTGCCCGTCGGTCTATCCTCCTTACACAACAACCTTTCCGTAAGGGCATGCAGTCCCTTTGCGACCTCAAGAAGAAGAGTTTGTAGCTCGTTAAAACTTCTTCCGGGAAGCAGACCGGGGGAGCCCAACAAGATTCCTGAACTTTCAGGGAAGTCATCCTTACCCATCAACTCCTATTTTTGCTCCTCATACCACAGCTTTTCCTTTCAATCCAGCTTCTTTTGCAGCTGCAACTTATGCTCTCTTTTATCCTTATGCTGTAGGAGAACAGGAAGAGCCGTCACTGTTTTTAGAGAACGTTCGGCATGAACCAACGCCAGCTAATTTCAGAGAGCCACGGTTACCAATCTACACTGGGAGACTGATCCAGTGAAGCATCTTCAAGCTTTTGAGTCAGCCGTTGCTCTCAAAACTCTCTCAGACGCTATTAAGTGCAAGCTCCTTGTGACAACGTTTGATGGGCAAGTGAGGGATTGGTTCTATGGTCTTTGCCCTCACTCCATCACTTCCTTTGCTGATCTGCGAAGGGAGTTCTGCTCAGATTCTCTACTTCAACAAAGGGAAAGAGCGGACCAGAAGCCCTGTTTGAGATCAGGCAACGTCAGAATGAAACTTGGTCTCAGTTCGTTGATCGATTCCAGAGAGAAATTTTGGACATCGAGATTGTTGGTCAAGAAATGTACCGAGTGGCTCTTATCCACGGTCTCCGTGAAGGGCCGCTCAAGTTTGAAGCCAATGTCTGAGCTCCAAGAACGTACCAAGAGTTGATTGCCTTAGCCAACTCATACATCCGAGGCGAAAAGAGCAACCCAGACTTCATCTCCAGGCTTATATCATAGAAAGATCCTTCTCACAAGCAGCCTCCGAGGTCTCCTCACAAAGATTTCTCATCTCACTCCAGGAAGGGAAGAAGGTTTCAGCGTCATCGATATCCCTTCCAGGATCATGAACGTACTCGAGATCAATTGCTGTCACTACCAGCTCCCTCTTCACAAACAACTGCAGTTCATCCACAGCAGGATGATGACTTGCAGGAGCGTGAACTCGAAGAGGCCATGCTAGAAGTAAGCCAAGTCATGAAGGACATGACTAACTACAAGAGGCCTTATCGACCAGCTGATCAAAGATCTAAAGACTCAGATCCATACTGCGAATTCCACAAAGAGCCAGGCCACCTAACTGAAAACTGCCGAGCACTCCGCCAATTAGTGCAAAAGATGCTGAGGCAGGTAAGATGCGTGACCTGCTTCCCAAAGATGATCTCCCTGATCCAACAACCTCAAAGGGTAAAGAAGTTGCAGACATTCCGTGTTGCTCAAGAGGAGTGAGCCTAGTCGACGATTGCCCTCGCCTTTTTATCAACAATAATGTTGAAGCCTTTGATGCTGATGACGAAGGCAGGCTTGGAAGACTATTCTGAGCTAAAAAAGGACATCATAGTTCCTCAAAGCTCCTCGCAACCATTGACTGTTATCTCTACTTTACGTTTTTCAAACATTCTCTTTGCAAAACACTTCTAAGTGTGGCTTCTTGCATTTCATTAAAATTTACATCAGGGATCCTGTAGCGACACATTTCCCTTTTTGGAGTGTTTCTTCCTCTATTTTCTCTTTTCCAAGAGATCACTGAACCACTGAGATATCGCCGAGTCTTGCTATAGGCCCCTCGAGATTGGATTCCGATGTAAGGCCACAATGACCACATATCGTGGGGAGTGTTCGCATATGTGTAGTGAGAGCTATCCAACTCTCATGTGGAGGAATACAGGACTTCGGATCCTAGCCAGTATCTGATACAAAGTGTGCGTCAGGAAGGCCCATGTGTTAGCTCTGCTGTGCTTCATTAAGGATACATCACGGTTACGATGATCTTTGCTGGACAAGCAATGACGATCAAGCGTAGCCTTGTCTCTTTGATCATCTCATGACTGTGATGGCCGAACACTCTATGGTACTCTCAATCCGTGCTTTCGCGGGGCCCACAACTCCACTGATTTTTCCACATACAAGCAATGCAGTAGGGCACTTGGCGCAATTAGTCTTATTGATCAGTGATGTTGTAACTCGAGGCAAGAGAGCAGTGTATCTAACGACCCTTCTCAGGATTTCCCGTGTTTTTCTCTTTTGTGCCTTTCAGAAGGATGCGCGGCCAGCCCGCTCTTAGTAGGACTATACTCGTTATGACCTTTCTCAGGCAAGCGATGCATAATGCCCACAGGTGATCTCCTGTGGCAACATCCAGTCTTTCTTGGTCATCTCCGAGTATAGACCTCTTTTTTGTCAACTGCCTCTTTCACATGTGAACAGGTTAAATCCAACCTATCAAAAGGATTCACAACAATCATTTCTGCTTATTCTCGTCTTATATACATTGCTTGCTCAAAGCTCTATCAGATGATGATCTGCAAAGTTCTTCGTTACTCTTATTAAATGCTAATGACATCAATCATTGATCAAAGAATCTGACTCTTCTTGATAATCAAACCTTGCTATTGGAATCTAGTTAAGATTGACAGAATGCGTCAAGCTTTTTCTCTACTAATGTGATCATATCCATCCTATCATATCAACAGTCAACACTCGACTTATTGATCTGGACTTCATGTTAAAGGAGTCACCTCTAATTTAGCAAGAAGATCACTACTCTGGTTTGATCTCCGTTCAATTATCATCAAAGCTCGTCAGACATTTCCTCTGCTATATGATCATATCGAACTTATCTCATCAACAGTTAGCATTCGCAAGTTCCGCTCAGGTACTTGCAGCTTAGCTCATTATATTATCTCTGCTGCTCACTCTTCTCTTTGCAGTGATTAGCAGGCACCTGCAAGTCTTATCCAGCTACTTGCAGCTTAGTCTTTCCTCATATCTGCTTCTAACTCTCTTCTTGCAGAGATCCGCAGATGCTTGCAAGTTTCTTCACAGGTACTTGCAACTTACTTTCATATACCACATCTGATGCTAACTCTTTTTTTTCAGAGATTAGCAGATTCCTGCAAATCACTTCAGGTACTTGCAGCTTACTTTACTTTCATATCTGTCACTAACTTCTCTTTTGCAGCAACCAGCAAACGCTTGCAAGTCCCCTTCAGGTACTTGCAACTTATTTTTTTCTTCACGCATGCTGCTTACTCTTCCTTTTGCAGAGGATAACAGGTTCTTGCAAGCTTCCATCAGGCAAACCCAGGTACACACAGGATGTACCTTCCATACATTCCTATACTAACTTTTCCTTTGCAGGAAAAAGACAGGCATTAACAAACTCCTAAGGAGAGACATCAGGTTCTATCTCTCCTTTCCCCTTCCTTTCCTTTGGGGTGGATCACGATTTTCGTGGGTCTCCAACTTTTTCGAAGTTCCCTTCGGAACTTAAAAAAGTGCGGGGATTATGTTAACCCAGAAATCGGCGATCCTTCCCAAGGTAGCCAGCTTGCTAGTCGCGGCCTGCTCCAGGTTCTCCCTAGAGTTCGCGACAAGTCCAAGTGTAGGCGGACACATTTCTCTGTCCTCCCAGGTCGCATAGCTACCGCGTGCCCTGCGGGACGACGTGCTCTTCCCATAGCCCACCCTCGCAGGCCGCGAGGTTAGGCCTGCTAACCGCACAACATTTTTCCTTGCAGGAGGCAATCTAAAGCAACAGGGGGCGATCTGTGCGATCTATTCCTTCAGTCCGCCAGGTCGCCCAGCCGGCATCAACCCTAGACTAACTCAACCGTCACGGGCTCGGCAGACTCACTCTCCGGCTCGCCATCAGAGGGATTCCATCTCCCCTACAGGGGCGGCGTGCTCCTCAGGCCGCCACACAAGGGACGACCTGATCCTCAGGCCGCCACACAAGGGGCGGCCTACTCCTCAGGCCGCCACCCCAGGGGCGGCCTGCTCCTCAGGCCGCCACACAAGGGGCGGCCTGCTCCTCAGGCCGCCACACAAGGGGCGGCCTGCTCCTCAGGCCGCCACACAAGGGGCGGCCTGCTCCTCAGGCCGCCCCCATGCCTCAGCAACCCAAAGGAGGCGGCCTACCTCCTCCCAGTCCGGCCAGCCGGGCGGCCTGCTCGCCGAGTCCGCCCAAGCCTCCATGATGACGTCACTGGGCCCTGCTTCTAGAAGATCTTCCCTGGGCTTATAAATAACCCCTAATACCTCTCATTTGAGAAGGAGGACGACGACGACGACGACGGGCAGGAGGAAAACTGCCAGGCCATCAAGACCTGCGGACTCAGTTTTCCAGTCCTTTACAGCTGATCATCAAGACCTGCGGACTCAGTTTCCTTGTCCTCCGCCTCTACCAGCAAGCTGACCATCAAGTTGTGCAGCCTGCTTGCAGCCTCTTTTTGCTTAGCCTCTGGCAACTTCTTCCTTAGCCGTCAGCTTCCCCCTTTGTACCCTTTATTGCTTTCTCATGTAATGGTGCAATAGCAAGCTGTAATCTTATTTCTTGGTTAAAGGAAAGCCCGTCGCAAGAGTGACATTTAAGCCGCGGCGGGCGAAGTCTGTTGTTACCGCTGCTAGTGGCCCCTCTCTTTAGCTCAGCTCAACTCCCTCGGCATCAATCTGCAAGTACAACCGTCAAAGTAACCGCCTGCTCGACAGCTTCTGATCAACCTTCTCTGCTGATCATCAGCCTTCTCCGCTGATCATCAGCCTTCTCCGCTGATCATCAGCCTTCTCCGCTGATCATCAGCCTTCTCCGCTGATCCTCAGCCTTCTCCGCTGATCGTCAGCCTTCTCCGCTGATCCTCAGCCTTCTCCGCTGATCGTCAGCCTTCTCCGCTGATCGTCAGCCTTCTCCGCTGATCGTCAGCCTTCTCCGCTGATTTGTCAGCCTTCTCCTCTGATCATCAGCCTTCCCGGCTGCTCTCAGCAAACCTCTCCTCTATCCCCGCAACCCTTGAACAGGCACTTGCTCCACTCTCGAGTACTCAGAAGCTTCCTCCTCTCCATCCCCGCAACCATCAACCTCTTCACCTTATCACCTTGCCCGTGAGACCGAACACGCCGTGTTAATTGTTGGTGCCCGCGACAACAACCACCCTTTCCAACCCCCTACTCTTCTCCCCATCGGTTTTCGCGCATCAACATCTATGTTGAGCAGCCTCTAGGTTTTGTTGTTCCTAACTCACGTGATTCTGTTTATAGACTTAGGAAAGCTTTATATGGACTGAAGCAAGCCCCTAGAGCTTGGTATGAGACATTGTCTAGTTTCCTCATTGAGAACAAATTCTCAAGGGGGAAGATAGACAAGATTCTATTCCTAAGAGAATCTAAGGGTAAGATCATCCTAGTGCAGATATATGTAGATGCCATTATCTTTGGATCTACTGATGACAACCTTTGCAGAAAGTTTGTCAAACTTATTTAAGAGAAGTTTGAGATGAGCAGGATGAGTGAACTCAAGTTCTTCTTGGGTCTCCAAGTTAGACAGACTGATGATGACTTGTCCATATCCCAGTCTAAATTTACCAGGGAGTTAATCAAGAAGTTTGGTATGGAGAATTCCTCTACCATGAAAACTCTCATGGGGTCAAGTATGCCTTTAGACAAAGATGACGCAAGGAAAGCTGTTGATGAAACTTTGTATATAGGGATAATTGACTCCCTTCTATATCTAACTGCACGTAGGCCGGACATCATGTATGTTATATGTGTTTGTGCTAGGTATCAGACTTGCCCTAAAAAATCTCACTACTATGTTGCAAAGAGTATTTTGAGGTATCTTAAGGGCCCACCAGATCTTGGCCTATGGTACACTAGGAATGAGGAGTTTGAACTAACTGGTTATTCAGATGCAGATTTTGTAGACTGCAAAGAGGACAAGAAGAACACTTCTGACACCTGTCAATTCTTGGGAGGAAGACTAATGTCTTGGAGCAGTAAGAAGCAAACAAGTGTTGCAATCTCAACTGCAGAGTCAGAGTACATTTCAGCAGGTAACTGCTGTGCTCAGTTGCTGTGGATCCAGCATCAGCTCCAGGATTATAACCTCCAGATAAGTAGAAGTCCATTATATTGTGATTCTACTAGTATCATCTCAATTGCTAGGAATCCTATCTCACACAGTAAGACTAAACATATTGAGATTAGATATCATTTCAGTAGGGAGCATGTAGAATGTGAAGATATCAACCTTGAGTTTGTCCCAATAGACAAGCAAGTGGCTGACATCTTCACTAAGCCACTTGATGAAGCAAAGTTCAACACTTTCAAGTTTGAATTGGGTATGTTGAACCTAACATAACTTTAGTTGCTCTCTATGGTGTGCAAGTTATACTTTTTCTTGCAGGTAGACAAGTATTATGAGATCAGAACCTCCCTGACTATTTACAGAACTCAAAAAGGCGGAGGAGAAGGATATGAATCTGGTATCATAGGACATGAGGAAAATGATACAAGTGGTATCAGAACTATGAGAAGGATACGATCAAATTGATCAAGACAAGGATGCAACAATTCAGTGGGAGCAGGTGTTATGTTGATCACCCTGCAGACAAGGAAGTGTGGTAACTAAACCTTCTCTTGTTTAGTTAGATTTTCCAAGTTAATGCTCTACTGCTGCATATGTTAGTGTATGTCATTGATTTAATTGATTGCGAGTTTTGACTTCTTCAAACATGAAGAGATTGTTGAGTCCATTGCACATAATGTCATAGATTTGAAGAAGTCAATCATGTCAATGATATACATAAAGTTGTATTTGATGTGTGCTTAAGTTCATGCATGCAGGTTGTTCTTGAAACACTGATAATACAGGTATTCCAAGTGATTGGACATGTGGACACAATGATTGATGCAGGACATGTAGGAATTTGCCTAAGTCCACAAGCGTTGAGTGAAGCTTACTCAACGCCAGGTGCAGGAATTCGGTTAAGTCCACAAGCGTTGAGTGAAGTCAACTCACTCAACGCCAGATGCAAGGGAAGATGCTAGATAGACTGAAAATCGCCTAAGTTCACAGGCGTTGAGTGAAGCTTACTCACTCAATGCCAGGTAAGTAAAAGCGTTGAGTATAGCTTGGGTAGTATATGCCCGCTAGACAGAAATGTGGTTAAGTCCACATGCGTTGAGTGTAGTCTACTCACTCAACGCATGCAGCAAAAAGCTGTGAGACAGACTGAGGCAATCAAAGCCTAAGGAGAAACTGATTGAAATGTGGCTAAGTCCACAGACGTTGAGTGAAGTATACTCACTCAACGCCATAACATCAAAATCGTTGAGTATTGCTCAGTCAGTAAAATCCACAAAAAATCTGTGTAAATATTTGACTAAGTTCACAGGCGTTGAGTGAAGTTTACTCACTCAACGCCATGTGATAAAAAGCGTTGACTGAACCTTTGTCAGTCAGAGTCTGTGATCTCACAGAAATTTGACTAAGTCCAAATGCGTTGAGTGTAGCTTACTCACTCAACGCCAGATAACAGAATAATATCTGTTAAGTAGTTTGGGCGTTGAGTGATGTAGGCTTACTCAACGCCTAGCAACGGAAAGTTGGCTAAGGCAAAAAGCGTTGAGTGATGAAGACACACTCAACGCTCTCAACTCCTAGTGACAGAAAGTGGTTAAGGCAAAAAACGTTGAGTAATGAAGACACACTCAACGCTCTCAACGCCAGAGTAGAAGAAATATTTTCTAAGACAAAAAGCGTTGAGTGGACTCAACGCTCTCAACGTCTAGAGACAAATAGCGTTGAGTGGACTCAACGCTCCCATCACCTAATGACAGAGATATTTTTCTAAGTGTTTTGACGTTGAGTGAAGGTTGTTCACTCAACACTTAGTCACAGAATGATTGGCTAAGGGAAAATGCGTTGAGTGAAGCTTGTTCACTCATCGCCTGAGAAAGACAGAAATCTGTCCAAGTGTTTTGACGTTGAGTGAAGCTTACTCACTCAACGCCTATACTAAAGATGTTTGATTTTTGCTAAGTGCACAGATAGTGACGTCAACAAAGTCAACAAAGTCAACTGTATTCAATTTAAGTGCTGGAAAACTACAGAGCACGACAAACACCGCCGGAAGTCTACTGTACGACTTCTTCCGTTAAAGCAAGATGCAGCTATCTCCTGCAGGTGATCCCCACAAGCTTCTTGGAGTCGTTAATCGGCGGAAGATAAAAGGGACAGCTCCCGGATGTTGAAGGAAACTTTTTAGGGTTTTATCCAAAACGAAAAAGAGCGGCTGGAATTCATCTTCATCGCCATTGCTGCCGAGAAAAAGCTTGAAGACTTCCAGCAAAACAAAAAGTTCAGTTAGGTGTAGCACTTTTCTTCTGCTACAACAAGATCAGAAAGACTTCTGATAAAGAAAGAAAGGAGTGCCTTCAGTCTTATATGAGTTCAGTTAGCTGATTGAAGATCTTAAGACCTAGGCGTTCTTCCGTCTTCTTCAGCAAGTTCAAAATTTATATTCTGAGATTCTTCCAGCAGAGGCAGAATTTCTTCCTGCTGCTGTGAAGAAAGATAGAGCTGAGATAACTCAACCCTAGTTGTTGACACAGAGAAATTTCTTCGTGTCAAATTAATTAAACCTATATTGTTCTGTAGGATCCTTTTAGATCTGAGCTGTAGGGCCTTTGGCCAGAGGTAGGGCAAATTTGCCTGAGCTGTAGGAGAGTTTTACTCTCTGAGTGCAGGATCCAACTTGGATCTGAGGCAGGTGATCTTTTGATCACTTAGTTGTAGGGCTTAACAGCCTGAGGTAGGTGAGTCATTCTCACTAAGTTGTAGTATCCTTTGGATCTGAGGTAGGGCTTAACATCCTGAGATAGGAGAGTCATTCTCTCTGAGGTAGAATCACCTGTGGATCTGAGGTAGGGCTGTCCTCCCAGCCTGAGTTGTAGGGCTTAACAGCCTGAGGTAGGTGATCTGTTGATCACTGAGTTGTAGGGCCGTGTGCCTTAGCTATAGGTCTTGGAGGAGACCGAGTGGTCCTGCGGGATCGTGGTGTAAGCTCTTTGAGCTGAGTTTTGGAGAAGTGTCTTGTCTAACTGAAAGTTAGAAAGGTGGGAGGAGAGTGGATGTACCGATAATCTGAGGAACCACTATAATTTCTGTGTGCTTTTCTGTGTTTTTTTCCTTTTGCAGGTTCTTGAAAGCTAATAACTGCCAACATTCTATGTAACTAAAGAAGAAACAAAAAAAAAAGTCACAAGACATCAATAAACCTATTCACCCCTCCCCCCTCTATGTTGCAAGCTACCTTGAAAACAAAGACTTTCACCCGTCACCGCCATTGGATTCCTTTTGCTATGTCAGTATTATGATATTGTGCAATTTCTTTTTTTATAAAATACTGGAAAATAATTTGTAGTTGGGCATTTTGATTTCCTAGTGCATTGGTTCGTTATTGTCTTTGTTCTCTGTAGCTTAATTGTGGAGGTTGTGGTTAATATCACTTGGTGCAAATGTTAGCGTGATTTGCTTGTGTCCCTGTAGATTTATTAATCATCTTGTGTTAATTTGTCTCGGTTATAAATTCTTTACCGCAAAGTTTTAATTCCGGAATAATTAATTAAGAACCATTTGCATTCTCATTTAATTGTGTTTGTTTGAGGTCATTTTGCATCACATCCACTTAGGTTTGCATTACAGTCAACACACCCGAGTCACACTACCTACTTGCGTCAGCTCTTCTGTGATCGCTGAATAAGGACGCTTAACAGTAGGCAATTCTTGAGTCACGGTCGGAGGAGCTGAAAGGATTATCCTGAGCACGGTCAGCGTTCGGGCTTCCAGTCGGCAATCATCGACTGCTGATTGACGATTCTTCTTGGACGTGCTGAAATTTTAGTATCTTGACAGCATCACTGGGAGAGCTTCAATCTGGGCCTAAGAGATGATGGGGAAGTTGATGGGAGCAGCCTGTCTGAGTCTATACTGTCTGGATGCCTTATATAATTTGTTCTATCAAATCATCAAGGTTTTTTTCCAACATTTTTGATGTACAAATTCCTCTTCTTTTACCAGCCATTGCTCTCATTAAATTTTTTGGTTGGGATCAAGTCACTGTACAAACGTGATTGTTTGCTTTCAAAACTTTTTTCTTTCCTTCTTAATTATTTTTTGTTATTGGTTGTAAATGATTGAGTTCTCGTTTGGCACACTGGCACAGACCCATTCCATTTGCACTTTGCCTCCCCTGCCCAATTTTGTCCGTTGTTTGGCTACACACATCAACGGTCGCCACCACAGTTTTTGTGGGTCACAACCGGTAAATTCGAGACGCGATATGCTGGGCTAGTGTGGTGCATCAACACGCATATATTTCGTGTGAACCTTTTCTCGATCCATTTCCTATTAGGTTGCTCTCCATGCCGGATAGCTTCTGTCCATCTTGGTCGCAGCCGTCCTTCTCTGGAAGATCGCTGGCTCTGATCGTAACCTCCCCATTGCTGAAAGCCAGGACATTCCCCTTGCAGATTGCTGGCCTATTGTCTTTTTCCTGCTCTAATCAAAAAACCTGTTGTCTTCCTCCTATGTCTGCAACCTATTCTCTTCCTCCTGCTACAAGGTAAAATCTATTTTAGACTATTTCTATTGATGGCAAGGTGTTGGTCCTTTTTTGTAGATCTGAAGTTTAGGCTTTAGAAATTTATGCTTATCAATATTTTGAGGGAATATGTTGATCTGCAAGCTGAACTGACCTACTTTTTCCTTCTGGATTCAATAAAAAAACTTTTGATATCAGATCTTATAATTAAAAATAGGAACTCTAATTTCTGCTTGTGATCTGCAAGCTGAATCATGTTGTATGGTTGTATAATTTTATTGGTTATGTACAAAAATACATAGGAACTTTGATTTCTGCATATTGTTTCGGCATTCCTTGTATCTTTGCATTCTGCATATGAAGTTTTACTTTCCTTGAGCTGTATCTTGATGTATTTTTTAACTTGTGACTCCGCATGACTTCAAAATACAGAAAGTTTCCAAACAAAACTTTGTTCACACACCACAGTTCATTACCAAAGGTTCACAAATGACAGTTTCTGATGACAATGCCAAGACCACCCCCACTACCCCAAACGGCCCCAAGTCTTGTCAGATGTGACACCCTACTCTTTCTTTAATGCTGTCTTCAATTATTTAAGTTTGTATTAGTTTGCTATTTGATATAATTTTTGCAGTGCTGAAGTGTTTCATTATGTTATCCGTCACTTTCAAATTTTAGTAAGATGCTGACTTCTCAACCATCATTCCTATTTAAGATTCATTTGCATGTGTTTAAATTTATGTGAATTCCATACTTAAAACATTGGAGTTGAATGCGCAGGTCATCACCAGCGATGATTCGGCATCAACAGAAAGTGAGTCTGACATTATGGACTTTGAAGAAGATGAAATCCATTTCAATAATATATTTGCAGCAGCCACCTGTGCTATTTATATGTATCACAAAAAGTACATATGGAAGGTTCCATCAATGCCAGCGAAAGAAACTGGGGTAATGTGGGTACTAAATGTGCTTAACGGAGAACCATCTCGTTGCCTCGAGGCTTTCAAAATGCCCAAGGAAGTCTTTATTGATCTTCTCGGTGAATTGGGATCCAAATACGGTTTACGGGGTTCTAGAAGCACTTCAACCAAAGAGGTACTCGCGATGACATTATCAGTTCTTGGATGTAATGAATCAAACAGAATGGTTTGCAAGCGATTTCAACACTCGGGAGAGACAGTGAGTAGATATTTCAATGAGGGCCTCATTTCTCTAGTTCGCATGTCCATGGATATAATCGCTCCAATTGATCTGGCTTTTAGGAATGTCCCATCGGAGATTGCCAGGAATAATATGTACATGCCATACTTCAAGGTAATTTTGTTCAAGTGGTTAGTACGTACTAATCATTTTTATTGTTTGTGTTATAAGAAGATTGAAACTTTAGTTTTAACACCTTACAGGACTGTATTGGGGTTATCGATAGCACTCATGTCAAAGCTCGTGTTCCTCTAAATGATCAAATTATTTACACAGAAAAGACAGAATGCCCCACGCAAAAAGTTTTCGCTGTTTGTGATTTTAATATGTGCTTTACTTTTGTAGTAACAGGTTGTGAGGGAACAACACAGGATGGAGTTATTTTAAAACAAGTTATGAGAGAACCGTCATATCATTTTCCGGTTCCTTTACCTGGCAAGTCTTTTACCTTTTTTTTTCTCTTTATTGAAATTATTAAGATCTATAGAGAGGATATAAGTGGAGTTTTATTTTATTAATCTATTATTTTTTTTTTAGGAAAATATTATCTCATGAATTCTCCAAGTCCTTGGAGACGAGGTTTTCTACGACCTTACAAAGACCGCATGATCTTACCAGATTTTTCGCCATATTGCGGGTTTTCATATGATCACCAACAGGCTTTCAATCAGAGGTATTATGCACTCCATAGTGTAATCAAACGGGCTTTTCAAATCTGGAAGAAAAAGTGGATTGTGCTGCATGATATGTCGAATTTTTCTTTTGAGAAGCAAAGGTTGATTGTGGCAGCAACCATGACATTGCATAATTATATTCGTAAGCATCCTTCTCAATCCGATCCTGATTTTCGAGAATGCGAGGGAAATCTAGTTTTTGTACCTTCAAAGACACAAAAAATCCAGTTGGTAGATATTGCTTCAATCGGTCAACCTCTAGAGAATAATGGATATGATGAATACGATGATTGTAGCGAGTATCTTAACCCCGATGAATATGAGGGGGATGATTCTATGTCAATGACACAATTGCGAGATCACATTTCCCATGAATTAGCTGCATCTAGTGAATGCATTTGATGTTGTAAGTAGGTTCTAATTATGACATCTATGTTCCGAGAACTGCCTTTGTTAAAGTTTCGTTTTACTTTCTGTTATTCCCCACAAGAAAAATTTTTCGCAATCCTAAATGCTTACAGTTCTACCTACAGGTATAAAATTTGGACTAGCATCAAATGAGTCTAATGTTTGCCCTCACTCGACTATGGCTCCGTTTCATGCGGTCGTAATCGCTGGACCGGTGAAAATAAGTCCCCCCAAACGGAGCTTATATATGCTCAATCTTATCCGTACGCTCACATCTGAGTGTAATTCATATGCTCATATTATACAAAAAGATTGAACATAATCGTTCATGCATTTATCGTAGCCAATAATTTGAGCCTCATGAAGTCTTGCAACTTTTAATCCCAGCTATATTAAACAATTTGACATCCTTCTAGTTAAGGCAATTTTTAACCTAAATTATGTTAGCTTTTAGTCCTTAGCGGACAGAAAGATATGCTGCGTAGATGAATCAAATTTATGTTGTCATATAGCTTAGAATGTTGGAGACTTATTACTGTCATTTAGGCTGTGTTTGACGCGGTTTATCACAACTTATTTGCTTCGGTGAGGTTGGACAAAAACGTCATTGTCATAGAATGTATGTTTGGTATCACAAGTTATAAAAAAGAAATTAGTCTGAGGCATAAAATTTTGATATGACAATGACATTTTTGTCTAACCTCACCAGTGCAAATAATCTTTTCGCTTGTCATTCTTTATGTTGTCAAAGTTGGTTTTTTTAATCTTTTAATACACGTTCTCATGGACACATTGTACCCCATGGGTTTAGGCAGGGCCCATGCGTTGGGAAATCCATGTTGATTTTATGGTATAAAATCATGACAATACTAGATTTAGGAGATAGATGAAGCTCAAAAGAAGTAGAAGGAAGCTATCCAGAACCAATTATATCATGAGCAGTTCATGGTCACCGACAAAGTGTTTGTTGATGGGGGATACAAATGATTATCGGATATCCGTAAACCTGATCACTTGTTCTTCCTCAAAGAGGCCCCAGATAAAACACAAAACATTGTCCAGAGATTTTCATTCATTGACCAATGTTCGTGGATTAGGCTCAATGATCTGCGAGGTTCTCAGAAGGAAGTTCTGACTAAAGAACAAAGACCTGAGTTTACCGATTGGTGATCGAGTCTCGATGATCGCCGATTGACCAAGAGCTCAGTGTTCATCGATTATTGATCAAACCTAAAGCTATGTCGGGAATTAGAAAGGAGTCTTTGCCGAAGAGACAAAGGAACATCCGAAAAACAAAGCCACCCATTCTTTTCAGGACAAGAATAGGAACTTGATTTTGTTGCAGCTGCCCTTTCCTTGTAGGCTCTCGGAAAAGGATTGCATATAGTCTCTTACAAAAGAAGAGTCTCTCTAATTTCTACCATTTCTACCACTTGCAGGAAGAGTTCATTTGAAATTTCAGTTTTCTTCTTGTTGGGAAAAATCTCTAATTTTATAAAACAGATTTGTTAAAGTGATTTTAGGATTCAACAACACTCAAGTTTTTATCCCGCTATAGTGGGGTCAGCTATATGGATCCATTGTCGCCATTGTGCCCTATCTTTTGTCATAATCTCATTAATGCTTAAGTACATCATATCTTTCCGTATAGTTTCATTCCAAGTCTTTATTGGTCTACCCCTCCCTCATTTAACATGCCTAGTGACTAGACTCTCACATCGCCTAATAGGTGCCTCTAATAGTCTCTTTTGTACATGTCCAAACCATCTTAGTCGAGCTTCTCTCATCTTCTCTGCAATTGGTGCTACTCATGTCTTAAAACTGATACATTCATTCCTAATTTTATCCAGGCTCCTGTGTCCACACATCCACCTAAGCATTCTCATCTCCACAACTCCCATTTTTTTGCTCATGTACATAATTCACAGCCCAACACTCAGAATCATAGAGCATTGCTGGTCTAATTGCAGTACGGTAACAATTCCCCTTGAGTTTTAATCGTACTTTACGATCACATAAGATCACCCAACTTAATACCCTAAAGTTTTTTTAGGATGAGCTTAAAAATGTATAAAAAGCCTGTTTTAATGGTTAGATACCTAGAAATTTATGAAGTCATCAGCAAAATTATCCAAGTCAAAAGATTTTTCAAATTAGCGTCGAATAATATTCAACACAATGTCGAGAATAATCGACACAACGTCGATATCTAATCAGTCATACTTAGATTTCTATCTAGAAGACTGCTAATTCCCGAAAATATTCTAAGTGCTTTAGAATTTAGAGCAATGTCAAATAAATCTCCAAGTTACTATGAATTCTCCTCCTCTTCAACACTATTTAGAGTCAAGTCAATTTCTTCTCAAAGTTACTCAGAGTTCTTTTCTTCCAGCAACTCAAAGTAACACCTACCCGTAATCTAAGTTACTCTGATTTTTTCTCTACTTTTCAGTGTCGTGTCTACTTGTATTCAACTTTACGTCAAATTATTTTCAGAGTTAAGAATGATCTCTTTCATGAAATTCTCGGCCCCATCAAGAAGGTTATTTCCTAGTTGTTATGACTGGTTTCAAGAAAGGAATATCCCCATTAGGAAAGTTTTTTCCTAGTTATTATAATTTGTTTCAAGAAAGAATTAATTACCATTGAACATTGATTTGGTAAAGAATATTATCCCTCAGCATTAATTATCCAGAAGTTCATTGGAAAGATTTTGAATTCTCTGAATATAAGAGACAAAACTCTCTATTATCTAAAGACAGAATTGAAAAACAAAAATTCAAAGAATTATTCTGCTGGCCTCTCTCTTCTCTTTATCTCTAAATATTATTCAATCTTGAAAAAGATCTATAACAGTAAGCAAGAAATCTTCTACACTTTCAGAAGATAATCACACTAGCAAATCTCCCTCTCCTCTTAATGATCAACTCTCATTCTTTTCTATAAGCAACCAGCTGGTGCGGGCGACGTGCCGACACATGGTGAGTTCTATAGCAGTAAGCACGTCACCCGCACCAGCTCATTACAGGAAAACCGACGGCTGAGTTAACCAGCGCGTCGATCCGAGGCAAAGGATAACATTTCTTAGGGCATGATTTATTAAGCAAAGAAAAATCAACACACATACGCCACCGGCCGTCTCCTTTTTTAACCATTACTATGTTGGAGACCCAGTCGGGGTACTGTATTTCTGAGAAAAAGCCGGCCTTGAGGAGTTTGGCCATCTCCTCCCTGACGGGAACTTCCAGCTTTTCGACAGTGGACCTCTTCTTCTGCTGGATTGGGCGAGCTCCCGTGTCTAAGTTGAGGCGGTGGCAGACCACGTCCGCGTCAATCCCCGGCATCTCCGCCGCGCTCCACGCGAAGATGTCCACGTTCTTCTGGATGCCGGCCAACATCCTGCCCTGGGCCTCCGGGGTCAGCCCCCCGCTGATGCAAACCTTCTCCACCCTGCCTCCGATGGTGAGAAACTCCATCTCCACGACCTCCTCCGCAGCCTCCAGCCTGGACTGCTCCCTCCACTCTCCGACGTCCCTCTCCTCCGGGACAATTACTTCCTCAGCTTCCACCTCTTCCTCCACGGCCATCGCCTCGGCCACCTCCTCCTGACCTCAGCTTATCACCAACTGGGTGCAGCTCCCTTCTATCTCCATCTCCTCTCCGCCAGCCTCCTGCTTGGCCTCCTCCATTCTCCTCTCCATCTCCTCGGCCCCTCCTGCCAAGCGATAGAGTTTGCGGCGGTGACGTAGCACTCCCTTAACACCTTGGGGTCCCCCCGAACTCGGACCTGGATCCCTTCGACATTGAACTTTAAGCACTGGTGGAAAGACGAGGGGACGCAATGAAAGGCGCTGATGAGGGGCCTTCCGAAGATGGACTTGTAGCTACTGGGGGCATCCATGATAACAAACATGCAGTTCCTGGACTGCCCCCCTAGTGTGACGTGGAGCCCCACTCCTTCTACCTCCTTCCTCTCCACCGAAAACCCAAATAGGGGCCCATCTGAAGCCAACACCCTCTTTGCCTCCACCTTCATTGCATCAAACGCCTTCTTGAAAATAACGTTGAAGGAGCTCCCATTGTCAATGTGGATCCTGGAGACGGTGAACTTGTCGATGGCTGTTTGGATGACCAGTGCATCGCAAAAGGAATCCTCATGATCCGACATATCCTTCCTCGAGAAGGTGATCTTCTCTTCTGGGGGTGGGGTCTGGGATGTGGAGCCAATGCTCTGGCGGTACATGGTGTGGAGGCTCGCCTTTCGAGAAGCCTCGACCCCCACCCCATATGGATCACTCCGATCCCTCCCCGGGTCCCGACGTCCGTCCGGTCTTCACATCTATCCTCCTCCGCCAGAGGCAAGACCTCCTAGATCCTGACCTACTAGTGACCCTGTTGCTGATACTGCTCCCTATTTCCTTTCATCTCGAGGAACTCCGGGCACGTGGCCGTGGCGTGCCCTTCCTCTTGGTGGATGTCGCAGTAGGGCAGCTCCACCCTGACTTCTCTCCTCCTCCTCCATGCTGCTCTCCTCCTCTCCCCCAAGGCTATGTCCATAGCCTGATTTTGATCGGGGATGGGAGGTCTTTGGGCCTGCCTCCAACCTGGGGGATGGAACTTATCCTGCCCCCTGGCGGTTTTCCCTTACTTGGTAACCTCTTCGTGGCCCCTGGTCTTGCCACTCGGGCCTCCAGCCCAGCCAGTGGTATGGCTCCTGACGCACACACCTGGGCTGTTGCTGCTGCTGCAGTTGCATCTGTTCCCTCTGTCGGGGTTCAACTCTCTTTCTTCCTGACCTCTGCCACCCCTTGGCTCCTTCTCCTCCTCCGTGGCCTACCTGGCCAGCTTCCGGGCAAACTCCGAATTCGACGCCTCCCTTTCAACTTCCCTTGTCGCCCTCTCCACCAGTTCTTCGTAGGAGAGGGGCGGCACTCTCTTCAGT
This sequence comes from Platanthera guangdongensis, assembly GCA_039583875.1. Taxonomy (NCBI): domain Eukaryota; kingdom Viridiplantae; phylum Streptophyta; class Magnoliopsida; order Asparagales; family Orchidaceae; genus Platanthera; species Platanthera guangdongensis. The sequence goes on along the minus strand of CM077148.1, from coordinate 118,335,572 downwards.
TCCATCATGAAGAAACCCTGTTGCAGCCCCAGGGTGAAGGCCATCATCAGTGATGTAGGGGGGGGGGGGGGGGGGAGGTCCGGAATTGGAGACCGCCACGAAGCTAACGCTCTATCTACGCACTAAACGTCGTAGATCTACCGCACCAACACAACACCTATCGCCCACAATAGTTCTCGTCGCAAGAACGCAACACAAATAACAAAAGAGGAATGGTCGACTCGAAAACAACGATCGGAAATTTGAGTTGGAATATTCCCCAAGAAAACACAAAGGTTGCCACTACTTTTTGAGAGCAAGACCAAGGCTATAGGCCAAGATCCTCTCAGGCAAATAGGATCCACCCGATCCGGAATTAAAAAGCCTAGCAACGGCGATTTCGATCCAAAACTTGCAGCGATTGAATTAATTTTTCGGAGAAAACGAGTGCGAAACCACCATAACTAAAGAAGAGAATCACACAAGGGAGAGGGAAGAGATTACCCAACCGGAAAGCTTTTCACACAAGATAACTGTGGGAGAATCACTCTCTCCACGGATCCACCGGCGTCACACCGAAGGGTTTGCAACCTTCTTCCAAGGAGTCGCACCGAAGGAAGCCGCACCAGAGTCGCACCGAACGGATGGAGGGAGCAAGGGGGCGGCGGCTTCACACCACAAGCAAGGGGGGCGGCGGCTTGGAGAGAACTCCTCTTGGCCGAAATTCTCAAGGAGAGATTGGGGTTAAATCTTTGTCTAATTATCTCATAAGGAAGCCTCCTTATATAGGAGTTACAAACAAGCCTTAACCATTGATGATGGAGATGTAATCTCATCCATCCGAATGGCTAAATGCACATCAACATTAAAATTGTTCAAAATTTAAAATAACAAAACATGCAATGAATATAAAATTATCACGTAAACATAAGATAATTTTATATTCCAAATATAAAATAGAGTTCAAGAAAATGAAATAAATAAGGCTCATTCATTGCAGTGGCTGTAGCACGCCGCGGGCGGAGGTTGTAGCGTAGCCTTCCGTTAGCGTCATCGTGCCGCCTCACGTCCTTGAGTTGTATTGCCTTATCAACCGGATCATCATCAGCATCGTCAGCATCGTCTTCAAATGGTGGAGGAGGGGGCACGCCATCAATCCTCCCCCGCTCAAATGCACGCATCTCCGTTGCGTGGTCTAAGCGATTGCGGGGAAGGAGAGCGTCATCCAAGTTTTGTAGCTCCATCTCGAGTACCCAAGTGTCATTCGAAGGGGTCCGATCATGCCAACGGATGAGAAAGCGGTGGGTGTCGCCATCAACAGTGGTAACAGGCTCAGCATCAAGTATCATCTCAGGAGTGGAAAACGTCCGTGGAAACCTGGGGAACATATTAGCAGTAGGCAGGAAAGAAGACAACTTACCATCCGATGATATACCTGTGGGGACCGAAAGAGAGAGATCATCCATACTACCACTCCCCAACCCATGTGAATTTAGAGTGGGAGAAGAAGACGACAAAAAAATCAACTCTTGTGGTGGTGACACAAACATCGTTAAATCCGAAATGTTAAAAATGGGGGAGATACCCCATCAGCAGGCAAGTCCAAAACGAAAGCGTTGTCACCTAACTTCTTAATAATCCGAAAAGAGCAGGCACGCTTTGGTGCTAACTTTTTAACGGTGCCAGTTGGCAAGCGTTCGGGAACCAAACGGACTAAAACTAGATCGCCAATTTTGAAGTCTGATACTCTCCTATGTAAATTAGCGTGCACTTGATAGAAGTCGTATTGCGTAGTCAAGGTGGCCCGTATACGTGCGTGTAAATCCTGGATGTGCTGGGCGAAGGATTGTGCAAACTAACTTGCCTTGTATGTGGGGGGCAACGACACCAAGTCAAGCGGCACAGGAGCCTTATACCCGTGGACAATCTCTTTCGGAGACAGACCCGTAGACCTATTCTTGGAATTATTGTAGGCTAATTGGGCATGGAGAAGGAGAAGATCCCATGTGCTCTTGTGATCACTCACAAGGCATCGTAACAAATTTCCTAAGCTCCGATTAACCACTTCCGTCTGCCCGTCAGTTTGGGGATGATAGGCGGAGGAAAACAATAATTTTGTTCCCATTAATATCCAAAGAGTTTTCCAAAAATAACTAGTGAATTTTACGTCCCTATCCGATACTATGGTCTTTGACACTCCACGGTGACTAACGACTTCTTTAAAATATAGTTTAGCGACGTGAGACGCATCGTTTGTCCTACTGCACGGGATGAAATAAACCATCTTTGAAAACCTATCCACAATTACAAAAACTGAGTCGTGACGGCGTAGGGTAATGGGGAGGCCTAGTACAAAATCCATACTAACGTCTACCCAAGGCATGGAGGGAATAGGCAAGGGTGTATATAATACTACATTGGTTTTACTACCCTTAGACACTTGACATGTGCGGCAGCTACTCACTACCTGTCCCACCATAACCTTAAGTTTTGGCCAATAGAATTTGTCCTCGACTAACGTAATGATCTTATCTCTACCGAAGTGGCCACTCAACCCTCTGCTATGCAACTCCCATATGATATGTAGTCGTAACGATGACTGCGGAATACATAGCTTCCCGATCCTAAACAGGTAACCGTCCTTGATGGCGTATGCAGATATCGTCGTAGGGAAGCAATCCTGGGCAGATAAATAGAAGTCCTGGAAGTCAGGACACGTGGCGTACTCATCCTTAACTCGCTCAAATCCTACAACATGTACTTCCATAGAGGTGAGTAAAATAGTAAGACGACTATGGGCGTCCGCGACTCGGTTATCAGCTCCCTTAAGGTGCTTGAGATTAAACGTGTAGCCTTGTAAGAAATCTACCCACTTAGCGTGTCATGGGCTGATCTTATGCTGGCCGTTTATGAAACGTAAAGCCTCATGATCGGAGAGGATCAAAAACTCCTTGGAGAGGAGATAGTGCCTCCAATGGTGTAGACATCGGACTACCGCATAAAATTCCCTATCGTAATTTGAATAGTTCAGCTTAGGACCGGACAACTTCTCGCTAAAATAACTAACAGGATGGCCCTCCTGGCTCAAGACACCTCCAATTCCTACCACAGACGCATCACATGTGAGCTCAAAGACTTTAGCAAAGTCAGGTAGACGTAAGACATGTGCCTCAGTCATAAGCTCCTTTATTCGTTCAAAAGCATAGGTGGCGGACTTCGTCCATGTAAACTCTCCCTTCTTCATACAGTCTGTGATAGGCGCCATAATAGTACTGAAGTCTCGTATGAAACGATGATAAAACGTGGCTAACCCATGGAAACTACGCACCTCACGTAGGGTGGTTGGCACGGGCCAGTCCTTAATGACCTGAACCTTGCCCGGATCAACTCGAATTCCCTTAGAGCCGACTATATAGCCTAAGAACTCTACCTCCGAGGCATTGAAAGTGCATTTCTTAAGATTGAGAAATAAAGTCTCCTTCTGCAGGGTGGAAAGGATCACTCTCATGTGGGATATGTGCTCGGTAGTAGAGGTGCTGTAAATCAGAATATCGTCAAAGTAGACGACAACGAACTTCCCCATGAATGGCTGAAAGACATGTGTCATCATCCGGGAGAAGGTACTAGGGGCATTGGATAACCCAAAGGGCATCACAAGCCATTCGTACAGACCATCCTTCGACTTAAACGCCGTCTTCCACTCATCGCCCTCTCGTATCCTAATCTGGTGATAGCCACTTCGAAGATCTAATTTGGAGAATACAGTGGCTCCAGACAAGACATCCAACAAGTCATCTAGGCGGGGAATGGGGAACCTAAACTTGATGGTGATTTTGTTGATAGCCCGGCTATCAACGGACATCCTCCTTGTACCATCCTTCTTGGGGGCAAGTAGGGCTGGTACAGCACATGGGCTCATACAAGTCCTAATAAAACCTTTCACTAGCAAGCCCTCTATCTGGGACTGCAACTCCAGGTGGGCTGCGGGGTGGAGTCGATAATGGGGCTGATTTGGCAAGGAAGACCCCGGGATGAGATCTATCGCATGCTGGATATTCCTAAGCGGGGGTAACGTGGGCGGCAACTCATCCGGGTACACGTCCCTATACTCCTCCAATAGTACCCGTAACTCACTAAGTAACTCATCCAAAATGCTAGAATCGGGCTTCGCACTTAGGAGGACTAGCACATACATAATTCTTTCAAAGAACGGATCTCTCTCAAACTCTTTCCTACCAACTAGATTCAACGTTTTCCGTTCTACCGGAATAGTGGTGTCCTTAGCCAAGACTGTTGGAGTTACCATGATGATCTGAAAGTGGTCAAACATCTAATCTCACTGCCAACGCAATATGAGCCTGCAGGGTCGCACATAAGAGATGTGGAGAAGTTGGATGACTGACTGTGTTGGTAAAGGTTATCAATCACCGACCTGAATAGGGTTATGGGCAAAGTGTTGCCTTATAGGATCATCGGGTTGGGCAAAGGTTGCCTTGAAGGGCTGGTTAGGTTCGTCGTCCGAGGGTCAAAGACATTAGTCGAGAATGGTCTTCTGATTCCCGCCGATCGACGAGAATCACCTTGCTGATTCTCGCCGATCGACGAGAATCGTCGAGAATCAATTATTGATTCTCGACGATCGACAACCTTGACAATTGTCGTCGACCGCGGCTCGACGATCGTCGAGTATCATTATGTGTCGTCGAGCGTGGCTCGACGATCGGCGAGAATCGTCGAGTATTGTACTCTGATTCTCGCCGATCCAATGTGATACTCGCCGAATGATTCTCACCGAACCTGCTCAGTGATTCTCGCCGATTGTCGCCGATTCTCACCGATTCATTCTCGCCGATTCTGAACCCTAGTTCTGGGTGGTCTGCGGATAGCGATTTTCCTGAGTTTATTTTATACTTTAAGTATAAATATAACACTTAGGGTTTCAGAAAGATGGGCAATCTGTCTCTTCTGTGCGAATCGAACCCGACGGAAGGAGTTCCGCATCTCGCTTCGCCGATCCCGATCCCGATCCCGCCGCCGGAAACTGTTCCGCCGCCACGTTCGCTCCGCTGCCACCTCTCCTCCAGCGACTGTCGCTGGTGCTGCTCTTCCTGGCACGGACCTAGCAGTCCGTGGAATAGCCGAGGTGCGGTCTTCTCCTTCCCGATCTTCCGTGCGACGGAAAGCTCGGCATTCTCCCACTCGTGTGGACTTCTGCAGAAACGTGGAAACTATTCCACGTAGAACTCGCCACTAGCAAGCAGACAAAGTTTGGAGCTTCTCCGTTGAGTTGTGACTCAACGCCACCGAGGTAATTTTTGCCTAGTTTTGTTAACTTCTTGATTCAACTGTTCATGGCCCGATCCACATCTCTTTGGGTCTTTCTTGATGTTTTACTTTTCCGCTGCGTGCACAAGTGTTGTGCCAACCCCATAGAGAAACCCAACAGTGGTATCAAAGCGAGGTTCCGGCCATGACTGTTGTTTTGGAAGTTGTCTTATTCCAATGCGTGTAAACCTAGAGATTTAGAAGTGTTCTAAATGTCTAGATTTAGTCTTGGCACTTCGCCAAGAACGATTGGAATTTCGGTGGTATTTCTAAGTGTTAGAAATTGTTGTCTCCTTAGCAGTAACCATCCCTCGAGTATGTTGTGGATTTTGAATCCAACAAAGAGATATGAGCTTGTCTACTGCTTTAAGTTGAGCTGTCTTTGCCTTTGTCCAATGCATGTAAATCTGAGGATTTGGAAATTTCCGGATGCTCAGATTTAGCCCTTCCTTCTATCAAATGTTGATGGTGTCAGGATGTGCACATAAGGGATGCATGTGGTTTTAGAAGAATTGTTTTTCTTTGGATGTGCACATTGATCAAATGTTGATCATGGTTAATTGTTAACCTAAAATTGAAATCCCTTCTTTTAATATTAAGTGTTCGGATGCCTTCCGATGGATGACACTCTTCCTGCCTCGATCGATGAAATGTGGGCTTGCCAAAGCAAGGTGCATTAATCTATCTTGGTAAGGGTGCGAGCGGATAATTGTGATATCCCACTGTCGACATCGGGTCCAGCTTAACTAGGTGACCTCAAAGGTTGAGTGCCTAGAGGCATAGGGTTGGCATACACCATATGATGGATGCGAATAAGGAGTTATTCACCAACCATACAAGAATTGCATGAGGATGCAATTGGCAAGCGTTGCCTACCTAAATAACCACATCGTAAGAGGAACGCCAAAGCGGACTCATTGTGTTGGTGAAATACGGATCTTGTCCACTAAGAGAGTAGCTCGCATGAACTCTCCGAATTGTTAGTGAGGGCTATCATTTCGAATAAAATAGTGGGAGTATTTTTAATTGAAGTCCTAATTAGAATAAATTGTAATTGAAATTTAGGTACTGATTTTAATTCTGCATAAATTCTTGTAGAATTCCATGGCAAGCGTTTCACACTCCACGCTGTCTCTGAGAGCCATCCTTGAGAAGGATAAGCTCAGCGGGACAAACTATATGGACTGGTATAGGAACCTGAGAATTGTTCTCAGGCAAGAGCGAAAGCTCTATGTCTTGGAAGAAGAAGCCCCCGAGGTGCCAACCGGGAACTCTTCCCGTGCTGAGAAGGATACTTATAAGAAGTATAATGATGATGCTTTGGATGTCGAGTGCCTTATGCTTGCCACCATGAACTCTGAGCTTCAGAAGCAACATGAGAACATGGGGTGCAAGGAGATTGACGAGCATCTCAAGAAAATGTTTCAGGGGCAGGCTCGTCAAGAGAGGTTCGACATCACGAAGCGTTATTTCAGTGCAAGATGGGAGTTCGAGACTCAGTAGGGACTCACGTACTCAAGATGATTGGGTATATTGAGAACCTTGAAAGGCTGGGTTTTCCTCTTGGTCAAGAGTTGGCCACGGATCTGATCCTGCAATCGTTGCCGGACAGTTATGAGCAGTTCGTCTTGAACTACAACATGAATGAGATAGACAAGACACTGCCTGAACTCCTAGGCATGTTAAGAACTGCTGAGATCAACATGAAGAAGGCCAAGCCTGCCAGCCCCATACTGATGGTGCATAAGGGCAAGGGCAAAGCCAAGGGCTCTAAGAAGACGAAGGTAGGACCTAAGTCATATCTTGAGCTCAAGTCTTCAGCACTGATCAAGAAGAAGAGCACGGTGAAGGAAGGGAAATGCCACCACTGTGGCAAGGCTGGTCATTGGCGGAGGAACTGTCCTTCGTATATTGAGGGTCTGCAAAAATTGAAGGGAGGTATGACTTCCGCTTCTAATGTTTACGTTATAGAGATAAACCTTTCTGCTCCTTCATCTTGGGTATTGGATACCGGATGTGGTTCTCACATTTGTACAAATGTGCAGGAACTGGGAAGGAGAAGATTGCTGAGTAAAGGGGAGGTGGACCTCCGCGTCGGCAATGGAGCAAGAGTTGCTGCTGTAGCCGTAGGAGTTTACCGTCTTTCTTTGCCCAGTGGGCTTGTAATAGAACTAGATAACTGTTATTTTGTTCCGGCGATAACTAGAAACATTATATCTATTTCATGTTTGGACATGATTGGATTTTCTTTTATAATTAAGAACAATTGTTGTTCTATATTTAAGAATGATGTTTGTTATGCTGTAGCCCAATTGTTTAATGGTCTTTACGTTTTGAACTTGGACCATCTGATCTGTAATGTAGAAAACAATAAAAGACTAAGAATAAATGACTCGAACCCTACGTTTCTCTGGCATTGTTGTTTGGGCCATATCAACGAGAAGCGCATATCCAAACTCCATAGAGATGGACTTTTGGACTCATTTGATTATGAATCATTTGAGCGATGCGAATCTTGTTTGTTAGGCAAGATGACTAAAGCTCCTTTCACTGGTTATACTGAGAGGGCTGAGGATCTCTTGGGTGTTGTACATAGTGATGTATGCGGACCCATGAGTTCCATGGCTAGAGGAGGGTATTTCTACTTTGTTACATTTACTGATGATTTCAGTAGATACGGATATGTGTATCTTATGAAGTGCAAATCCGAGACCTTTGAAAAGTTCAAAGAGTTCAAAAATGAAGTAGAAAACCAGTTGGGTAAAAGGGTTAAAGCACTCCGATCTGATCGAGGTGGCGAATACCTGAGTCTTGAGTTCCGTGATCATCTGAAAGAGTGTGGTATTGTATCACAGCTCACTCCACCTAGAACGCCACAACATAATGGTGTGTCTGAGAGGAGAAATCGTACTCTGTTAGACATGGTACGTTCGATGATGAGTCATGCAGACTTGCCTGTTTCCTTTTGGGGTTTTGCTTTAGAGACTGCTGCAATGACATTGAATCGCGCTCCAACGAAAACGGTTCTGAAGACACCATATGAGATATGGACTGGGAAGCGTCCTAGTATGTCGTTCATTAAAATTTGGGGCTGTGAGGCATACGTGAGACGTCAAATGCCTGACAAGCTGGAACCCAAATCAGATAAATGTTATCTGGTGGGATATCCTAAGGAAACAAAAGGGTATTACTTTTACCTACCATCCGAGGGCAAAGTGTTTGTCGCAAGAACTGGTGTCTTCTTGGAGAAAGAGTTCTTATCAAGAAAGACTGAAAAGGTAGAGCTTGAAGAAGTTCAAGAGCCACATGTAGTGAACGAACCAGAATTGGATTTTGAGACAGGACTACAAGATGTTGTAGCTGGAGAACCTGCTCAGGGAACACAAGTCCTACGTAGATCTGGTAGACCGAGGTTTGAGCCTGAGAGATATGGATTTCTCGTGTCTCAAATAGGTAATGTGTTGCTTATGGATCATGATGATGAGCCAGCAACCTACCAAGAGGCTATGAATGGACCGGACTCCGACAAATGGCTTGAGGCTATGAAATCCGAAATGGACTCCATGTATGCAAACCAAGTTTGGAACTTGGTGGAACCACCTGAAGGGGTACGATCCATAGGGTGCAAGTGGGTCTTCAAGAAGAAGACCGACATGGATGGGAATGTACAGACATTCAAAGGGCGATTGGTGGCTAAAGGTTTCAAGCAAATTCATGGTATTGACTATGATGAAACTTTTTCCCCTGTTGCCATGGTAAATTCCATTAGGATATTGCTTGCTATTGCTGCGTATTATGACTACGAGATCTGGCAGATGGATGTCAAAATGGCTTTCCTTAATGGAAACCTCCTTGAGGAAGTGTATATGACACAACCCGAGGGTTTTGTATCCCCAGATGAAGCCACTAAAATATGCAAGCTGAATAAGTCCATTTATGGACTGAAACAGGCCTCTCGAAGTTGGAATCTTCGTTTTGATGAGAAAATCAAAGAGTTTGGTTTCATCAAGAATGAAGATGAGCCTTGTGTTTACAAGCGAATCAGTGGGAGCATTGTTGTCTTCCTGATATTGTATGTAGATGACATACTGTTGATCGGGAATGACATTCCTACCCTGAAAGTTGTTAAGAACAACCTAGGGAACTGCTTTTCAATGAAGGATTTGGGTGAAGCGACTTATATACTTGGTATTAAGATCTATAGAGATAGATCGAAGAAGTTGCTGGGTTTGACCCAGAGTACGTACATCGAAAAGGTGTTGAAGCGGTTCAACATGCTTGAGTCCAAGAAAGGATTTTTGCCCATGTCTCATGGTGTGAATCTCTCTAAGGACCAATGTCCAAAGTCTTGTGAAGACAAGGACCGCATGAAGTTGATTCCATATGCTTCGGCAATTGGATCGATCATGTACGCGATGTTATGTACTCGACCCGATGTCTCCTTTGCTTTGAGCATGACTAGCAGGTATCAGTCAGACCCCGGTGAGTGTCACTGGATTGCAGTCAAGAATATCCTGAAGTACTTGAGAAGGACTAAGGACGTGTTCTTGGTGTATGGTGGAGAGGAAGAGCTCGTTGTAAGTGGTTACACGGATGCTAGCTTCCAAACTGATCGAGACGACTCCAAGTCTCAGTCAGGTTTTGTGTTTTGCCTGAATGGAGGAGCTGTAAGCTGGAAGAGTTCCAAGCAAGAGACAGTTGCTGATTCTACAACAGAGGCCGAGTATATCGCAGCAGCTAATGCGGCGAAGGAGGCTGTATGGATTAGGAAATTCATCGGCGAGCTTGATGTAGTTCCTAGCATTGTTGGTCCCGTAGTTCTCTACTGTGATAACAATGGTGCAATTGCACAATCTAAGGAACCTAGATCTCATCAGCGCTCCAAGCACATACTCCGGCGGTTTCATCTTATTCGTGAGATTGTCGAACGAGGAGATGTAAACATTTGCAGAGTGCCGACTGAGGAAAATATTGCGGATCCGCTGACAAAGCCTCTCGCGCAGAGAAAGCATGATGGTCATACTAGATCGATGGGTATACGATACCTAAATGATCAACTCTAGCGAGAATCTTGTGGGTTGCATGTAATCTTGTATTTTGTTGGCTGTTTGTTCATATGATGAACTGTGTACCTAGTTTTTCTTTTATAATTAATGGCAAATTCTTTTATTATGAGTTTTTCTATATATGATAGTTAAATGTTAACATAATAGATACCCTTAGAATGTTTGCTTCCATGGGACATCAAGTACGTGACTTGAATGTGAGAGCCCATGATTTATTTGAAGCTTCATTCTTAAAGGTCCCTGGTCGAGTATCATCATAGAAACTAAGGGTGATGATGATACATGAAGGCTAGCACGTGTGTTGACTGATGACTGGTTCTCACAGGTCATGATATTGTGATATCAAGTCATCACGTGGGTACTTGTTAGTGAACAAGTTGTACTGGACAGACCCAACCTGAGACTACTCTGTGGATTGTCATCCAATAGTGTCACGAGTAGGTCTCAATTGACAATGGTGTTGTGGTCCTTTGACCTGAAGTCACAGCATTCATCAAGTGAGGAAGAGCGTGCTTTGATGCCATCTAAAGTCTTCCTTGAGAAAGGTTGATGATAAGGGTGGTCGTTGGGCATGTTACGAATCATTTGGGTGTTTGTGTGTGAGCAGATATGGGATTTGTCTTCCTGTATGACAGGAGTTGCATCCATGGGCCCCTTGATGGAACTGGACTGAGAAATGCATGGCCATGCTTGGTTGAGTCAATATGTGATATTGGACTCACCATTCTCTGGAAGTCCGTCCTGGATCAAGAAAACTTGGATTGAGCTATTACGAGGGTGACACGGTCCATGCCTCTAGTTCTTTCCGGATGTAAGAGACAAAGGGACAAAGACAACGCTGATACATTGGTCATAAAGGCTTATGAGTTATTAACTCTTATTGCTTGGGAGCAATGATGCATTGCTAGATGCCGCTCATTGTTTGTGAGGTTTTTGGTTTGATACTTTCGAGATCAAGTGAGAGTCTGTTGGAGTTACCATGATGATCTGGAAGTGGTCAAACATCTAATCTCACTGCCAACGCAATATGAGCCTGCAGGGTCGCACATAAGAGATGTGGAGAAGTTGGATGACTGACTGTGTTGGTAAAGGTTACCAATCACCGACCTGAATAGGGTTATGGGCAAAGTGTTGCCTTATAGGATCATCAGGTTGGGCAAAGGTTGCCTTGAAGGGCTGGTTAGGTTCGTCGTCCGAGGGTCAAAGACATTAGTCGAGAATGGTCTTCTGATTCCCGCCGATCGACGAGAATCACCTTGCTGATTCTCGCCGATCGACGAGAATCGTCGAGAATCAATTGTTGATTCTCGACGATCGACAACCTTGACAATTGTCGTCGACCGCGGCTCGACGATCGTCGAGTATCATTATGTATCGTCGAGCATGGCTCGACGATCGGCGAGAATCGTCGAGTATTGTACTCTGATTCTCGCCGATCCAATGTGATACTCGCCGAATGATTCTCACCGAACCTGCTCAGTGATTCTCGCCGATTGTCGCCGATTCTCACCGATTCATTCTCGCCGATTCTGAACCCTAGTTCTGGGTGGTCTGCGGATAGCGATTTTCCTGAGTTTATTTTATACTTTAAGTATAAATATAACACTTAGGGTTTCAGAAAGATGGGCGATCTGTCTCTTCTGTGCGAATCGAACCCGACGGAAGGAGTTCCGCATCTCGCTTCGCCGATCCCGATCCCGATCCCGCCGCCGGAAACTGTTCCGCCGCCGCGTTCGCTCCGCTGCCACCTCTCCTCCGGCGACTGTCGCTGGTGCTGCTCTTCCTGGCACGGACCTAGCAGTCCGTGGAATAGCCGAGGTGCGGTCTTCTCCTTCCCGATCTTCCGTGCGACGGAAAGCTCGGCGTTCTCCCACTCGTGTGGACTTCTGCAGAAACGTGGATACTATTCCACGTAGAACTCGCCACTAGCAAGCAGACAAAGTTTGGAGCTTCTCCGTTGAGTTGTGACTCAACGCCATCGAGGTAATTTTTGCCTAGTTTTGCTAACTTCTTGATTCAACTGTTCATGGCCCGATCCACATCTCTTTGGGTCTTTCTTGATGTTTTACTTTTCCGCTGCGTGCACAAGTGTTGTGCCAACCCCATAGAGAAACCCAACAAAGACTACGGGCTCCTTTGGGATGGTCGGCCTCAAAGTGATGGTTTTGCCATTGAATTTGAATTCATAAGTGTTGGATTTATCAAAATGTGTAACGCCACGGTCGTATAGCCAAGGGCGGCCTAACAACACATGACAAGCGTCCATCGGAAGGACATCACACCACACCTCATCAATGTAGGATTTGATTGAGAGTGGGACCAGGCATCGCTTGGTAACAGGTACAAAGATCTTGTTGATCCAAGCGACCTGATATGGGGTCGGGTGTGGTTCCGTGATCAAGGACACACGTGCAACAGCGTTCTCAGATACGACATTCACGCAGCTACCACTATCAACAATCATCTTGCAAAGCTTCTCGCCACTCTTAAAAATCAGAGAAAATATGCTCGTCCTCTTCCAATTATCTAATGGACGAGGAGTGGTCAAGATACAACGCATCACCATAAGGGGGTGATCGTCCTCTAAGTCACTAGGGACTCCTTCGGGGTCACTCTCCTCTGCGGCCTCGTATACATAATCGTCAGGGTCGGTAGTTGGCTCTAATAAGGCTAGGGCTTTCGTCTTTGTTGGGCATTCGTAGGCATAGTGGCCTTGAATGCCGCAAAAGTAACAAGTGGTGTTAGCCTTGCTAACCTTCCCTATAGGGACACGCTCACTCGCAGTGTTCTTGGTGTTCCTAGCGGTGATCACGACTGACTTCGACTCGGTGGATTTGAACTTTCCCTTATCAGGGTATGTGGAAGAAGATGCCCTAGTGGTGGACTTGTTCTTCGCATGAGCGTAACGGGAGTGAGCCTTAGAGGCTAGGTGTTTTTCAATGTCCAAGGCGGCATTGAAAGTCGTGTTCAAGTTCGTATGCCCATATCGCAAGAGCTTCCTTTGGATATCGGGGTGAAGCCCTTTTCGAAATCTAGATAAAGTGACTTCGGGGATCTCCCTAAGGTCACATCGCACCATACGGTCCTTAATTTCACCCATATATTCAGCTACCGAGTTTGAGCCCTGCCGCAGAGTGGCAAGCTCATCGAACATCTATGTCCGATGGTACGCGGGAACATACTGATCGGTCAACAGGTTTTTCATTACTGGCCAACCTATATGGGGGGCTCCGTGTCCGGTTCCTAACCTTCGCTCCTCATTCAGCCAAAACATCTTTGCACGACCTGTTAACTTCATCCGGGCAACTTGGACCTTTTGGGGATCCGTCAGGTTGTGCCACTCGAAGTAACACTCCATGTCCATAGTCCAGTTAAGGAAGATTTGGGGATCTCCCATGCCATCATAAGTGGGGGCATTTATCTTAATGGCCCTAGTAATATCAATGTCTCACTCGGGGCGGTGTCCTCTAGGGGGCACCCGTGGGGAGTCCCCATCAGAATCCGAATCAGAATTATGTTGGTGCCGGTTGGGTCGGTCAACATTAATGGGTGGCGGGGGTGGCCTAGCTTGATTTTGTAGGATCTGTGTTAACATGTCCCTAAGCTCTGTTATTTCGTTACGCAGCCCTGCTATGGCCTCGGTGTTGGGATCCCCACGCTCATTCGCAGCCATCCTAGACGTAGACGGAGTCGAATATTCCGATCCGAGCCTAGTGCGCATTCAGGTTTAAAAAAATCTTGGAAAGATGATTTTTCCTAGGGCTGTAGCTATACTGGAAATAAGATATTTTTATAGATTCCCAAAGTGACTAACACGTAGATCGTTAAAAATATTTTTTTTTTGAAATTTCGCTGAAAAATAAGGAATTTAGAGTGCTATTGGCAGACCAGTAAATTTTTTTTTTGTTTTTTTTGTGTTTGTATTGTGCGGTGCCGACAAGACTCAAGCGAGGACGTTTCAATTAGGAAATTGATACAACCGCCTCTGATACCAAATTGATGTGGGGGGGGGGGTGTCCGGAATCGGAGACCGCCACGAAGCTAATGCTCTATCTACGCACTATACGTCGTAGATCTACCGCACCTACACAACACCTATCACCCACAATAGTTCTCGTCGCAAGAACGCAACACAAATAACAAAGAAGGAATGGTCGACTCGAAAACAACGATCGGAAATTTGAGTCGGAATATTCCCCAAGAAAACATAAAGGTTGCCACTCCTTTTTGAGTGCAAGACCAAGGCTATAGGCCAAGATCCGCTCAGACAAATATGATCCACCCGATCCGGAATTAAAAAGCCTAGCAACGACGATTTCGATCCAAAACTTGCAGCGATTGAATTAATTTTCTGGAGAAAACGAGTGCAAAACCACCACAACTAAAGAAGAGAATCACACAAGGGAGATGGAAGAGATTACCCAACCAGAAAGCTTTTCACACAAGATAACTGTGGGAGAATCACTCTCTCCACGGATACACCGGCGTCACACCGAAGGGTTTGCAACCTTCTTGCAAGGAGTCGCACCGAAGGAAGCCGCACCGGAGTCGCACCGAACGGATGGAGGGAGCAAGGGGGCGGCGGCTTCACACCACAAGCAAGGGGGGCGGCGGCTTGGAGAGAACTCCTCTTGGCCGAAATTCTCAAGGAGAGATTAGGGTTAAATCTTTGTCTAATTATCTCATAAGGAAGCCTCCTTATATAGGAGTTACAAACAAACCTTAACCATTCATGATGGAGATGTAATCTCATCCATCCGAATGGCTAAATGCACACCAACATTAAAATTGTTCAAAATTAAAAATAACAAAACATGCAATGAATATAAAATTATCACGTAAACATAGGATAATTTTATATTTCAAATATAAAATAGAGTTCAAGAAAATGAAATAAATAAGGCTAATTCTTTGCAGTGGATGTAGCACGCCGCAGGCGGAGGTTGTAGCGTAGCCTTCCATTAGCGTCATTGTGCCGCCTCACGTCCTTGAGTTGTATTGCCTTATCAACCGGATCATCATCAGCATCATCAACATCGTCTTCAAATGGTGGAGGAGGGGGCACACCATCAATCAGGCTATGCCCTGACATCTCTTGGACTTGGGTGACCTCCTCCTGAAACCGGTCAACGTAACTCTCCAAAGTCTCGTTCAGCCCCTGCTTGATGTGGAACAGGGACTCCGACTACTTCCTCCTCTTGGAGGTGGTGAACCTCAACATGAACCCCCGACGTAGGTCCTCGATGCAGTAAATGGAGCTGGCTGGTTGTTGGTGAAACCACTCTCTCGCCTTCTCCTTGAGGGTGATGGCGAATAGCCGACACTTGAAGCCATCCTACATCTGCCAGTTCGAGACGACGTCCTCAAATCACTGGACGTGCTAGACCGGATCCCCCTTCCCAGTGTAATAAGACATTTTGGGTTCCCTAAACCCCTCTAGAACTGGAGCTGAGGATACCAGTTCGCTGAAGGGGCTGGCTCCCCCCGCTGGGCGAGCCGGAGGATCTCGCACCCCCATCTCGCCGAACCGGCCCCCGCTTGCCGAGCTGGGGAAGAGCACGCGCCCAGGGAGATCGCAGCCTCTGCCCTCCTCAGCAACCTCCTTCCCAGCTCGCCTGCTGGGGGCGTCCTCGCCCAAAGACGGGGCGGTTATGGCTGGAACCGCTGGAGTCGAGAACTCGGCCCGTGCGCCGAGTGCGAACTTGACGAGGTTGAGCACCTCCTGCCTGAAGTCTTCGAACATCCCCACCGTGGCCAGAGGCGGTGGGGGTGTCGAGTCAGACCTATCAGAGCCCTGTCCTTCTCCTCCTGCCATCTAGCCTGCTGAAGGTTTTCTATGATGACCACTTTCCACACTCACCGCACCAAAATGTTGAAACCGAAAACTCGGTCTCTTATGAAGTTCACCCTTGGGGAAGGGGTGATCGCGCATCTACTTCTCTCCTGCAAGCCAAATAGCAAAAGAAATGGAGACTGACCCAAGGGCTCAGCGTGGAGGTCCCACCACACACCAGGAGGATCTTAGAGCGCTTCCCCTCCTTAGTCAAAAGACGAGCTAAGGCTACCTCGGAAAGCGCAAGAAGATCTGAAAACTAGTGAGCATGCCTTCTGAGGTGCCCCTTGGGTCTTATTTATAGTTTTCAGAAGCCGACCTGCAAATATCCAACCTCCGCTGTTTTGAACAACTATATGCAGCCCAACTAGGTCTGCCAACAATGTAACTCCGCTGTTCTAACAGGCTATAGGCAGTATAACGGGGGTAAAATGTTAAAAAACACCTCACAGGAGACTGGGCAAGTCGAGCAGCGTCACTCAACGCCATTGCCAGGAGGGCGCCGAGAGCGTCGAGTGGAGCAACGTCACTCAACGCCAAAGCCAGGAGGGAGTCGAGAGCGTCGAGTGGAGTAACGTCACTCAATGACAAAGCCAGGAGGGCGCCAGCGGGGGTAAAGTCTAAGTGAAGCCTCATAAAGCAGCTGGGCGAGTAGACCTCTGATACCTTCACTCACCCGGGGCTGTCTGGGACTTACTACGGAAGGAATTCCAGAAGAATTGAGTTCGCTGAGTTTTGTCTGGCGAATCTAGGATTCTAACTCACGAGGTTAGCTCGAAGAAGACTGAGCTCCACCGAATGAACGACGAGCTCCCTTCAACGAACGCCGAGCCCCGCTTGACGAACGATGAGCTCCGTTCGACGAACGCCGAGCTTCATTCGACGAACGCCGAGCCCTGCTCGACGAACATCGGCTCCGTTCGACGAACGCCGAGCCCTGCTCGACAAATTACGGTCTCAACCCGAGCTCGGTTCGGCGAAAACCCGACTCGGTTTGACGAACCTCGGGCGGATGCGGGCTGGCTGGGTTGGCTCGCGCAGCTCGCACGCTTAGTTTTGGCGAGAGCGAGCTGGTCATTCTGAGTTCGCCCGTTTGCTACTCTAGCGTGGACAGGTTGCCTTGGTCCGCTTGCGATGCCTGGTGGACCCTCTCAGCGAACACGGGGTTGTACACAATCCCCGCTCCTTTTGAGCTTGACCAAGCTCAGAAAGAATCATCTAACCCTCGTGTTCCGTGAGTGCTTTGCTGAGCTGGAAGGAATCTTTTTGTGGGTCCCACCCTCACGCTATAAATATGCCATCAGGCCCTCTGGAAAAGTCCCGCCTTCTTTTAGCCTTCTCAGTGAGCTGCAGCTGTACGATGCCTGCGATCGAGGATATGCGAGCTCGGCTAGCGGCCGCAAGGGAAAAGACTAGGGAGGAGGCTCTCGAGGCCACCCCGTGGTTGGTGCGCGGATCTCCCAGCCCCCTCTTCAGGCTGATGAAAGGGAAAATTGTCAGACGGTCTCCGACAAATGTCCTCCCGAGATCCAGCTCGGTGGCCGGTGCCGAGGTTGCCCATGAGGTATGCGCATCTCCTGCCTGATTTGTCACTTTTCTTCTTACTTCTCTTTCCGCAGGTGTCGGCTCGCGAGGATGGAGACGATGGAGGGGAGTGGGGCCATTCCCTCCCGCTGTCAACTGAGCGGGTCGCCAGCCCCTCGGGCTTGGGGCACCCCCCTCCGGAGACTTCCTGGTTGCCAATTCCCCCTAGGTTGGGAAAATCCTTCGCGGTCCTTGAGGGAGGCCTCTTCCAGGGCTGGACGGGCTCTTCTCGGCCATTAGCTGGTGCGAGCGACGTACCGACACCTAGTGAGTTCATACTCGTGCCTGTTTGTTACCGCTCGCTCTTTCTGACCTACCCCTTCGCAGGTTACAACACGATCTACTCCTCTGATGTCGAGATGAGCGAGGGATATTCGCCTCCTCCTGATACAGATCACATTTCCGAGTATCTGGGCGACCTGATGGATGCGAAGGGGATGAAAAGACAGGTGACACGGCTGTTCCAGAAGCACACTCTACTACTACAGGAGATCTTCAACATGGCTGACAAGGACAAGGTTGAAGTTGAGGAGCGGCTTGCAGCTCTGTATGGAGCGAGCCGTCCAGCTGACGGAGATGGGGTCACTTCTCCCGGGGTGCACATAACGCGGGCCGAGGAGTGGCTCAGGCATGCCACAGGGTAAGTTGGCCTGGCCCAGCAGGAGCTGGTGGCGGTTCGCGAGCACCGTTATCCTCGCGTGCCACCCGATCTGGGATGCGGAGGCGGGGTAGGTGGAAGTGGATCCAGTACTGAGCCTCCTGCTCCCTCCCCGCTATTGGTCGCCGGGCCAGGACCTCATCCGCACTCTAAACCAATTCGCTTAGGAGGGTTATCCATCTTGAAACATTTTTAATGTCTGTAAACATTTGAGACTTCTCCCACCCGCCAATGGGCTTAATGTTTGTTGCACGACACTTTTATTATGTTGCTAATTGGTTTTCTCGGGGTGAATGCGGATGAAGCCCTCTTGCTCGCTCACCACTTCTTTAAGTAGACGCGAGATCGTTGAGTCGGCTCATCCAGCCCGCCTCTATTGTCTTGGCGGGAGCAGATCAATGATCTCTCAGGAGAAGAGCTCGCCATCCCCATGATGCATTTTGAGGCGGGTGTCCAGCTTCCCCTATGGCCGGAGGTCCGCCAAATATTGAAATACTACGGGGTCGTCCCCGGGCAGATGACCCCCAACTCCATCGTAGTGGTAATCGAGTTTGCATGCTTCCTGCGGGAAGAGCGGGTCGAGTTCTGTCTTGCAGTCTTCCGCAAGCTGTTCTCCTTCCGGGCGAATAAGGAGGGGACCGCTTACTTCTCTAGCGGCCACGTCAAGGTGCGGGAGACCGTTAACAAGAGCCATAACTGGCTAAAGGAATTTGTCTTCGTCAAGTGGTACTTCCTCAACGTCCCCTGCTCGCCGGTCCAGCTCAGCACGGCGAGCTACCCCCCCTCCCCCCAGCCTGGGGGGCCATGAAGCGGAGTTGTTCGGGTTCTTTGTCGGGAAGAATTTTGAAGTCGCCTTCCTGCGCCGGAATCTAGACAACCTTGCCCCCGTCCCGCCCGGGGGAGGTAAGCTACTCGCGCTTCTCCTTTTTATTATCATTATCTTTCCTACTTTTAAATTTCATTTCCTGCAGGTGAGAGGGGCATCACTTTGCACCCTCCTTATGAGAGTGCGCGATTCACTTCCAGCGAGCTTGTTTGCACCGAGGCCGCTACCGCCACGCGCCGCAAGACCCTAGCATCTGCTCCCCCGAAGCAGCCTAGCCATGGATCGCTTCCTCCGCCTCCGCTGCCCAAGAAATCGATGACCGCGAGCAGCGCACATCCCGCAGCTCGGGATAAAGGCAAGGCCCCGATGGGCCAACCTGCTGGGTATCTCGCCCCCACAACCGCCTCGGCCGGCAGTTCCCCGGTGGGGCGGCCGACACCTCCAGACCGCAAGAAGAGGTGCCGCACGCCATGAAGCCAGTGCCGAGAGGGAACCTCAATTTTGGCTACGGTGAGAAGAGCCTAGATGAGCTCGGCACCCCTCTCCTCCTGTGGGACAAGGAATCAAACAGGGCCGTCATCTCCACCCTGCTGCCGAGCTGGTTAGAGCAGGAGACCATTAGCGGGGAGGCCTACAACTTTTCCTTCGGCCTCTACTCGCAGGAGGACTCCGCCATCTACGACGAGGAGGCCACGCGAGTGCTGATCCAAGAGAGTGCGCGGGCCCAGCTCCGCAGCCTGGAGCTGGCCCACATGGTCGGCCGGCGGCGCACCTAGATGGAGAAGAACCCCCCTCGCTCAAGAGGCTGGTGGACGAGGAGGAGGACCTATGTCTCACTCAGGAGGAGGCGGAGCGACATATAAAGAGGGAGGACGTGGCCTATGCCATCGCCGCCACCTTGGAGGAAGAAAAGGAGGCATTACAGGCATTGGTGCAAGAGCTGGAGGCCGCAGTATCTATCCCGCCACCCTCCAACAATGGCTGTCAGCTCTCACATTATACCGAGTACGAGCTGGAGGAAATGATGCAGAAGAACGCTACCTGTGCGGCGAAATATACCCTCCAGGCGTTTTGGCAGGCTGACCTTATCAAGAGCGAGGCCGTGTGAAAGTGCAGGTTAGATCTGAAATACTCTAGAGGGGGGGGGGGGTGAATAGAGTATAGTGCTCACTACAAACTTTTTTTTACAACTATTACTGTAATCCTAAGTGAACAGATTAGCAAATAAAGAAATAAGCACTATAACCTAATCAATCACAGAACAACACAGCCAAAACAAAAGAAAGAGGGCAACCAGATGACACAAGAAAATTTATAGTGGTTCCACAACCTGGGTACATCCACTCTTCTACCACTCTGGTAAGAATCCACTCAGGTTTTTGATCAGGTGCCTGACACCAATGAGCTTTTGTTCAGGTGCTCAAAAACCAAAACCTCAAGTATTTTGGTAGGAGACTTGCAACCAGGGATAATTTTGAAGGGAATTAAAACCCTGTACAGAGGATGGAAAAAGGAGTGATGATGTCTTCTCTTTCTCAATAACAACTGAGAAGACTTGTGGATTGATTGTAGCAGATTTCTCCCCCTGAGATCTTGAAGGGATCAGGAAATCTGGAGCACTGCTTCAGGGTGACAGGTCTTCAAAAGCTTGAGTTCCTGGACCAGAGATTACTTCAGGAACTTCTTTGACAGATGAAGTAATTTGTTGTCCTTCTGAAGTTGTCCTGAGAATTGAAAGAAGAAGACTCTTGATGGAGATTGAATGTTCTTCTTCTTCTTGATGATGTTCTCTGGCCTGGGCAGATTGCAGTAAAGAACTTTTTGATTTCTGTAAGACTGTTCTTGTGTGCAATGTCTGTCTGTGTGTCTGTATTACTCCTTGATCTCTTTCTGACTTTTCTGACTTAAGACTGACTGAAGATCATTCGAAAATTTGAATGTTTAGCAGTAAATGCAGTCGGCCTGGGAAGGAAGCGACAATCAATGATTTCCCTAACTATCCCATGGAAAATGACATGAAATAATCCTTGATTAATGCGCGTTCTAACGGTAACATTCCGAGAAGATTGAGCATTAATCACTCAGAAATCATCGCCAAGAAAAGGGACGGAAAACTGGAGAAGACCTAAGTCTGGAATCGTCGAACGAAGAACAGGAATCGTCGAGCTGAGTTCACAATTCGTCGAGCTGAGTTGATGAGTTCGTCGACCAGACAATAACAATAGTCTTCAAGGGAATCTTTGTCAATTCTGCTACAATATTCGTCGAACTGACAATCTTCATTCGTCGAGCTGAGAATCATCATTCATCGAGCTGAGATCCAAATTCGTCGAACAAAGAATGATTGTGGACTTGGAATCTGAGAAGTCTCTGACTGAGAAGGATTCAAATCGTAGACCTGAAATTGTCGAGTAGAGTACTGCATTCATCGACCTGAGAAGTTGACTTCGTCGACCTGAGAAGTTGTGTACTTGAGGTCCAAGTTCGTCGAGCTCAGGATCTTGTTCATCGACCAAAACTTGTAGATGGACTTAGAAAAAATTCTGGAGATGTCCTGACTTTAGCTGTTGAAGAAACTCAGTCTTCGTCGAACAGAGAACAAAGATCGTCGAGCTCAGCACAAAGAATTATCTCAAGATCGTCGAGAGCAGAATACCTTTCGTCGAGCTGAGTTCGACGAACGTCGAACTCATTTTACTTAGTATTGAAATCCTCTAAGTCTGGAGTCTCTGAAGGTCTTGTTGATAGCTGGTCCTTCTGAAGTTGAACCTAAGGACTTGACCTAGACTCTAGGACACAAACTTGACCCTGGCTATACATGTTGGGTCACATCCTAAGTCAGTGAACCTAGCCCAAATCAACTAGGGATCCAACAATCTCCCCCTATTTGGGTGAGGTCACTAAGAGACTCAAAACATATAGATAAACAAAGCAAGAAAAGAAATATATCTGGCAGAGAATTACTAACACATGCAGCAGATATATATATACACATAGGCTTTGTTTAAGCAAATAACATAGTTTGAAAAACAAATGCAGAAAGAAATTGAAACAAAATAAGGATTACTTCTTCTTCTTCTGCAAATACTTGTCTTCTTTTGGCTTCTCTCCTGACTTTTTGAAAATAATTTCTCTGTTTGGATCTAGAGCCTGTGCTTGAGTCATTGTCATGTCAGCTGCCCCAATAATCTTCAGTGATGTAGCTCTGGGGACAACTGCTTCTGGATGAAGCTTCATATAATCATCAACATTGAAAAGTTTGTTGCCTTTATCAAATCTTTTTAGCTCTTCTTTCCTGTACTTTGATATAGTAGAATATCCTGAAATGTCTTTCCCTTCAGCTTTAGCTTTATTGATCAAGGATAGACCAATTAGCTCATAGAATCAGGCCATTTTAGAAGTATTTGCAGTTTTAGGATCCTCAAATGGAATAGGAGGAGAGTAAGGTCTTTCAGGATTATCAGCTTTATGTTCTTCAGATATATATTGCTGTTGCTACTGCTGATGTTGATGTTGCTGATTTCCTGAAGAAGGAAGACTTTACTGGCTGCTTCCAGAGGATCTCCCTAGATGTCTCTGATAAGTTTGCATGGGGGCAGATCTCTGAGAGCTAGAGCCAGAGGCACCAGCTGCTGGAGGAGGAGGAGGAGGTGGATCTTTTCTATATCTGTGGACTGGTGGAGGAGAATATCTCCTACTTCTTTTCCTTTCCTTCTGCTGGTTCTTAAATAGCCACATCCATGTAGACATTCCCTTATAAGGAGTAACATTGTGCAAAATGTAGTAGGGAGTGTCAGTAGTGGGATTGAGCTTAGGAGCAGGAGGAGGAGGAGCCTTCCTTTTCTTTGACATCATTTTCTTTTTATTCTTTGAAGCTTCTTCATCTGAGTCATCATTATCATCATCTTCTTCACTGTCAGAACCCTAAGGATTATCATAAAGAGCATCCAATGCTTTTAAAGCTTTGTCATCAATAACAGATTTTTCTGTAGTGAAAGCAGAAGTTGAAGTTCCAAGAACTGGAGTTTCAGCAATAGTGGAAGAAGAAACTATACAAGAAGCAGAAGTAATGGGGACAGAGCTTTCAGCTGCTGCCTTATTTTCCTCTTCAATATCAGCCAAAATTAACTCATCCAGATCTGGCATTGGTGAGTCATCCATAACAAAACTTGGTACTGAGATGGCTTTTGGAATAAATGCAGAGGTTGAAGCTAAAGCTAGAATAACAAAACTGTCACAGAGTTGCTTAGCAACTACTGGACTAGCAGGAGAAGTATAAGGGACAATAGCCAACTGTGACTTAGAAGAGGGTAACTGTACATAAAGTGTCTCAAAACTTCTCAACAAAACAGTCAAATTAACTATGGGATTTAAAAGGAAATCACCAACAGTTTTTATTTTCTCTGGTACTGACTCATCTAAGTCAATGTCAATGTCCATGAAATGAATCAATTCAATCAACTCAGAATCAAATTCTGGTAAAATTTCTGCATTTGCATCTGCATCTGCATCTGCTGTAGAAGGAACTGCGGCTATGTCTGCTGCTGCTGCTGCATCTGCATCTGCTGCTTCATCATTGAGCATCTCCCCCTGCCTGGGTTCAGGAGATCCTGGAGCCAGCCCCCTAAATGAAGAGGGGGCAGCAGAGAGAAGAGACACTTGGGCAGATAAAGAATTTACAGAATTCACAAGAGGTGTGATGACCTCTGTGATTAGGGATTTGATGAGGGGAGTGAGCAAGGATATGATGGTAGATACAGTGGAGGGTTCCAAAGATGGAGAGATAGTGGGTGAAGGTAGAGAAGTAGATGAAGGAAGGGGAGCAGATGGAGGGGATAGAGGTGGAATTGCATCTGGTATTGCAGTGTCTGAGGGTAGGGTGTAAGATGGAATGGAGGATAAATGAGGGGGAAGTGGAGATTGTGGAGGTGTAGGAATAGATGTGTCATGAGGTGAAGCAAGGGGCGTTGGAAAGTTAGTTATATCAAGTGGTGGATATGGAGGTTGAGTAGGCACAGAAGTATGTTGTGGAGATGGAAGTGTTGAAGAAGGAATGTAAGAGGAAGGGAGTTGTTTTGTTGGAAGGGGTGCTGGAAGAGATGGTGGAGATGGAACGACCTCTTCTGCAGGGAGAGGAGTGGCCTTCACAGCCCTGGTGCTCTCAGAAGTTGGGATGGAAGAGGAGGAAGCCTTGGATGGCTTGGAGATCGTCCTCTCCCATCTGCCAAACAAAGCACATGTGAGGCGCTTGCTGGCATTGATGAAGATGGTTGGGGAGACCATGAATTCACCAGCCTTTTCTTGAAGAAAAATCCCCAAGATTCTTCCAAAGCAAACCTCTTTCTTACTGTTCTACTTCTTTTTCAAATCAAAGAAAATCTTACCTCAGTCGACATGTCTCTTGTTGACCACTGCGCACATAACAAGGAATTCCTGTCTTGTGATGTAGTCATGCGCCGAGTGCTTGCCCATCAGCACTTTTCCCACAATGTCCGCCAAGAACTAGTAGGCGGCGGAGAGTTGTTTCTTTAACAACTTGTTAGGGTTGCTTCCAGAAAATCCCATCAGATTCAGCATCGAGGTAAACTCTTCGGAATCTATATCCAGATCGTCTTCTCCATTTACCAACCCAAAGATTTCAGAAAGAACCGCGGGAGATAAAGAAACAGCATTACTCCCGATATTTCCTGTCAGGACATTTTCCTAAGAAACAGACGAAGTGTATACCCATTCTCTAATTTCAGTTGCATGCAGTTTAATACTTCTGGTCATAAAGTCCTTGAGACCAAGTTCTTCTAGTAATTCCAGAATGTAGAGAAATATTGGGTCAGAATGCTGGAAAGAATCAAAATCCATGTCAAATTCGGTGTCGAATTTCATGGCAGCCAAGGTGCTTACTGGAATCGCCATTGATGACTTGCAAGAGAGACAGAGAAAACGACGATCAAGAGCAAAGGAATAAAAAACGCGGGATGGAGGTCGAAGAAAACCTAGATATAAGGTTTTGCAGAATATGAATCGACAATCTCCGTTCCACGAAAAAGAAAACAATTCTTCGAACTGAGGTCAATGAAATAAATTATAGACAAATAATTCGTCGATCTCATTCAAAAGAAACGAAAACAGTTCGTCAAACTCCGTTCGACGAAATATCTTCTGTAGCAAAGTTCGTCGATCTCCGGTCGACGAACATTGTTTCCACACATAGAGAATTCGTCGATCTCCGTTCGACGAGCATCTCTCGAACTTTCCCTAATTCGTCGAACTCTGTTGGACGAACTCTGGAAAATTCGTCGAATGCAGACAGAAATTAATTTAACTCTTCTCCATTGATCATTCCCAGTTAATTTATAAAGAACAGATGATTTTTCTCATCCAGGGGTTTGGTGAAAATGTCTGCTCTCTGTAGATCAGTAGGAATATGGATTAGGTTAATTTTCTTTTTGTCTACATTATCTCTAATGAAATGATGTCTTATATCAATATGTTTAGTCCTACTATGGTGAACTGGATTCTGTGCTATAGCAATAGCACTAGTATTATCACAAAATAATGTTGAATTATTTAAGTTGACACTATAGTCTAGGAGTTGGTTTTGTATCCATAACATTTGTGAACAGCAGCTGCCAGCAGCCATGTATTCTGCTTCTGTAGTTGATGTAGACACAGATGTTTGCTTTTTACAAAAGCAGGAGACAAGTCTCATACCCAGGAACTGGCAAGTTCTAGAGGTACTCTTCTTGTCCACTCTACATCCAGCATAGTCAGCATCTGAGTATCCAGTTAACTCAAACTCTGAATCTACAGGATACTAGAGTCATAGATTAAGACAACTCTTTATATATCTCAAAATTCTTTTTAAGAAAATAAGGTGAGATTCTTTAGGGTTCACTTGGAACCTAGCACAAAGGCATGTGGCAAACATGATATCAGGTCTGCTAGCTGTTAGGTATAATAGGAATTTAACAATTGCCCTATAATGCTTCTGATCTACAGGTTTCCCTGCTGTATCAGAATCCACAACAGCATTTATAGCCATAGGTATTTTCATTCCTGAACCATCACCCATCCCAAACTTCTTAATAAGCTCTTTAGCATACTTAGCTTGGGAGAGGAAGATACCATCGGGGAGCTGCTTCACTTGGAGACCAAGGAAGTAGGAAAGCTCACCCATGCTACTCATCTCAAATTTGGAATGCATGAGGTCAGCAAAACTCTTGCATAATTTGGGATCAGTAGACCCAAAGATGATGTCATCCACATATATTTGTACTAATAATATTTGGTCCTTATGATGTCTAGTGAAAAGAGTTTTATTTATGGTTCATCTTGTAAATTTATGCTCTAAAAGAAAGCTTACTAAGGTCTCATACCAAGCTCTTGGAGCTTGCTTTAAACCATAGAGAGCTTTATGCAATTTAAATATAAAAGTGGGTTGAGTTAGAGAGATAAAACCTGGAGGTTGTTCCACATAAACCTCTTCTTGAAGCACTCCATTCAAAAATGCACTCTTGACATCCATTTGGAAAACTTTGAATCTCCTGTGAGTTGCATAGGCAAGGAATATTCTTATGGCCTCTAACCTTGCAGCAAGGGCAAAGGTTTGGTCATAATCAATTCCTTCCTCTTGCTTGTAGCCTTGAGCAACAAGACTAGCCTTGTTTCTCACAATATTTCCTTGAGCATCTAGCTTGTTTCTATAGACCCATTTGGTTCCAATAACTTGGTAGTTATGAGGTCTTGGAACCAAATCCCAAACTCTACATCTCTTAAACTGATTTAGTTCCTCTTGCATTGCAATGATCCAGTGGGAATCTTGCTCAGCTTCATGGATGGTGAGAGGTTCAATTTGAGAGAGAAAACATACATACATCAAGTCTTGGTTGAGTTGATGCCTTGTCTGTACACCTGCTGAAATGTCTCCAATCACTTGAGATCTGGGGTGATCTCTAAGTGTGACAAGATCAGCTGGTGGAGTTTGTTCAGCAACAGCTTCTATAATTAATTCCTCTTGGGGAATGTTATTAGCTGTTGAGGGAAGTTCAGCCACTTCCTCTTGAATTTCTTCTTCACTGTATTCAGCAACCTGTGGAGAAGGATGGGTTGGCACCTCTTGGGTAAAGTTTAGTCCATCCATAGATTCACACAGTTGTGGAACCTGCAAAAAGCTATTGGTAGAAATCTCTTTCTCCTTATAAGACATGTTAGCTTCATCAAAAGACACATGGACTGACTCTTCAATTTTAAGAGTGGATTTATTAAAAACCCTATAGGCCTTGCTTACTTGGGAGTATCCTAGAAAAATCCCTTCTTCAGCCTTAGCCTCAAACTTTCTAATGTATCTTTTGTTGTTTGTGTGAATATAACATATACAACCAAAAACTTTAAAATATATGATTTTAGGTTTCTTCCTTTTAAGCAATTCATAGGGGGTCTTATTTTTCAGCTTATGTATAAGGCTTCTATTCAGGACATAGTTAGCAGTGTTTACAGCTTCTGCCCAAAAGGATAGAGGCATGTAAGCATCATCCAATAATGTGCCTGCAGATTCAATGAGTGTCCTATTTTTCCTTTCAGCTACCCCATTTTGTTGGGGAGTTCTAGGAGCTGAGAAGCACTGCCTGATACCTTCCTTCTCATAGAACTCATGCATAAGAAGAGACTCAAACTCTATGGCATGATCACTTCTGATCAATGCAACATGAGTAGATAACTCAATCTGTATGGTCATGAGAAAATCTGTAAGAACCTTGATTGTATCTGACTTAGTTCTCAGAAAGGCTACCCAACTGAATCTGGAGAAGTCATCAACAATCACTAAAGTGTAAGACTTCCCTACTAGGCTTTGTACTGCAATGGGTCCAAATATGTCCACATGAAGCAAATACAAGATCCTAGGTGAATCACTTTTATTAATGAATTTGAAGCTAGTTTTAGTTTGCTTGCCTAATTGACAAGCCCTGTATAGGTTTTCCTTCTTGTAGGGGCCAGAAGGTAAACCTCTAACAAGGTTGTCTTTAGATAACCTAGCTATATTCTTAAGGTTTACATGACCTAATCTTTTATGCCATAACTCATTTTGGTTACTAGTGATATTGAGTAAACAAACATCAGTTTTGGCAGAAATAAAATCTACTAGATATATGTTACCTTGTCTAATTCCAATTAAAACAGTTTTGTTTTCATTAGTAATAATAGAACAAGAGGTAGAGTTAAAGTGTACCTGATAACCTTCATCACATAATTGGCTTGTGGATATCAGGTTATGTTTGAGTCCTCTTACATATGTTACTCTCTTGAAGGTAACTGTTCCAATCTTTACTGTTTCATATCCTTCTGATTGGCCACTGTTTGAATCTCCAAAGATCACCTTTGGTCCTAGATTGGGCTTGTAATTGGATAGATTTGCCTTGCTTCCTGTCATATGCTTGGAGCAACCACTGTCCAAGTACCAGGTCTGACTCACCCTTGGATAGCTCTTCACCTGTACCTGTAATGAAAAACAAAACTCAATTGTTCTTGACCCAGGTTACCTTGGGTCCTTTATTTGGTTGAAATGAAAAACTAGATATCACTGACAAGGTAGGTTGAGATTTATAACCTAAGGGGTGATATCTCCTAGGTGGAATAACCCAATCAGCTATTGGATTGAATGGTTTATTAGTTGGTTTAGAGTTTCTGTAAGAGAAATAATTTATGTTTGGTCCTTCTTGGTTCGACGAATTTTTGTAAGTTCGTCGACCAGAGTTCTATGAATAGGGCTGAGATCGTCGATCTCTGCTCAGAGAATGACAGTAGTCATTTTTTGCGCCCCAAGTTCGTCGACCTCTGCTCGACGAACCATACAGGGTTCGTCGATCACAGTTAGACGAATTGTTATAACTGAAGTTTGCGTTCAGCGTTCGTCGATCTGGGTTCGACGAACTGGCCACATTTCGTCGATCTGTGTTCGACGAATGCTGCTAAACCTTGTTATTATCAGCTGTTTTCTAATTTTTATTTCTCTTATCTATGGGTTTTGGGTTGTTTTCAGACATTGGTTTGTTCATAATCTTCTCTTTTCCTTTGGCAGAAATAAACTTAATGGGGGTTGTAAGAATATTTTTCTTAATTATGGGGGGCAAACTTGATGAAGCACCCAAGCCCAGCTTGCCATTTAATCTGGCATTTACTGTGCTTGTTATGTACATCAGCTTGAGACTTCTCCCATTGAGAGATTCCTCAAGTTGTTTGGCCTCACATAAATCAGATTTTAATTTAATTATCTGTTCATTTGCTAAAGTTAGTTGATCTTTTAGTTTAATATTTTCTGAGTTAATAGATTCAAGATTTCCTAGTCTTTCTCTAAGGGTTTTTATTTCTTTTTATGAACTAATTAAATCTAAGCACATAGCCTTGAATTCAATTTTAAATAAATCAGAATTAAAGTCAAAATTAGAAAGAACCTGATCTGCCTCTGAGTCTGAGGCTGCCTCATCTTCAGATTCTTCTTCTGATCCTGAATAGCTACTGGATGCATCAATTGCCATAAGGCAAACCTCCTTGGATCTTGCTTCTTCCTCTTCTTCACTTGAACTGGAAGAGGATGATTCTTCTTCAGTATCACTCCATATCTCAGTAACAAAGCCCTTGCCTTTCTTTTTGTACTTGCTGGAGGAGGGTCTGCTGCTGTGTTTTCTCCTGGAGTCCTTTTCTCTGCTTTTCTCCTTCTTCTAGTTTTTTGGACATTCTGAGATGTAATGTCCAGGCTTTCTACATCCAAAGCACATAAACTCCTTGGTTGGTGTCTTGTCAAATCTGGGCTTATTATCCTGCCTGGATGATTTTCTTCTGAAATCCTTTCTAGCCATCTTATAGAATCTTTTTGCAAAGAAGCTCATGAGTTCTTCATTGGATGTTGAGGTCTCACTTTGCTCAGATGCCTTGAAGGCTATGCTATGATCCTTTCTCACTAGAGTTGTTGCTTTCTGTTCAGCTGCTTCTCTTGACTTAATCAATTGCTCATAATACTTTAGCTTGCCTAGCAGAGATTCAGTTGATATCTCATTTAGGCTTCTGGCTTCTTTGATAGGCTAGATTCTTGAGTCCCAAGAGCTAGGGAAGCATATCAAGATTTTGTCATTCACCTCTGTCAGGGTGATGTCTTTATCCAAGGTTTTAAGCTCATTGATGATTGAGCTCAACCTGTTGTATATTTCAGCCACTGATTCAGTCTCATCCATCTTAAAGTTCTCATACAGAGATATGAGATTTGATCTCCTGTCTTTTCTTTCATCTGCTGAGCCAGCTACCATTTGTTTGAGGGAATCCCAAATGGCCTTGGCTGAGGTGCACTCAGGCACCTTCTGAAATATGTCATCTGACATAGTCTGAGCCAAGATGTTCATTGCCTTTGCATCTGCAATTTTTTGCTTTCTTGTAAGCCTCATTATTCTCTAGAGGAGGTACTGCAGTCATGTTGGTAGAGGTGCTTGTGGAGGCTGCAGGAGCTAGAGGTACTCCTGTTACAATAGAAGCAAAAATATCTTCATCAATAGAATTCATATATAGTTTGATTCTTGCCTTCCTGATGGCAAATCTGTTAAGATTGCATACTGGAGGTCTGATGCTTGCATAATCTTTGTTTTGAGCCATGTCTGTGAAGAAAATAAATCTAATAACAGAAACAAAACAAACAGATCGAACTAGAAGGATCTTTATGATTCAGGTGTTAGCCTGTACAACCACTTGATCTCTTAAGGTGTGGTAGTTTAACCAACCTGGCTTTGATACCAATTGAAAGTGCAGGTTTGATATGAAATACTCTAGAGGGGGGGGGGGTGAATAGCGTATTGTGCTCACTACAAATTTTTTTTTACAACTATTGATGTAATCCTAAGTGAATAGGTTAGCAAATAAAGAAATAAGCACTGCAACCTAATCAATCACAGAACAACACAGCCAAAATAAAAGAAAGAGGGCAACTAGATGACACAAGAAAATTTATAGTGGTTCCCCAACCTGGGTACATCCACTCTTCTACCACCCTGGTAGGAATCCACTCAGGTTTTTGATCAGGTGCCTGACACCAATGAGCTTTTGTTCAGGTGCTCAAAAACCAAAACCTCAAGTCTTTTGGTAGGAGACTTGCAACCAGGGATAATTTTGAAGGGAATTAAAACCCTGTATAGAGGATGGAAAAAGGGGTGATGATGTCTTCTCTTTCTCAATAACAACTGAGAAGACTTGTGGATTGATTGTAGCAGATTTATCCCCCTGAGATCTTGAAGGGATCAGGAAATTTGGAGTACTGCTTCAGGGTGACAGGTCTTCAAAAGCTTGAGTGTCTGGACCAGAGATTGCTTCAGGAACTTCTTTGACAAATGAAGTAATTTGTTGTCCTTCTGAAGTTGTCATGAGAATTGAAAGAAGAAGAATCTTTATGGAGATTGAATGTTCTTCTTCTTCTTGATGATATTCTCTGGCCTGGGCAGATTGCAGTAAAGAACTTTTTGATTTCTGTAAGACTGTTCTTGTGTGTAATGTCTGTCTGTGTGTCTGTATTACTCCTTGATCTCTTTCTGACTTTTCTGACTTAAGACTGACTGAAGATCATTCAAAAATTTGAATGTTTAGCAGTAAATGCAGTCGGCCTGGGAAGGAAGCGACAATCAATGATTTACCTAACTGTCCCATGGAAAAACGGCATGAAATAATCCTTGATTAATGCACGTTCTAACGGTAACATTCCGAGAAGATTGAGCATTAATCACTCAGGAATCATCACCAAGAAAATGGATGGAAAACTGGAGAAGACCTAAGTCTGGAATCGTCGAACGAAGAATATGAATCATCGAGCTAAGTTCACAGTTCGTCGAGCTGAGCTGATGAGTTCGTTGACCAGACAATAGAAATAGTCTTCAAGGGAATATTTGTCAATTCTGCTACAATATTCGTCGAACTGACAATCTTCATTCGTCGAGCTGAGAATCATCATTCGTCGAGCTGAGATCCAAAATCGTCGAACAAAGAATTATTGTGGACTTGGAATTTGAGAAATCTCTGACTGAGAAGGATTCAAATCGTAGACCTGAAATCGTCGAGTAGAGTACTGCATTCATCGACCTGAGAAGTTGACTTCATCGACCTGAGAAGTTGTGTACTTGAGGTCCAAGTTCGTCGAGCTCAGAACTTTGTTCGTCGACCAAAACTTGAAGATGGACTTAGAAAAAATTCTAGAGATGTCCTGACTATAGCTCAGAATCTTGTTCGTCGAACAAAGAATGATTGTGGACTTGGAATCTGATAAGTCTCTGACTGAGAAGGATTCAAATCGTAGACTTGAAATCATCGAGTAGAGTACTGCTGATGAGTCCACTTTATATACCTATTTTCGGACTCATCTGGGCTAGTTTTCATGCATTTGCACTTCACTTTTAGTTCATTAACATATATATTTCATATTTGTCTTTATTTCCATAGGAAGTGCACATTTATGCCTGTGGTTGTGTATTTTGTTATTTTTATAGTTTGTACTGCCTTTTGTGATTGTCTGGAATGTCTGCACAGATTAGTGGTTGGTTTTTCCTTTCGGTACAGGGGTCGTGTGCGTGTTCCGGGGTGGTTGTGAAACAGGAATACTGCGCACGATCATGGGATCTAATGCGCACGACCACTGGTCGTGCGCCCCCGATCGTGCGCACTACTCTTCGTTTTCCAGAATCAACTTGGGGTAAGCGCACGACCACTGGACATATTGCGCACGACCACCGGTCGTGCGCCACTGATCGTGTGCATTGATTCCTCATTTCTGGAGTCCTGTCTGGGTAATCGCACGATCATTGGACTTAGTGCGCACGACCACCAGTTCGTGCGCCACTACTCGTGCGCGTTATCCCAGTTCGTCTTCCTGATATTCCATGCCAGTGCGCACGAGCACAGGACATAGCGCGCACGACCACTGGTCGTGCGCCTGTGATCGTGCGCATTGTTCAATTCTGCTTTTGTATAAATAGTGCAGGTCTCGCCCTAATCGAAAAGATCCGCAGATCGCCCATTTCCTCCGCCGTTTTCGCCGTCCTCCTTCGTCTTCCACCCTAGGGAGGTGCTCTGGGTAAGCGTTCACCGCCAAATCCAAGCCGGAGCTTCCTCTTGGCCTCCTCCTTCATCTTTGAGCTTCAAGAAGAGATTGACCTAGCTTTCTTCACCAAGCTAGGAGAAGTTGTGCCATCCTCCACCAGATCGTGACACGAAGAAGACGGGCCATTGGAAGGTGGTGACAGCCCTTCTCTACCCCGGACGCAGTTGCGGACCGAGCTTGGACGCGGATTGACAACCCGACGACTCCAACCGTGAATCCTCAGCAAGGCTTCGTATTTGGTCGATTTCGCACACTCTTTTCTTGTTTCGTTGTTGAATGTGTAGTTGAACTCTTGTATATGATGAAGAATGCTTAGTTTGTAAAACGTTTATATTCAATCATGTCTATGTGATTTTGTGTATTTTCGTTATTTACTTGAGGTGTGCCATAGTCCATCCACCATCCATCCACCCTTGCCGCACTAGCAATTGCTAGTGGCGTGCGTTGCGAAGAGGTGATTATGACCCTCATTCTGCCATTCTAACCACCTCATCTGCTAGCCTTCTCGTCCATCCGCCTAGCGATTCGGTGCATAGCTGCCCGACTAGTCTTCCATCCCGCCTGGCGAAGCATCGCATAGCGGCGTTGCATAGGAGTAGTTGTTAGTATTTTATTTTCTGTTTCCGCAATATCAAAACCCCTCTTAGATAGCTCCGACCTGAGGAATTCAATCTCAAGTCCTCCTCGAAATTAACTCCACCTTACTGTGTTCCTTGTGAGATCGATACTTGGGAAAACCCCCATTTTATATTACTTGTGCGACCGGTTCACTGCCGTGATCTTATAGCATCAAGTTTTTGGCGTCGTTGCCGGGGAACACATTCGTGTGAGTTTTTGGAAAGGGAGATGTGAGATTGCTTTCCTTTTCCTTTGTAAATCGCTTTTGTTTTGTTCTATTTCTGTTTTGCATTTCTTTTTATTGTTTGTTTAGGCATTTGTAGTAATATATTGTTGGATTTAGTAATTTGCACAATTTATTTTGAATCTGCTGTTTCGACACCATGTGGGGATATTCGTATGCCCAATGTTGTTGGTGTAGGAAGCCTTCCCACGCTAGTCATGAATGCCCTACGAGAGATATTGAGCATAAGCCTCAGCGCACAATGCATGAGATGTTGTATTCGTACAGCCTTTCGAACACTGTGCCCCGAGCTTATGGTCAATCGTCCTCGCCACATACACCATTCTCTTATTCCTCTCCGGCCCCACAAGGACTGCAGCGTAATGGGAGAAAGTGTTTGTATTGTCGTAAAACAGATCATGTCCTGAAGGATTGTGCCAAGTACCTCCGTGTTATGGAAGAGGATGATGAGCCGGACATCCGGATCATGCCGACTCCTACCCTTGGTGGCACACCTTCATCTTCTGGTTATGTATCCCTGTCACCTTCATTTGTTGAAGGGAATGATATGGACACAACCACCAGATGTGTGACTGATCTAGGCTTCGACATGGCTGAGCCCATCTCTCATGTGCATACATCTCCAAGCGTGGAGCCGATTCTTTGTGAGGAACCTATGCTTGACTTTTATTCAAGCAAAGTTCTTCCCCCTTTTGTGCATTCTACTTCAGTCATCTCTGGCGACATTTTCGACGATGCACCACAAGTTGAGGCTTGTGATACATGGGTTGTTTCCACTCCCATGGAGGAGGACAACCTTCCTGGTGTTGAGGATTCTCCCTTGATACCAAAGGAGGACGTCCAAGTCTTGGTGGAGGAATCTATGGATCCGGCCGAGCCTTGTAGCATTGTCGACACTTCTGACGATATTTTTCTACCTCAGCCTTTGGGGAGTGAAACCGGGATCACTCACCGATTATTTCTTTATGTTCTTCGTCTCTTTTATTTCTTGATCCCCCTTCTTTATCTGAGCCTGTGCAGGATGAGTCTCCACAGGTATGTTGGGATGATGATGAGCTTTGTGCTGATGCCGTTGCCATCGCCTCCTGCGGGCCTGTGGTGGACAAAACCTTGCTAGGCAAGGATGTGTTTTGTGGTCAGAAGAGTGAGGACCAGCGCTCCTTCTCTTCATACTTCCTATTTCCTCTACCTGTGTTGGGCAGGTATTATTATTTAGGTAGAGGGGTAACTGTTTTATCATCGTATCGGTACCCGTTACCGAAACGGATATTGGAACAGTTACCTGTGCATTTTTCTTTTCATAGGCCCATTAGCTAGAACCTTTTTGTAGCCGAATAAGTCGTGCTGGGATGACAATAACCCCAGTACTTATCTTTTATTTCCTGCATTTTATTTTTCTTGTCTATTTTTAGTTTTAGCATTTCCTTTTTGTATATTTTGTTTTGTTTTGCGGAGCTCACCCATGCAGGTATTCTTGGAAAATCGCATTGGCGGGGTTATGATTCTTCGTATGGCGGGCCTGCTTTAGGTTTCCACGCGCCTTCTGGTATGCTCACTGGCTGAGCATTGGGTAACCTCTTCCCTTAGCTCTTTATTATTTTAATTTCTATATCATCTGCTATATTGCTTAGTTTAAGTCTGGGGGAGAGCTAGTTTTGTTACCTTTTGCACGTGCACATTTCTTGTGCATACTAGAAGCTTTTATTGTTTTATTATGCTTAGTTCATTGCATCACACACCACTGCACCCACATGAGCGCGTGCTTAGCTTTTTGCATGCCGCGAGTTAAACTCATTTCTTTGTTAGATTTGGGAAAATTATGGTGCTGACATAGGATTGTGAGACGGAGTAAAATGTTGGCCTTGTTGTGTTTCTAGTCAACTGCTCTCATCTCGTGTAGAAATTGGAGTAGATTTAATTTTTCTGTATGCTTTTAGTTTTATATTTTTCTAATTGCGTAAATACTTTTTATTCTACTGAAAAGTTGGTGAATCCGGTGTGAATCTGACGGTAGCTTAGGGATGTGTGTAGACGGTCGTTAGTTTTGTATTGCTCGAGTCGGGAGGAGGGATAGTCTTTCTCGTTGGCTAAGAACTTGCCCTAAGATATTCTTGAAGCATGGGTATAGGTTAGTCATGCATGAGTGTGATGTAAGCCATCATTTTGGCCCGGTTGAGCTTTGTACCATTCCTAACGTCTTATCCTCGCTAGCCATGTTGTGCCTACCCCTCCTTTTGATTCAGCTCCACCATGATTTCACTAAAGCCTCCAAGCCAATCCTAGTCGCACTCCTGAGTTGAGCTTTAGAGTTTTACATTTCAATGTTGGGATGTGATGTGCTGATTGTACTTGTGATTATGTGGATGTGCTCCAATGTTATATCTGCTGAAGTGTGAAAATAAAATGAAAAAGAAAAAACAAAAGAAAAAGAAAAATATTTGTAAAGAAAAAGAAAAGAAAAAAAAAGTGAAAAGAAAAAGTTTAATTGAAAATCTTTTTGGAAATGTGATTATATTTGGAGTAGGTGGTGCACACACCCATATGTTAAAAGTTAAGTTTGGGGGTGTGGTGTACCCGCATGTATTTTGGTTAGCTGATGGATTCCCTTCATACTAGCTCCTTTGGGTTAGGTGCATAGCCTTCTTGTTTATCCTTGTTTACCTCACCGAAACCCAAGCCCCATCTCTTCACCTAAAGTCCTACTGATTCGTGTGTGAACCAAACCAGTGCCGTGGAGAGAATGCGAAAGGGCAAGCATATGGTCACCGACATTGGTGGATTCCTTTGGAGGTTATCCTGAGCCCTGATCTTTGGCAATGCTCGCCTAGCGATTAGTCTACTTTCTCCCTACACATGACCGGATGATTCACCATGATTCCATTTTTGAGTAATAATAAAATTTTGATACGCATTGTGAAAAGTATAAACTATTTTGTATACTTAGAAATTTCTTCTATTATATTTTTACGCACGCGAGCATGTGACTTCGCATGGTACTTCGTATCGCAATTTCTTTGTTAACTAGTATTTTTCCCTATCTGCTTAGATTTTGTTTGCTCGGGACGCGCAAACAGTTAAGTCTGGGGGTGTGATGAGTCCACTTTATATACCTATTTTCGGACTCATCTGGGCTAGTTTTCACGCATTTGCACTTTACTTTTAGTTCATTAACATATATATTTCATATTTATCTTTATTTCCATAGGAAGTGCACATTTATGCCTGTGGTTGTGTATTTTGTTGTTTTTATAGTTTGTACTCCCTTTTGTGATTGTCTGGAATGTCTGCACAGATTAGTGGTTGGTTTTTCCTTTCGGTACAGGGGTCGTGTGCGTGTTCCGGGGTGGTTGTGAAACAGGAATACTGCGTACGATCATGGGATCTAATGCGCACGACCACTGGTCGTGCGCCCCCGATCATGCGCACTACTCTTCGTTTTCCAGAATCAGCCTGGGGTAAGCGCACGACCACTGGACATATTGCTCACGACCACCGGTCGTGCGCCACTGATCGTGTGCATTGATTCCTCATTTCTGGAGTCCTGTCTGGGTAATCGCACGATCATTGGACTTAGTGCGCACGACCACTGGTTGTGCGCCACTACTCATGCGCGTTATCCCAGTTCGTCTTCCTGATATTCCATGCCAGTGCGCACGAGCACAGGACATAGCGCGCACGACCACTGGTCGTGCGCTTGTGATCGTGCGCATTGTTCAATTCTGCTTTTGTATAAATAGTGCAGGTCTCGCCCTAATCGAAAAGATCCGCATATCGCCCATTTCCTCCGCCGTTTTCGCCGTCCTCCTTCGTCTTCCACCCTAGGGAGGTGCTCCGGGTAAGCATTCACCGCCAAATCCAAGCCGGAGCTTCCTCTTGGCCTCCTCCTTCATCTTTGAGCTTCAAGAAGAGCTTGACCTAGCTTTCTTCACCAAGCTAGGAGAAGTTGTGCCATCCTCCACCGGATCGTGACACGAAGAAGACGGGCCATTGGAAGGTGGTGACAGCCCTTCTCTACCCCGGACGCAGTTGCGGACCAAGCTTGGATGCGGATTGACAACCCGACGACTCCAACCGTGAATCCTCAGCAAGGCTTCGTATTCGGTCGATTTCGCACACTCTTTTCTTGTTTGGTTGTTGAATATGTAGTTGAACTCTTGTATATGATGAAGAATGCTTAGTTTGTAAAACGTTTATATTCAATCATGTCTATGTGATTTTGTGTATTTTCGTTATTTACTTGAGGTGTGCCATAGTCCATCCACCATCCATCCACCCTTGCCGCACTAGCAATTGCTAGTGGCGTGCGTTGCGAAGAGGTGCTTACGACCCTCATTCCGCCATTCTAACCACCTTATCCGCTATCCTTCTCGTCCATCCGCCTAGCGATTCGGTGCATAGCTGCCCGACTAGTCTTCCATCCCGCCTAGCGAAGCATCGCATAGCGGCGTTGCATAGGAGTAGTTGTTAGTATTTTTTTTCTGTTTCCGCAATATCAAAACCCCTCTTAGATAGCTCCGACCTGAGGACTTCAATCTCAAGTCCTCCTCGAAATTAACTCCACCTTACTGTGTTCCTTGTGAGATCGATACTTGGGAAAACCCCCATTTTATATTACTTGTGCGACCGGTTCACTGCCGTGATCTTATAGCATCAACTGCATTCATTGACCTGAGAAGTTGACTTCATCGACCTGAGAAGTTGTGTACTTGAGGTCCAAGTTCGTCGAGCTCAGAATCTTGTTCATCAACCAAAACTTGAAGATGGACTTAGCACAAAGTTCTGGAGATGTACTTCATTCAAAACTCAGTCTTTGTCGAACAGAGAACAAAGATCGTCGAGCTCAGCACAAAGAATTATCTAAAGATCGTCGAGCACAGAATACCTTTCGTCGACCTGAGTTCGATGAACGTCAAACTCATTTTACTTAGTCTTGAAATCCTCTAAGTCTGGAGTCTCTGAAGGTCTTGTTGATAGCTGGTCCTTCTGAAGTTGAACCTAAGGACTTGACCTAGACTGTAGGACACAAACTTGACCCTGGCTATACATGTTGGGTCACATACCAAGTTAGTGAACCTAGCCCAAATCAACTAGGGATCCAACAACGTGGTCCTTCCGCGAGAGACATGGTACGGTATTATTCCTTCCGGTACCGAGGCCGGGAGACAAGTCCTACCAGCCCCTCTAGGACTTGTCGCCCGAGAGCTTGCCTCGCCGAATCCCCGCGCCTCGCCTCTATTGTATTTTTTGTTCTTGAATGTAAGCGTGGGATGAGCCCCAAAATTTGTAATTCTTTGTCCAATTAATGATATATATACATATGTTCCATTCTGATGTGATGCTGTCTCTCTCCCTCTTTACTTTGTACTCGCGGCCAGGCCCAATTCTCATGCTCGTTGCCTCCGGGCCCATGCCCTATTAGCGAGGTTGTGTGTACCCTAAGGACTTAGCTTAGGATGTATAGGGGGGCCCTAGTTAGCCATGTTCTGTCTTCGCCGTTGGATTCGTAGCGTCAGTGTTCGCCTACGGTGCGAATTTCGTTTAATTCGGCGCGCGTTTGGGCCTCCATTTTGAACTCGTATTTTCTTGTTCAAAAATATAAAAATATGATTACTATAATATTAAAACACTATTCAAAAATGAAATGTACTATTCATTCCTAAAGTTTGATCAAGGGTATATTTGCAAAATTCATTATTCATGAGGACAAAAAAGTACTGTCAATTAGTTTCTCGGGTAATTATTCTTCTTCTAGAGTGGTTCTCGAGTAATCTGCTGTACTTCTCGAGTAATCGTGTGCTTGATCTCAAGTAATCTGCTGTAATTCTCGAGTAATCCTGTGCTTGTTCTCGAGATATCTACAGCCCTTCTCGAGTGATCCGGTGATTGTACTCGAGAACTCTAGGCCCTTCTCGAGAAATCTGTTTTATTTTACGTTCGGGCGTCGTTTTGAGGGTCAAAACGGTGTCAAATAAAAAACTGGTTAACATGGTTTTTGTTTGTCTCGACGAGATCTACAACTTCTGTGTTGATCACTTTTCGATTAGGAGCCATCTTAAACCTCTATTTCCGTTTCTCGCACGCCTGCGCTAAAGAAATTGACACGTGTAATTATATATATATATATATATATATATATATATATATATATATATATATATATATATATATATATATATATATATATATATATATACTTCTTCTTTAAGCCAAACTCCTCTTCTTTCACGGAACCAGAGAAGCGAGAGTAAGAGTTAGAACTTTCATTCATGAATCTTCCGGTGGCCGCCGACGGTGCTCCGGTGCTCGAAATCTTCAACGAATATAGATTAGGAAAGCTCTCAACAAGAGCTACGCCATCGTGGTAAAACTTTTCCCGTTTCTTTAGTTTTCTAGTTAGGGTTTTTGACCCTAACCTCTATCTCGGCCATTTTTGTTCAGATTTCGACTCCTCCCGTCGTCTTTTGCCCCGGTCTGCGGTGAGTAGTGATTTGGAGAATTTTTCCGGTAAAAAGACGAGTAAGTGGTGTTCTTGCCATCCCTCTTGCTCTTTTCTTCCAAATTTTAGCCATATGTTGTAAATTTGACATGTTTAAGTTAAACTTATCCTCGAATTGCTCGTTAATTGTCCTGGATTATGAAGTGTGTTTCACCTAGAACCATTTCTCCCAAATTTTATTCCGTAGATTTGGTAAATAAATTTGGTTGTCGTACCACTTTAACTATCGAGTCATTATGATCGTTGCGACACCTCGTGCGTCCCGTTGTTTTGATCGTACCTCACTTTGCTTAACCCTTGCAATGTCCTTATGTAGTCCAAATCATTTGTTAACTGTTAGTCCATGTTGAATAAAAGAAACTCTGCGTGTATAATTATGTAACTAAAGAAAACTCTGATGGTCTGTGCGTGTTGGGGTTTCTCCCTCGGCACAGTGCCTTATGGCTGAGTCTGTGCGCGTTGTGGACCTTCATCCCCGGCACATTACCTTAGCTATTGGTCTGTGCGCGTTGGGGTTTCTCCCTCGACATGGTGCCTTTTGGCTGGGTTTGTGCACGTTGTGGAACTTTTCCCCAGGCACAATACTCTTTCTTGTTGAGCTGATCAGTCTCATTAAAATGATGAATTAAATGAATAATAGAGAAAGATGAATGTATGAACTTCTGATGTTTGACACTCTGTTTTATCCAGTTGTTGTGATTAGCCTTTCTTACTCAGGTAGATTTACTATTTTGTTTATGTTACTTTGCTACTGACTTTTGTTGCAGTCGATTTGTTGCCCCTCGTTCACTTCGAGGTTTGTTAGTCTTCCTTTTACTCTTTTGCACCACTTGTAGCTTGCTTCTGAGGTGTTCTTATTTTGAATGCCTCAGGTCTAGAACAGTAGCAGGTTTAGCTGATAGAGTCGTGCTTCTGGTGCTAATGTTGCTGCGGCCATTTGTTTCCACCTCTGAGCATTGAGGTAGTTATTTTGTTAGACATGTCTGCTTCTATATGGGTTCGTGTCAGTTGTTGACGCCCATAGTCTTAGACTTCTTATGACAGTTTACTTGTTACTTTACTGCCGTTACTTATTATTTGTTTATACTTGCTCTCTGGGAAGGATTTATGTTAGGATGCATATAGTTACTTTTAAGTATACAAAACTACATTTTGGAATATTTCCATGGCATAATTTTTAACTACATGACTTACTACTTTTAAGCGTTATAAAAGTCCTTTTATTTATATTAAATGCAGAAGTCACATCATCATGTCAATATGCTAGGCTTTAATTCTCATATAAGATAATAAATGAATCAAACTAAGTATTTTCCGCTGCGTAATCTTATATATTTTCTCACCTATGGACATTGATCCACCCGACTGAGGGACACAGTCAGTAACTCAAATAACTTATATTTTCTTTAAACTTAATTTCATAAGTCTTTTACTTAAAGTAAATGTGAGGACGAGTCGCCTGAGCGTCTGCAGTTATCCCCTACACGGCGTGGCATCACAACACGTATTTTCTCTTACTCTGACGTATTATTTAATACGGAGAAAATGCGGGTTGTGACAGTTGGTATCAGAGCCAGGTTTTGCAAGAGGGTTGGCTGGTTTGGCAAGCCAGTCGAACAACTTTCCCTTAAGCAAAACTCTAATCATATCATTTCATTGAATACACACACCGATATGACATCAATAGATCTTTATGGAAGCATGAACACTATACTCATAGCATGATAAGAAGTATACGAGGCATATTATGTAGTATGAGATGCATAATATGTGTTTGTATATGGATCCACCATAGGTGACAACATGTGACGGTTATGTAGTATGAGATGCATAACCATCATCATATGGTTGCTCATTAGTATGTTTTACTTTTTCGTTACATACAATATTATGTAGTATGGGATGCATAACATTGTATGTGTACGCCGCTCAAAACATGCACTAAGGCCTTTTTAGAATGCATAGCACTGCATACATGACATATCATCGCATAAGCATACATGCCAAGTTAAAGATCTGCATGATGATATATGTACACACACGAGTTGAAATGAAACTTAACATTCACGCATTCATATTATAAGCACAAGTTAGAAGCATAACATCATTTCATTAAATTCCCAGAGCAAGGTAACAATAAGAGCAAGTATCTGTTCG
Organism: Platanthera guangdongensis; assembly: GCA_039583875.1. Lineage (NCBI taxonomy): Eukaryota > Viridiplantae > Streptophyta > Magnoliopsida > Asparagales > Orchidaceae > Platanthera > Platanthera guangdongensis. Next base: position 118,292,667 of record CM077148.1, on the reverse strand, counting down.
TTCCCAATCTGATTTGAGTTTGTTTGTTTCTGATCTGATCTGGGTTAGGATATTCGAGTTTACTAGCTGAGGTGTCTTAAGGTAGGTCCTTGATAAGTCATTTGTTCGTATCGGTAGAATATGACCCCGAAATATTTTTGCTAAGGGAATATCTTCCCAGATTGTGATGTCTTAGGCAAGGTTTTGACTAAATATTCGTTTGTTCTGTAGAAATACTTCCTAAACGCGTTGCGACGAGGTCGACTCCCCAATCGGAGGGTAAGTCTTCTGGTGCCCAGAGTGAAGCGGTGATTGAAGGAGTACGACAGAGTAATGAGGCCCTGACAAGGTAGATGGTGGACATGCAATCGCAAATACAATCATTGTTGGTTGTCATCGTCGGGAATCCGACTAGAGCACAGGACCCTGCTGTGGGTCAAACTGTTCCTACTCCTCCTGCTGCTCTAGTACCCCCAGTTGAAATGTCGCCAGAGATGAATTTCATTTCTCACTTCCAGCGACTAGGACCTCCTACGTATGATGGTGGGGCAGACTTCATGACGTTGGATGACTGGATCGTTGCCATTGAAGAAATGTTTTCTTATTCTGGCATTTCCAATGATCAGAAGGTGTTGACTGCGGCGTATCAGCTCAAAGTACTTGCGAGGAGTTGGTGGATTAGAGAAAAGGAGAATCATACTGATGGGCACTCTTGTGATTCGTTCAAGAGTATGTTACAGAAGAATTTTCTGCCATCGGTCGAGCAAGACCGTCTGATGAACAACTTTTTACACCTGAAGCAGAGGCAACACACTGTTAGTGAGTATGAGATCGAGTTTTGCAAGATCCGTCATTATGCCCCAGATTTGGTAGCGTCTAAAGAAGGCAGAGTAAAATGCTTCCTGGGTGGTCTGAGGTATGACATCCAACAGTTGGCTAGCGCGTACAAATCTGAGACCTTTGTAGAAGTAGTAGAAGCCACCTTGAAAGTTGAGGCGATAGATAATGCAAAGAATCGAGGATTGCATGCAAAGAAGGATAAGAGGAAATCTGATGATGGTGGAAGTACTAGGGCATCTAGCCCTGCGACGAAGAAGGATCGAAGGGAAGCGTGTAGATTCTGTGGTAAGCCAGGCCACCCTTTTGAGAAGTGATTTAAGAGACTGGATGTGCAGAAGCAGTCTCAGATACACGCGATCCAGGATGCACCAAAGGGAGGCCATGTCTGTACTTATTTCCAGAAGAGTGGGCACGATGCGGCCCGTTGTCGCAAGAAGGCTGGAGCTTGTTTTCTCTGTGGCCAGAAAGGACACATGAGGGCTAATTGCACGCAGAGCCAGCCTGCGCTACATGCAGTTCCATTGCAGACTCTACCACCTCCCCCGCCTCGCATGGACAATGGAAAAGGAAAGTTGAATGTGCTGACCAAGGAGGAATCCCAATCATCGACTCAAGTGATCTCAGGTTAGTCTTCGACTCAGCTATTAATCTCTCATGGTAGATTTATGGTTTCTGCATTTTAGTTGCGCGCATAATGTGTTTAGGTGAATTTAAGGTGAAGAATAAGTGGGAGCTCGTTCTGTTCGATTCAGGTGCTAATCACTCCTTTGTGGAAAGGAGTTTTGTAAACCGACATCGCTGGGCTCTCGAATAGTTAGACACTTCCCTGAACATCAAATTCCCTTCAGGAGAGCTAGTGATGTCATGTCAGGGTATCCAAAAATGCCCTATCATCCTAGGTGGTTTTCTAGCCTTTGCGGATCTAAAGGTGTTAGACTTGGAAGACTTCGACGTGATTTTGGGCATGGACTGCATGTCCAGCTATGATGCCGTCATTCAGTGCAAGCTCAAGCGCTTGGATTTCAAAGGCAACAATGGCCAACCCATGAGTGTGTATGATTTGCCGCGTCAGGAATCTCGAATCATTTCTGCGGTATGTGCTCGTAAATTTCTAGAGTCTGGCTGCGATTCTTTCCTTGTTTTCGTTTTTGTTCTAGAAGCTGCACCTGTTGTCCCTTGGGTTGAGGATGTTTCTGTGGTGCGTGAGTTTCCGGATGTCTTTCCTCTTAGTCTTTCTGGACTTCCTCCTGAGAGAGAGGTGGAGTTCGTTATATATCTCGAGCTAGACACTCGCCCTATTGCAAAAGCACCGTACTGCATGGCGCCGCATGAGTTAGAGGAGCTGCGTACTCAACTGGATGAGTTATTATACTGTGGTTTTATTAGACCGAGTGCTTCCCCCTGGGGTGCACCAATCCTCTTCGTGAAGAAAAAGGATAGAACGATGAGGCTATCTATATATTATCGAGAACTGAACAAGGCTACTGTCAAAATAGATATCTGTTGCCTAGGATCGATGACTTGTTTGACTAGCTGCGGGGTAGTTCCGTGTTCTCGAAGATTGACCTCCATTCTGGCTACCATCAGTTAATAATCCGTTAGTCAGACGTTCCAGAAACTGCTTTTTGTTCCCGATATGGTCACTTTGAATTTCTGGTAATGTTATTTGGATTAACGAACGCACTGTCAGCTTTAACGATCATGATGAACATGGTGTTCAAGAACTTTCTGGATAAGTTCGTGATTTTATTGATTGACGATGTCCTGGTATATTCCATAAATGCAGAAGAGCAAGCCTTGCACTTGCGTTTGATCTTGACTACTCTGAGAGAGCACAAGCTGTATGCGAAGCTTAGCAAGTAGGAGTTCTGTTTGTCTCAGGTGTCATTCTTTGGACACATTATAAGCAAGAATAATATCTCAGTGGATCCCGCGAAGATAGATGTAGTATTGGATTGGAAGATACCTACATCACCTAAGGATATAAGGAGTTTCTTAGGGTTGACAGGTTACTACAGAAGATTTTTGAAAGGATTCTCCATGTTTTTTGCGCCGTTGACGAGGCTTACGCAAAAGAGCGTAGCTTTTGTTTGGAGTGATGCCTGTGAGGAAGCTTTTCAAGAGCTCAAGAGAAGACTATGTTCTGCTCCAGTTTTGGCATTGCCAATGGAAGGAGTAGATTATGCTGTTTATATGGACGCCTCACGAGTTGGACTCGGTTGCGTGTTGATGTAGGACAGCAAAGTGATTGCGTATGGATCAAGACAACTGAAGGTGCATGAAAGGAATTATCTTACGCACGATCTGGAATTTGCTGCTATCATTTATACCTTGAAGTTGTCGAGACATCTTCTTTACGAAGTGCCATGCAAAATCTACACGGACCACAAAAGTTTGATATATGTCTTCACTCAGAAGGAGTTGAATTTACGCCAGCGTAGATGGCTAGAATATGATGCGGACTACGAAGTCGATATCCTTTATCATCCCGGCAAGGCTAATGTAGTAGCGAATGTGTTGAGCCGGATGCCCACACATATCTGTAACCTCTCGTTGCAATCCCTTGTAGAGGAGTTTTTTCTCATAGACATAACCGTATGGAATAGTACTTCGCTGAGTAGCTTGGAGGTGGAAGACCCTTCGTGGATTACTCTCAATAGGCTACATCAAAAAGACGATCCTGATTTGCAGCACCTCCGCAGTAGGACTGAGAAATGGGAATTACCTGACTTTTCAATTGATGACTGTTGAAATTTGTGAAGTGGAAGTGGTTGACGGGACAGGCCGGACGGCCTGGACGGACAGCCTTGGCAGACTAGGCAGACTGGGCGGACTGTGATGTGCGGCCTAGTGGAAGGTCTAGTGGAAGCTAGTTGTTCTTCTGTGCGGTTTGCACGGGTTGAGTCCGCGGATTATGCGGCCTGGTTTCTGCGGATATGGTGTTTGCTGATTGGCTTTGCCAAGGAACGGCCTGAGCGGATGGAGGCTTGCGGACTGGTGCATTGCTCAGTGGCCGTGGTGCAAGCTTGTGCTGATAGGCGGTTTGGCTCATGTTTGCGAGAAGCTTGCGGACTTGCGTGTCCGCGGTGTGGGCTATTGCGGACTGGGCTTAGAGCTTGGCTGAGGCATTGTCGAGCTCTGGTGGCACAGCAGGTGCTTTGCTGTGGATATCGATTGGCGAACTATTTTTGGAGTCCGGGAGATGGCTGCTGCGTTGGGCAGGAGTGCGAGGGGCTTGCGGACTGCTGGCGGTCTGTGCTAAGGTGTTTGGCGGATGGGAGTTTGTGTCCGCCATGCTCGCATTGGCCTTTGATGGTTTTGGACTTGGTCACACTTTGTGCCAAGTTCATGGTGTCCGCCGTATCCGCCAAGTCCGCTGTGACCGGGCGGACTGTTGCTATCTGCCTTTGGTCGTCGACTTGTGGCGGATTGAGGTGTGAGTCTTGCGGACTGCCTCGGTTTGGTGCGGACATCCATTGAAGGGGGTTGCGGTCCTGTAGTGGTCGGAAGCTTTACGGGCTGATGCCTTGTCCGCATCGCTTGGGTGGACTGGAGAGGGTTCACCAATGTTGCCTTGCTCCTGGCAGTTTTCCTTGGTATCCGGCTAAGTCCTTGCGGACTCGGCGGACGGTGTTTTGCTATCGCGCGGGCTGGGGTGGTGTCTCTATCTCTAGGGCGGTGACCACACTCCTCACCTGCCTATAAATAGGACCCCCCTGGCAGGTCTACAGTAACTTGAGTGAACAGTAAGTTGGGTTGGGCGAAGTGCTGCGGTCGCGCGGGTTGCTTCAAGGAGCCAGGAGTTTGGCTGTGACTTCGGTCAAGTACTTGGAAGTGTGCGGTCTCTGCGGACTCAGCAGGAGGTCGCTCTGCGGCTTGTCAGTTCTGTTTCATCTTTGCCAGCTTCAATAACCTGTCCGCCGGCTTCAGGCGGGTAGGGGGTGTTCCTCAGTTCATCTTCAGCAGGAGACGAATAACGTTGTGTCCGCGCGGCCTCGCGGCTTCGGCGGACTCCGTGGCTATTCGGCGGATTGCAGCTTAGTTCAGGCGATCTCAACGGACTCGGCAACCTCGGCGGTCTTGGCGGACTCCGGTGCTGTCCGTCTGGCTTGGTTTTTGGTGCTTTCTGTTTACAGCTGTTATACTAGCGAAATCATGTCTCTCTATGTATGCCTCGTGTTGTAAAGAAGTGATTGTTAAAAGACCTGCTTGTGCTTCCATTGTTTGTTGGGATTAACCTTTGTTCCTTGGTTTTCCGCTGGTTCAGCGTGAGAACTGGGTAGTTCCGAAGATATTAATTTGGCGTTTGGGCTATCTTGCTGACCACGTTGACAAAATTTAACAATGACGTTGGTACCTAAAGTACCACAACAGATATTATATTCCCGCTGTTGGGGACATCCGAGCAAGGATATGCAGTGAAGCGCATGGTTCAAGTGTTTCTTATCATCCTGGTTCCACAAAAATGTACAGAGATTTGAAGCAGATTGTTTGGTGGTCAGGTATTAAGAATGACATCAGAAGATTTGTATCTGAATGTTATACCTGCCAGCATGTCAAAGCTGACCATAGAAGGCCGGGTGGTAAGTTAACGCCTTTAGATATACCAAGTTGGAAATATGAGAGATTATCCATGGATTTCATAACCGGTTTGCCGAGATCTCCCCGAGGGCATGATGTATTGTGGGTAATTGTGGACAGACTAACCAAGTGTGCCCACTTTGTGCCATTCAAGATTGACTATTTGATGAAGAAGATTGCTGAGCTTTACCTGGATGAAGTTATCAGGTTGCGTGGTGTGCCTATGAGTATTGTGTCAGATAGAGATTCCCGGTTCATGTCTCGTTTCTGGCAAAGCTTGCAAGGAGCTCTAGTACTGACCTTAGGTATTCTACTGCCTATCATCCTCAGACGAACGGTCAGACAGAGAGAGTGAATCAGATCTTGGAGGATATGATTAGATGCTATATTTTGGACCATGGTGGGGCTTGGGATAAATGCCTCGGACTGATGGAGTTCGCGTACAATAACAGCTATCAGGAGAGTTTACAGATGGTGCCTTTTGAAGCTTTATATGGAAGGCGTTGTCGAACTCCCCTGTTTTGGGCAGAAGTTGGTGAGAACACTTTGCTCGGTCCGAAAGTTCTGGAGGATATGAGCATTTCAGTGACACATATTCGTGAAAAGCTGAGATTGGCTCAGGAGCGATACAAGAAGTATGCAAATCAGCGCAGAGTTGATCTGGAATTTGTAATTGTGGATATGGTATTTCTGAAGGTCACTCCGATGCCAGGTGTTATGAGATTTGGAAGGAACCATAAGCTAGATCCCAGGTATATGGGACCTTTTCAGATTCTGGAGCGCATCGAAGTTTCTGCCTACAGACTGGAATTGCCTGATTCTTTTCCTGGTGTCATGACGTGTTTCACGTGAGTCAGTTGCGAAAGTGAGTTCGTAGTGATCAGCATGTCCTTGACTCCGTGCCCCAGTTGCAGCCTAATCTCTCGTATGTATAAGAGACTATCCGTATTCTGGAGACGCAAGATCGTATGCTAAGAAGAAGACAATTCCGATGGTTAAGGTTCTCTGGCGCAATCAGGATGCTAGAGGTGCAACATGGGAATTAGAATCCGCAATGAGAGAACCTCATTCTCAGCTATTCTCCTAGTCTTCCTTGGTTAGTATTCTTATTTAATAAATTCTTCTATCATGTCTCACCCTCTTCCCTCTTATTTCGTTTTGTGTTCCAAGTTTCGGGACAAAACTTCCTTTTTGGAGGGGTGACTGTAACGCCCCTGATTTTCCGACAATTATTTAATCCTCTTGATGACATCATAATAATGTAAGGGGCGTTACGTTAACGTGTAGTTGACGACGTGTCACCGTTAGTGCATTTTCGGGTCTATTCGGTCGAGTTGGCCAAATTCGTGAATCCTTGTTGAAAATGGAAAATTTCATGTTAGGAAATTAAAATAATTAATTTTTGACATGCTCGTCAAGTTTCTTCGCGTTCCGAGAGATATTCGAGGCTCGGCGAATTTCCGAAGTTTTGTAGAATTTATGATCTCCGTAGATTTTGAAAATTTATATCTCGAGAATGGCATCTCGGATTTTGGTCCCGTCTTCGCCGTTGGATTCGTAGTGTCAGTGTTCGCCTACGGTGCAAATTTCGTGTATTTCGGCGCGCGTTTGGGCCTCCGTTTTGAACTCGTATTTTCTTGTTCAAAAATATAAAAATATGATTATTATAATAGTAAAGCACTATTCAAAAATGAAAAGTATTATTCATTCCTAAAGTTTGATCAAAGGCATATTTTCAAAATTCACAATTCACAAGGACAAAAAAGTACTCTTCATGCAATTTTTTTCTCGGGTAATTATTCTTCTTCTCGAGTGGTTCTCGAGTAATCTGCTGTACTTGATCTCGAGTAATCTGGTGTAATTCTCGAGTAATCTTGTGCTTGTTCTCGAGATATCTACAACCCTTCTCGAGTGATCCGGTGATTGTTCTCGAGAACTCTAGGCCCTTCTCGAGAAATCTGTTCCAGCTTGCTTTCGGGTGCCGTTTTGAGGGTCACAATGGCGTCAAATAAAAAAATGATTAACATGGATTTTGTTCGTCTCGACGAGATCTACAACTTCCGTGTTGATCAATTTGCAATTCAGAGCAATCTCAAATCTCTATTTCCGTTTCTCGCACGCCTGCCCTTAAGAAATCGACACTTGTAATTTAATTATATATATATATATATATATATATATATATATATATATATATATATATACTTCACCTTCTTCTTTAAGCCGAACTCCTCTTCTTTCACCGAACCAAAGAAGCAAGAGCGAGAGTTAGAATGTCCGTTCGTGAATCATCCAGTGGCCGCTGACGGTGCTCCGGTGCTCGAAATCTTCAACGGAATATAGATCCGAAAAGCTCTCAACGAGAGCTACGCCATCGTGGTAAAACTTTTCCCGTTTCTTGAGTTTTCGCGTTAGGGTTTTTGGCCCTAACCTCTATCTTGACCATTTTTATTTAGATTTCGACTCCTTCCGTCTTCTTTTGCCCGGATCTGTGGCGAGGAGTGATTTGGAGAATTTTTCCGGTAAAAAAAACGAGGCGAGTGGTGTTCTTGCCCTCCCTCTTGCTCTTTTCTTCCAAATTCTAGCCATATGTTGTAGATTTGACATGTTTAAGTTAACTTTTTCCTCAAATTGCTAGCTAAATTTCTTGGATTATGAAGTGTGTTTCACCTAGAACCATTTCTCCCAAATTTTATTCCGTAGATTTGGTAAACAAATTTGGTTGTCGTGCCACTTTAACTATCGAGTCATTATGATCGTTGCGACACCTCGTGCGTCCCGTTGTTTTGATTGTACCTCACTTTGCTTAACCCTTGCAATGTCCTTATGTAGTCCAAATCGTTTGTTGATCGTTAGTCCATGTTGAATAAAAGAAACTATGCGTGTATAATTATGTAACTAAAGAAAACTCTGATATTCTGTGCGCGTTGGGGTTTCTCCCTCGGCACAGTGCCTTATGGCTGATTCTGTGTGCATTGTGGACCTTCATCCCCGGCACATTACCTTAGTTATTGGTCTGTCCGCGTTGGGGTTTCTCCCCCAGCATGGTGCCTCTTAGCTGGGTTTGTGCACATTATGGAACTTTTTCCCCGGTACAATACTCTTTCATGTTGAACTGATCAGTCTCATTTAAATGATGAATAACATGAATAATAAAGAAAGATGAATGTATGAACTTCTGATGTTTGACACTCTATTTTGTCCAATTGTTGTGATTAGCCTTTCTTGCTCAGCTTGATTTATTGTTTTGTTTCTGTTGCTTTGCTACTGACTTTTGTTGTAGTCGATTTGTTGCCCCTCATTCACTTCGAGGTGTGTTAGTCTTCCTTTTTCTCTTTTGCAACACTTGTACCTTGCTTTTGAGGTGTTCTTCTTTTGAATGTCTCAGGTCCAGACCAGTAGCAGGTTTAGCTGATAGAGTTGTGCTTCTGGTGTTGCGAGTTGCTGCGGCCGTTTGTTTCCACCTACGAGCATTGAGGTATTTGTTTTGTTAGACATGACATCTTCACTATGGGTTCGTGTCAGTTGCTGACACCCATAGTCTTGGACTTCGTATGACAGTTTACTTCTTACTTTACTGTTGTTACTTATTGTTTGTTTATACTTGCTCTGTGGTAAAGATTTATGTTAGGATGCATATAGTTACTTTTAAGTATACAAAACTGCATTCTGGAATATTGTCATGACATAATGTTTAACTGTAACACTTTCTACTTTTAAGCGCTATAAAGTCCTTTTATTTATATTAAATGTAGAAGTTATATCATCATTACAATATGCTAGGATTTCATTCTCATATAGGATAATAAATGAATCAAACTAAGTATTTTTACGCTGCGTAAACTTATATATTTTCTCACCTATGGACTAGTGATCCACCCGACCGAGGGACACGGTCAGTAACTCAAATAACTTATATTTTTTAAAAACTTAATTTCATAAGTCTTTTACTTAAAGTAAATGTGAGGACGAGTCACCTGAGCATCTGTAGTTGTCCCCTGCATGACATGGCATCACGACGCGTATTTTCTCTTACTCTGACGTATTATTTAATACGGAGAAAATACGAGTTATAACACTGGCAGCGGGATCTGCTCGGGGTCCGAGTAGACACACATGAGTTACATCTAGCCCTGCCAGCTAGGTGAGAGCCTGACGGCGGGGTCTGCTCGGGGTCCGGGTTAACACACACGAGTGACATCCAGCCCTGCCAGCTAGGTGAGAGCCTGGCAGCGGGATCTGCTTGGGGTCTGGGTAGACACATATGAGTGACATCCAGCCCTGCCAGCTAGGTGAGAGCCTGACAGTGGGATCTACTTGGGGTTTGGGTAGACACACACGAGTGACATCCAGCCCTGCCAGTTAGGTGAGATCCTGCAACAGGATCTTTACGGAGTCTGGGTAGACACACATGAGTGACATCCAACCTTGCCAGCTAGGTCAGAGCCTGACAGCGGATCTGCTCAGGGTCCAGGTTGACACACACTAGTGACATCCAGCCCTTCCATTTAGGTGAGAGCCAGACAGCGGGATCTGCTCGGGGTCCGGGTAGACACACACGAGTGACATCCAGCCCTGCCAGCTAGGTGAGAGCCTAGTAGCGGGATCTGCTCGTGGTCCAGGTTGACACACATGAGTGATATCCAGCCATACTAGCTAGGTGAGAGCCTGGCTTCGGGATCTGCTCGGTGAGATCTCCACCTACTCATATGAATCATTGCAGGAGACTTGACACATGAATAAGCTTTATTAGAAAAAAGATGTTACATATCTTACGGGTAAACGCACTTCAAGTCATCACCATTCCAGGTGAGACTCAGGGTCTCGCCCTCCACATTCCGGAGGCGATACCCCCCTGATTTCAATGCTTATTTCACAATGTATGGACCCTCCCAGTTAGGGTTGAGCTTTCCCACAGCTGTTGATCTTCTCGCTGCATCCACCTTCTTCAAGACCAAGCCCCCTCTGCAAACTGTTTGACTCTGATGTGCTTGTCAAAGTACCTTGCCATTCTCCTCTTCACTTCTTCCTGTCGGATGGCTGAGAGGTCACGCAGCTCCTCCAACATGTCGATGGAGACCCGCAGCTCCTCGTTTCCAGCCGGCCAATCCTACCTACCTTCCCGGGACTCCTCCACTCGAGGTGTCTGGACCTCCAATTCTATGGGAAGTACTGCTTCACAGCCATGAGAGAGCTTGAAGGGGGTCTCCCCTGTAGCTGTGTTGGGGATGGTACTAAGGGCCCAAAGGACTGAGGGAAGCTGCTGCACCCAACTCCGCTTTAGGTTCTCAACCTTCTTTTTCAGGAGGTTCATAATTATCTTATTCACCGCCTCCACCTGCCCGTTGATCCTGGGGTGGTGGACCGAGGCGAATCTGAGGTCAATTCCGAGCTGCTCACAGAAGCTGATGAATTCTGCACTGGCGAACAAAGGCCCATTATCTGTGATGATGGCCTGCTGCAACCCATGACGGTAGGTGATCTCCCCCAAAACAAAATTTCTGATGACCTGGGAGGTCACCTTGGCCAGCGACTTCACCTCCAGCCACTTAGAAAAAAAATCTATCATTAATAACAGGAACCTCCTTTGCCCACTGGCCTGGGGAAACAACCCTACCAAATCCATCCCCCAGATGATGAAGGGCCATGGGTCCGTGATGATTCTGAGACGCTAGGCCAGTTTTAATTGGAGGGGGGCGAACAACTGGCATTTATGGCACCTTCTTGTGAACTCCGCAGCGTCATGGCCTAGGGTAGGCCAGAAGTACCCGTGTCTGACAATCCTCCCTTCCAGGGTCCGACTCTCGGAGTGGCTCCCACACTCCCCGGAGTGGACTTCTTGCAAGATCCACTGCATTTCCCTCCCGTCCATGCAACGGGCCAACATCCCCGAGAAAGTCTTCCGATACAACTGCCCGTCCTGGAGGAGGTAGTATGCCGACTTGTATCTGAACTTCTTTTTGTCCATCCCCTACGGATACTCTCCTATGGAAAGGAAGGTCATGAATGGAACCATCCACGGGGGGTGTTGATCCACGTCCATCAGCTCTCCCTCTTCAATGGAAGGGCGGAATTGATCAGTGATGGTACCCCCCACCCGGGGACCGTTCTTCGCCAGCTGATCAACCTACTTGTTCTCCTCCCTGGGCACGTGTCGGATGGAGAAGGTTTGGAACATCCTGATAACCCCCTTTACTTTCGCTAAGTATAACCAGAGTGTGGGCTCTCTCGCCTCGAACTCCCGGTTGATCTGGGAAGCCACCACCATGGAGTCAGTGAGGACCTCCGCGTCAAGTACCCCCAGCTCCCTGGAAAGGCGCAGGCCGACGATCACCCCTTCGTGCTCGGCCTGATTGTTAGTGATGAGAAAGTGAACCACCACCATTTGCTCGATTCTCGTCCCTTGGGTGCTTTCAAAGATTACCCCTACCCCGAAGGAATGTCTCCCCAAAGCGCCGTCTTCCTTCACCTTCCACGAAGCCGGATGAGTGAGTTCTTCCCCCGCCACCTCGACCACGTAGTCAGCCAGAAAGTCAGCCATTACTTGGGCCTTAATCGAGAGGCGTGGGATGAAGAAGATGTCGAACTCGCTCAGTTCCACTAACCACTTAGACAACCTACCCGAATGCTCCACCCCCTCGAAGATGTTGTGGAGGGGATGGTCAGTCACAACTCTGATGGAGTGTGCCTAGAAGTAGGGCCGTGGCCTTCGAGCTGAGATGACCATAGAGAAGGACAACTTTTCCAAGATAGGATATCGAAGCTCGGCCTTCCTCAGGACCCGACTCATGTAATATATGGGGAGCTGCTTCTTCCCCTCTTCTCGAACCAGGACGGAGCTCCAAGCCTCTGCTCTGACCCTAAGATACAAATATATTTCCTCCCCCTCCTTCTCCCCTTGGAGCAGGGGAGCCTGAGTCAACTGCTTCTTCAGGGCTTGGAATTCCTCCTAGCATTCCTTTGTCCACTTGAACCTTTGGCCCCCCCTCAATGTCTTGAAGAAAGGTGAGCACTTCTCCCTAGCCCGGGAGAGGAACCTGCTCAATCTTTCAAGCTTCCCTGTCAACCGCTGCACCTCTTTGGTATTCCAAGGTGACCCCAACTCCATGATGGCTTTGACCTTGTCAGGATTTGGCTCGACCCCCGCGGGGGTGCAGATGTCCCAGGAACTTCGCCCTGCTGGCCCCGAAAACACACTTCAGGGGGTTCACTGCATCTTGTATTTGTGTAGGGTGGCGAAGGTTTCCTCCAGGTCCTGGAGGTGAGACTCCATGTCTCGACTCTTGATCATGTGATCATCTACATACACCTCCAGGTTCGTCCCCTTTTGTTCCCAGAAGACCCTGTCCATCATCTTCTAGTACATTGCCCCTGCGTTCTTTAGCTCAAAGGGCATCATCTTGTAGCAGTAACACCCATCCCCCGTGATGAATGAGACATCTTTGATGTCAGGGGGGGAGGGGTGTATCCTAATCTGGTGATAACGTGAAAACCAATCTAAGAAGCTCGTTACAGGAAAACCGATGGCTGAGTCAACCAGCGCGTCGATCAGAGGCAAAGGATAATAGTCCTTAGGGCATGATTTATTAAGCAAAGAAAAATCAACACACATACGTCACCGACCGTCTCCTTTTTTAACCATTACTATATTGGAGACCCAGCTGGGGTACTTTATTTCGGAGACAAAATCAGCCATAAGGAGTTTGGCCACCTCCTCCCTGATGGGCACGACCAGCTTGTCGGCAGTGAACCTCTTTTTCTGCTGGATGGGGCGAGCTCCTGGGTCCAAGTTGAGGCGGTGGTAGGCCACATCCACGTCAATCCCCTACATCTCCGCTGCGCTCCACCGAAGATGTCCACGTTCTTCTGGATGCATGCCAGCATCCTACCCTGGGCCTCCGGGGTCAGCCCCCCACTGATGCGAACCTTCTCCACCCTACCTTCAATGGTGAGAAACTCCATTTACACGACCTCCTCCACAACCTCCAGCCTGGACTGCTCCCCCCACTCTCTGACGTCCCTCTTCTCCGGGACAATAACTTCCTCAGCTTCCACCTCTTCCTCCGCGGCCATCGCCTCGGCCACCTCCTCCTGACCTCCACCAGTAACCACCGGGGTGCAGCTCCCTTCTATCTCCATCTCCTCTCCTCCAGCCTCCTACTCGGCCACCTCCATTCTCCGCTCTATCTCCTCAGCCCCCTCCTGCCAAGTGATAAAGTTTATGGTGGTGACGTAGCACTCCCGTGCCACCTTGGGGTCCCCCTGAACTCAGACCTGGATCCCTTCAGCATTGAACTTTAAGCACTCATGGAAGGATGAGGGGACGCAATGGAAGGCGCTGATGAGGGGCCTTCCGAAGATGGCTTTGTAGTGAATGGGGGCATCCATGATGACAAACCTGTAGTTCTTGGACTGCCCCCACCCAGAGTGATGTGGAGCCCCACTCCTCCTTCTTCCTCCTTCCTCTCCCCCGAAAATCGAAATAGGGGCCCATCTGAGGCCAACACCCTCTTTGCCTCCACATTCATTGCATCAAACGCCTTCTTGAAAATGATGTTGACAGAACTTCCGTTGTCAAAGAGGATCCTAGAGACGATGAAATTCTCGATGGTTGTCTGGATGACCAGTGTATCGTAAAAGGGATCCTCATGATCCGGCATATCCTTCCTCGAGAAGGTGATCTTCTCTTCTGGGGGTGGGGTCTGGTATGTGGAGCCAACACTTTGGCGGTACATGGTGTGGAGGCTCTCCTTCTAGGAAGCCTCGATCTCCACCCCCATGGCTCACTCTGATCCCTCCCTGGGTCCCGATATCCGCCCGATATTCATATATATCCTCCTTCGCCCGAGGCAGGACCTCCTCGATCCTCACCTCCTGGCAACACTGTTGTTGATACTGCTCCCTATTTCCTCTCATCTCGAGGAAATCCAGGCACATGTCCGTGGCATGCCCTTCCTCTGTTTGAAGTCGAAGTAGGGCAGCTCCACCCTGACTTATCTCCTCCTTCGTGTGTAACACCCCCTATCCGTCGCATAGCATATAGCAGTAGGTCCGGCCGGGGCCCGACGTCATATACCACAGACAGACCAGGTGGTTACTCAATTGAAACCATCCAACCAATCACAACGTCCTACACAGAGCATTTTAGCGGAAGCAGTTTAAATATTTGCAAGTAAAAGAACCTAGCAACAAGCATGAATGTCCACTAATAAGCCAAAAAGGGATGAAGTACATGCACAAGTACTGGCCTTAAGGCCTTACAAATGGTTTACTCATATTACATGTTTTCCATACCACGGCATGTAGGCCGGTCATACATGAACAAAAGCAAGTAAACACTCCAATTTGGCCTTAGAGGGCCGGCTTTGCAATTTGGGCTTTAGCCCGCTATTGACCGCTTGGTCCAGCAAAACCTGCAAGCAACAAACCACCACACGGTGGCAAACAAAAGCAACGGTCAGCAATGCTGACCAAATTATAACGATCCCGCCCCCAACTCGGGGCGGTGATGCTCCTTCCCTGCAATTTATTAGCACCACCAAGCAGTTTATAAATACATTGCATCACAGGCATTGGCGTGCATGGCTACACGCCCCGTGCTCTCAGGGCACATTCTCGATGATCATGGTCTAAGTACGCCGACTTACCACCGTCCCCAGGACGGCAATCTATCGTGAGCATTTGGTCTTTCTGGCCACTGCCTAAGACCCTCAATCTATGCCAACGGTAAGTGCCAAGTAACTTTAGGTCTCTTTAACCGAACGATATAGAGCGGGTACGGTTCCGCCTGACCCGTTGCTCACACCGCAACGTTAATTTAAAACATATGCGCGGGTCAAACTTTCCCAAGTCCCAAATCGTTTACACACAACACATAACCCAGTTGTGTTCAAGTTGGCTCCCAGGCCCACATGTTTGGTAGAATCACGTATCTGCCCAGTTTTTCGGGTGCACCTTTGGGTTAATCCCCAAGGCTCCCTGTTGCAATCTACCATGTAGAAAAACCCGAAAACAAACATTCACACAGAGTCTTCTCCGGCCATTTATGCAATGCAACATCACCGATCCAGACCAACATATCCGGATAGGATTCACCCATCATGCCTATATCCGTTCTCGATTACGGACTCTAAATAACAGGGACTTTACATATCTTCCCGAAGGAACGCCTCCAACTCACCGCAAACTTGCGAGAGCGGGCTTCCTATGCAAAAGAAGTAGAGCTTCACATGCTCAAGTAGAGAATCTTTACCCTAGCGTTCTTCCTTGGTGCCATGGAAATATAAGCGGATGAAAAGCACCACACTCTCTTTGCCTTCATAGATCCGAAGTCGGCTTGCGATTTGGAGCTCTGAAGCTCCTCCCATGACCGGATCTAAACTTCTTCTTCCTCCTTTGCTCTCCCCTCTCTCTAAGATTTAGACAGAGAACCACATAGAAGAATAAGGGTTTTGAAGCCCTGTACTTGGGTATAACCCCATCGGGAAATAACTACAGCCGTCGGATCCCACAAAAATGGATGCACGGATACGATCCAGGTCTGACCTGGACAAATGGGGTTAAACACCTCACAGTACACCAATCCGGAGCAAGACACGTCCGCGACCAATTAAATAGTGTCAGGACATTTAGTCAACTCCCGCCAAAACCCCTGTGTCGACACTCCGTGTCGACAGAGTTAAACATGCCACAAACGCCCCGTGCTCGACGATCGTCGAACCAAGATCGTCGACCGCTGTCAGATAGTCGAACGGAGATATCTAGCCAAATCGTCGAACGCAGCCAATTCGTCGAACGGAAATCTCTGGCCAAATCATCAACCGCAGCCAGATCATCGAACGAAAATCTCTGGCCCGATCGTCGAACCCACGGCCCGATCGTCGAACCCACGACCCGATCGTCGAACCTACGGCCAGATCGTTGACCGCAGAACGTCGACCAAATCGTCGACCACAGAAATGTGACCAGATCGTCGAGCGCTGCTCGACGATCGTCGAACCCAGAAAACTACCTGATCGTTTTGCTAGATCTTTGAACTAAATCGTCGAACCCCTCTCGACACGCCCTGGGACACGCCCGTGTCCCAGGCTGTGTTCTCTGCTCGACGATCGTCGAACCCAAAATCGTCGAACACACGACCAAATCGTCGAACCAGCTCGACAAGCCCTGGGACACGCCCGTGTCCCAGGCCGTGTGCCTCCTGCCAAATTCCAAATTTGGCCCGGAACGCCTCCCATCACTCTTTTGAGTTTCGGGGCGTTACAACTCTCTCCCTCTTAAAAGAATTTCGTCCACGAAATTTCATAAAGGAAAGATAAGCACAAAACTAAAATTGTACCTGAGCAGAACAACTCCGGGTACTCGTCAAGCATAGTATGCTCTCGCTCCCAAGAGAGCTCCTCTCGACCGCAATTGTCCCATCGGAGCTTGACCATCCTGATCTCTTTATTGCGTAGCCACTTGACTTCTGAGTCTTCGATACGCACGGGCTTGACCTTCGTCGTCAACCCACTAACAACCGACACTTGATCGACCGCGGCCACTCGCGTAGGCTCTTGCACCGCCTTCCGTAGAACCGATATGTGGAATACATCATGTAGACCAATAAGCTCCATTGATAGCTTCAACCTATAAGCTGCTTCACCAACCCGCTCCATAACCTCAAACAGCCCAAGGTACCTCGGGCTTAGCTTTTTCAAGAGCCGCACCCGCGAGACACCCTTGGACGGCCTGATCTTTAAGTACACACAGTCGCCCACAGCGAACTCCACGTTCCTTTGGTTGACATTATAGTACTTCGCTTGCCGGTCCTGAGCGATAAGCAATCTCTCTCGAATGGTTCACACCAGTGAAGTAGCACCTTCCACCTCTTGACGTTTGTACAACTTTGACTCACCCATTTCCAACTAGGACAACGACGTGCGACATCTTCTACCATAAAGGGCCACAAAGGGCACCATTTGAATACTTGCCTGGTAGCTATTATTGTACGCAAATTCCCCCAAATAAAGGTGGTCTTCCCATTGCTTTCCAAAGTCCAAGACATGCATGCGGAGCATGTCTTCCATAGTTCTATTGACCCTCTCGGTCTTCCCATCCGTCTGCGGATGGAAGGCTGTGCTAAAACTCAGCTTTGTTCCCAACATTTGCTGCACAAGCCTCCAATCATTGGACGTGAACCGCCCATCTCAGTCACTCACGATGCTGCGGGGCACACCGTGGAGCCGCACTATGTTATCCACATATAACTTTGCCAACTTCTCCACCGGATCATCCTTCCTATGTGGAATGAAATGCGACACCTTCGTTAGCCGATCTACGACCACCCAGATGGCGTCGTTCCCCTGTTTCGACCTTGGCAACCCGTCCACAAAGTCCATCGTAATGTCGTCGAATTTCCACTCCGGAATAGGCAAGGATTTCAAAAATCCTCCCGGCTTTTGGCACTCCGCCTTCACCAAGGCGCAAGTTTGGCACTTCGCCACGTAGAGCGCCACATCCTTCTTCAAACCCGGCCACCAAAATAGTTTTTAACGTCGCGGTACATCTTTGTGCTCCCCGGGTGAATCGAGTACTTGGTATGGTATGCCTCGTACAACAAATCCACCCGCAAACTGTCCACGCTTTGGACGCAAAGACGACCGTCTTTCCAAAGCAATCCATCCACAACTTCATATTGGGAATTTGACCCATCCAGAGCCTCTATCATGAGTTGATTCATGTGGCCATCCAAATCCAAAGCCTGCCGAATCCGATCAGCCAGGTCATATTGAACTTCAGTCCAATTCAAGAGTGCTTCAGCACTTGACTGCTTATCAACACAAACAATCTCCAACGCCTCCAACTCTCGAACCAATCGCTCATCATGAACCGACAGCCGATTGGCTTCAGCTGGGGCCCGGCGACTCAACGCATCCGCAACCGCATTACCTTTACTAGACACGTAGTGGATCTTGAATGTATAGTCCCCCAGGAACTCCATCCATCTACGCTGCCGCATATTCAGATCTTTCTGATCAATCAAATACTTCAGGCTCTTCTGATCGGTGTAGATATCAATCTTCACACCGTACAAATAATGCCTCCACAGCTTCAAGGCAAAAATCACGGCCGCTAACTCCAAGTCATGGACCGGATAGTTCCTCTCGTGCACCCTCAGCTGTCTCAAACCATATGCTATAACGCTTCCATGCTGTAACAGCACACAACCCAAACCACTGCCTGAAGCATCGCTATAAATCTCATAACCTTCGGTCCCACTCGGGGAACTCAGCACAGGCGCCGTGGTCAACCGACATTTCAACTCCTCAAAAGCTCGTGCGCACTCCGGCGTCCAAACGAACTTCTGCTCCTTCTTCGTCAAAGTAGTGAGAGGTAACGCTATCCTCGAGAAGTTCTCTACGAAGTGCCTATAATAGCCAGCAAGCCCTAGAAATCTCCTGACTTCCGCTGCCGTAGAAAGCTCAGGCCACTCCCGTATCGCAACAATCTTCGCCGGATCCACTGCAATACCTTCCCCACTCACTATATGACCGAGGAACGCCACTGAGGACAACCAAAACTAGCACTTCGAGAACTTAGCGTACAATTGATTCCTCCTTAGCGTCTCCAAAACCAAATGAAGATGCCTGAAGTGATCTTCCTCACTCTGTGAGTACACCAAAATATCATCGATGAAGACGATCACAAAATGGTCCAAGTACTCCCTGAAGGTCTTGTTCATCAAATCCATGAGCACTGATGGCGCATTAGTCAGCCCAAACGGCATGACCGTAAAATCGTAATGCCCGTATCTCGTACTGAGCGCTGTCTTCGGGATATTACTCTCCCTTATTCGCAGCTGATAGTACCCGGACTTGAGATCCAACTTAGAGTACACCAATGACCCAACTAACTGATCAAAGAGATCATCAATCCTTGGGATCAGGTACTTGTTCTTTTCTGTTAGCTTGTTTAACTCCCGATAATCAATACATAGTTTCAATCTCCCGTCCTTATTCTTAACAAAGAGGACCGGTGCACTCCTAGGCGAAGAACTTGGACGGACATACACTTGCTCCAACAACTCTTGAAGTTGCACCTTCAGATCCGCCATTTCCTTAAGTGCCTAACCGATACGGAAGAGCGTGA
This sequence comes from Platanthera guangdongensis, assembly GCA_039583875.1. Lineage (NCBI taxonomy): Eukaryota > Viridiplantae > Streptophyta > Magnoliopsida > Asparagales > Orchidaceae > Platanthera > Platanthera guangdongensis. The sequence goes on along the minus strand of CM077148.1, from coordinate 118,273,137 downwards.
CACAGGCTTTGCACCTGACACCAGCTCAATAGTGAAATCTATCTCCCGTTGATGCGGGGCTCTGGGAAAATTAGTGGGGAACACATCAGGGTACTCAGCTACCACTGAAATATTATCCAACATAGGCTTCGGCTTTGCAACCTCCAATAGTGTAAGGAACAACTCTGCACCAGCACGAACCACCTTCACCACCTGAAGAGCAGACATCAACGTCTTGCTCGACCCCTTTTCAAGTCCGTAAAAGTCATCTCACGACCTGTTCCCCACTTGACTTCCTTGCGATTTCGATCAATGTATGCTTGCTACTCCGAGAGCTAGTCCATACCAAAGATCACGTCGAGCTCCCCTAGCGGTAGTAACGACACTTGTAAGTCAAAGTCTTGACTCCCTGACCACACCTAAGCGCAACAGATTCTACCCGCGCACATTGAGCACCATTGGACCATAGCGCATCCAATTTGTCTCTTACCATCGAAGGAGGTACTCCGACGCGTAATATAATTCCTAAATAAAGGAATGCGAAGCTTCGTTTACACGAACGGTGCTCTCGCCACATAAACAAAAATCAGAACAAAGCTTAGCACAAGTAGTTCTAAGTTAACACGCACAAGGGCGACAAGTATTCAATGCTAAACTGCTGTAACTTTAAACCATACCTGTCCTCACGACGGCGTGCTTTCTCCCGGACTTTAGGCACCCACATGCATAATGCCCCGACTCCCCACAGTTGTAACAAGCGCCCGGGTTTTGGCCTGTAGATGCCCCCGAAGCACCGAAAGGAGGGACTAGACCCAAAGTCCTAGCCTTCTTATACCACCTACGATATCCAGACTTTGAGGTGTTCGGCATTTTGAACGCCGTTTCTTTTGCACTAAAGTCCTCAACTGCTCCTGACATAACTTTCTTAGTCTTTTGAGCACCATTCCAACAGTCTCAGGCAAAGTGCACTTTCTTTCCACAAGTATGACAAGTGTAAGTAGCTTTGCTAGTCGATGCCGTAGTCCCTATCTCCAGCATTCTGCCGGATGCAGCTCTTATGGGGCTTGCATAGTTCGATACCATGGTCGCTGGCATCGAGTGAGTCTTCCTCAAGTCTGCCTCCAAAGATCTAGCCGACTCCACCAAGGCTCGGAGTCCCAATAACTTTGGTCCTAGTAGTAGGATTCGCAGCTCACCATGCAGACCGTTATAAAATCTATCAACGATAGACTGCTCGCTCTCCAAATCAAAGCATGGGTAGCGGCTTACCATAAGAAATGCTTGCAAATATTCATCAACTGAGTGCGCTCCCTGCACTAAACGCATATTCAGCTGCTGCCCCGATGGTCTACCAAAAGTCATCTGCTCCATCACGCTACCCGACGTTGAAGCCACAACAGGGGCATAGGGTTGTACATATCTTCCATGCTGTGCACTCGTCACAGCGAACACCGCTTCAACGATCCTTCTTACGGTTTCAGACGAAGGAGGGGTCTCAAACACCTCACCGGGCGCACTATACTCCTCAGAAACCGGACATTCTGGCGGCCCAGCACCACCTCTGGTCACCTATAGTTGTACAAAACAGCATTAAGCGACCAAACAAAATTGCAAAACGCAATTATAGGAACACGCAGGTTCCTCAAACACGTGTATTTTTCATTCCTAAGTGGACATTCATGGGTTCTTTTGTGGTTATAACGATGACACACACACATGTGCTCACCACCCCTTAAAAAGAATTCGTCCACGAATTCATTTTAAGCCTGACCGAAACCAGTAGTCTGATACCAAATTGTAACACCCCCTATCCGTCGCATAACATATAGCAGTAGGTCCGGCCGGGGCCCGACTCCATATACCACAGACAGACCAGGTGGTTACTCAATGGAAACTATCCAACCAATCACAACGTCCTACACAGAGCATTCTAGTGGAAGCAGTTTAAATAGTTACAAGTAAAAGAACCCAGCAACAAGCATGAATGTCCACTAACAAGCCAAAAAGGAATGAAGTACATACACAAGTACTGGCCTTAAGGCCTTACAAATGGTTTACTCATATTACATGTTTTCCATACCACGACACGTAGGCCGGTCATACATGAACAAAAGCAAGTAAACATTCCAATTAGGCCTTAGAGGGTCGGCTTTGCAATTTGGGCTTTAGCCCACTATTGACCGCTTGGTCCAGCAGCACCTGCAAGCAACAAACTACCGCACGGTGGCAAACAAAAGCAACGGTCAGCAATGCTGTCCAAATTATAACGATCCCGCCCCCAACTCGGGGCGGTGATGCTCCTTCCCTGCAATTTATTAGCACAACCAAGCAGTATATAAATAAATTGCATTACAGGCATTGGCACGTACGGCCACACGCCCCGTGCTCTCAGGGCACATTCTCGGTGATCACGGTCTAAGTCCGCTGACTCACCACCGTCCCCAGGATGGCAATCTCTCGTGAGCATTTGGTCTTTCTGGCCACTGCCTAAGACCCTCAATCTATGCCAACGTGAAGTGCCAAGTAACTTTAGGTCACTTTAACCGAACGACATAGAGCATGTACGGTTCCGCCTGACCCGTTGCTCACACCGCAACGTTAATTTAAAACATATGCGTGGGTCAAACTTTCCCGAGTCCCAAATCATTTACACACAACACATAACCCAGTTATGTTCAAGTTGTCTCCCAGGCCCACTTGTTTGGAAGAATCACGCATCTGCCCAGTTTTCCGGGTACACCTTTGGGTTAATCCCCAAGGCTCCCTGTTGTAATCTACCACGTAGAAAAACCCGAAAACAAACATTCGCACGGAGTTTTCTCCGACCATTTATGTAATGCAACATCACCGATCCAGACCAACATGTCCGGATAGGCTTCACACATCATGCGTATATCCGTTCTCGATTATGGACTCTAAACAACGGGGTCTTTACATATCTATCTGAAGGAATGCCTCCAACTCACCGCAAACTCGCGAGAGCAGGCTTCCTATGCAAAAGAAGTAGAGCTTCACATGCTCAAGTAGAGAATCGTTACCCTAGCATTCTTCCTTGGCGCCATGGAAATGTAAGCAGATGAAAAGCACCGCACTCTCTTTGCCTTCGTAGATCCGAAGTCGGCTTGTGATTTGGAGCTCCGAGCTCCTCCATAGACCGGATCTAAGCTTCTTCTTCCTACTTTGCTCTCCCCTCTCTCTAGGATTTAGACAGAGAACCACACAGAAGAATAAGGGTTTTGAAACCCTGTACTTGGGTATAACCCCATCGGGAAATAACCACAGCCATCGGATCCCACAAAAAGGGATGCACTGATACGATCCAGGTCTGACCTGGATAAATGGGGTTAAACACCGCACAATACACCAATCCGGAGCAAGACACGTCCGCAGCCAATTAAATAGTGTCGGGACATTTAGTCAAATCCTGCCAAAACCCCTATGTCGACACTCCGTGTCAACAGAGTTAAACACGCCACAAACGCCCCGCGCTCGACGATCGTCGAACCAGGATCGTCGATCGCTGTCAGATCGTCGAATGGAGATCTCTAGCCAAATCATCGAACGCAACCAATTCGTCGAACAGAAATCTCTGGCCAAATCGTCAACCGCAGCCAGATCATCGAACAGAAATCTCTGGCCCGATCGTCGAACCCGCGACCCGATCGTCGAACCCACGACCCGATCGTCGAACCCACGGCCCGATCGATGACCGCAGAACGTCGACCAAATCGTCGACCACAGAAATGTGACCAGATCGTCGAGCGCTGCTCGACGATCGTCGAATCCAGAAAACTGCCTGATCGATTTACCAGATCTTTGAACTAAATCGTCGAACCCCTCTCAACACGCCCTGGGACACGCCCGTGTCCCAGGCCGTGTTCTCTGCTCGACGATCGTCGAACCCAAAATCGTCGAACACATGACCAAATCGTCGAACCAGCTCGACACGCCCTGGGACACGCCCGTGTCCCAGGCCGTGTGCCTCCTGCCAAATTCCAAATTTGGCCCGGAACGCCTCCCGCCGCTCTTTTGAGTTTCGGGGCGTTACATCGTGCTTCTCTCCTCCTCTCCCACAAGGCTATGAACATAGCCTGATTTTGATCGGGGAGGGGAGGTCTTTGGGCCTGCCTCCAACCTGTGGGATGGAACTGATCCTAGCCCCCCTGGCGATTTTCCCTTTCCTTGGTGACCTTTTCTTGGCCCCTAGTCTTACAACTCGGGCCTCCAGCCAAGCCGGCGGTCCGACTCCTGACGGCCCTACCTGGGCTGTTTCTACTGCTGCAGTTACCGCTATTCCCTCTACCGGGGTTCAGCTCTCCTTTCTTCCTGACCTCTGCCACCCCTTGGATCTTTCTCCTCCTCCGTGGCCAACCTGGCCAGCTTTCGAGCAAACTCCAGATTCGATGCCTCCCCATCAACTTCCCTTGCTGCCCTCTTCATCAGTTCTTTGTAGGAGAGGGGCGACACTCTCTTCAGTTCCATCCTGAAAAACCATGTTGCAGCCCCATGGTGAAGGCCATCATCAGGCTATGGCCTGACATCTCTTGGACTTGGGTGACCTCCTCCTGAAACTGGTCAATATAACTCTCTTAAGTCTCGTTCACCCCCTGCTTGATGTGGAACAGGGACTCCTGCCTCCTTCCTCCTCTTGGAGGTGGTGAACCTCAACATTAACCCCCAGCGTAGGTCTTTGATGAAGTAAATGGAGCTGGCTTGGTAGTTGGTGAAACCACTCTCTCGCCTTCTCCTTGAGGGTGATGGCAAAGAGCCAACACTTGAAGCCATCCGACATCAGCCGGATCGAGACCACGTCCTCGAACCACTGGATGTGCTGGACCGGATCCCCCTTCCCGGTGTAGTAAGACATTTCGAGTTCCCTGAACTCCTCTAGAATTGGAGCTGAGGATACCAACTCGCTGAAGGGGCTGCCTACCTCCGCTGGGCAAGCTGGAGTATCTCGCTCCCCCATCTCGCCGAACCGTCCCCCGCTTGCCGAGCCGGGGAAGAGCACGTACCCTGGGAGATCGCAGCCTCTGCCCTCCTCAGCGACCTCCTTCCCAGCTCACCTGCTGGGGGCGTCCTCGCTCAGAGACAGGGCAGTTATGACTATAACTGTTGGAGTCGAGAGCTCGGCCCGTGCGACGAGTACGAACGTGATGAGGTTGAGCACCTCCTGCCTGAAGTCTTCGAACATCCCCATCGTGGCTAGAGGTGGTGGGGGCGGCGAGTCAGACCTATCCGAGCCCTGTCCTTCTCATCCTGCCATTTAGCCTACTGAAGGTTTTCTATGCTGACCACTCTCCATGCTCACCACACCAAAATATTCAAACAAAAAACTCGGTCTCTTGTGGAGTTCACCCGTGGGGAAGGGGTGATCGCGCACCTACTTCTTCCTGCAAGCCAAATAGCAAATGAAATGGGGACTGACCCAAGGGATCGACGTGGAGGTCCCACCACATAACCAGAAGATCTTAGAGCGCTTCCCATCCTTAGCTAAAAGCCGATCTAAGGCTACCTCAGAAAGCGCAAGAAGATCTGAAAACTAGTGAGCCCGCCTTCTGATGTGCCCATTGGGTCTTATTTATAGTTTTCTGAAGACGTCCTGCAAATAGCCAACCTCTTGTGTTCTAAACAGGTATATGCAACCCAACTGGGTCTGCCAACAACGTAACTCCGCTGTTCTAACAGGCTATAGGTAGACCAGCGGGGGTAAAAACACCTCACAGGATATTGGGCGAGTGGTGTAGCGTCACTCAATGCCATTTCCAGGAGGGAGCCAAGAGCGTCGAGTGGATCAATGTCACTCAATGCTAAAGCCAGGAGGGTGTCGAGAGCATGGAGTGAAGCATCATAAAGTAGCTTGGCGAGTAGACCTCTGGTACCTTCACTCGCCCGAGGCGGTGTGGAACTTACTACGAAAGGAATTCCAGAAGAATTGAGTTCACCGAGTTTGTCTGGCAAATCTAGGTGAAAGAAATTGGACCTAATCACCTAGAGTGGGGGGGGGGTGAATAGGTGACTAAATCTTTTTAAACTTTTTAAGCAGAATTCAGATTATATCACAGAGTTATAACTAATTATTTACAACAATCAATCAGCAAACACAGAATCAAACATGCACACAGTGAACACACAGATTTATAGTGGTTCCCCAAGGTTTGGGTACATCCACTTTCACCCTTCGCCTATCTAGTAGTGTACTAGATTCGGCCAAACTCCTCCACTATCTCAGATCCTCAGATCTTACACTCAAAACCCCAAACAGGTTCCTACAGCTCAGGCCCAAGGCCCTGCAACTCAGTCTTCTCCAAAGACCTACACTCAGCTTCTTCACAAAGCCTACACTCAGCCACAACAGGCCTACACTCAGCCACAACAGGCCTACACTCAGCCACAACAGGCCTACACTCAGAGATAAGAATCTCCTACACTCAGGCACACAGGCCCTACCACTCAGCTTTTATAATTGCAGGCTTATAACTCAGATCCCTAAGGATCCTACAAGAAAATAAAAATACAAAGAATATACCTACAACTCAGAGAAAAGAGAGATGAGTTGATAGGTTCTTGATGAGTTCTTGGAAGAACTCTGCTGAGAACAATCTCACTTGGCTTTTCTTCAAAGCTTCTTGAATGTAGAACACAATAGGATTGATTCTCTGCAGCTGATCTTCAATCACTGCAACTTAAGATTCAGAACTAGGTCTGAACCCTTCTTCACAGCCTGGTTCCAACGGTTGTCTTCTTGGAAGGAGCTCTCTCTCTCCAACTTCTTAGATCTTCACTTGATTCTTCAATAAATAGCTAGATCTTCTGTGTATCACTTGATGTGTTGATCATCTCTTTCTGTTGACAGTATAAGCCTTTATATAGGCCTTCTTCAAGGTGACCGGCTGATCCGGTTCCTAACAGCTTTCTGACAACTCTGACAGGTGCAGTAGACCGGCTGGAATGGCAGCTGTCAAGTCATCCAGTCAGTTCTTGAAATAACTGTAACTGTCTGAAAGTGTCGAGACAATCTATCTTTAAGTGTCGACACTTATAGACCAAGTGTCGACACAAGTAGACTAAGTGTCGACACTTGCCTTCAAGGTGTCGACACAACTCCTTGTGTTGTAGAATTCACTTCTCGACACAGCTTCTTCATCATGTGTTGACACTGATATTGTGTGTCGACACAACTTCTTGTTCTTCAGTACTTAGTTGAATTCTTGTAAGTGTCGACACAACTCCTTTGTGTCGACATATCTTCATGTGTTGAACTTGTTCAGTGTCGACACATCTTCTTAGTGTCGACACATGCCTTCTGCGTTGATACTTGCTGAGTGTCGACACAGCTCCTTGTGTCGACACATTCTTCTTCTATTGAGACTTTGGCTGAGTGTCGACACATCTCCTTTGTGTCGACACTTGTACTTAGAATTTTTGTTGAACTTTGCTGAGTGTCGACACAGCCTCCTATTGTCGACACTTTCTTCTTGTATTGAGTCTTCTGCTGAGTGTCGACACATTCTTTGTTATGTCGACACTTTCTTCATGTGTTGAGTCTTCTGCTGTGTGTCGACACATTGTTCATTATGTCGACACTTATACTTAGACTCTGCTGACTTTTGCTGAGTGTCGACACAACCTCCAAGTGTCGACACTTTCTGATGTAGACACAGTTCCTCTAGGTGTCGACACTGCTGTTAAGTGTCGACACAGCTTCACTGGACTTTTCTTTATTGAGTGTCGACACAGCTCCTCGTGTCGACACTTTCTGTCTAGTGTCGACTCTGCATCCCTGGTGTCGACACAATTTCTCCAAGTGTCGACACTGCTTGCCTGGGTGTCGACACAAGTCTTCTTAAGTGTCGACACTTTCCTTCTGGGTGTCGACACATGGACTTAGAAAACTTTCAGCTTTCCCTGCAAATACTTAACCTGCACAAGGCAACTCAAAATACATCAAATACATTTTGATGTATATCATTGAGTGGGGTGAGGCTTCTTCAAATTAGGTACATTTAAACCAATGTACCCAACAATCTCCCCCTATTTGGAGAAGTCATAACCCTTAGTCAATGATATACACCATACATAATAAAATCACAGTATGATGTAAAATAGGATTATGCAATCAGGGAAAACATAAACATTTATCAAACAAAACATGTATACACAAATATCATCTCGGAACAATTATGATATAGATTAATAACACATCACATTATTCTAACAACTTTGTCAAATTCATTATACAACAGTTTACAGAATGTTTAAAATCAAAAGATTACAACTGTAAACTAAAGATAAATGCTATTCTATTCCTACTCAGCCTCCTTGATAACTATGCCCTTCCCAGTCTGTATCTTTGCTTGCATAGGGGCTTCGGCATCTTCAGCAGCAGCAGGCTTCTTGCCTTTAAGATCCTTTTTCTTTAGCTCTTCAGCTTTGATCTTTTGCCTCTCAAAGTAATGATAAGGCTTGGGAAAGTACTTGCTAGGCTCCTGGGCAGTAGGAGGTAGCTTTCCCATCTTTGTCTTTCTTCTATATTGCACTATGACTTCTTGCCTGTTTTCATGCTTTCTCCATTCTAGTTCAGAATACCACTTGTTTCTGTCTTGAATATTATCTTTGGCACCCTTCCAAGCAGTCAAAATAATATTTCTTGAAGTGGGGCTCCACTGTTCAAAATCAGGCCTTTGTTCAGCTTGCTCTCTGAACCTCTTCTTAGACAATCTAGCTTCTTGTTCAGCTTGTTCTTTCAGTATAGCTTCCTGTATAGCCTCAGATGTTGGCTGAACCACCTTCTCTATGATAACATTTTGCTGTCCCTCATGTGGGCTATACATTGATTGTATATCAGCTTGTACTATATCAAAGTCTGGTGGAGGATAGATCACCTGAGCTAATTCAGCTTGCTCACCTCCAAGATAGGCAGGATTAATCCCAGACTCAGCAACATTATCATCATCACATAAAGGAGGATAACCAAGAGTGGCTCTGATGGAATTGGAAATCCATTTTGCATGATCAGAGCCTGCTTTGACTAACACCCTCTCCCCCTTTATGACTTCTCTTTCAATATGATCTCTTAAATCATCTTTTTGAAATCTAATTTGGGCATTTAGATAATTGACTCCATCCTTGTAAAAAGGTTTTAACCTTTGGAGTTTTTCAGTGATCAACTTCTGAGAGTTGTCAATAGTAGAAGTAACAGCAGTTATGCTCTCTTGTAAAGCTTTATCAAACTCTGCCTTAGCAGTAGCAGTAGCTGTAGTCTGTCCAGCAGCTATATTCTTCATCTCTGTTACAATTGCATTGTGAGAAGCAGTCAAATTGTCATTCATCCTGAGCTGGTTCTCCAGAACATATCCTTGCTTCACTACAAGTTCATCCACTTATGCTTTGATCTTTTCTTGATGAGTTGCTAGATAGACTACTGCATTCCCTCCCTTGTGGAAGCAGTCAGTCATCTCCTTCTTATTTAGATTCATCTCAAATCTAATAGACTTTATGTCCTGGGCCAGATCAAACTGTAGAGACTTATGCCCCTCATCCATATATGTTTCAATTGCTTTCCTGTGCTCATCAAGCTTTATCTGCATGGCAACCATCAGAGAACTATAATCAACAGATGGTGCTGGCTGTGATATAGGCTGTGGTGCAATGGTTTGCAGAGCTTTCTTATAATTTTGGCTCCTCCTCTTGAAGACTTGGAATTTTCTCTTTTTAGCTCTTGCTGCCTCCTCATCTTCAGATGCTGATGTGCTTGCTATTTCTACCCTCTCCCTAGGTAGCTCCTCAACATCCTTTGGCTTCTCAGGCTCTTTCCTTGCAGGTTCTTCAACAATTACTACTTGCTCCCCCTCAACATGAGCATTCTCCCCCTCAGAAGCAGCACTTTCCTTCTCAAAATCTGTTTGGTCCAGATTAAGGAAGATATCTTCCATTGTAAACTCTTGTTGAGGTTGTGATGAAGAATCCCTTGTCTCATCAACAACTTGATCAGATACAACTTGAGCTGCACCAGATGTGTCCTCCATGACAACATCTGGGGGTTGATTATCAATCTGAGGTTGCTGATTAACATTATTTAATGAATCAGACAAAACAGTATCCTCTATAGGGAAAACTAAGTTATTGATTTCAGTGAGTACCTCAAGTATGGTGTTTGTAGCTTGTTCACTTTCTAGTGGAGTTGGCTCTTCCACTATTAGAGGCTCCCCCTGGATAGATTCCTGGTGAAGAGGGCTAGCCTGTGGTAGCTCCCCCTGCCTGTCTGCATCATCTTGTTGAGCTGGAGACTTTCCAGCATCTCCAGTGTCTTCTTCATCAGGAGTGAAGACAACATGCTCTTCTAAACTGCTGGAAGATTCTTGAGCCACTGGGGCTATCTTCTTCTTCTTCTTTTGAGGTGTTACCTTTTCAGGTGTTGGCAATTCCTTGGTCAAGACCCTATCCCATCTTGAGAAGAGTCTCATGTCCATCTTCCTCATGTGATTGATTTTTGATCCTGTAACAACCCCATCCGTTCATATGGTATATTCTAGAAGGTCCGGCCGGGGCCCCATAGTATATATCACAAAACAGGCGGTGAAGGTACAGGATGATACCAGAGTAGCGCATCGCCCCTATCACAAATCATTCTAGCGGAAGCCTAGACTACAACTGGAACTCCTCATGAATGTCTAAACATAAAACTCCACATTTTATACAGGATAGGAATGTCTTACAACAAGTACAAAGAGTTGGCCTTATGGCCTTACATGACTTTCAAACAGTGGCCTACAACAATTGGCGCGCAGGCCGGCCACACGAAAAGAAAACCCACAACATAAAAATCGAGCCTTTGAGGGCTCACAACAGTAGCAGCAACAACAGTAGGTACATCAACCTCTATGCGTCCCGCTCAGCTCTCCAGCACCTGTATAGGGACAATCCACCCAACGATGGCAAACAAAAGCAACGGTCAGCGTTCAGCTGACCAAATTATAACGATCCTACCCCTTCTCTCGGGGCAGCAGTATTCTTCCCTGCAAGCATATTATAGCACAAGTATGGCAATATATCATCAAAATGTGCTTTCACACACACAAGCCATCACAACCATTCGCCACCCGACCCAACGGTTCGTGCACTCAGGGCACATTCTTGGTGTTCTAGCAAAGCTCTTGCCCACCACCGTATTCGGGTCACAACCCAACGATAAATCTCTTGAGCATTTACTCCATGACGTGCAGCCGGAGTTAGTCTTCCTACACCGGGATGGCCCGTAGCCCCCCATTGTGTCATGGCGCGCAGGCCGAAGACACTTGCTATGCGCTCCAACAGACCGCACCTTTTGGTCTCACATCGGACGGACATAGCGCAGGTCGGATCCTCCACCCCCCGTTGCTCAAATCGCCTTGCCTTCTCCGAGTACCGCATACTCAGGGCTATATCAAAGGCGGGGGTCGGTCTCACCAATCCTGTTCTTGACATTCAAGCCTGGGTATTTCTCTATACCAATTTTCTTAGCACAACAACGGGTCTTTCCTGGGCCTCCCAGTACTTCCCGTGACTCTCTCCATAGGTGGACACCGCACAAACACAAATGTCAGGGGTCTTTCCTAGCTATCATGCCAGTACTTCCTGTTACTCGCTTCACAGGTGGACACCCTACGACATCAAGCATCACAAAGGGCCTTTCCTGGTCACACCAGGACTTCCTGTGCCTCATTCACAGGTTGGACCCAAAAACATCACATGGCTATTTTTCCTGGGCTACCACCCCAGTACTTCCTGCTACACCTTTTCGCAGGCATAACCCGTAGACTCCTTAACCTACACGTTATCACGGAGTCTTCTCCGGTTCGTATGCAACATCACCAATGCAGACCAACCTGTCCAGATGGGCTTCACACAGCATGCCTATTCCGTACTCCATTTCCGGATATATATGCTAACAAAGGGGATTCAAGCATCCACCTAAAGATTCCCAAAATCAGCCACCTCTTGGTGGGGGAAATCACAAGATATGCCAAAAGGAAGCCTTCACATGGCTAGGAAGAAAAGTCGTTACCCTTGACGATCGCTTCGGTGCCAAGACCTCAAAGCTTGCTTGAAAGACTCGCAAGAGCGTTTCCTCCGCAACGCCAACTTCAGATCTCTTGTCGGTAAACCGCAGCACCACCAGCAGCAGCCCTTCCCCCTTTTCCTCCTTCTTCCTCTCTCTCTTTCTCTCCAACTTGAAGAAAGATCAAGGCCAAGTAAAATGAGAATAACTTCTCAGATTTCGGCCTTTAGGAAAAGAGGAAAGAAGCTTCAGCCCTTGGATCTCAGCTGAAGGAATGGACGACCACAAAACTGCCAAAAATGCTAAATTTGACCTGACACGGCCTGTGACACGGCCGTGTCCCAGGCCGTGTGCCTCAAGCGGTGGTCAACCGACCTATCCAAACCTGTGACACGCCCATGGGACATGCCCGTGTCATAGGCCGTGTCACCAACACGCCTTCAGACACGCCCGTGTATGTGGCCGTGTGCCTGGGCGAAAAAAATCCCAAAACATCCCGAGACTTCACACGGCCTGTGACACGCCCGTGTTCCAGGCCGTGTGCCCAGACACGGCACAAAGACACGCCCTGTCGAAATGCTTCGTCGGGCTGAGATCGTCGACCCAACTTGACACGCCCTGTGACACGCCCGTGTCACAGGCCGTGTGCAACTTCTCGACACTCGACACCCATGTCTCGACACTCATGTCTCGACACTCAACGATCGTCGAGTAACAGTCGTCGAGCACACGACACGGCCTTGGACACGCCCGTGTCCTGGGCCGTGTGCCCCCTCTCGACACATCGTCGAGCGAAAAAAATCGTCGACACCAAGGCCGATCGTCGACACAACCTCGACACGCCCTGCGACACGCCCATGTCGTAGGCCGTGTCCGCTGACACGCCCTGGGACACGCCCGTGTCCCAGGCCGTGTCACCCAAAAATTTCCTGCTTCAGAAATTTGGACTGTTACAGATCCAGCAGCTTGGCTATTACTTCTGGTATACCACCAGCCAAGTAAAGACTTAGTATCCTACCCAAATTGGGTTTCTTTAGACTCTCCTTTATCTTCTAAAATACTACTACAGACCAATCAGTTTGCAGTGTGAAGATAATCCTTGTCATGAGACTGAACATATGGGATGATACCCTGTCATGCCCTCCAGGCTTACTCAAGATCACCTTTCCAACAATTTCAGAGAGAAATTTTCCTTTGCTGTTCATCCCCTTCCTATTGAATACTGATCCAATTTTCATATTGGAATCCAGACCACACCAAGTTAATGCTTCCATAGTTTTAGAAGTAGAAACATTCTCTTCTTCCTTAGTCCTTGGTAACTGAAGTATCTTTCTCAGACTTTTAGGTGAGACCTTCACCTTTTCTCCATGAACCCTTGACTTTATCTTGAGTCCAGACTCGTCTAGGGTTGCTCCATTCAGGAATTCCAGAACTTCTTTCTTCCAGATCTTGGTTGGCTCTGAAACAAGAAAATCTAACCCTGAGTTTGCGACTAGGGTTACCACATCCTTGATCTCCTGTTCTGCGTCATCAAACGCATGCCGCACCAGTTCATAACCTTCATTTACATTCTCTTCGAGCTTTGGCGCCATTAGGGTTTGAAGAATTTGAATTGAGAGAAGAGAGGTGTCGACACACAAGTTTGGTCTCGAAACTTTGGTGAGCGTGTCGACAGACAATGACGAAATCCTATTTATACCTTTCTAGGATTGAAGATGAAAGGGCGCGTCAATGAACTTAAATTGTGTCGACACTATTGATAAGTGTTGACACCGACTTATAATGACTCGACACTTATGTGTCGACACAAGTTTAGTCAACAGAATATATGTGTCGACACTTGTTTATGTGTCGACACCACTTAGCTCGACACATAGTCGAGACTTTACTTCACTAATTCTGAGTAAAGCCTAAGTGTCGACACCACCTTGGATGTGTCGACACCTACTTATCATGTGTCGACACTAATTTTCTGAAGTGTCGACACCAACTTCCTAGATGTGTCGACACCTTTTCTCTGAAGTGTCGACACCAATTCTCTGTCTCGACACAAACAACTCTGTGTGTCGACACTATTTTACTTAGCCATTTATGTAAACTTATTCTAAGTTTATCATACCTAATTCAATTTTAAAACTATTGAACTTGGTTTCTTCTAAAGGCTTAGTATACATATCAGCTAGTTGATTATCTGTCTTAACATACTCTAATGAAATATCTTCTTTTTCTACATGTTCCCTTAGAAAATGATATTTTATTTCAATATGTTTAGTTCTACTATGGGAAACAGGATTGTTTGCAATAGATATAACACTTGTAGAATCACAAAATAATGGTGTTCTACTTACCTGAATACCATAATACTCAAGCTGATGTTGTATCCATAGAAGTTGAGCACAACAACTTCCTGCAGCCACATATTCTGATTCTGCAGTGGAGATAGCCACACTTGTTTGCTTCTTGCTACTCCATGAAATCAGTCTTCCACCTAGGAATTGACAGGTACCAGTTGTACTTTTCCTATCTTCCTAGCAGACTGCAAAATCTGCATCTGAATAACCTGTCAGTTCAAAGTCCCCATTCCTAGGGTACCAAAGGCCTAGATAAGGAGTGCCCTTTAGATATCTCAGTATCCTTTTGACTGCTGTCAAATGAGACTCTTTAGGGCATGCTTGGTACCTAGCACAGACACATGTAGCATACATGATATCTGGTCTACTTGCAGTCAAATAGAGTAGGGAGCCTACTATCCCTCTATACAAAGTCTCATTTATAGGTTTCCCTGCATCATCTTTGCTAAGAGACATACTTGACCCCATAGGAGTCTTCATGGTACTGGATGATTCCATACCATACTTCCTTATCTGTTCTAGGGTGAACTTAGACTGGCATATGGATAAACCATTCTCAGTCTGTCTAACTTGGAGACCCAAGAAGAACTTAAGTTCCCCCATACTGCTCATCTCAAATTGTCCTTGCATTAGTTTTGCAAACTTTTTGCAAAGACTACTTTCAGTAGACCCAAATATGATGTCATCTACATATATTTGGACTAGTATTATCTTGCCTCTAGATTCCCTAAGGAATAGAGTCTTGTCTATTTTACCCCTTGTGAATTTATTCTCAATGAGGAAACTAGACAGGGTTTCATACCAAGCCCTAGGGGCTTGTTTTAACCCATACAAAGTCTTCCTAAGTCTATAGATATAATTAGGTTGAGTTGAATCAACAAAACCTGATGGCTGTTCCACATAGACCTCTTCCTTTAGATTACCATTCAGAAAGGCTGACTTAACATCCATTTGGTATACTTTAAATCCTTGATAGGTTGCATAGGCCAGGAACATCCTTATGGCTTCCAGTCTGGCTACTGGAGCAAAGGTTTGATCAAAGTCAATACGTTCTTCCTGCCTATATCCTTTAGCAACCAATCTTGCTTTGTTCTTGACAATTACTCCATGTTCATCCATCTTGTTCCTAAAGATCCACTTGGTCCCAATTACATTGTGGTCTTTTGGTTTAGGAACAAGCTCCCAGACTTTGCACCTCTTGAACTGATTCAGCTCTTCGTGCATTGCCTCAATCCAATGAGGGTCTAGGATGGCTTCTTCAAACTTCTTTGGCTCTACTTGGGATAGAAAACTGGAGTAGAGTGCTGCACTCAGATTTCTGCTCCTTGTTTGTACCCCTTGTCTTAGATCACCAATGATTTGATCTGCTGGATGATCTCTTAGATGCCTATTAGCTGGAGACATCCTGGCTTCAGGTTGAACTCCTTCAGCTTCTTCATCTTGCTGCACTCCTTGGTCTTCTTCTGCATTAGGTACATGCAGTACTCCCCCTGGACAGCAGCCACTATCTTCTACTTGCTGTCTTGCAGTAGGTCCTTTTTCTATAGTGAGCTTGTCCATCTTCTCAGTCACACATGTGGAGCTGCAAATACTTCTAGACAACTCATGGTTAATAAGTCTATCTTCATCAAATACTACATGTACAGATTCTTCTACAACTTGAGTAAACAAGTTATAGACTCTATAAGCCTTACTGTTGTTGCGGTACCCAACAAAGATCCCCTCTTGGGACTTGGCAGCAAACTTAGTCAAGTAAGACTTTCCATTGTTAAGTATAAAGCACCTACAACCAAAGATCCTGAAATATGATAGATTTGGTTTTCTGCCTTTCACAATCTCATAGGGGGTCTTATTGTGGCTTTTAGTAATGGTAGACGTATTAATTACATGGCATGCAGTATTGACTGCCTCAGCCCAGAAATATTCTGGTAGAGATGTGTCACTTAATAGGGTTCTACCAGCCTCAATCAAGGTTCTATTTTTCCTCTCAGCAATGCCATTTTGCTGAGGTGTTCTTGGTGAAGAAAATTACTGAAATATCCCAAATTCTTCACATAGTTTTGTCATACTATCAGACTGGAATTCAGTACCATGGTCACTTCTTATCTTGACCACTGTATTGTCAAGTTCATTCTGAATTTGTTTGACAAAGCTATAGAAGATACTAGGTGTTTCAGATTTCTGTCTAAGGAAGAACACCCAGGAAAACCTTGAGTAGTCATCTACAACCACAAAGGTATAGACCTTCTTACCTAGGCTGTGAACTAGCATAGGACCAAAGAGATCCATATGCAAGAGGTATAAACACCTCACATCATCTTTGTTTTCAATGCTATTAAAGGTGGATCTAGTCTGCTTGCCCTTTTGACAAGCTGACCATATTCCATCTTTAATACACTTAACTTGAGGACCATTACTCACTAACTCTTTGCTATAGAGTTGGCAATTGTCTTGTAGTTGAGATGGGCTAGCCTCTTGTGCCATTTGACACAATGAGAGACTTTCTCATCAGCTACAAGACACACTGGAGAACCATTGTTCTCACACATAATGTCTAGGCAATAGACATTTCTCTTTCTGTAAACTGTCAAAATGTTCTCTTGATCATTTGACCTCCTGATATGACAACCATTTTTGACAAATGAGATGTCATATCCTAAATCACTCAATTGACTTGTACTAATAAGGTTATGTTTCAAACCTTTAACATAAGCCACTTGAGTAATTATTATATGGGTGCTAGAAATGTTACCAAAACCCTTGATGATTCCTTTTTCAGAACCACCAAAGGTGACCTTAGGACCATCCTTGATTGGTGTGTAGTCCTTTAGCAATCCCCTAGTTCCAATCATGTGTCTGGAACATCCACTGTCCAAGTACCATATTGGGGCATGGCCACTTGGACTCACCTGCAAAACAGATTAGTTGACCTTAGAACCCAAAGAATTCTTGGGTCCTTGGTGCTGGTTAGTTTGACTCTTAATAAAGCTACCTGTAGGTCTTACAACAGGCAATTTGCTACTCAACTTGGCACTAGAATTGTGCCAACAGTCCATGGCAAAGTGGCCTACCTTGCCACAGCACCAGCACTCAAATCTATTGTACCTTTGCTTAGGTACATTCCTAGCTGTTTTATCTACAGCTGGCTTGTTGAGAGCTGGGGCTTTGCCCTTAGACTTGGACTTTACAGTCCTAGCAGGGTTAGTAAAACCCAATCCAGTTTTACTCTTGTGAGGTATAAACTCATCAATCAAAGGTAAAACAGACTTAGGTTTAGAAAACCTTGCAACAATGTTTCTCTCCTTCTGAAGACTAATCTCCAGACTTCTGATTTGATCATTCTTAAATGTTATAGTCCCCATCTGAATCACAGTTATGTTCTTCAGTCTGGCTATTTCATTTAGTTTTTGATCAATCATCTTCTCAGAATCAGTTGCACCAACCTTGAGACTAGCAATTTCCTTTGCCTGACTCTTGGCTAGGGACTTGCTCTTCTTAAAAGCTTGCAACAGAACTCTATATTCATCAATCAATTGATGAATATCCCCTTCTGATTCAGATCCACTGACATCATTTGATGCAGATGTAACTGAATCTGAACTAGCACTAGAAATTGAACTTAAAGAACAATTTTGTACCTTACTAGGTCCAGGCTGCTCCTAGATTTTGTCACCTTCTGATAATGCCATCAGTCCTTGGCACTGACTGCCTCTTGCTCATATATAGAGTTCATTATCTGGATGAACTCTTCTTCTTCTTCTTCAGCAAACAGTCCTATGTAAGCTTCAGCTTCTGACTCAGTTTCTGAAGAAGACATGTCTGACAGGCCTTTGTTCTTCTTGACAACAAAAGACCTTTCCTTCTTGCCCTTGAATTGTGTCTTTTTCTTATCAGTAGATTCTTTTCTCTTCTCAGGATAGTCAGCAACAACATGTCCTTGTTTGTTACAACAATAGCAAACTATCTTTGAAGATGAAGTTCTATTTGACTTGGGCTTTCTTCTGTCATTCTTTGATGACCTCTGTGTTGTGGATGGCTTAGTCCTCCACTGTTTCTTCTTTAGGAACTTCTGAAAGTGTCTTGTGAAGGCTGCAAAGTCCTCATCACTTTCACTGCTTTCAGACTTTCTGCTTTCTGAATCATCTGACTCAGTCTCAGCCACTTTTGGAGGTGGAGATGGAGACTTACTTCTGTATTTTCTGGTGGCTTCTGTCTTGAATGCCACTGTTCTTTCTTTATTCTCAATTCTGGTAGTCTTCTCCTCTTCTTTCCTTACCATCAACTGCATTTCATAGGATAGCAGTTTTCCAAACAGTGTTGGAGGAGGGATATCTGCTAACTTTGCCATTTCCCTTATGGCACAGATCTTGGTGTCCCAATCCTTTGTTAGGGACCTCAAGAACTTATCATTTAACTCATAATTACTGAATTCTCTTCCATAGGACATCAGCTCATTGACAATCCTATAGAACTTCTTATAGCATTCTGTTATGCTATCAGACCTACCTTGCCTGAAACTTTCATATTCTTGATTTAACAAAGACTTTCTATCCTGTCTCACTTCTTCTGAACCCTCCATGTACACTATAAGAGTATCCCACATCTCCTTAGATGTCTTACAGTGTATTAAGTTCTGAAAGGTAGCATCATCTATGACACTCACAATGATATTCTGAGCCCTCTTGTCCATTGTGGCTAGAATTATCTCATCTTTTGTCATTTCAGAGAAGTCCTTAGGTGTTCTCTGATTTGCATCCAGGACTGAAACCTTCATAGGCACATATGACCCTTCTTTAACTGTGATGTAAATTCTAGGGTCTGAGGCTTCCATAAATAGTCTCACCCTTTCTTTCCAGATGCCAAAAATTTCTTTTCTGCAAATGGGTAACTTCATGGATCCAAGTTCCTTATGATTCTCTATTGAACCCATGTTTCTTGATTTTCTTGATTCTGCACTTTACTTATAATGAATCTGCCAACAGGATCTACTCAGACAGTTAAGTCCTTTTTGAGTAACCTGGCTCTGATACCACTGGAAAGAAATTGGACCTAATCACCTAGAGGGGGGGGGGGTGAATAGGTGACTAAATCTTTTTAAACTTTTTAGGCAGAATTCAGATTATATCACAGAGTTATAACTAATTCATCACAGCAATCAATCAGCAATCACAGAATCAAACATGCACACAGTGAACACACAGATTTATAGTGGTTCCCCAAGGTTTGGGTACATACACTTTCCCCCTTCGCATATCTAGTAGTGTACTAGATTCGGCCAAACTCCTCCACTATCTCAGATCCTCAGATCTTACACTCAGAACCCCAAACAGGTTCCTACAGCACAGGCCCAAGGCCCTACAACTCAGTCTTCTCCAAAGACCTACACTCAGCTTCTTCACAAAGCCTACACTCAGCCACAAATAGGCCTACACTCAGCCACAATAGGCCTACACTCAGAGATAAGAATCTCCTACACTCAGGCACACAGGCCCTACCACTCAGCCTTTATAATTGCAGGCTTACAACTCAGATCCCTAAGGATCCTACAAGAAAATAAAAATACAAAGAATATACCTACAACTCAGAGAAAAGAGAGATGAGTTGATAGGTTCTTGATGAGTTCTTGAATGAACTCTGCTGAGAACAATCTCACTTGGCTTTTCTTCAAAGCTTCTTGAATGTAGAACACAATAGGATTGATTCTCTGCAGCTGATCTTCAATCACTGCAACTTAAGATTCAGAACTAGGTCTGAACCCTTCTTCACAGCCTGGTTCCAACGGCTATCTTCTTGGAAGGAGCTCTCTCTCTCCAACTTCTTAGATCTTCACTTGATTCTTCAATGAATAGCTAGATCTTCTGTGTATCACTTGATTGTGTTGATCATTCTTTCTATTGTAGTATAAGCTTTATATAGGCCTCTTCAAGGTGACCGGCTGATCTGGTTCTAACAGCTTTCGACAACTTGACAGGTGCAGTAGTTTGGGTACATTGGTTTAAATGTACCTGATTTGAAGAAGCCTCACCCTACTAAATGATATACATCAAAATGTATTTGATGTATTTTGAGTTGCTTGTGCAGGTTAAATATTTACAGGGAAAGCTGAAAAGATTCTAAGTCCATGTGTCGACACCCAGGAGCAAAGTGCGACACTTAAGAAGACTTGTGTCGACACCCAGGCAAGCAGTGTCGACACTTGGAGTAATTGTGTCGAACTAGGGATGCAGTCACACCAGACAGAAAGTGTCGACACATACAGGTTGTGTCGACACTCAATGAAGAAAAGTCCAGTTAAGCAGTTGACACTTAGCAGAAGTGTCGACACCCAGAGGAACTATGTCTCATCAGAAAGTGTCGACACTTGGAGGCTGGTCGACACTCAGCAAAAGTAGCAGAGTCTAAGTATAAGTGTCGACTAATGAACAATGGCCACACACAGCGGAAGACTCAAATTGAAGAAGTGACACTAGGATTTTTCGACACTCAGCAAAGTTCAACAAAAATCTAAGTACAAGTGTCGACACAAAGGAGATTTCGACACTCAGTCAGAGCTCAACAAAAGAAGAATGTGTCGACACAAGGAGGTTTGACAGTCAGCAAGTCAACACAGAAGACTTTCGACACCAAGAAGATTGTCGACATGAACAAGTTCAACCATCATGAGATGTGTCGACACAAAGGAGTGTGTCGAATTACAAAAATACAAAGTACTGATGAACAAGTAGTTGGCTGACACACATAACAGTGCGACACATGATGAAGAAGCTGTGTCAAGAAGTGAATTCTACAACACAAGAAGTGGTCGACACCTTGCAATGTTAACTTGTGTCAACACTTAGTCTTATAAGTGTCGACACTTAAAGGCAGATTGTCTCGACACTCTCAGACAGTTTAAGTTATTTCAAGAACTGACTGGATGACATGACAACTGCCATTCCAGCCAGTTTACACCTATCAGAGTTAGAAAGCTGTTAGGAACCGGATCAGCCGGTCACCATGAAGAAGGCCTATATAAAGGCTTATTCTGTCAACAGAAGAAGAAGATTGAATATAGATCAACACATCAAGTGATACACAGAAG
This sequence comes from Platanthera guangdongensis, assembly GCA_039583875.1. NCBI lineage: Eukaryota > Viridiplantae > Streptophyta > Magnoliopsida > Asparagales > Orchidaceae > Platanthera > Platanthera guangdongensis. The sequence continues at coordinate 118,251,686 of CM077148.1, read as the reverse complement.
ATCTAGCTATTCTGAAGAATCAAGTAAGATCTAAGAAGTGGAGAGAGTGAGCTCCTTCCAAGAAGATAGCCGTTGGAACCAGGCTGTGAAGAAGGGTTCAAACCTGAATCTTAAGTTGCAGTGATTGAAGATCAGCTGCAGGAATAATCCTATTGTGTTCTCATTCAAGAAGCTTTGAAGAAAGCAAGTGAGATTGATCTCAGCAGAGTTCATTCAAGAACTCATCAAGAACCTGCAACTCATCTCTCTATTCAGAGTTGTAGGTATATACACCTTGTATTTTAAATTTCTTGTAGGATCCTTAGGGATCTGAGTTGTAAGCCTGTAATTATAAAGGCTGAGTGGTAGGGCCTGTGTGCCTGAGTGTAGGAGATTCTTATCTCTGATGTAGGCCTGTTGTGGCTGAGTGTAGGCTTTGTGAAGAAGCTGAGTGTAGGTCTTGAAGAAGACTGAGTTGTAGGGCCTTGGGCCTGAGCTGTAGGAACCTGTTGTAGGGCCTTTGGCATAGGAAAGAAAGGGTGAGACATTTATGGAAGCTCAGACCCTAGAATTTACTCAGCAGTTAAAGAAGGGCATTTTCCCATGAAGGTTTCAAAGTCTGGATGCAAATCAGAGAACACCTAAGGACTTCTCTGAAATGACAAAAGATGAGATAATTCTAGCCACAATGGACAAGAGGGCTCAGAATATCATTGTGAGTGCCATAAATGTATGCACTCTTGTTGACATCTAAGGAGATGTGGGATACTCTTATAGTGTACAGGAGGGTTCAGAAGAAGTGAGACCTTGAAAGCTCATCAATGAAAGTTTCAACAAGGCTGATCATAACAGTTACAAGAAATTCTTGATAGTAAATGAGCTAATGCCTATGGAAGAGAGTTCAGATTATGAGTTAAATGTAAGTTCTTGAGGTCTAACAAAGGATGGGAACCAAGATCTGGCCATAAGGGAAATGACAAAGTTAGCAGCCCTCCTCCAACACTGTTTGGAAAACTGCTATCCTATGAAATGCAATTGAGGTAAGAAAGAAGAGGAGAAGACTACCAGAAGTGAACATAAAGAAAGGACAGTGGAATTCAAGACAGAAGCCACCAGAAAATACAGAAGTAAGTCACCAACTCCACCTCCTAAAATAGCTGAGACTGAGTCAGATGATTCAGAAAGCAGAAAGTCTGAAAGCAGTGAAAGTGATGAGGACTTTGCAGCATTCACAAGACACTTTCAGAAGTTCCTAAAGAAGAAACAGTGGAGGACTAAGCCATCCACAACATAGAGGTCATCAAAGAATGACAGAAGAAAGCCCAAGTCAAATAGAACTTCATCTTCAAAGATAGTTTGATATTGTTGTAACAAACAAGGACATGTTGTTGCTGACTATCCTGAGAAGAGAAAAGAATCTACTGATAAGAAAAAGACACAATTCAAGGGCAAGAAGGAAAGGTCTTCTGTTGCCAAGAAGGACAAAGGCCTGTCAGACATGTCTTCTTCAGAAACTGAGTCAGAAGCTGAAGCTTACATAGGACTGTTTGCTGAAGAAGAAGAAGAGGAGTTCATCCAGATAATGAACTCTATATATGAGCAAGAGGGCAGTCAGTGCCAAGGACTGATGGCATTATCAGAAGGTGACAAAATCCAGGAGCAGCCTGGACCTAGTAAGGTACAAAATTGTTCTTTAAGTTCAATTTCTAGTGCTAGTTCAGATTCAGTTACATCTGCATCAAATGATGCCAGTGGATCTGAATCAGAAGGGGATATTCATCAATTGATTGATGAATATAGAGTTCTGTTGCAAGCTTTTAAGAAGAGCAAGTCCCTAGCCAAGAGTCAGGCAAAGGAAATTGCTAGTCTCAAAGTTGCTGCAACTGATTTTGAGAAGCTGATTGATCAAAAGTTAAATGAAATAGCCAGACTGAAGCACATAACTGTGATTCAGATGGGGACTATAACATTTAAGAATGATCAAATCAGAAGTCTGGAGATTAGTCTTCAGAAGGAGAGAGACATTGTTGCAAGGTTTTCTAAACCTAAGTCTGTTCTACCTTTGATTGGTGAGTTTATACCTCACAAGGGTAAAACTGGATTGGGATTTACTAACCCTGCTAGGACTGTCAAGTCCAAGTCTAAGGGCAAAGCTCCAGCTCTCAATAAGCCAGCTGTAGATAAAACAGCTAAGAATGTACCCAAGCAAAGGTACAATAGGTTTGAGTGCTGGTGCTGTGGCAAGGTAGGCTACTTTGCCATGGACTGTTGGCACAATACAAGTGCCAAAGTGAGTAGCAAACTGCCTGTTGGAAAATCTACAGGTAGCTTTGTTAGGAGGCAAACTAACCAGTACCAAGGACCCAAGAATTCTTTGGGTTCTAAGGTTCACTAATCTGTTTTGCGGGTGAGTCCAAGTGGCCATGCCCCAATATGGTACTTGGGCAGTGGATGTTCCAGACATATGACTGGAAATAGGGGATTGCTAAAGGACTTCACACCAATCAAGGATGGTCCTAAAGTCACCTTTGGTGGTTCTGAAAAAGGAATCATCAAGGGTTTTGGTAACGTTTCTAGCACCCATATAACAATTACTCAAGTGGTCTATGTTAAAGATTTGAAACATAACCTTATTAGTATAAGTCAATTGAGTGATTTAGGATATGCCATCTCATTTGTCAAAAATGGTTGTCATATCAGGAGGTCAAATGATCAAGAGATTATTTTGACAGGTTATAGAAAGAGGAATGTCTATTGCCTAGACATTATGTGTGAGAACAATGGTTCTCCAGTGTGTCTTGTAGCTGATGAGAAAGTCTCTCATTGTGTCAAATGGCACAAGAGGCTAGCCCATCTCAACTACAAGACAATTGGCCAACTCTATAGCAAAGAGTTAGTGAGGAATGGTCCTCAAGTTAAGTGTATTAAAGATGGAATATGCTCAGCTTGTCAAAAGGGCAAGCAGACTAGATCCACCTTTAATAACATTGAAAACAAAGATGCTGTGAGGTGTTTATACCTCTTGCATATGGATCTCTTTGGTCCTATGCCAGTTCACAACCTAGGTAGGAAGGTCTATACCTTTGTGGTTGTAGATGACTACTCAAGGTTTTCCTGGGTGTTCTTCCTTAGACAGAAATCTGAAACACCTAGTATCTTCTATAGCTTTGTCAAACAAATTCAGAATGAACTAGACAGTACAGTGGTCAAGATAAGAAGTGACCATGGTACTGAATTTCAGTCTGATAGTATGACAAAACTATGTGAAGAATTTGGGATATTTCAGGAGTTTTCTTCACCAAGAACACCTCAGCAAAATGGCATTGCTGAGAGGAAAAATAGAACCTTGATTGAGGCTGGTAGAACCCTATTAAGTGACACATCTCTCCCAGAATATTTCTGGGCTGAGGCAGTTAACACTGCATGCCATGTAATTAATAGGGCTACCATTACTAAAAGCCACAATAAGACCCCCTATGAGATTGTGAAAGGCAGAAAACCAAACCTATCCTATTTCAGGATCTTTGGTTGTAAGTGCTTTATACTTAACAATGGAAAGTCTTACTTGACCAAGTTTGCTGCCAAATCCCAAGAGGGAATTTTTGTTGGGTACAACAACAATAGTAAGGCCTATAGAGTCTACAACTTATCTACTCAAGTTGTAGAAGAGTCAGTACATGTAGTATTTGATGAAGCTAGACTTATTAACCATGAGTTGTCTAGAAGTATTTGCAGCTCCATAGGTGTGACTGAGAAGATGGACAAGCTCACTATAGAAGAAGGATCTACTGCAAGACAACAAGTAGAAGATAGTGGCTGTTGTCCAGGGGGAGTACTACATGTACCTAATGAAGAAGAAGTCCAAGGAGTGCAGCAAGTTGAAGAAACTGAAGAAGTTCAACCTGAAGCCAGGATGCCTCCAGCTAATAGGCATCTAAGAGATCATCCAGCAGATCAAATCATTGGTGATCTAAGACAAGGGGTACAAACAAGGAGCAGAAATTTGAGTTCAGCACTCTACTCCAGTTTTCTATCCCAAGTAGAGCCAAAGAAGTTTGAAGAAGCCATCCTAGACCCTCATTGGATTGAGGCAACGTAAGAAGAGCTGAATCGGTTCAAGAGATGCAAAGTCTGGGAGCTTGTTCCTAAACCAAAAGACCACAACATAATTGGGACCAAGTGGATCTTTAGGAACAAGATGGATGACATGGAGTAATTGTCAAGAACAAAGCAAGATTGGTTGCTAAAGGATATAAACAAGAAGAAGGTATTGACTTTGATCAAACCTTTGCTCTAGTAGCCAGACTGGAAGCCATAAGGATGTTCTTGGCCTATGCAACCTTTCAAGGATTTAAAGTATACCAAATGGATGTAAAGTCAGCCTTTCTGAATGGTAATCTAAAGGAAGAAGTCTATGTGGAACATCCATCAGGTTTTGTTGATTCAACTTAACCTAATTATGTCTATAGACTTAGGAAGGCTTTGTATGGGTTAAAACAAGCCCCTAGGGCTTGGTATGAAACCCTGTCTAGTTTCCTCATTGAGAATAAGTTCACAAGGGGGAATATAGACAAGACTCTATTCCTTAGGGAATCCAGAGGCAAGATAATACTAGTCCAAATATATGTAGATGACATCATATTTGGGTCTACTGAAAGTAGTCTTTGCAAAAAGTTTGCAAAACTAATGCAAGGACAATTTGAGATGAGCAGTATGGGGGAACTTAAGTTCTTCTTGGGTCTCCAAGTTAGACAAACTGAGAATGGTTTATCCATATGCCAGTCTAAGTTCACCCTATAACTGATAAGGAAGTATGGTATGGATTCATCCAGTACCATGAAGACTTCTTTGGGGTCAAGTATGTCTCTTAGCAAAGATGATGCAGGGAAACCTGTAGATGAGACTTTGTATAGAGGGATAGTTGGCTCCCTACTCTATTTGACTGCAAGTAGACCAGATATCATGTATGCTACATGTGTCTGTGCTTGGTACCAAGCATGCCCTAAAGAGTCTCATTTGACAGCAGTCAAAAGGATACTGAGATAACTAAAGGGCACACCTTATCTAGGCCTTTGGTACCCTAGGAATAGGGACTTTGAACTGACAGGTTATTCAGATGCAGATTTTGCAGGCTGCAAGGAAGATAGGAAAAGTACAACTAGTACCTGTCAATTCCTAGGAGGAAGACTGATTTCATGGAGTAGCAAGAAGCAAACAAGTGTGGCTATCTCCACTGCAGAATCATAATATATGGCTGCAGGAAGTTGCTGTGCTCAACTTCTATGGATACAACATAAGCTTGAGGATTATGGTATTCAGGTAAGTAGAACACCACTGTTTTGTGATTCTACTAGTGCTATATCTATTGCAAACAATCCTGTTTCCCATAGTAGAACTAAACATATTGAAATAAAATATCATTTTCTAAGGGAACATGTAGAAAAAGAAGATATTTCACTGCAGTATGTAAATACTGATAATCAACTAGCTGATATGTATACTAAGCCTTTAGAAGAAACAAAGTTCAATAGATTTAAAATTGAACTAGGTATGATAAACTTAGAATAAGTTTACAGAAATGACTAAGTAAAATAGTGTCGACACACAGAGTTGTCTGTGTCGAGATAGAAAATTGGTGTCGACACTTCAGAGAAATGGTGTCGACACATCTAGGAAGTTGGTGTCGACACTTCAGAAAATTAGTGTCGACACATGATAAGTAGGTGTCGACACATCCAAGGTGGTGTCGACACTTAGGCTTTACTCAGAATTAGTGAAGTAAAATCTCGACTAAGTGTCGAGCTAAGTGGTGTCGACACATAAACAAGTGTCGACACATATATTATGTTGACTAACCTTGTGTCGACACATAGGTGTCGAGACATTATAAGTCGGTGTCGACACTTATCAACAGTGTCGACACAATTTGAGTTTGTTAGCACGCCCTTTCATCTTCAATCCTAGAAAGGTATAAATAGGATTTCGCCATTGACTGTCGACACGCTCACCAAATTTTCGAGACCAAACTTGTGTGTCGACACCTCTCTTCTCTCAATTCAAATTCTTCAAACCCTAATGGCGCCAAAGCTCGAAGAGAACGTAAATGAAGGCTATGAACTGGTGCGGCATGCGTTTGATGATGCAGAATCAGAGATCAAGGATGTGGTAACCCTAGTCGCAAACTCAGGGTTAGATTTTCTTGTTTCAGAGCTAACAAAGATATGGAAGAAAGAAGTATTAGAATTTCTGAATGGAGCAACCCTAGACGAATCTGGATTCAAGATAAAGTCAAAGGTATATGGAGAAAAGGTGAAGGTCTCACCAAAGAGTTTAAGAAAGGTTCTAAACCTACCAAGGACAAAGGAAGAAGATGAAGTTACTGCTTCTAAGACCAGAGAAGCTTTAACATGGTGTGGATTGGATTCCAAGCTGAAAATTGGATCAGTATTCAATAGAAAGGGGATGAACAGCAAAGGAAAATTCCTCTCTGAAATTGTTGGAAAGGTGATCTTGAGTAAGCCTGGAGGGCATGATAGGGTATCAGCCCATATGTTCAGTCTCATGACAAGGATTATCTTCACATTGAAAACTGATTGGTCTGTGGTAATCTTTGAGAAGATTAAAGAGAGTATGAAGAAGCCCAATTTGGGTAGGATACTCAGTCTTTACTTGGCTGGTAGTATACCCGAAGTAATGAGTCAAGCTACTGGATCTAAAATCAATCATATGAGGAAGATGGACATGAGACTCTTCTCAAGATGGGATAGGGTCTTGACCAAGGAATTGCCTACTCCTGAGAAAATAACTCCACAAAAGAAGAAGCAGAAGATAGCCCCTGTGGCTCAAGATTCATCTAGTAGCTCTGAAGTTATCTTTACACCAGATGATGAACAAGAACCTGGAGATGTTGGGAAGTCTCCAGCTCAACAAGAGGTTGCAGAGAGGCAGGGGGAGTTACCTCAAGCTAGCCCCATACACCAGGATTCTATCCAAAAGGGAGCCTCTAGTAGTGGAAGAGCCAACTCCATTAGAAAGTGAGCAAGCTACAAACACCATACTTGAGGTACTCACTGAAATCAATAACTTAAATTTCCCTATAGAGGATACTGTTTTGACTGATTCATTAAATAATGTTAATCAGCAATCTCAGATTGATAGTCAACCCCCAGATGTTGTCATGGAGGACACATCTGTTGCAGCTCAAATGGTATCTGGTCAAGTTGTTGATGAGACAAGGGATTCTCCATCACAACCTCAACAAGAGTTCATAATGGAAGATCTCTTCCTTAATCTGGACCAAACAGACTTTGAGAAGGAAAGTGCTGCTGTTGAGGGGGAGAATGCTCCAGTTGAGGGGGAGCAATTGGAGATTCTAGAAGAAACTACAAGGAAAGAGCCAGAGAAACCAGAGAATGTTGAGGAGCTACCTAGGGAGAGGGTAGAAATAGCCAGCACCTCAGCTTCTGAAGATGAGGAGGCTACAAGAGCAAAGAAAAGGAAATTTCAAGTCTTCAAGAGGAGAAGCCAAAATTATAAGAAAGCTCTGCAAACTATAGCACCACAACCTGCCTTACAGCCAGCACCAACTGTAGATTACAGTGCTTTGATGGTTGCTATGCAAATTAAGCTTGATGAGCACAGGAAAGCCATAGAAACATATATGGATGAGGGGCATAAGTCTTTACAGTTTGATCTGGCCCAAGACATTTAGTCTATAAGATTTGAAATGAATCTAAATAAGAAGGAGATGACTGACTGCTTCCACAAGGGAGGCAATGCAGTAGTCTATCTAGCAACTCATCAGGAGAAAATAAAAGCTCAAGTGGATGACATTGCACTGAAGCAAGGATATGTTCTAGAGAACCAGCTCAGAATGAATGACAATTTGACTGCTTCACACAATGCAATTATCACAGAGATGAAGAATATAGCTGCTGGACAGACTACTTCTACTGCTACTGCTAAGGCAGAGTTTGATAAAGCTTTACAAGAGAGTATAACTGCTGTTACTTCTGCAATTGAAAATTCTCAGAAGTTGATAACTGAAAAACTCCAAAGGTTGAAACCTTTCTTTAAAGATGGAGTAAACTATTTGGATAACCAAATAAGATTTCAAAAGGATGATCTAAGGGATCACATGGAAAGAGAAGTCATAAATGGAGAGAGGGTGTTAGTCAAAGCCATCTCTGATCATGCCAAGTGGATTTCTAATTCTATCAGAGCTACTCTTGGTTATCCTCCTTTATATGATGATGACAATGTTGCAGAGTCTTGGATAAATCCTGCATATCTAGGAGGGGAGCAACCTGAAGTGGCTCAAGTAATCTACCCTCCTCCAAACTTTGATATGATACATGCTGATATACAATCCATGTATAGCCCTCCTGAGGGTATTGAGAAAGTCATCATAGACAAAGTGGTTCAGCTAGTATCTGAGACCATATTGAAAGAACAAGAAGCTTTATTGCTGAAAGAACAAGAGACTAAATTGTCTAAGAAGAGGTTCAGAGAGCAAGCTGAACAAAGGCCTGATTTTGAACAGTGGAGCCCCACTTCAAGAAATATTATTTTGACTGCTTGGAAGGCTGCCAAAGATAATATTCAAGACAGAAACAAATGATTTTCTGAACTAGAGTGGAGAAAGCATGAGACCAGGCAAGAAGCCATAGTGCAATATAGAAGAAAGGCAAAGATGGGAAAGCTACCTCCTACTGCCCAGGAGCCTAGCAAGTACTTTTCCAAGCCTTATCATTACTTTGAGAGGCAGAAGATTAAAGCTGAAGAGCTAAAGAAGGAGCTGAAAGGGAAAAAGCCTACTGATACTGAAGATGCTGAAGCCCCTGTGCAAGCAAAGATACAGTCTGGCAAGGGCATAATTATCAAGGAGGCTGAGCAGGAATAGAATAGAATTTATCTTTAGTTTACAGTTGTAATCTTTTGATGTTAAACATTCTGTAAACTTTTGTATAATGAATTTGACAAAGTTGTTAGAACAATGTGATGTGTGAAAACTCTATTACATATTTGTTCTGAGATATATGTGTGTACATGTTTTGTTTGATACATGTTTATGTTTTTCCCTGATTGCATAATCCTGTTTTACATCATACTGTGATTTTATTATATATGGTGTATATCATTGACTAAGGGTTATGACTTCTCCAAATAGGGGGAGATTGTTGGGTACATTGGTTTAAATGTACCTGATTTGAAGAAGCCTCACCCTACTCAATGATATACATCAAAATGTATTTGATGTATTTTGAGTTGCCTTGTGCAGGTTAAGTATTTACAGGGAAAGCTGAAAAGATTCTAAGTCCATGTGTCGATACCCAGGAGCAAAGTGTCGACACTTAAGAAGACTTGTGTCGACACCCAGGCAAGCTGTGTCGACACTTGGAGTAATTGTGTCGAGACCAGGGATGCAGATTCGACACCAGACAAAAAATGTCGACATATACAGGTTGTGTCGACACTCAATAAAGAAAAGACCAGTGAAGCAGTGTCGACACTTAGCAGAAGTGTCGACACCCAGAGGAACTGTGTCTACATCAAAAAGTGTCGACACTTGGAGGATGTGTCGACACTCAGCAAAAGTCAGCAGAGTCTAAGTATAAGTGTCGACATAATGAACAATGTGTCGACACACAGCGGAAGACTCAACACATGAAGAAAGTGTCGACACTAGGATGCTGTGTCGACACTCAGCAAAGTTCAACAAAAATTCTAAGTACAAGTGTCGACACAAAGGAGATGTGTCGACACTCAGTCAAAGTCTCAACAAAATAAGAATGTGTCGACACAAGGAGCTGTGTCGACACTCAGCAAGTATCAACACAGAAGACATGTGTCGACACCAAGAAGATGTGTCGACACTGAACAAGTTCAACACATGAAGATGTGTCGACACAAAGGAGTTGTGTCGACACTTATAAGAAATCAACAAAGTACTGAAGAACAAGTAGTTGTGTCGACACACATTAACAGTGTCGACACATGATGAAGAAGCTGTGTCGAGAAGTGAATTCTACAACACAAGGAGTTGTGTCGACACCTTGAAGGCTAGTGTCGACACTTAGTTAACTTGTGTCGACACTTAGTCTATAAGTGTCGACACTTAAAGACAGATTGTCTTGACACTTTCAGACAGTTACAGTTATTTCAAGAACTGACTGGATGACATGACAGCTGCTATTCCAGTCGGTCTACTGCACCTGTCAGAGTTTTCAGAAAGCTGTTAGGAATCAGATCAGCCGGTCACCATGAAGAAGGCCTATATAAAGGCTTATTCTGTCAACAGAAGAAGAAGATTGAATATAGATCAACACATCAAGTGATACACAGAAGATCTAGCTATTCATTGAAGAATCAAGTGAAGATCTAAGAAGTTGGAGAGAGAGAGCTCCTTCCAAGAAGACATCCGTTGGAACCAGGCTGTGAAGAAGGGTTCAGACCTAGTTCTGAATGTTAAGTTGCAGTGATTGAAGATCAGCTGCAGAGAATCAATCCTATTGTGTTCTACATTCAAGAAGCTTTGAAGAAAGCTAAGTGAGATTGATCTCAGCAGAGTTCATTCAAGAACTCATCAAGAACCTGTCAACTCATCTCTCTATTCAGAGTTGTAGGTATATACACTTTGTATTTTAAATTTCTTGTAGGATCCTTAGGGATCTGAGTTGTAAGCCTGTAATTATAAAGGTTGAGTGGTAGGTCCTATGTGCCTGAGTGTAGGAGATTCTTATCTCTGAGTGTAGGCCTGTTGTGGCTGAGTGTAGGCCTGTTTTGGCTGAGTGTATGCTTTGTGAAGAAGCTGAGTGTAGGTCTTTGAAGAAGACTGAGTTATAGGGCCTTGGGCCTGAGCTGTAGGAACCTGTTTTAGGGTTCTGAGTGTAAGATCTGAGGATCTGAGATAGTGGAGGAGTTTAGTCGAATCTAGTACACTACTAGATAGGCGAAGGGGGAAAGTGGATGTACCCAAACCTTGGGGAACCACTATAAATCTGTGTGTTCACTGTGTGCTTGGTATTCTGTGATTGCTGATTGATTTTGTGAAGTATAACTCTGTGATAAAATCTGAATTCTGCCTAAAAAGTTTTAAAAAGATTTAGTCACCTATTCACCCCCCTTCTAGGTGATTAGGTACAATTTCTTTCAAGTAGACTGGCTGGAATGGCAGCTGTCAAGTCATCCAGTCAGTTCTTGAAATAACTGTAACTGTCTGAAAGTGTCGAGACAATCTGTCTTTAAGTGTCGACACTTATAGACCAAGTGTCGACACAAGTAGACTAAGTGTCGACACTTGCCTTCAAGGTGTCGACACAACTCCTTGTGTTGTAGAATTCACTTCTCGACACAGCTTCTTCATCATGTGTCGACACTGATATTGTGTGTCGACACAACTTCTTGTTCTTCATTACTTAGTTGAATTCTTGTAAGTGTCGACACAACTCCTTTGTGTCGACATATCTTCATGTGTTGAACTTGTTCAGTGTAGACACATCTTCTTGGTGTCGACACATGCCTTCTATGTTGATACTTGCTGAGTGTCGACACAGCTCCTTGTGTCGACACATTCTTCTTCTGTTGAGACTTTGGCTGAGTGTCGACACATATCCTTTGTGTCGACACTTGTACTTAGAATTTTTGTTGAACTTTGCTGAGTGTCGACACAGCCTCCTAGTGTCGACACTTTCTTCTTGTATTGAGTCTTCTGCTGAGTGTCGACACATTCTTTGTTATGTCGACACTTTCTTCATGTGTTGAGTCTTCTGCTGTGTGTCGACACATTGTTCATTATATCGACACTTATACTTAGACTCTGCTGACTTTTGCTGAGTGTCGACACAGCCTCCAAGTGTCGACACTTTCTGATGTAGACACAGTTCCTCTAGGTGTCGACACTGCTGTTAAGTGTCGACACAGCTTCATTGGACTTTTCTTCATTGAGTGTCGACACAGCTCCTCGTGTCGACACTTTCTATCTGGTGTCGACTCTGCATCCCTGGTGTCGACACAATTTCTCCAAGTGTCGACACTGCTTGCCTGGGTGTCGACACAAGTCTTCTTAAGTGTCGACACTTTCCTTCTGGGTGTCGACACATGGACTTAGAAAACTTTCAGCTTTCCCTGCAAATACTTAACCTGCACAAGGCAACTCAAAATACATCAAATACATTTTGATGTATATCATTGAGTGGGGTGAGGCTTCTTCAAATCAGGTACATTTAAACCAATGTACCCAACACTAGGATTCTAACTCACGAGATTAGCTCGAAGAAGACCGAGCTCCGCCCGATGAACAATGATCTCCCTTTGATGAACGCCGAGCCTAGCTCGACGAACGATGAGCTTCGTTCGATGAATGCCAAGCCCAGCTCGTCGAACGATGAGCTTCGTTCGATGAACGCCAAGCCTTGCTCGACGAATGTCGGGCTCCGTTTGACGAACGCCGAGCCCTACTCGACAAACGACGGTCTCAACCCAAGCTCGGTTCGGCGAAAACCCGACTCGCTTTGACGAACCCGGGTCGGATGCGGGTTGGCTGGGCCGGCTCGCGCAGCTCACCCGCCTAGCTTTGGTGGGAGCGAGCTGGCCATTTTGAGTTCACCCATATGTTTCTCTGGCGCGGACATGTCTCCTTGGTATGCTTGCCTTGCATGGTAGACCCACTCGGCAAACACGGGGTTGTATAGTTAGGTTCTGTGATTCCATCTTGATTGGACACTAATGGAAAGATGGTGCCCATTCTTAAGGATGATTGGAGAGAGATTGATAGAAAGGTTAGATCAAACAATGTCAAAGCTATGAACATAATTGCCATAATAATGTTAGATGATATCTTTCAAGAAGTTATAGATTGCCACTCTGCTAAGGAGATATGAGATTCATTCACGAGAATGGTAGAGGAATCCTTTAATGAAAGGAAATATAAGATATCCTCTCTCATCTCCAAACATACAAATTTTAAGAAAGGAGCCAAAGAAACTATATATGATATGTACAATAGATTCAACATTATACCAAGTGAGTTGAAAAACTAGAAAAGGAGATCTTAGTTACTAAGATCAATGATAAGTTGATGATGTGCCTACCTAGCTCATATTGAAACCGAATATGTGTTATAAGAGAAGCCATATGTCAACAGGAGATTGCCCAGTGAGGTCATTTTCAATTAGTGTCAGTGACAGGTTGATCAGAAAAAGCTAACGCCCTGATCAACAAGTCCTTTGAGAAACTAACTATTTGAGAAAAGTTTATATCACAAACCTGAACACATCATTTGTTAGAGAATATGTAACTTCAAGACGTCCAATCTATAATCTAAATAAATTTTCTTTATGAAAATATAGAATTAAAATGTATATGAATTCTATATATAAGGATATCTTTGACTTTATTTTGACAGGTTCTATGATTTCATCTAGGTTGGACACTAATAGAAAGATCGTGCTCATTCCTAAGGCTTAATGGACAGAGATTGACAAAAAGGCTAGATCTAACAATTCCAAAGCTATGAACATACTTGTCACTATAATGTCAAATGATATCTTTGAAAAAGTTGCAGATTGCTACTCTGCTAAGGAGATATGACATTCATTCACAAGAATGGTAGAGGGATCCTCTGATAAAAGGAAAGATAAGAGATCCTCTCTCATCTTCGAACATGAAAATATTAAGAAATGAGTTGAAGAAACTATATCTAATATGTACACTAGATTCAATATTATAGTAAGTGAGCTAAAAGGCCTAGAAAAGGATATCCCAGTTACTAAGATCAATGATAAGTTGATGATGTGCCTACCTAGCTCATGAGACAGCAAAATATAGAGAGGCCAATTGTCAAAAGGAGATCACTAATGATGCTCTCCTGGGCAAGCTTATGAGCTATTTCTTAAGAAAAAGGTATAAGAAGTTGTGCAAGAAAAGACTCCTTCAGCAAAGGAGGAATCTATAACCCTAAAAGCAAAGGTGGATTAAGGCACATCAGTGGATGATGAGGTTGTTGGAACATGCGTTCCACATCTCTTGATTCGAGAATAACAAATACTGTGATGTACCTGATCTAGTATTTTGTGTGTTTATTGTGTGCAGGTTGTACATGTTGAATGAGCAGACAAGTCCTCGGTCATGGACATGACCCAAAGTTGTGTACACTTAGATAACAAAAAATGAGTGTTGTTTGCTGAATTCTAAAATGACCATAACTTTAAATCCATAAAGAGTTATGCAACGTGCTGCCCCATTTTAGAAAAAGGACTACATCATTTACAATATGAAAAATTTCCGAATTATTAAAGTGAAGAGGAGCTATCGCAGGGCGATAACATACTATCACCGATGATAGCGAAAATGATGTCAACGTGACAATGGCCATGCTCCACACTATCCAGCCACGAAAACAAACTATTTATAGGTATCACCAGGCGATAGTAATATCACCACGTGATAGGACCACAATCATCCACTATCTCCATCTTCCCAACATGATCATTGCGGCGTGGGACATGTGGTATCTTTAGAAGATATCGCCTGCTATAACAACCTATCGCCGAGTGATAGTGGAAAAATTTATAAAAGACTGAAAATTTGTGCTTTCACGCGACACATCTCATGAAGCTTGGATTCCTCCTCCACAAAAGCCAAAACTCCAATTATTTTGAAAGAGGTTCGTCCCTAGAGATTAAGAGAATTCCCTTGAGTAAACACGAAGGTTGAAAGAGAATTTTGAAGAAGTGCTACAACACACATTCTACATGAAGGTCGAACACATCAAGAACGCCAACCTCTACATCACCTTTTGGACAACCCCGTGTCCGGCGAGCAAGGTCACTAGGGTATAGGCAGATCGGGATGAGAACAGCAGACGAGCTCGGCAGCAAAGGGGGCGAGCCGGAGCTCGGCATCCGTCGACCAGAGACCGACGATCGGTGACCCGGAGTTCGGCATGTGCCGAGCGAGACACAGCTCGCATCCTCGCAGTGGAGCTCGACAACAGTAGGCGAGCAGGGCATGCCGAGGTGGCCGAAGCTCCCAAGCTCGCCTGGATGTATGAGGTATTTTTTACTGTTTTGCCCCCGCCGGTCTGCCCATAGCCCTTCAGAACAGCTGAGTTTGGCTGTTGGCAGACCCAACCAAGGGTTTTCTAGTAATTTCAGGTCGGTTCTTTTAGTTATTGGCAGCCCGGATTTCAAAGGTTATATATAGGACCCAAGGGGTACCCAGAAAGCATGCTCTTCCCTGTGCTCTTCTGCCCCATTCTTCGAGTGCTTTCTGAGGGTACCTTAGCTCGGATTCTGGCTAAGGAGGGGAAGCACTCTGAGATCTTCCGAGTTTGTGGTGGGACCTCCCTACCGAGCCCTTGGGTCTGTTTCACCTTGCCTTCTTTGTTGTTTTTCTTGCAGGGGCGAAGTAGGCGCGAGACCACCCCTTCCCCAAGGGTCGAACTCCACGGGAGACCGGATTCCGGTTTCAACACCTTTGTCGTCACCTCTAGAAATCCTAGGAAAGTTTTATCTTACATTTTTCATTACCTTATAATCATTTTTGTTTAATATTTTTGTAACGAGAGTGAAAAAATCATTCAGGGAGAACGTGAAATTCGGGGACGGATTTCGTAGGAAACTCGCCTTGTTTATGACGACTTGATCCTTGTGCGGCTTAGGGGAAATTTGCCACCTTATATGCAGTAACAAGATCGTGGTTAGACCTATGGGGAGGCTAGAGGCCATATCTAGGGTAAGAAAGGCTATAGCCAGCTGGTCCTTGAGAGGTCCGGTGAAGCATCAAAAAAAAGAGATTTTTATATTCGCCTTGATTTTTAGCGTTAAAGAAATAAAACATTTTGTATTCTATTCTAAAGAAATAAAATTATATCTCTCTTTGTATTCTTATATTTATTTTATTTCCATGCATAAAATGTTTTAATTAATTTTTCTCCGAAAGATTTATTTCAAAATATATTGGAAGGTTCATTTTTGTAAGAAAGAAACTCTTGAATTACATATATATGAGCTAACGTCTGGCGATAAAACTTACTACTGGCGGTTGTGAAGAAATATTGAATTTCTATGTTTTCTTTAATTAATGTCCTATATATTTTTTTCATAATTATTAAATAAAGATTTCTATAAAATATTCCAAAACATCATTTATAAACTCTGATATATGTTCTTAAGATTTAAATTTCTATAAGCCCTTATTCATCCCCATTAAGGGCATCATAGGATCCAACACGTGGTATCAAAGAGAGATTATCCTAAAACGGCTTCACAACCAGGAATTATGGTGTTTCATGATCTCGCAACCACTAGACGGGATAATTTTTAGTTTAATGAAAGTTTTTTTATCACCACCTTCATTTATGAGTGAAAATTATAAAGCGTGAAAATTTGAATTCTAAAATTTTGAAGTTTGGAATATTACTATTAGAGAGCCCCAAATTGATCTAAATAGAAATGAAATGATTTAAATGCAAAAATAATAAATAGCTTATTTTGTGTAGTAGAACAAAACATTTTCAAACTTATTTATACATTTCCTACTGCTTATGAAATTTGGAGATTTCTTGAAGAAACTTATGATTCTCTATCCATAGGAATGGAACAAGTACAAGACATGGAGAATATGCATGCTTGCATAAGTATTCAAGAAAACTCTTTTATTGAAGGATCCATTTAGTGCACGTAAATTGAATGAAAGAAGAGAACATATCATGCAAAAGAGAAGATGAAATCTCATCTATGGAAGAGGAATGCCAAGAAGATGTTAAAGGAACTTTAAGTTCAAATCTTGCCTCATCCGATAGTATTGTAAGAAAATCTAAATCTTTTCTTTTTTTAACAAATTCTATTTCTACATGTTGTATGCTTGAAATAAATACATGTAAAATTTTGAAGTTGAAAACTGAAAATTCCAAATTATGTTAAAAAAATAAAACTTTAAAAGCAAACACTAATGTAGAATCTCATATTTATGTGTCTTGTTCTTCTTCTTGCTCTTTAGTTGAAAATGATACATTTTGTTTTGATTATAATTATTTTAAAGACGAACTCAAGGTTTATGAAAAAAGTACTTTTAATTTCAAAAGAACCTACTGAAAAATTAATAAATCAAAATAATATTATATGACATAAACTAGAATTTTTAAAATCACTTGTGCAAAAATTTTCAAATTTGGATCTATTATTTCTAGTTTATCTTCAAAATTGTGTAAGGATTTTACTAGTGTTTCAAATTTTATACATCATACATTTAGTAGAATTTTAAATCATAAAACATGTTGAATTCTAATAATGGGAGTGAAACTCATCAAATGCTAGTGAATGTAATTCCAAAACAAAATTATCATACATCATTTACAAAATCAATCCAATCCCAACATAAAATTGAACGTTCACAAATTTCCAAAAAATCACTATCCTATGAGTCTTTATGTTAAGCAACATAATTCTAACTTGAAAAAAACAATGTCAACAATTTTAAAGTCTCAATATATTGTTTTTCAAACAAACATCATCACATGAAAACTCAAGATAAAAATAATTACAATGAAAATTTGAAACATAAAAAATGAAATTAAACCAAAGTATGAATGGAGGACCAAAAATAATAATAAAAATTTAACTGCACTTGAAAGGGACCATTCATCACCTTCTCCCCATAAAACATCACGATATATTTGGGTACCCAAAGGAACCATTACTCACGGTCCTCTTTAGATACCTAAATCTACTATTCATTAATTTCCAATTAAATGCGTGAAGTAGAAATAAATGAAAATGAAATATACAAAACACTACTTTAAAATATACTTAATATATGTTTTTTTTATTTTTCTTTAAGCTTATAAGTATTATGGTCACTTTATATATTTTGCAACATAACTTACATATATTTATCATAAATTATTTAATAAATTAAATTGTATGAATAATAAGTCATATTATTTTAAGTGATATTTCGATCTTATTTTTTAGCTCCTGCACTTATTTTATCTATTGCCAATAATTGTCTTATAATTTCATTATAAATTGAATGCTGAATTTCTTATGTGATATTATCAAGATTAATGAAATTGTTTAAAAAGTGGATTTAAATTGGCTATTAAGGGGTCTCAAGCTAAAATATTAAATGCACATTTTTTCTTGATTATTTTTCAAAATTCTTTGATGCATATGATAGCCACTAAAATAAAAAATCATAATAAAAAAAAATTGGAATTGAAAAATCATGAAAACCATATTTTTTGTATGAAATTTAAAGACTCTGTTTGATACCGTCGGGCGATAACCCTACCGTAGATGGTAGCTGTATTTCCTGAAAACTTCGATTTTTTATAAGTGATCATTTCTGAAAAATTATTTTACTATGTTAAGAATTATTATCGTCTACTATCAGATATGTTTGGGTAATTTCTAAAATTAAAATTAGAAAGGAAATTAAATAAAAACAATTTAAATATCATCAAAATATATTCATATTAAAAAAATTTATGATCTTCACAAACACCACAATGATCTATTGCGATTAAACAGATATACAATTCTTAAATTTACTTTAATCATATATCATAATTCATGATTTATCAATACTTAAATCTAAATTGACTATTCTACCACACTATGGAATTATGAATCATATTGGTATTATGTTTAGTGTATGGATATGTTTCACTATTGTTTGCATGAATGACACTTTTGTCTAGACCTTGGAATCAATCATATTAAAAAATTTCAAAAAGTTATGATTTAATTCTAGGTATATGTAAAATAAAAACACTATGTTAAATACATGCACACAAATATATATATAGAACCTTATCATATTATAGAATCTATATCTTTTTGATGAAGTAAAAGAATATTTATTTCAATTATAGTTATATTTTCAAAATATTATAAAGTATTTTAAAATCAATGATCAATTCAATTGAAATGTGTTGGGTATTGCATTCACAATAACACAGATTTGTACGAAGTCACCATTGAACTAAGATGAATTAAGTTTGCATTTGATGTCATTTCTAGTTGAGTGTTTGCAGGATATATTTGCCAAGTATAAACCAATGTCAGTCTACAATGAGTCACCAAACACAGGACCATACAATGTAATCCCTCATTGTGTGATCCATGGTGTTGACTCATGTGTAACCTCTCTATTGCGACACACTTCTTTTTCAAGCACTAAAGCCATAGGAGAAATGCTGGTTGCTGCATTTCTTAAAGAAAATAAGTTTTTAGACTTACAAAAAATTTCTAAGTATTTTCTCGAATAGGACCTTTTGTACTCGAGTAGAACTAAAGTTTATACTCGAGTGAGATCAGTTATACATTCGAGTTGAAGAAGCAGTTCTCGAGAAAGCTTAGTGTTGTTCTTGAGAAAGCCATGTGTACTCGAGTAGACCATGATTCTCCTTCTCGAGTTACCCCATTTCCATTCAAAACTTTTCCAAGTCTTTTTCTTGAGAATCCAAAGATTTTTCTTGAGAAGGCCATGTATAGTTCTCGAGAACCAGAAACCTTTTCTCGAGACCTTGAATACTCTTCTCGAGAGTTAGAAATCTTTTCTCGAGATACTTCCTTGTTCTCGAGTACCAGAATACTTATTATTGAGAACAAAAATTTATTCTTCTCGAGTACTTATTCTCATTCTCGAGATAGCTGGATTCTACCTCTATATTTTTCCTAAGTACTTTTATCGAGAGCTTCATAATTCTTCTCGAGAAATAAAAAAAATCTTCTCGAGTATAATTGACTCTCTCGAGAGATGCAATACTAATTTCTGAATTTTTCTTAAGTCCCGACAGAAGTAATTTCAAATATGATTAGCACTTGATTGGTCCACATGACATGCATTTAATGTGATTATGACAGTTAGGCAAGTCCTATAAAAGGTCTTATAATAATCGACCAACCCTAAGAAGAAAAACATAAGTATTCTGAATCGCAATTTTCATTCTAAATCGGGAAGCCGCTACTGTTCATTGTCTTCATCGCTGATCTGCTTTCGATCCAAGAGATTCAGAACAAGATATTCAACAGATCAAGATTTTCTACATCGACAGATCATTTCCTTGATCATGCTGACTCCAAAGTTTTTAGATCCAAAGATTTTGCCTTTGTCTTCTTCGATCTATTTCTGACAGAGATTCAAAGTTTAAGAAGGAAGAAGGGATGAAGATTCAGATCTGAGATATTACTGTTTTATATTTCTCTGTAAATCATTTTATTCTTGTAAGAGATTCTGCTCCGAGTTGTAGGAGCTTTGTTCTCTAAGATTTTTATAGGAAGTTTCTCTTACGAGTGTAGATCCTGTTTTGGGGGATCGAGTTGTAGGAACCTTGTTCCGAGTTATAGTATTGTTTTCAATCCGAGAGAATAGTGGAGTAGCCGAGTCTAGTGTGTTGCTAGATCGGTGAGGTGTAAAGTGGATGTACCCAAGGTTAGGGAACCACTATAATTCTTGGTGTTATCTGTGTATGCTTGTTTAGTTTCTGTGCATCGCTCTTACAAATTTTTATTCCACAAAAAGACGCATAATTCACCTAATCACCCCCTCTAGGTGATTTAGGTAGACAACTTAAACATTTTCAATTGGTATCAGAGAGAGGTTTTTAATCAAAAGGTTAACACCTTGAACAGATCTGCCCCTAGTTGTCTTTAGAGGATACAAGCATGGACAGAGCCAAAGATTTTGCTAAGCTTCCTATATGCACAAAGACTAACTTTCTCATGTGGAAAGAAAGAATAAAATTTTTCATGGAAGCTGTGGATCCAAGGATCTTTATGATTGTGGAAGAAGGACCCTATGTTCCCATGACAGTCTCCACTATTGATACAACAAAGCAAGTTCCAAAAAAGCTTATGGATTTTGACAAAGATGAGATTGCACTTGTCTCATTAGACAAGAAAGCCAAAAATATCATCGCAAGTGCATTCGATGATTCTATGTTGCAGAATCTAATTCACTGCCAATCCACTAAGGAAATGTGGCAGTCTCTCATCATCCTAATGGAAGGTACTGAAGAGGTAAGGGATGACAGAAGATCCCTCCTAAATCAGAAATATGAAGCATTCAGACAAGGTCCCAAGGATTATATTGCTGATACTTTTGAAAGCTTCTTCAAGATTGTCAACAGCCTAAAAGTCTATGGCCGGGTCTTCACTAATGGAGAACTGAATGGCAAATTTCTGAGATCCCTGACTCAGTAATGGTACAACAAAGCCTGTGTAATCCGGGAGCTTGGTAAGCTGGTAGAGACTGACCCTCAGAATCTCTTTGGAAATCTTATGTCATATGAG
Organism: Platanthera guangdongensis; assembly: GCA_039583875.1. Taxonomy (NCBI): domain Eukaryota; kingdom Viridiplantae; phylum Streptophyta; class Magnoliopsida; order Asparagales; family Orchidaceae; genus Platanthera; species Platanthera guangdongensis. The sequence continues at coordinate 118,230,408 of CM077148.1, read as the reverse complement.
CTCCAAATAAATTCAAGAAAAGCTGAAGAAGTGAAGAGCCGGCTTTTATCCAAGGAGAAGTCTGTCGCTGTAAAGGCAGACATCTCAAGGAATTCAAAAGCTGCATCTCCTGCCCCCACACAGGAAGAGAGTGAAGAATAAGCTTCAGAGCCAAGTACCTGAAGCTTAGAGCTATCTGAAGGAGAGTTTTCTCTTCTTTAAAGGCAGTTCAAGAAGTTCTTGAACAAGAAGAAACAGTGGAGAGGCAAAGATGCCTTGTCCAGAAGATCACATCATGATGGTGATCGTCACAAGAAAGGCTCATGTAGCCAATACAAGTATCACTCTAAACCAAACAAATATATTTCTTCTGACATTGTTTGTTATTGTTTCAATAAGCCAGGACATGTCATAGGTGATTGCCATAATAAGAAGAAGGCAGGTGGAAGAAAAGAGGAGAAGAAATCTTCTTATAATAAGAAGAAAACTGAAAGAAGCCTGGTAGCCAAGAAGGCCAAGACTCTCAGCGACTCTGACGCATATGAGTCAAGTAAGGAAGAGGAAGCCTACTTTGGGCTAATGGCACACACAAACGAGAAAGAAGAGCCCCAGTACACTGGGAAGGTAAACTCTCACACTCCTCTATCGAAATCAGATGCTTTTGACAATGATCATGAGGACTGTTCGTCTGATGTTGAATATGAACTCATGACTCAATACAAAGGGTTAATCAAGGCTTACGACAAATGTCGAAGAGTCGTTAAAACTCAGGCCAAGGAGATTGAATCCCTTAAGGCTGAAGAGAGCACTCTATGAGAGGAAGTTGCCAAGACGGACTCACTCAGAGAAGATTTCAATGCTGCAATTAAAGAATATAATAAAACTCTCGAGCACCTAAATCTGAAGAAGAAAATCATCAAGGAATTGGAAGAGCAACTTGCAGCTGAAAAGAAACTTGTTGAAAGTTTATCCAACCCAAGATAGTCCTTTCATTTGTTGCTGAATTCTCTGCTTAGGCCAAAGGTGGTGGCTTAGGCCATGTGGATGCTCCTAGTAAATCTTCTAGGACAAATAAAGCTCAACGGAAAAATAAGGCTGCCAAGAAAGCTCTAGCTAAGGAGAAGGGGAAAGCTCCTCAAGACCAAACTTCATTTAAAAAGTTATCTTTCCAACTAATGAGTTTGATCTTGATTCATCCTACGATCACTTTGCTAGGCCTACTTATGTAGAGCCCAAGTCTTGGTACCAAGGATGGACCCGTCCCCGAAACATTGGTGAAAGTGTCTTCAAGGCACCTTATGATGAGATCACTCTTCAGAGCTATGGCCCTTATTATCATGGTCATAACATCAAGAAAGCTCCAAAAGTTAAACTCATTGTGGAAAAGCCTCTTAAGGAGAAGAAGTCATGTGAGTGCTATCACCACGAAGCTTCTACCTCCGAGTATGCTGCCCCTGCTAGACCACACTCTCAAAAGGTCAAGCAGGAGAACTTTAGGAAAAGATACAACAGGTTTGACTGTAGGTGTTGCGACAAAGTTGGCCACTTTGCTATAGGTTGCTGGTTTAACCTAGATATTTTGTAACTCCTCAAGTTAATAATGTGAGAAAGACCACTCACAATGTTAACACACGTAGGGGGAGTGTGCTAACTAGAGACCAAGGACCCAAACGAGTTTGAGCTCCTAAGGCAAACTAATTTGTGAATGCAGGTATGTCCAAAGGCTGCCAAAAATCCTATCTAGTATTTGGACAGTGGATGCACTCAGCATATAACCAAGACTAGAAGCCTACTCCAGAATTACTCTCCAGTCATGAACAGGCCAAAGGTCATCTTTGGAGATTTTGACAGAGGAATTACTAAAGGCAACGGTATGATTACTAATGGTAGTGTATCATTCTCAGATGTGGCTTATGTTGAAGGATTGGAACACAATATTATAATCATAAGCCAGATCTGTGATAAAAGATCCATAATAGAATTTCATGCAGACAAGTGCTTGATAAAATCGGTATATAACTTGGAAACGATTCTATCAGGAACTCGTAGTAGGAATATATTTTATTTAAATTTTATTTGCATAGACTCTTCTACGCCAGTGTGTTTTTTGGCAAAAGATAGTGCGTCTCTTGGTGACCAATGACATAAGAGATTGCATATATAAATTTCAAAACTATTAATAAATTATTTTCTCTTTATTTAGTACATGATGCCCCAAATGTCAAGTGCGTTAAAGATAGACCTTGTCACGCATGTGTAAAAGGCAAGCAAATAAGGGCTACCTTCAAAAACATTATTGGCAAAGACTCTAATATGTGTTTACACCTACTTCATATGGACTTATTCGGTCCACTGCAAGTTAGAAGTTTGGGAGGTAAAGATTATATATTGTTTATTGTTGATTATTACTCTCGCTTTGCGTGGGTGTTCTTTCTAAAATACAAGTCAGATACTTTTGATATCTTTACTAATTTTGTCAGGCAGGTCCAGAATTAATACAGCTGCTCCGTTGTTAAAATTACAAGTGACAATGGAACAGAGTTCAAGTCTGGGTCCATGACAGAATTCTGTGAAAGCCTAGGTATCTTTCATGAGTTTTCCTGTCCTCGTACTCCTCAATAGAATGGAATAGTAGAGAGAAGGAATAGAACACTCATAGAGGCCTGCAGAAGCATGTTGAGTGATGCCTCACTACTAGAATATTTCTGGGCTGAAGCCATCAACACTGCGCGCCACGTGCAAAATCATGCACTTATAAACAAGAGCCATAATAAGACACCTTACGAACTACTAAAGTGCTGGAAACCGACTATTTCATATTTTAGAATCTTTGGTAGTAAATGCTTCGTCCTTAACAATGGTAAGTATCACACCACTAAATTTAGTGAAAAGAGCTTTGAAGGTATTTTCGTAGGTTATAGTAGCCATAGTAAGGCATATATGATTTTTAATAAGAAAACCCTGGTTGTAGAAGAATCTATTCACGTTGTATTTAATGAGACGAGCTTGCTACAAGGCAGCTCTTCTAGTGTGTTTATTAAAGATGCAGGTTCAAGGATAAAAGAATTAAACTTGGATGAGCCGACTGAAGAAAAAGATCAAAAGTTCATCAAGATCACCACTCCAACCCCAATTGGAGAAGTTGATGACCATGATGAAGATATCATTCAAGTTAATGATGTCACTCTAATTGTTGAAGAAGCTCCACATGCAAGGACTCTAGAGCTCAGACACTTGAAGGATCACCCAATGGATCAAATCATAGGATATCCCCAGGATGGTGTCAGAACTCGTAGAGGTACAGCTAATGAAAATCTATATTTAAGTTTCTCTCGCAAGTTGAACCAAAGAATTTTGAGGAAGCAAACTCAGACACATCTTGGATAATGGCAATGGAAGAAGAACTAAATAAATTCAAGCATTGCCAAATCTGGAAGCTTGTCGCAAGACCCAAAGGTAAGAACATTATCAGAACAAAGTGGGTCTACAGGAACAAGATGGACAAGGATGAGACAATTATAAAGAACTAGGCCAAACTCATCGCCAAGGGATACAGATAAGAAGAAAGAATCGACTTCGATCAGACGTATGCACCAGTGGCAAGGCTGGAGGCAATCAAGTTATTCCTAGCATATGCAGCACTTAAGGGCTTTACACTCTATCAGATGTACGTGAAGTCAGTCTTCCTTAATTGTTACATAAAGGAAGAGGTGTATGTGGAACAACCTCCAGGTTTCGTTGATGCTAATTATCCTGAGCATGTTTATCATTTGTTTAAAGCTTTATATGATTTGAAACAAGCCCCTCGAGCTTGGTATGAGACGCTGTCTAACTTTCTTCTTGAGAACAAGTTCACAAAAGGAAAGATAGATAAGACATTCTTTGTCAGGGAAATAAAAGACAAGATTTTGCTAGTGCAAATCTACGTCGATGACATCATATTTGACTCTACTGACAACAACGTTTGCAAATAGTTTTCCAAACTTATGCAAGGGAAGTTTGAAATGAGCTGTATGAGAGAGCTGAAGTATTTCTTAGGACTTCAGGTGAAACAATCTGAAGATGGAATTTTTGTCTCTCAGACAAAATTCACCAAGTTGTTAATTAAGAAATTTGGAATTGAGAACGCAACCTCTATGTGGACTCCAATGGGTTTAACTATGTCTCTAGATAAGATGAGAAAGGGAAGCCTTTTGTTGAAACCAAGTACAGAAGCATAATTGGATCCTTGCTCTATCTTACTACTAGTAGACCAGACATAATGTTTTTAAAATGTGTGTGCGCTAGATTTCATGTGAACTCTAAGGAATCTCACTACGCTACTACAAAGCAGATTTGAGATACCTTAAAGGTACACCCAATCTTGGCTTATGGTACCCAAGAAGTAATGATAGCGAACTTGTAACACCCCCTATCCGTCACATAGCATAAAGCAGTAGGTCCGGCCGGGGCCCGACGCCGTATGCCACAGACAGACCGGGTGGTTACTTATGGAAACCATCCAACCAATCTCAACGTCCTACACAGAGCATTCTAGCGGAAGCAGTTTATAAAAGTTGTAAACACGAACCCAGCATCAAAGCACGAATGTCCACTAATACTAAATAGGAATGTTATACAAAATACTCAAAACAAGCCTTAAGGCCTTACAAAATGTTTCACTTGAATATTACATGTTTTACAAACCACGGTACGCAGGCCGGTCATACATGACTGAAACAGTAAACACTACTCCTTGGGCCTTCGAGGGCCGGCTTCGCAAAAAGGGCTTTAGCCCGCTATTGACCGCTTGGTCCAGCTGCACCTGCAAGCAACAAACCACTGCACGGTGGCAAAACAAGGCAACGGTCAGCATTGCTGACCAAATTATAACGATCCAGCCCCCAACTCGGGGCGGCGATGCTCCTTCCCTGCATTTCATTAGCATAAGCGAGTAATTTATAACCATAGCCATAACATCACAGACGTTGGCTCGTACGGCCACACGCCCCGTGCACTCAGGGCACATTCTCGGTGAACCGGTCGATGTCACGTCAATTAAAGCCATTAACATTCCGGACTCACCACCGCCACTTTGACGGCCAAACATATGAGCAATTTGTCTTCCCGGCATGGGTCACGTCAATTTAAGCCATTGACCGCCGAAGACTCTCATCTATGCCAACGGCAAGTGCCACGTAACCTTAGGTCTCTTTAACCCGAACGACATAGATATGGGTACGGTTCCATCTAACCCGTGCTCACATCGCAACGACAATTTAAGCCATTTGCGCAGGTCAAACTTCTCCCGAGTCCCATTTTCGTCACACAATTTGACATAACTCGGTTATGTTCAAGTTGGCTCTCAGGCCTCCATGTTGGCAAGATCTCGTATCCGCCCAGTTTTCTGGGCGCACCTTTGGGTTAGTCCCCAAGGCTCCCTGCTGCAATCTACCGCGTAGAAAACCCGAAAAACAACCAATAGCACGGAGTCTTCTCCGGCCTTATGCAATGCAACATCACCGATCCAGACTAACATGTCCGGGTAGGCTTCACACATCATGCCTATGTCCGTTCTCGCATACGGACTCTAAACAACGGGGACTTCACATATCTACCCGAAGGAACGCCTCCAACTCTCTGCAAACTCGCGATAGCGGGCTTCCTATGCAAAGAAAGAGAGCTATTCATGCTCAAGATGAGGATCGTTACCCTTGCGTTTCTCTTTGGTGCCATTGAAAAGTAATCGGATGGAAATCACCGCACTAGCGTTGCCTCCGTGGATCCGGAGTCGGCTTGCGATTCGGAGCTCCGAAGCTCCTCCAATGGCGGGATCTAGCTCTTCTTCCTCCCTTGGCTCTACTCTCTCTCTAAGGATTTAGAAAGATGATAAGTGAAGAAAAGTGAGGGTTTTCTAAGTCAAAACCCAGGTATATCCCTTCAGGAACAACCCCCAGCCGTTGGATCTCAACATAAGGAAACGAACGGCTTTGATTCGGGGCTGAAATGCCCAATCTGGACCGAACACGGCCTGGCACACGCCCGTGTCCAGGGCCGTGTGCCGCATTCGCCGTCAAAATCGAATCACCTGGAACCTCACACGGGTATCGAACACGCCCGTGTTCGAGCTGACACGCCCGTGTTCCACCTGACACGGCCGTGTGGCCGGCCGTGTACCCCATGATTTTTCCCCATTTTCAACCCGAGCACTGCACGGGTTCTAGGACACGCCCGTGTCCTTGCCCGTGTCACCTTGACACGCCTGGACCCCCAGGCCGTGTACACGGGACACTTCGTCGAGTGAAGATCGACGACTTGATGACACGGCCTTGGACACGCCCGTGTCCTAGGCCGTGTGCCTTGTCTCGTCGACGATCGTCGAGACATTCTCGTCGACTCCCCGGGTCGATCGTCGAGACAGGTCGACACGCCCTGCGACACGCCCGTGTCGCAGGCCGTGTTCCTTGTCTCGATGAATCGTCGTGTAAAGCTCGACGACTTCACGGCTAAGTGTCGACACGGGTCGACACGCCCTGCGACACGCCCGTGTCGCAGGCCTTGTACCCAGTATTGACACAATTTCGAGACCAAAGTGTTGATACCCCATCTTAGTGTCGACACAGGCTTGACACGCCCTGGGACACGCCCGTGTCCCAGGCCGTGTGCCTGCAGCCAGAACCCAAACTGGCCCAAAACGTCCCCCTTCGCTCTTTTGAGTTTCGGGGCGTTACAACTCTCCCCCTCTTAAAAGAATTTCGCCCACGAAATTACATAAGGAAAGACATACAAAAACAAAACTTGTACCTGAGCGGAACAACTCCGGATACTCGTCAAGCATAGTCTGCTCTCGCTCCCAAGAGAGCTCCTCACGACCGCAATTGCCCCACCGGACCTTGACCTTCCTGATCTCTTTATTGCGTAGCCGCTTGACCTCCGAGTCCTTGATCCGCACGGGCTTGACTTTGTTCGTTAGCCCACTATCCACCGGCACTTGATCAACCGCGATCACTTGCGTAGGCTCTTGCACCACCTTCCGAAGCACCGAAATATGGAATACATCATGTAAACCACTTAGCTCCACTGAAAGCTTCAACCTAAAGGCCGCTTCACCAACTCGCTCTAGAACCTCAAACGGTCCAAGGTACCTCGGGCTTAGCTTTTTCCACTCGTCGCACCCGCGAGACACCCTTGAACGGCTTGATCTTTAAGTATACATAATCGCCCACAGCGAACTCCACGTTCCTGTGCTTGGCATTATAGTACTTTGCTTGCCGGTCCTGAGCGATAAGCAACCTCTCCCGAATGGTTCTCACCAAAGAAGTAGCACCCTCAACTTCCGACCGCTTATACAACTTTGACTCACCCGTTTCTAACCAAGACAACGGCGTGCGACATTTTCTACCATATAGGGCCTTGAAAGGCGCCATCTGAATACTCGCTTGGTAGCTATTGTTGTATGCGAACTCCACCAAATAAAGGTGGTCTTCCCATTGCTTTCCGAAATCCAAGACACACATGCAGAGCATGTCTTCCATAATTCTAATGACCCTCTCGGTCTGCCCATCCGTTTATGGGTGGAAGGCTGTGCTGAATTTCAACTTTGTTCCCAACATTTGTTGCACCAGCCTCCAATCATTGGACACGAACCGCTCATCTCGGTCACTCACGATGCTGCGGGGCATACCATGAAGTCGTACTATGTTATCCACCTAAAGCTTTGCCAGCTTCTCCACCGGATCATCCTTCCTATGCGGAATAAAATGCGACACCTTCGTTAATCGATCAACAACCACCCAAATGGCGTCGTTTCCCTTCTGCGACCTTGGCAAACCGTGCACAAAGTCCATAGAGATGTCGTCGCATTTCCACTCCGGAATAGGCAAGGACTTAAGAAATCCTCCCGGCTTTTGGCACTCCGCCTTTACCAAGGCGCAAGTTTGGCACTTCGCTACGTATAGCGCCACATCCTTCTTTAAACCCGGCCACCAAAACAGTTTCTTCACATCACGGTACATCTTCGTGCTCCCCGGGTGAATCGAGTACTTGTTATAGTGTGCTTCGTACAACAACTCCACCCGTAAATTGCCCACACTTGGGACGCACAGACGACCGTCTTTCCAAAGCAATCCATCCTCCACGACGAATTGGGAATTTGACCCATCCAGAGTCTCTACCACGAACTGCTTCAGCACTTGATTGCTTGTCCACATAAACAATCTCCAACGCCTCCAACTCTCGCACCAACCGCTCATCATGCACCGATAGCTAATTGGCTTGAGCTGGGGCTCGGCGACTCACCGCGTCAGCAATCGCATTCCCTTTAACAGGCGTGTAGTGGATCTTGAATGTATAGTCTCCCAAGAACGCCATCCATCTATGCTGCCGCAAATTTAGATCCTTCTGACCAAACAGATATTCACGCTCTTGTGACTAGCATAGAGATCCATTTTCACACCGTTCAAAATTATGCCTCCACAGCTTCAAGTCTAAAACTCACGACCACTAACAACAAGTCATGGACCGGATAGTTCCTCTCGTGCACCTTTGGCCGTCTCGCGCCATACGCTAATACACTTTCGTGTTGCAGTAGTACACAACCCAACCCGCTGCCCGAAGCATCGCTATTAAATCTCATAGCCTTTGGTCCTACTCGGCGAAGTCAGCACTGGCGCCGTGGTCAACTGACATTACAACTCCTCAAAAGTTCGCGCGCACTCCGACGCCCAAAAGAACTTCTGCTCCTTCCTCGTCAAAGTAGTGAGAGGTAACGCTATCCGCGAGAGGTTCTCTACTAAGCGCCTATAATAGCCGGCAAGCCCCAGAAAGCTCCGGACTTCTGCTACCGTAACAAGCTCAGGCCACTCCCGTATCGCAACAATCTTCGCCGGATCCACAGCAATACCCTCTCCACTTACTATATGCCCGAGGAATGCCACTGAGGATAGCCAAAACTCGCACTTCGAGAACTTGGCATACAACTGATTTCTCCTTAGCGTCTCCAACACCAAATGAAGATGCTTGAAGTGATCTTCCTCACTTTGCGAGTACACCAAAATATCGTCGATGAAGACGATCACAAAATGGTCCAAGTACTCCCTGAACGTCCTGTTCATCAAATCCATAAATACTGACGGCGCATTAGTCAGCCCAAACGGCATGACCGTAAACTCATAATGCCCGTATCTCGTACTAAACGCTGTCTTCGGGATATCACTCTCCCTTATACGCAGCTGATAGGACCCAGCCTTGAGATCCAACTTCGAGTACACCGTTGACCCGACTAACTGATCAAAGAGATCATCAATCCGGGGGATCGGGTACTTGTTCTTCTCCGTCAGCTTGTTTAGCTCCCGATAATCAATACATAACCTCAAGCTTCCATCCTTCTTCTTAACAAAGAGGACCGGTGCGCTCCAAGGCGAAGAACTCGGGCGCACATATCCTTGCTCCAGCAACTCTTGTAGTTGAACTTTCAGCTCCTCCATTTCCTTAGGCGCTAGCCGATATGGAGATCGTGACATAGGCTTTGCACCTGGCACTAGCTCGATCGTAAAATCCATCTCCCGCTGAGGCGGGGCTCCAGGAAGATCCGCGGGGAACACATCAGGGTATTACGATACCACTGAAATACAATCCAACGCGGGCTTCGGCTTTGCAACCTCCACTAGTGTAAAGAACAGTTCTGCACCAGCACGAACCGCCTTCACCACCTGAAGAGCAGACATCAATGTCTTGCTCGACCCCCTTTAAGCCCGTAAAAGTCGTTTCACGACTTGCTCCCAGCTTGACTTCCTTGCTACCGCAATCTATATGGGCCTGCTGCTCCGAGAGCCAGTCCATGCCAAATATAACGTCGAACTCCACCAACGGAAGTAACGACGCTTGCAAATCGAACTCCTGATTCCCAATCCAAAACTAAGAGCAACAACGTCTACCCGCGCACAATGAGCACCATTGGACTATAACGCATCCAATTTGTCCTTTACCATCGAAGGAGGTACTCCGACGCACAATATAATTCCTAATAAAGGAATGCGAAGCTCCCTAAACGAACGGTGCTCTTGCAGATAAAGTATAGTCGCAACAAAGCTTAGCACAGATAGTTCTAAGCTAACATGCACAAGGGTGACAAGTGTTTAAGGCAAAACTATCTTTAAACCATACCTGTCGTCACGACGACGTGCTTCCTCCAGGGCTGTAGGCACTCACGAGCATAATGCCCCGGCTCGCCACAGTTGAAACATGTGCCCGGGGTCTGACCCGTAGTCGCCCCAGAAGCACCAGAAGGAGCTGGACCCGAAGTCCTATGCTTCTTATACCATTTTCGATATACAGACTTGGAGGTGTTCGACACTTTGAATCCCGTTTCCTTTGCACTAACATCCTTGACTGCTCCTGACATAGCTTTCTTACCCTTCCGAGCACCATCCCAACAGTCTCGGGCAAAGTGCCCTTTCTTTCCACAAGTATAACAAGTGTAAGTAGCTTTACTAGTCGATTTCATAGCCCCTTTCTCCAGCAATCTGCCGGATGCAGCTCTTATGGGGTTTGTATAGTTCGATACCATGGTCGCTGGCATCGGGAGGGTCTTCCTCAATTCTGCCTCCAAAGATCTAGCTGATTCCACCAAGGCTCGGAATCCCAATAACTTGGGTCCTAGCAGTAGAACTCGTAACTCAGCACGCAGGCCACTATAAAACCTATCGACTGTAGCTTGCTCATTATCCACCTCGAAGCATGGGTAGCGGCTTATCATAAGAAATGCTTGCAAATATTCCTCAACTGTGTGCACTCCCTGCACTAAATGCATATTCAGCTGCTCCCCCAATGGTCTACCAAAGGTCATCTGCTGCATCGCTCCCACCGGCGTTGAAGCCACAACAGGGGCGTAGGGTTGTACATTTCCTCCAAGCTGTGCACCCGTCACAGCGAACACCGCTTCTACGATCCTTCTAACGGTTTTATACGAAGGAGGAGGCTCAAACACCTCACCGGGTGCACTATGCTCCTCAGAAACCGGACATTCTGGCTGTCCAGCACCGCTTCCGGTCACCTATAGTGGTATAAACACCGTTAAGCGACCAAATAAAATTGCGAACAGCAATTATAGGAACACGCAGGTTCCTCAAACACGAGTATTTTCATTCCTAAGTGGACATTCATGGGTTCTTTTTACTGTTATTACGATGACGCACACAATGTGCTCACCACCCCTTAAAAAGAATTCGGCCACGAATTCTCGTAAGACCGACCAAAACCAGTAGTCTGATACCAATTTGTAACACCCCCTATCCGTCACATAGCATAAAGCAGTAGGTCCGGCCGGGGCCCGACGCCGTATGCCACAGACAGACCGGGTGGTTACTTATGGAAACCATCCAACCAATCTCAACGTCCTACACAGAGCATTCTAGCGGAAGCAGTTTATAAAAGTTGTAAACACGAACCCAGCATCAAAGCACGAATGTCCACTAATACTAAATAAGAATGTTATACAAAATACTCAAAACAAGCCTTAAGGCCTTAAAAAATGTTTCACTTGAATATTACATGTTTTACAAACCACGGCACGCAGGCCGGTCATACATGAATGAAATAGTAAACACTACTCCTTGGGCCTTCGAGGGCCGGCTTCGCAAAAAGGGCTTTAGCCCGCTATTGACCGCTTGGTACAGATGCACCTGCAAGCAACAAACCACCGCACGGTGGCAAAACAAGGCAACGGTCAGCATTGCTGACCAAATTATAACGATCCCGCCCCCAACTCGGGGCGGCGATGCTCCTTCCCTGCATTTCATTAGCATAAGCGAGTAATTTATAACCATAGCCATAACATCACAGACGTTGGCTCGTACGGCCACACGCCCCGTGCACTCAGGGCACATTCTCGGTGAACCGGGCGATGTCACGTCAATTAAAGCCATTAACATTCCAGACTCACCACCGCCACTTTGACGGCCAAACATATGAGCAATTTGTCTTCCCGGCATGGGTCACGTCAATTTAAGCCATTGACCGCCGAAGACTCTCATCTATGCCAACGACAAGTGCCACGTAACCTTAGGTCTCTTTAACCCGAACGACATAGATATGGGTACGGTTCCATCTAACCCGTGCTCACATCGCAACGACAATTTAAGCCATTTGCGCAGGTCAAACTTCTCCCGAGTCCCATTTTCGTCACACAATTTCACATAACTCGGTTATGTTCAAGTTGGCTCTCAGGCCTCCATGTTGGCAAGATCTCGTATCCGCCCAGTTTTCCGGGCGCACCTTTGGGTTAGTCCCCAAGGCTCCCTGCTGCAATCTACCGCGTAGAAAACCCGAAAAACAACCAATAGCACGGAGTCTTCTCCGGCCTTATGCAATGCAACATCACCGATCCAGACTAACATGTCCGGGTAGGCTTCACACATCATGCCTATGTTCGTTCTCGCATACGGACTCTAAACAACGAGGACTTCACATATCTACCCGAAGGAACGCCTCCAACTCTCCGCAAACTCGCGAGAGCGGGCTTCCTATGCAAAGAAAGAGAGCTATTCATGCTCAAGATGAGGATCGTTACCCTTGCATTCCTCTTTGGCGCCATTGAAAAGTAATCGGATGGAAATCACCGCACTAGCGTTGCCTCCGTGGATCCGGAGTCGGCTTGCGATTCGGAGCTCCGAAGCTCCTCCAATGGCGGGATCTAGCTCTTCTTCCTCCCTTGGCTCTACTCTCTCTCTAAGGATTTAGAAAGATGATAAGTGAAGAAAAGTGAGGGTTTTCTAAGTCAAAACCCGGGTATATCCCTTCAGGAACAACCCCCAGCCATTGGATCTCAACATAAGGAAACGAACGGCTTTGATTCGGGGCTGAAATGCCCAATCTGGACTGAACACGGCCTGGCACACGCCCGTGTCCAGGGCCGTGTGCCACATTCGCCGTCAAAATCGAATCACCTGGAACCTCACACGGGTATCGAACACGCCCGTGTTCGAGCTGACACGCCCGTGTTCCACCTGACACGGCCGTGTGGCCGGCCGTGTACCCCATGATTTTTCCCCATTTTCAACCCGAGCACTGCACGGGTTCTAGGACATGCCCGTGTCCTTGCCCGTGTCACCTTGACATGCCTGGACCCCCAGGACATGTACACGGGACACTTCGTTGAGTGAAGATCGACGACTTGATGACACGGCCTTGGACACGCCCGTGTCCTAGGCCGTGTGCCTTTTCTCGACGATCGTCGAGACATTCTCGTCGACTCCCCGGGTCGATCGTCGAGACAGTTCGATACGCCCTGCGACACGCCCGTGTCGCAGGCCGTGTGCCTTGTCTCGACGAATCGTCGAGTAAAGCTCGACGACTTCGCGGCTAAGTGTCGACACGGGTCGACACGCCCTGCGATACGCCCGTATCGCAGGCCGTGTGCCCAGTCTTGACACAATTTCGAGACCAAAGTGTCGATACCCCGTCTTAGTGTCGACACAGGCTTGACACGCCCTGGGACACGCCCGTGTCCCAGGCCGTGTGCCTGCAGCTAGAACCCAAACTGGCCCAAAACGTCCCCCTTCGCTCTTTTGAGTTTCGGGGCGTTACAGAACTAATTGGTTTTTCAGATGCAGATTTTGCAGGAAGCAAAGATGATATAAAGAGCACTTTCGGGACTCGCCAATTCCTTGGAAGGAGGCTCATTTCATGGAGCAGCAAGAAGCAAATTGTGTCGCAATTTCAACAGCCGAGTCAGAATACATTTCTACCCGCAGTTGTTGTGCATAATTGCTATGGATAAAGAATCAACTTGAAGATTACAACTTGAAGGTCAATGACATCCCTCTGTTCTGTGATCCTCTAGTGCAATTGCTATAGCCAACAACCCAGTTTATCACAGTCGGACAAAGTACATAGAGCTGCGATATCACTTCATCAGGGAGAATGTGGAGCATGGAGACATCAATCTCCTGTATGTTCCAACTGACAGGCAGATTGTAGATATATTCATAAAGTAGCTGATTGAGGCCAAGTTCTCGTTCTTCAAAATAGAACTCGACATGCTCAACAAGGAGGAATGACGAAAAAGGTCACAAGCAAGTTCAAGTTTGGGTTATACTTCAAAATCCAAGAAAATTCAAAGTGTGGACTTCATTTCTCAAGTACATCATTTGTACTAGAGAAACAAAAAACATCATTTGTACTCGAGAACAATGGACTTACTTCTCGAGAATAACAGCTCTACTCGAGAACAAGGAATTATCTACTCGAGAACAAGACAGCTTCTACCCGAGTAGTAATTTTCTTCTTCCCGAGAACTCATATCTCACTCGAGAAATCTGATGCCAAATTTCTCGTCAAGTTCAAATTTTTCATATTGGCACCCAGGCACTTCACCGCCATACTCTAGGTTTTTTTAGCATTATTTATGTCATTTATCATCAAGATTAAAAGAATATATAAATAGATTTAGGTCGAAGAATTTTCTATTCCCGATTTCAAAATCCCTTTCTCTCGAGAAAACTCTTCAACTTCTCCGTCTCCGCCGAACTGCCGCAAGCAACCCCACTTCTCCATTCGCCAGTTGGCAAACATTACTTTCTTCAAATCAATGACATCTTCATCCAAGTTAGGAATCAATAGTGAACTCATCTCAACAGGAATCGGCGAAATTTCTGACGATTTCAGAAATGTTCTCATCTTGCTCGATACTACCGGATTATCCTTCGTCCTAGAACACCCCTGCCGAGTTTTAATTTCTGATGTAGAGAAATTCTACCAACAAGCCAAGATCAAGCGCAATGGAAAAGTGCTGAAATTCAGGGTTCGGGACTTCAAAATCAAGATGACTTCTAACTCTATTTCACAATTCTTGCGACTACCAGTGATCGAAGAAGAAGACAACTTAGAAGTGACTGATTATGAGAGGGCTTACAGTTTCTATGGCATTCACCAGTTAACTCACATAGTTCACAGACAACATATAAATGCATAAATCAAATTTCTTGCAGACATTCTTAGCAAAGTTCTCCTCTGCAAAACCAGTACTATCAGCTACATCACCCCAAAATTCTTTGATATGATGACTACTGTTATCTGTAGAAAGAAATATCAATGGGGCATGATGATTTTTGATAAGATTAAGGCAAGTATCAAGAGCCCTAACTATGGTAGAATCCTATATCTTTACCTAAACCAGATGATGCCAGCTGTCTTCCTTATGAATAAGGGTATGGCCCTTCACCACATGAAGAAAGTCTCCATCTCCACCATCCAAAGATGGGAGATTAAGCTTCAAAAATCTGACCAAGCACCAAAGAAAAATGAAGATGAAGTCAGGACTCCATCTCCTCCTTCTCATCAAATAACTGATCTAGTTATTGAGGGGTAGTCTGCTCCATTTGTTCTAGTTCAGCCCTCTCAAACTCCAACTCCTGCCCCAATTTCTACAGAAATTCCAGCCCAAGTCACTTCACCTGCTGCTACTGTACATTCAGTTACTTCTAACTCTTCTTCTGCTGCTGCAAATACAGTTTTAGAAGATAGTTCAACTCCATTAATTGCTTCCCAAGCCACCCCTCTCCAAGTAGAAAATTCAGATTTCATTGCTGAGGATCTACCTGATGCAGAAACCCTGACTGATGCTCAGGTAACTGAATAGATTTTATCTACAGATGATGATATTAACAAGATGATAGAGGAACTCTCTTCTAAAGAGCCTCTATTCACGGTACCTGAAGATCATCCTTATCCACTAGCAAAGTCTCCTCAAGGAAAGTCTCCTCAACCAGAACTTCTTTTGAACTAGAACTAAAAAAATCTCCACTTGAAGATGGACATGATGAAGAGGTTGTCTCAATTTCTGATAATGAAGAAGAAACACTTGCTGAAGATGCTGACCCTCCTCTTCCCAGTCTCCATTTCAACATTCCCACCATATTAGCCAAAGATACTGAAGATGAAGATAGTACAGTCAGAAGAAAACAAACTTCTACCTCCAAAGTCCTCATTGAAGAAATTGACCCCTGGACTGTCCCAATTCTACCTCCTCCTCAAACTAAAGTATTTCCTGAAGGTAATATCTTGAGCAAGATTGAAGCAATGCTAGCTGAACAGAGAAAATATTTTTATACTTCTATTAAAGCTGTAACTGATAAGGTAACTGCCCTGGAGAAAGAGATGAGTCGAGGATTTGCAAAAATCCAAAGCAACACTGATGAGTTTAAAAGACTCCTACAAATTGGGGGAAAAGCAATAGATCACTCCATTACTAGCATTGGTGAGGTAATGAAACAGTTAGTTACTCTTGCAAAAAATCAGATACAATTAGAGAAGAAAGCTCAAGAACACAACTTCAAGACTTGGAAGAAGTTGGGCAGTTCAAAGAATAAGTCATTAGCACCCTATCTGTAGAAGTCAAAAAGGGGGAGGATTTATTGAAAGAATAGCTTGAGAAGAAAGTTCAAACAATGAAAAATCAATGGGATGATCAAATGAAAGAAATTCAAGCATCAGTGCTCAAAGATGTTAAGAGTACATGGATTTACACATATAATACTGCAATATGGATGCACAATCAGCTTTTCCCTGATCTATCAATTGACCCTTCTGCACCCCCTCCTGCATGCCTGGATGTAAATAGACGTACATTCTCTCCAGGGCCCGAATAATTTGAAGGACCACCTCCTGAAACCTATGAACAAGTATGGGATCCTGAACAAGCAAATATGCCTCCTCATGTACCTCCTAAGATATAGAAAGCTAAAAGAAGAAAATATGGTCAAGGTGCCTCTGCTAGCAGATCCACTCCTTATCCTGATGTTGAAAGAAGAAGAGCTCAAGAATTTTTTGAAGTATGGAGTCCAACGTCCAAATCCCTAATTCTTGAAAATCTTAAACTTGTTGTTGATTTCAATGAAGATAGAAATATTCATTATAGATTGTATGAATGAGACTTATATGAGAAATTTCTTACTAAGAGGAGATTGTATGACAGAGAGTATGAAAAGAAAAATCCCAAGGCTCCACCCAAATCTCCAAAATACTTTCCTAAACCTTACAGTTATCAAAAGAGGCAACAAGAGTAGCAGGATAGGCAACAACAATAGCAGAACTAGTAGAAATTGAAGATGATCAAAAAATTCATTTTTGAGATCTTGTGGAATTGAAATTTTTCTTGGACAAAATCTATTAATATAAACCTTTAGTTTTGATGATGTGATTTTTCTATATTACAACATTTCTTCTATTTATTATGGTTATTGGTTTCTTTATTTGTGTATCTTGATGTATTTCACCTTAGTGTAGAGGGTTCTGACTTCTACAAATAGGGGGAGATTGTTGGGTATTCTATCCACAATAACCCTGATTTGTATGAAGTCACCCTAGAACTAAGATGAATTAAGTTTGTATTTGATGTCTTTTCTAGTTGAGCGTTTGTAGGATATATTTGCCAAGTGTAGACAAATGTCAGTCTACAATGAGTCACCAAACACAGGACCATACAATGTAATCCATCATTGTGTGATCCATGGTGTTGACTCATGTGTAGCCTCTCTATTGGGACACACTTCTTTTTCAAGCAATAAAGCTATGGGAGAAATGCTGGTTGCTGCATTTCTTGAAGAAAATAAGTTTTCAGACTTACATAAAATTTCTAAGTATTTTTCTCGAGTAGGACCTTTTGTACTCGAGTAGAACTAAAGTATATACTCGAATGAGATCAGTCATATATTCGAGTTGCAGAAGCAGTTCTCGAGAAAGTTTAGTGCTGTTCTCGAGAAAGCCATGTGTACTCGAGTAGACCATAATTCTCCTTCTCGAGTTACCTCATTTCCATTCAAAACTTTTTCCAGGTCTTTTTCTCGAGAAGCCAAAGATTTTTCTCGAGAAGGCCATGTATAGTTCTCGAGAACCAGAAACCTTTTCTCGAGACCTTGAATACTCTTCTCGAGAGTTAGAAATCTTTTCTCGAGATACTTCATTGTTCTCGAGTACTAGAATACTTATTATCGAGAACAAAAATTTATTCTTCTCGAGTACTTATTCTCATTATCGAGATAGCTGGATTCCACCTCTACATTTTTCCTAAGTACTTTTCTCGAGAACTTCATAATTCTTCTCGAGAAATAAACAACATCTTCTCGAGTATAATTGACTCTCTCGAGAAATGCAGTACTAATTTCTGAATTTTTCTTAAGTCCCGACAGAAGTAATTTCAAATATGATTAGCACTTGATTGGTCCACGTGACATTCATTTAATGTGATTATGACCGTTAGACAAGTCCTATAAAATGTCTTATCATAATCAACCAACCCTAAGAAGAAAAACCTAAGTATTCTGAATCACAATTTTCATTCTAAATCAGGAAGCCGCCGCTATTCGTTGTCTTCATCACCGATCTGCTTTCGATCCAAGAGATTCAGAACAAGAGATTCAATAGATCAATATTTTCTACATTGACAGATCTTTTCCATGATCGTGCTGAGTCCAAAGTTTTCAAATCCAGAGATTTCGGCTTTGTCTTCTTCGATCTATTTCTGACAGAGCTTCAAATTTAAGAAGGATGAAGGGCTGAAGATTCAGATCTGAGATATTACTATTTGTATATTTCTCTGTAAATCATTTTATTCTTGTATGATATACTTCTCCGAGTTGTAGGAGCTTTGTTCTCTGAGATTTTTGCAGGAAATTTCTCTTCCGAGTGTAGATCCTGTTTTGGTGGATCGATTTGTAGGAACCTTGTTAAGAGTTGTAGGATTGTTTCCAATCCGAGAGAATAGTGGAGTAGCTGAGTCTAATGCGTTATTAGATTGGTTAGGTGGAAAGTGGATGTACCCAAGGTTGGGGAACCAATATAATTCTTGGTGTCGTCTATGTATGCTTGTTTAGTTTATGTGCATCGCTTTTACAAATTTTTATTCCGCAAAAAGACGCAGAACTCACCTATTCACCCCCCTCTAGGTGATTTAGGTAGACAAACTAAACATTTTCAAAATGAATATTATAGAATCATTAAATGAATGCATTATGTTTTTATGTTTGCATGTATATCATCTTACTTAAATACTAGAATCAATTTTGCACAAATAAGAATGGATTAAATAGAATCATCACTTCATTATAGGTCTATAAATTGTAACTTTTTTTAAGAATACATGTAACATTATCATTTATTTACTATGACATAATATTGAATTAAAACTCATCATTCTAGAATTATCATCTAAATAAAATTATTATCCATGCTAGTTATCTCATACTGCCATGATGAATTAAATTAAGTGTAAAATTTGTTTGAGATTTGAAATTCATGATAACTATGTGATGTTTAAATCTAGTATAATTCTAAACATCAAATAATATTGGTATTAACATGGTGATCTAGAAGTGGTCAAATAGGTAGTCTCATTGCCAATGCGAAATAAGTCTATAAAGTTGCACATAAGAGCGTTTGTAGAAGTTAAGGAATAGATTGTGTTGGTCTTACTCATATGTGATGAGTAAAGGACCAAGAACTTGTAGGCATTGAGTGCGTCGAGACCTCACAACTAAGGAGTTGAGTGCGTCGAGACCTCATAGCTAAGGCATCGAGTGTGTTGAGACCTCATAGCCAAGGCGTTGAGACATATCATCAATTCATTGAGTCATCTCATCTAATTTGGTCTACGGATAGTGACAGTTCAATCCTGTTGATACTCCTAGGAATATATATATCTGTTGCGTTAGGACTTTGGGATATGTGAGATAGGGAGAACCCGAAACTGACAGAAAGTGTTTCCCGAAGTTCCGATCCCATCGCTCCTGTAAACCTCGATTCCGGTGCCCGCCGCGGCCATCTCTCCTAGTGCAGACCTTACAGTTTGTGGAGATTCAAAGGGCTTTCCATTCTCCATCCTAGATCTTATTTAACATGGTGCCGGTGTTCTCCCTATTCATGTGGATTCATGTAGAGCCGTAAATCCATTTTGTGTAAACTCACCTGCTATCCAAGAACTATTCTGGAGCATCTTGATTGAGTGTCGACTTAATCCCACTCGGGTATTCTCCTACTTTATGTTATGAAAACTTCTTGATCAATGTTAATCGCAAGATCCAAGTTTCTCTTTAGGTTTTTATTGAACTTTATTCTGCTATGCACATTTGATATGCTGTTAAGAAAATCCTACAAATAAACCCATAGTCTATGAATTCATCCTTAGGCTTAAACGCTTAGTATATCCATGATTATTTACCCATAGTTTGTATCACATTAGCGAGGGCGTATGATTGTGTTCATTAGAGACCTAACCTGTAAGTCCTGTCTTGTCCTTAATAAGGGAGGGTTCTAGTGGGGCCTTGTGAAGCATTAAAGGAAAGAGTGCTAGGTTAAGCGTCATCTTTTGTATGTATATGAGATTAACACCCCAACCTACGACATGTGTACAGCTCCTCATGCTCACCCGTCACTTAGTACGGGGCTATAGCTTGAGTAATTTAATCTAGGGAATACCTATATCATATTCATTGCATGAACTTTATTTTACATTTTATGATTATTTATGTCTTGCATATTGGCTCAAACATGCGTATCCTATGTTTTTCATACTATATTTATTTGGGTATTTATGATTTTAAAAAACATAAGTATTTTGAAAAATATCCTTTTTTAAACCATAGGTCAAAAATTTTTTATCCATAACTTTTTCATTATTATTTTGAAACTTTTTGCAGTACATAGTGTCACTTATCTTAGAAAACATAAATCAAGAAAAATCAGAATGAAAAATTATCACAAATTATGTTTCTATGCAATATAACATATTTTTGTTGTTATCGCCGAACGTTAGTACTATCGCTGACGATAACTTTAAAATCAATTTTTTTTTCTTTTGCATTTTTTTTGGCTTAGAAGGTCATTTTACCGATGTGATATTAATATACTTCTATGTTTTCTAGAAAACTATTTGTTCTAAAAACATTTAAAAATTAAATACAAAATACAAAATAATTCCAAAAGAGTAAAAAATGATTTTTATTATTACTTTGTGTGTTTATTTTTTTGTATTTTTATTTTTAAAAAACAAAAATTATAAAAAATACTTGTTGTTCATTGCTATTATGAAGGATGATTAATTGTATCAATTAATGATTAAATACAATGTTTAATTTAACTTTCAAGAATTTTAAAACATCATCTTATTTATGTCATGCATTGAATATTATCTTGTTATGTACAATCAAATTGAATGTAAAAAACATATGTAAGATTGTTTACAAGCCTCTAATTATGAGTAATATTTTATGTTTGGTAGTGATCAATTCATTCACTTATTTTGATAATCTACATGTGTTTTTAATCTTATACTTGCATGATTGTGTAGTGTAGTAATATAATAATTAAAATGCATTATTAGATTATTTACACTACATTGAATTGATTATTTCAATTCTGTATTTTTCATGCATTATTTATTAGAGAAATGAGTTTAAAAATTAAAATGCCACTGTTTGCAAAACAAGTGAATTCGACGTCCTTAGTCACAAACATAAAAAGCAAATAATAAATAACAAGAAAAACTCCACCAAGCACTACTTATCCTCTTGATAATTCTTAATGCGCATTGTGAGGTTGAGAACCTTGGAAAAGATTATAAAGTGTCTTGTAGAATATCCAGTTCTCTTTGTACACATGGTCACAAAATAAAATAAAAGTTAAAAATAAAAATAAAAGTGATCCATCAAGCACTACCTCGCTCTCTGATAAGTCTTATGAGCATTGTGTGTGTGTGAAAAATCTTGGTAGTTGTAATTTGTATATGTGCATTGAAATATTATGGAAGTAATTTTATTTGAGTATTTTAATGTTGTGTTCTTCCATTATATATTATCATATTTTGATTAATTCACTCATATACATTATCAAAACACTATTTTGTACACATCATTATCCTTCATAAAAATTCCACTCGTATGAACCAGATCGTAATGCATATCTACACAATTTTCTTCAAACTTAAGTAAATGCACTAGATGACAAAGCATGACCACTGCAATGCTTATTTTTACTTGAAATGCAAATTAATTTACATTGTTGTCCAAATCTCTGTTTGATATATTGAAATCATGCTTGCAAAATTTAAATATAATTGCATCTCTTGGATTTTTATTAAAAACATCTTCATATCATTTTAAAACACTTTATCCTTTATATGAACTTATTTAAAAAAGATGTTTATTTTTTTAAGAGTGCTAATTATTTTCTCAGCACGTGTTATCTTAAAAGAGAAATGTTTACTTTAAACTTTCCACTGTGAGAACTACTTGTGTTCATTCATGAACTTTTTTTAACAAATGGTATCTTCAAATGAGAATGCTTACATTATAATTTTTGATATGTTAACTAATATTATATTCAATCATGTATATATATTTTTTCTCAACAAGTGGTATTTTAACAAGCTTTTTATAGCATCCTATTTTCTTCTCTACATAGAACAAATTAGTTTTATCACATACAAATTTCACTATCCTCATTTGATACTACCAAAAAGGGGAGAACATATTGTTTAAATTTCATAATTTAGGGGGAATATATTCAAAAATTTCATAGGAAGCATCTATGTTGGGGGAGTATTCATTAGAGGTGCATACTTATTTTTTTGCTTAATCATGAAAACCCTTCACCAAGTCTCCCCAATTTAAACCCTTCACAAAACAAAAATTTCAAAAAATTATAAAACAAAAATTCCAAATTTTTTTTTGTTTTTTTACTTTGTAAATCTTTTTGTAAAAAACAATCTTTCTCTTCCTCCCACTCTTCTTTGTAAATAACATCTTTCTCCCCCCTTTTTTGTAAATAAATTGACAAAAATGTTAAAACATCAAATTTTTTTTTCCAAAATCCAAAAAAAGAAAATAACTCTAAAAATCTAAAAAAAAGATAATAACTTAAAATATAAAAACAAAAAAGATAAAACTCCAAAAAGCATAAAACAATTTTGTTTATTACAAAACAAATAAATCGAATATACCATTCTTAACCCCTTTCGCTCTCCAAAAAATTTGTTGCGAATTTATTTATAAAGAAATTTTATTAATTATTTATTTACTATTCATTTATTAATTGGAGATTAATAGATTTAGATATCTGCGGTTAAGTTTTAAAAAATTTCTTATGCTTATATTTTCTTTTATTTAGATAAGGAACTTATTTTCAGTACCACTTCTAATTTATTTAAATAGTTGCACATTTATTTTATTAGAAATTAACAATCTTAGATTTCAATTATGTTTACTCCATGTTGTTTTTGAAATATAGGAACGTTCAATTTATAAAGGTTGCTCTCAAAAGTTTTTTTATTAAATCTTATTTTCTTTTTGAAAAAACCTATCTCCCTATTTTTTCATGTCTTATTTGACATGATTTTGATCCTCAAAAGAACCTATGTCAATGAGAATAAGATTTCGTTCCGTAAATATAGACATCCAATATTTTTAAAAGATTATATGTTACGGAGTAAGAGTATAAAATTCATTACTCCTATACATATACATTGGGTTATATGAAGTTGTTAAAAAAATTTTATATGTTATGGAAAATAATATTTCGTTTTCCTAAACATCAACATTCAACCAAAAAAATTTCATTAGAGGTTTGAGCGAAAAATATACCTCACCTCTAAACCTAAGCCCTCTTCATAAACCAACATCCCATTTTTCAATGATTCTAGAATTAATTTAAAATCATTTTGAGAGCATAGTTTTTAAATTGCATTATTTCATTTAATTCTTATAAGCTACAGTTTCTATAATTCCAATCTATTTTTGTTAACCTAACAAATATAATTTTTTCTTTCTATTCCAAAAAAAGTTCAAAAAAATTATAAAACAAAAATCCAAAAATAAAATACCTCACAGTTAAGGAAGGTCCTTTCACAAAAAAATTCATATCTTGTGGAATGGATATTTAGGGGGAGAAAATATACATGAAACACTTAACTAGGGGGATCCTTCATATATGAAGAGTATGCATTTCTACTTTAACTCTATCAAACTATAAATCTGTTTTTAATTCATATCTTTACCGCACTTACCTATAAACATAAATGTTCTTAAACTCACTAATTTCTCATATAAGGTTTTTGTTATTATCAAAAGGGAGAGATTGTTGGAGCATGCGTTCCACTTCTCTTGGTTTGAGAATAATAAATACTATGATGTAGATTTAGCGTTTTGCATGTTTATTATGTGCATGTTGTACATCTTGAATGAGGAGACGGGTCCTCGATCAAGGTCTTGACCCAAGTGTGTCCATACTTTATAAACAACAAAAAGATGAGTGTTGATTGCCAAGTACTAAAATGACCGTAACTTTCAATCTGGGAAGTGTTAAGGAACGTGCCACCCCATTTTGGAAAGATGACGACGTCATCTATGATTTGAAAAAGTTCCAGATGGAAAAAGTGAAGAGAAGATATCACAGGGAAATAACATACTATCTCTGGCGATAGTGGAAATGACTTTAGTATGACAATGACCATGTTCCACATGATCCAGCGGCTGTACGCACTATTTGGAGGTATCACTAGACGATAGTGTTTTTGCCACGCGATAGCCCCACGATTATACATGATCTCCATCTTCCCAACATGATTATCACGGTGTGGGACACGTGGTAGCTGAGGAGATATCACCTGTGATAGCTATATATCACCGTACGATCACGACAAAATCTATAAAAGGCTGAAAATTCGGGTTTTCAAATGACGCATCTCATAAAGCTTGGATTTCTCCTCCACCAAGGCCAGAACTTTGAATATTTTGAGAGAGGTTTGTCTCCAGAGATTGAGAGAATTTCCTTGGGTGAACACGAAGGTTGAAAGAGGATTTTGAAGAAGAAGGGCTACAACGCACATTCTACATAAAGGTCGAACGAATCAAGAACGCCAACCTCTACATCACCTTCATATTCACCTTCAAAAATCCTAGGGGAGTTTTCTCTTACATTTTCATTATCTTGTATTCATTTTTGTTTTACTTTTTGTAACGAGAGTGAAAAAATTGTTTGGGGAGAACGTGGAATTTGAGGAAGGATTCTGTAGGAAATTTGCCTTATTTGTGGCGACTAGATCCTTGTATACCGTTAGGTGAAATTCATTGGCTTATGTATAGACTCAGTCGAGGTAAGATCTAGGAGGAGGCTAGAGGACGTATCAATGGTAAGATAGGCTATAGCTAGCTAGTCCTTGGGAGAAGGGCCGGCGAAGCATCAAATAAGGAGATTTTTATATTTGCCTCAATTTCTAGCGATATAGAAATCAAATATTTTGTATTCAATTCTAAAGAAATAAAATAACGTCTCTCTTTGAATTCTTATCTTTATTTTATTTCCATGCATAAAATATTTTAATTAATTTTTATCTTAAAGCCTTATTGCAAAATATATTGGTAGTTTGTTTTTATAAAAAAGAAGCTCTTGAATTCAATATCTGTGAGCTAACACCTAGCGGTAAAACTTATAGTTGGCGGTAGTAAAGAAATATTGAATTCCTACATTTTCTTTAATAATATCCTTTATATTTTAAATAAATATTTCTATATAATATTCCAAAACTTTATTTATGAACTCTGATATATGTTTTTAAGATTTAAATTTCCATTAGGCACTTATTAACCCCATCTAAGTGTGTCGTAAGATCCAAAAGAGGTCATAAGCATCGTGGACAAAAAATTCAAGTAATGGGTTAGAGCAGAAGGCTCTAGAAGAAGAGAAAAGGAGCACTCAAAACCCAAGTTGGACAAAACACCAACTAAGGAGATTATCTATATTCATTCATAAAAGATGGATATATTGATCCAGAATGTCCAGAGAACATAAAGGATAGCAAAAAATGGAAGGGATGAAAAAATACCATCCTAAGAAGAAACATGAGAATAAAGAAAGAGCTTTCATGGATGAAACATGACGCAATTCTGTAGAGGACAACTCTTCATGCTTAGAAGATGATGAAGAAAAAGACACATGAATGATGCTCTCATCGCGTTAGATGATTTTGTTATAGAACTTCTTAAAGATAAAGTAGAGATAACCATGCTCGATAAAGTTGATTTCAATTCAAATGAGTTTATATTATTCTTTAAGAAAATGTGCCTTGAACAAGATAATGTTGAGAAAGAGATTAAATCTCTAAATAAAAAGGTTATTGCTCTAAATAAATAAATGCTCAGAGTAGAAAACTATGAAAAAGATGTTGAATAACTACTATGAATATATCTATAGCAGCACTGAAGGCAGAAAATGCTAACCTTCAAGAGTCTATAAAAAGACAAAGAAATTTGAGGATTGCCTCAAATTCAAAATCAACAAGCTTAAGGATATAACTGACAATCTCAATATGAGATTAAGACACCTGGGCTTGCGTGATAATACCTCAGCTGTCAGGGTGCCTCCAACACACCTTCTTGAAAGAACCCAGTCAGGTTTGTTAAACCAAATAGAAAATTTTAGTTTTCTTTAGCTGAAGATGCTCCTTCAACATCAAAATCAAATAATAATAATTCTAATATGGACCTTCCAAGTTCATCCTCTTAGGAAGGAATCCTTGAAAAACTAAAAGAAAATCAGTTCAAAAAAAAAAGAAATTAAACAGAAATTTGATTGATCCTAAATATTAAAAGTATGCGTCGAATACTACTTAACACAATCCCAAATATACGTCGAATAACAATAAATGCAACCATGTCACGTCAAATACTTTTTGACCTGATCTTGTCTGCCTGACTTCTGTTTCTCTGTATAATAGATCTGATGGAATAAATTTGAGTACTTATCATACTCATCCTCACAGCACTTACTTGAAAAGGACAACTAAATATAATAAGTATGCGTGCATTGTTTCCATAAGATAGGGTGCTTTATGAAGGACTATTGGTATAATATACCAACAAAATCCCATCCTAAGGGAAACATAAGAAATCCTTCATATTCTTTTGTAACACCTTATTTTGGAAATTAAGGACCTAAGATGAATTAGGTTCCTTTTAACTATTGACTGTTTTATAAGTGAAATC
This sequence comes from Platanthera guangdongensis, assembly GCA_039583875.1. Classification (NCBI taxonomy): domain Eukaryota; kingdom Viridiplantae; phylum Streptophyta; class Magnoliopsida; order Asparagales; family Orchidaceae; genus Platanthera; species Platanthera guangdongensis. The sequence goes on along the minus strand of CM077148.1, from coordinate 118,203,421 downwards.
TAAGTCTATCGTAAACCAACTGTGGTGCTTGGATAGTCGATGCTCTAGACACATGATGGGAGACTAGCTTGCTGGAAGAATTTAAGGAAAAGCTAAGCCCTATTATAAGCTTTGGTAACTCTAGTTATTGCTAAATCAAAGGATATAATAAGATCAGGGTAGGAGATATCACATTCAAAAAGGTAATCTATATAGAAGGCCTCAAGCACAATTTGATCAAAATCGATCAACTATATGATGAAAGATACAAAGTGATCTTCACTCAATGTGAATGCCTTATTATGTGTAATAAATCAGGTAATATAACTCTTAAGGGAACTAGGAGAGGTAACATTTACTTAGTCAATTTTTCTTTAGGTAATTAAAAAATATGTTTGTTTAATATGAAAGTTAGTAATAGTGAATTATAACACAAGAGATTTGACCACTTAAATCTTAAGATCATCTTTAAGATCTCTATGGATAATCTTTTGAGAGGTCTTTCCCTAGGTTAATATGCCAAGGAGAGACCTTATAAAGCCTGCCAACTAGAAAATAAAAAATTTCATTTAAGAGTGTTTCCAAAACTGATCCCCAAGAATCCAATACTTGCTCCACATGGACTTGTTTGATCCTATTGCTATTCACAACATAGGAGGCAAGCCTTACACTATTTTAATTATTGATGACTTCTCTATATTTTTTGGGTGTTAGTCATGAGAAATATGTGACACTTTCAAAATTCTCTCAAGATACTTAAAACAAAACAAAAAAAAATTGAATTCTTTTATTGTTATGATTAGAAGTGATCATGACACTAAGTTTTAGTATTATAGGTTGTGTGAGGACTATGAGAATGAAGGATCAAATACATCTTATTTGGTCGTAGAACTCCTCAATAAAATGGAGCGCCTGAAAGGAAGAATAGAACCCTAATAGAAGCAAGTAGAACATTGTTATTTGAGGCTAACTTTCCTAAGCAATTTTGGGCTAAGAATGTTAACACAACTAATTATGTTTTCAATAGCAGTCTCAATCATAAGGGCAAGAATAAGACTTCTTATGTGTTGCTAAAAAGGAAAGGCTCTAAACATTTCATACTTTAGGTTTTTTGGATGCATTTGTTATATTATAACTATGGTAAAACATATTTATGCAAGTTTGATAAGAAAGCAGATAATGTTATATTCTTGGGATACTTATCATTAAATAAGGAATATAGATGCTATAATAATAGGATTTCAAGGATAAAAGAATCCATGCATGTTATATTTGATGAGACTAACATGTTAATGTAGGAAAAACCTGTCTTCTAGTATTTTGTAGGAAGAAAATCAGTCTACTAAATTCAGAGAGTTGGATATAAATGAAGAATCTCCCAATTATTCAATTCCTCCTATTGGTATGGAATTATAGAAGGACAATGACCAACACGAGAACGAAGATTGTGAAGAAGAATTAATTCAAATAGTGGACTATTCAATTTAGCAAACTCAGATTGTAGCTACTAAAGAGAATATTCCTAGACTACATGAAATTTGGCAAGAAGAAATGCAAGTTGCAGTACTTATCTCTATAATAGAATTGATGACATTAAGTAATCATCCTTTATCTCAAATCATTGGTGTTTAGCCAAGAAGATAAATTTTAAGAGAGTTAGTTCTCCAATGCTTCTTGTCTCAGCTAGAAACAAAGAAATTTAAATAAACCAATAATGATCCACTAGATCATGACCATGCAAGAAGAACTTACTAAGTTTGAAAAAAGCTAAGTATGGACACATGTTATTAGATTCAAGAACTACTATATTATTGGAACCAAATGTGTGTTCAAGAACAAGCTAGATGCAAATTATGTTATAATAAGGAAAAAAAGCAAGGCTGTTTGCTTAAGGATACAAATAAGAAGGGATAGACTATGACTAAGCCTTTGCTCCTATTACAAGGCTTGAAGCAATAATGATCTTTCTAGCTTTTATAGCGCACGAGAAATTAATGATCTAACAAATAGATGTCAAGAGTGCATTCTTAAATGGTATTCTATAAGAGGAATTCTGTGTAGAACAAATCCCAAGTTTTATCAATCTTAACTCTTTCTATTATGTATTTAGTGTTGATGCAGAAAATGCGAGCTTCCGCTGCTTTGCTCGAGAGTCGAGCATGATCGATCCGGTATGCGGAGATAGAGGAAAGGAGGATGTTGATTCGAGTGCGGAGATGGAAGGGAAGGTTTATCAGGAACTGTCGAGCAGACTGTTACTTTGACGGTTGGGTTTGCGGGTTGATGCCGAGAGAGGTGAGTGGAGAAGAAGTGGGGGCCGCTAGCAGTGACAACAGTAGAGTTCGCCCGCCGTGGCTTAAATACCACTCCAGCGATGGGCTTTCCTTTGTTTATGAATTGATATTACAGCTTGAGATTGCATCTTTACATGGAAAGCAAATTAAAGGTACAAAGGGGGAAGCTAGCGGCTAAAGGTAAGAGGGTGCTAGAGGCCGCGCGGTTTGACAAAGCAGGTCGGCAGACCGCGCGGTAAGCTGATCCCACAGTTCGCTACTCAAGACCAAGCGGACTACGCGACCAGGGAGAGAGGGCAGCTGAGGTTGCTGAAGCTAAGGCAGGCCGCAAGGCTTGACGGTGGAGGCCGCGCAGACTAAAAGTTGGAGTCTATAGGCTTTGTTGTCCCGGTAGGTCGTTGATTATCGCGTCGACAATCCCCCACTACGAGGTATGGGGGGTTTTTTATAGGCCCAAGGTGGTAACATTCTTGGTAACGTTACCCCAAGTATGTTGGTAAGTTGTGCGAGTAGAATGAGGAGTCTGCCGAGCCCGCGCCAGGTCGCGTGGTTAGGGACTTGTCTTCTGGAGCTGATCTACTATTTGGCGGACTGGGATGAGTCTGCCTCTACTTTAATAAGTGAGCCTGCACCAAGCTATGCGTGCTGAGGAGTTGTCCTCCCCTTGCTAGGAAGAAGCGGGTGCTGGAAAGCTGAGTGGAGGGCTACATTGAGTGTCCGCCTCTGCTACAGGGAAGTATGCTGGTGGAAAGCTAGAGGGCTAAGAGGCGGACTGGATGAGTCCGCCCATCCAGCGGCGGACAAGATGGGTCCGCTGAATGTTGTGCGGATTGACGGAGAGATGGAGCAAGTCTACGCTCCTCGAGCGGACTGAGATAGAGTCTGCAAACTATAAGAGGTCGAGATATGGTTGACTGGGTGACCTGGAGGACTAAAGAAGCAGGTTGCCCCCTCTGCTGAAGTCTGCCTCCTATGGATGGACATGCTTGCCGCCACTGCTGGTCATCCTGGAGGTTGTCACCCTTTGTTGGACGACCTGAGGGAAGGTTGCCGACTGCTGGGCGGACTGAGGTGGAGTAAGTCACACTTACTGGTGAGCGACCTGAAGAGTTGTCGCCTGCCTGGAGACCTGAGGCCCGTTGCTTAATGTTGAGCGACCTATAGACAGGTCGCCTGGTGATGTGGCGGTCTGTGCTGATGACAATGGGAGTCCGCGACTTGGTTAGGTGGTGCACCTGTTTTAATAGAGAACCATGGCGTAGTTAGCTGATCTAACCGCACGGCCTGTAGGGGTGGACTGAGGAAGTAGTCCGCAACACCTGCAGATCAAGTGGCTGCTGCGCGACCTGGGCAATCAGACCGGGGAGACCGCCCTAGCCGCGCGGCCTGAGCGGACAGAGAAGTCTGTCCGCCCATCCTTAGACTAGTCGCGACCTCCAGTGGGAAACTGGAGCAGGCCGCGACTAGCAAGCTGGCTGCCTCGTGAGGGATTGATGATTTCTGGGTTAACATAATCCCCGCACTTTTTTAAGTCCTGAAGGGAACTTCGAAAAATTAGGAGACCCACGAAAATCGCGACCCACCCTTTATAAAAAGTGGAAGGTAAGAAGAGATAGAACCTGATGTCTCTCCTTAGAAGGATTTTGCTAATGCCTATCTTTTTACTGCAAAGGAAAAGTTAATGTAGGTGAAGTAAGGGGGCACATCTCATGTGTACCTGAGTTGCTTTTGCAAAATGAAGAAGACATGAATGTCTTCCACTGAGCTCTGCAAAACAAAGATGAGAAGAAGGCACAGAAGAATAATAACTTGCAAGTGCCTGAAGGAGGCTTGCAAGCACCTGTTATCCTCTGCAAAAGGAAGAGAAAGCAGTAGTCGTGAAAGAAAAATGAGTTATAAGTACCTGAATGGGACTTGCAAGTGTCTACTAGTCTCTACAAAAGAGAAGTTACACGCATATATGATATATAAAAGTAAGCTGCAAGTACCTGAAGGGTACTTGCAAATACCTGCTAATCTCTGCAAAAGGAAGAGTAAGAAGCAGATATAACAGAAAAGTAGGTTGCAGGTACTTGAATGGAACTTACAAATATCTGCTAATCTCTACAAGAAAAGAGTTAGAAGCAAATATGATAGGAAAGTAGGTTGCAAGTACCTGAAGCGAACTTGCAAATATCTGCTAATCTCTGCAAGAAAAGAGTTAGAGGCAGATATGATAGAAAACTAGGTCGCAAGTACGTGGATGGAACTTGCAAATATCTGCTAATCTCTACAAGAAGCAAGTTAGAAGCAGATATAATAGGAAAGTAGGTTGCAAGTACCTGAAGAGAACTTGCAAATATCTGCTAATCAATGCAAGAAAAGAGTTAGAGGCAGATATGATAGAAAAGTAGGTTGCAAGTACTTGAAGGGAACTTGCAAATACATGCTAATCTCTGCAAAAGGAAGAGTAAGAAGCAAATATGATAGAAAAGTAGGTTGCGAGTACCAGGATGGAACTTTCAAATATCTGCTAATCTTCACAAGAAAAGAGTTAGAAGTAGATATGATAGGAAAGTTGGTTGCAAGTACCTGAAGAGAACTTGCAAATATCTTCTAATCTCTACAAGAAAAGAGTTAAAGGCAGATATGATAGAAAAATATGTTGCAAGTACCTGAATAGAACTTACAAATACCTGTTAATCTCTGCAAAAGGAAGAGTAAGAAGCAGATATGATGGAAAAATAGGTTGTAAGTACCTGGATGGAACTTGCGAATGCTAATTATTGATATGACAAGAGAGATATAATCAGATAGCAGGAGAAATGTCCGGCAAACTCTACTATCAACCGAATAAAGATCAAGCTGTGATAATGATCCTTTCGAGAGATCAGATATAATATCTTCAATTTGAAATCCAGATTAGCAAGATGAAACTATCTTAATTAGACTTCAGTAGCATGTTAATAAATAGAAACATGCTTTTGATTGAATAATGGATGCCGAGAATAAGCATAGCCAAGTAGAGATTAAACCGCAACAATGAACTTCTTGTGTGGTCTGATATGTCACCTCCAATATGAAATCCTAATCAGTAGGACGAAAGCACTGACTAGACTTTCAGCTGAATAGTTTGTCAATGAAGAAAACCAGATACTATAACTATTAATCAGTAATTGGTGCCAGTAACATCCAATAAGAGTGACAAAGTGCTTGTTAATCATCATCTGATAGAGCTTCATGCAAAAGTGCATATAAGATGATCATAAGTAAAAAGATGTTGCAGATCTTTTCGATAGGTTGGACTTAACATGTCAACCTGTAAGAAGGAAAAATGAAAAAGGAGGGCTACACCCGAAGATGACCAAAAAAGGCCGGATGTTGCCACAGGTGTTCCCCGTGGGCCATATGCATCGCCTGCCCAAGAAAAGTCTTCATGAGTGTAGTCCTACCTTAAGTGGACTAACCGCGCTCCCTTGGAAGGGTATAGAAAAAGAAAAAAATGCAAATGAACCGCACTCCCTTGGAATGGCTCAGAAAGAACGACAGATACACTGCTTCCTTGCCTCGCATTACAAACATCGCTGATTAGTTACGCTAGGTGCGCTAAGTGGTCTATAGCATTGCTCGCCTTTGGAAAGATCAGTGAAGTTGTGGGCCGCACAAAAGCACCGATTAAGAGTACCATAGAATATTCGACTATTACAGTCATGAGATGATTAAAGAGACAAGGCTACACTTGATCGACATTGCTTGTCAAGCAAAGATCACCGTAACTGTAATGTATCCCTAGCGAAGCACAACAGAGCTAACACATGGGACCTCCCTTGATGCACGCTTTGTGTTAGATACTAGCTAGGATCCGAAGCCTTGAAGTTCACCAATCATAGATTGAGCGGCACCGACAGCACATATGTGAAAACTGCATACAATTTGTGGTCATTGTGGTCTTACGCCAGAGAACAATCTATGGAGGGAACAACAAGACTCTGCGATGTTTCAGTGGTTCAGTGATTTCTTTGGCAAAGAGAAAATAGAGGAGGAGGCACACCAAAAAAGGGAACTGTGTCAGTACGGGATCTCTGACGTAAATTTTTATTGACATGAATGAACACTTAGAAGTGTTTTAAATAAAATGTTTGAAAAATGTAAAGTAGAAACAACCGGCAAGGATCATGAGGATCTTTTGAAACTGCGATGTCCTTCTTCAACTCAGAATAGGTGTCCAAGGGGTCCTTCATCGTGGGCGTCGACAGTTTTATGGATGAAGTTGGTGTCAATGCTGATTTGGTTCACTCCCTTTGAGCAGTAAGGGATTTCTGCTACTTCTTTGCCTTTTGAAGTTGATGGATTAGAGTGGGCATCCTTCAGGAGCAGGTCACACATCTTCCCCTACCTCATCATCCTTTGTAACAGTTGATGGAGTGCTCGATAGTTTTTGGTTAGGTGCCCTTGCTCTTTATGGAATTCACAGTATGGATCCAAGTCTTTAGAACTTTGATCAGCGGGTTGGTAAGGACTTTTATAACTTGTCCTTCCCTTCATAACTTGGGAGACTTGCTGCACAACTTGGTCTAGTTCAGATTCTGGCAAGTCATTCGGCTATTGATAAACATAAGCTGCTTGTGGAGCTAGTGCCAGATATGGAGTGGGGGTCAATAATGGTAACTTTTGATTTTGGGAGTGATTTTGACTTGGGAAGAGACGTTGATGGCGTCGAAAATTCCTTCCCCTACTTACTCGTGGTTGAGAATCTTTCGGGGAGACTTTGGAGGTTACTTGTAAGGAGAAGAAGAATCCTTCTCTGCTACCAGCCTGGAGATGAAGCTGGGATTGCTCTTCTCACCACGAATGTAAGAGTTAGCTTAGCCAATCAACTCTTGATATGTTCTTGGTGCTCGAACATTAGCCTCAAACTTAAGTGGCCCTCCTCGCAGACCATGAATAAGATCCACTCGATGCATCTCTTGATCGACGATCTCAATGTCCAAGATTTCTTTCTGTAATCGATCTACAAACTGAGACCAAGTCTCATTCTCTCGTTGCCTGATCTCAAAGAGGGCTTATGGACCACCCTTTCTCTTTGTTGAAGTAGAAAACCTGAGCAAGAACTCCTTTCACAGATCAATAAAGGAAGTGATGGACCGAGGGCGCAGTCAATAGAACCAATCCCACACTTGTCCATCAAAGGTTGTTACAAAGAGTTTGTATTTAGTAGCATTAGAGAGGGTCCCAAGAGCTACGTATGATTCAAAAGCTTGAAGGTGCTTCATTGGATCAGTTTCTTGACGTTGCAGGTGTCCGATTTTCGGAGAGCGTAATGGACACAAGGTAGCCTACCATGCCCAACACGCCATAATCCTAACGCACCTACACAAGCATCTATCGTCTCATCATGGGTCAGCTCAAACGCAGCACATAAAAAACACATGGAGGAATGATCAACTCTAAAATAACGATCTAGAAAGAGAGTCGGATGATTCCCCAAATCAACACAAAGGTTGCCACTCCTTTTAGAGAGTAAAACCTTAGCTAGAGGCCAAGATCCACTCAGGAAAATAGGATCTACCCGATACGGATTAAGGAAACTTATCAACGATGAAATCAATTTCGGAAGTAGCAAGCGATAGAATTTAAAAATCACGGAAACAACGGTTGCTCAACCTCCACAATACTAGCAAGAAAATCACTAAGATGAGGGAAGAGAAGTTACCCAACCCGTCCAAGAACACACTTGATATGGTGGGAGAATCACTCTCTCCACGGTTCCACCGGCATCGCACTGAATGGGCTGCAACCTTCTTCCTTGGAGTCGCACCGAAGGAAGCCACGCCGGCGTCGCACCAAAGTTGGGATGAGGAAGCAAGGGGGCGGTGGCTTCACACCAAGGCCGGCGGCTAGGTTTCTCACCTTGGCCGAAACTCTCTCTCAATGAGGGTAGGGTTTGATTTTAATTTTCTCTAACTTCATTCTCAAAAGAATCTCCTTATATAGGAGTTACAACACACATCTAGCCATCCAATATGGAGATGAAATCTCATCCATCCGGAAGGCAAAATACACACCAAAATGTTTGTCTAAATGTAGGAAATAAATATTACAAGTCCCAAATGAATATAAAATTATTAACCAAGATTGGAATAATTTTATATTGGCACATAAAAATAATTAGAGCATGAGAGATTAATTAAAATAGTCTTCAAGTGGGTGTAGCACGCCGCGGGCGGAGGTTGTAGTGGCGTCTTCCGTTAGCATCGTCACGGCTCCGAAGGTCTTTATGTTGTAGCGCCTCGGCAACTGGATCGTCATCAAGTGGAGGTAGTGGGGCGACGACATCATTTCTTCAGTGTAAATTGGTAACCGCGGCTCGCTGAAATTAGCTGGAGTTGGTTCATGCCGAACATTCTCTAAAATTTGTGACGGCTCTTCCTGCTCTCCTACAACATAAGGAATGAAGGTAGCATAAGTTGTAGCTACAAAAGGAGCAGGAGGATAGAAGAGAAAAGCTGCTGCAGGAGGAGCAAAGGCAAGAGCTGATGAGAAAGGATGACTTCCCTAAAAGTTCAGAAATTTTGCTGGACTTCCCCGAGGAGCTTCCCTGAAGAAGTTTTGACGAGCTGCAAACTCATCATTTTGAAACTGCAAAGGGGCTGCAGGCCCTTGCTGAAAGGTTGGTGTGGAAGCAAGAGGATAGAACGGCGGATAAGCTGGTGGATAGGCTTGCTGATTCTCCAATATGGGTGTTGGATTAACTGGAGGAACTGGTACTGCTGCGGATTGCATTGCTAATCGTTGCGCGATTGCAACTATAGTATGGTTGATTGCCTGAAACTGTTGGGCAGTTTCTCATCGCGATTGATCCAAGGCTTCCCAGAGAGGATCTTCACTAGGACTTGATGGAGCAAGGTTCTCGGCTGATTGATGATCTGACATGGCTAACTGTCGGTTTTCACCATCTGTTCGAGATCTGAAGGCCGCGTGTTAATGTTGATGCGGAAAATGCGAGCTTCTGCTGGCTTGCTCGAAAGTGGAGCCCGATCGATCTAGGATGCAGGGATAGAGGAAAGAAGGATGTTGATCCGAGCACGGAGATGGTAGGTAAGGTTTATCAGGAACTATCGAGCAGATGGTTACATTGACGGTTTGGTTTGCGGGTTGATGCCGAGAGAGGTGAGTTGAGAAGAAGAGGGGTTCCCTAGCAGCCGCAACAATAGAGTTCGCCCACTACGGATTAAATGCCACTCCAGCGATGGGATTTCCTTTGATTATGACTCGATATTACAGTATGAGATTGCACCTTTACATGTAAAGCAAATAAAGGGTATAACGGGGGAAGCTGGCAGCCAAAGGTAAGAGGGTGCCAGAGGCCGTGCGGTTTGATAAAGCAGGTCGACAGACCATACAGTAAGCTAATCCTGCAGTTCGCTAATCAAGGCCGAGCGGACTGCGCGATCTAAGTGGGAGGGCAGCTGAGGTTGCTGAAGCAAAGACAGGCCGCAAAGCTTGACGGTGGAGGCCGCACAGTGTAAAAGGTGGAGTTCGCGGGCTTTATTGTCCCGGTTGGTCGTTGATTGCCGCATCTACCATCCCCCACTGAGACGAATGGGGCGCTATTTATAGGCACGAGGTGGTAACGATCTTGGTAACGTTACCCCCGATACGTTGGTAAGTTGCGCGAGTATAATGAGGAGACCGCCGAGCCCGCGGCAGGTTGCGCGGTTAGGGACTTGTCTTCTAGAGCTGATCTACTGTTTGGAGGACTGGGACAAGTCTTCCTTCACTTTATTAAGTGAGCCCTCGCCAAGGTATGCGGGCTGAGGAGTTTTTCGCCCCTTGTTGGGAAGAAGCGGGTACTGGAAAGCTGAGTGGAGGGCTGTATTGTGAGTTCGCCTCTGCTACAGGGAAGTGAGCTGGTGGAAAGCTAGAGGGCTAAGCGGCGAACTGGATGAGTCCGCCCAACCCGCGGCGAATAGGATGGGTCTGCTGAATGATATGCGGATTGATGGAGAGCTGGAGCAAGTCCACGCTCCTTGAGCAGACTGAGATAGAGTCCACGAACTGCAAGCTGTCGAGAGCTGGTTGACTGGGTGACCTGGCAGACTGAAGAAGCAGGTCACCACCTTTGCTGAAGTCCGCCTCCTATAGGATGGAGAGGCTTGTCGCCCCTGCTGGGCAGCCTGGAGGTTGTCGTCCTTTGTTGGACGACCTAAGGGATGGTTGCTGACTGCTGGGCGGACTGAGGTGGAGTATGTCGTACCTGCTGTTAAGTGACCTAGAGAGTTGTCGCCTGCCTGGAGACCTAAGGCATGTTGATTATTATTGAGCGACCTAGAGGAAGGTCACCTGGTGATGTGGCGGTCTGTGCAGATGGCAATGGGAGTCCTCGACTTGGTTGGGTGGTGCACCTATCAGAATAGGGAACTATGGCACGATTAGCTGATCTAAACGCGCGGCCTGCAGGGGCAGACTGTGGAAGCAGTCCGCATCCCCTGCAGAATGAGTGGCTGCTGCGCGACCTGGGCGGTCAGATCGGGGAGACCGCCCTAGCCACGTAGCCTGAGCGGACAAAGAAGTCTGTCCGCCCATCATTAGACTGGTCACGGCCTCTAGGGGGAACCTGGGTAGGCCGCGACTAGCAAGCTGGCTACCTCGGGAGGGATCGCAGATTTCTGGGTTAACATTTAGGTTAAATAAAGATTTATATAGTCTCCAACAAGCACCTAGAGCTTTGTATGTGATTCTTTCTATCTTCCTTCTTGAAAACTCCTTTGAAAGAAGAAAGATAGATAAAACCTTACTTGCTAGAATCTATAAGGGTGAACTCCTACTTGTGCACATTTATGTAAATGACATCATCTTTGGATCTAATGATAACAAATTTTGTAAGAGGTTTGCTAAGCTTATGCAATTAAAATTTGAAATGAGTAACATGAGAGAGCTCTCTTACTGTTTTAGGCTTTAAGTAAAATAATATAGTGAAGGCATTTTCATTTCTTTGCCAAAATATACAAAAGAACTTATTAAAAATTTGGTATGGAGAATGCATCCACTATGAAAACTCTCATGTCTACAAATGCTGTCATGGATAAGGATGAGAATGGGAAGGCTATGGATCAAAAATTATATAGAGCAATAATAGGTTCTCTCATATATTTAATAACTAGTAGATCTGACATCATGTTTGCTACATGTGTTTATGCTAGGTTTCAAGTTGAACCTAAGGAGTCACATATAACTTCAATAAAAGAAATTTTAAGATATCTAAAGGGGACACCTAAACTAGGGCTATGATACCTAATAGAATTAGAGTTTGAATTATCAGGATATTCAGATTCAGATTATACAAGGTGTAGGCTAAACGAGAAAAGCACTTCAGAGGCATTCTAATTCCTTGGAGCTAGGATCATCTCCAGGTTTAGCAAGAAACAAATCACTATCTCTATATCCACAACAGTTGATGAGTATATAACTGTAAGAAATTGTTATACATTACTACTATGAATGCAAAATAAAATTATAGACTATAATTTTAATATAAAAAATAAATAATTTATTATGATAGCTCAAGTGTAACTTTAATAGACTCTAATTCTGTTCTTTACAGTAGGACTAAGTATATTGAGATTAAACATCACTTTATTAGGGATAATGTAGAAAAAGGAAAAGTTGCCTTAGAATACATCCCTATAGATGAGCAAAAGGATGATATTTTCATTAAGCTTATTAATGAAACAAAGCATAAGCACTTCATATATGCTCTAGGAATGCTAGATAATTTAAGTTAAAAACTCACTTAAAACAACTAAATTGAAAATTCTAGATAGAAACTTGAAGTAATTATTTTTTTTCTTTGGATAGCTATTCGACGTTTCATCAAAATTTTGAATAAGTTGTGTTGAATGTTATTGATACCGCATCTATTACTAGCCCTAGTTTTCAAAGCTGGCTATAATTTGAAACTACTTTCCTTCTCATCGTCTATGCCCTCAAATGCTTCATTTCACTCCATTTTTCTTTCCTCTATGCTCTCTTTATCTCTCTTAAAGGTGAAAATGACTCCACCCAAGATAAATTCAGGTATCAATGTGGATCTTAACAGATTCCAAATAGTAGAAGAAAAGTTTAAGATGATAATAAATCTGTTCAAAGAGCAAGGTCTAACAAAATTAATTTCAACCAGAGAAGGAATGTTAGTACAAGAGTTAAAATTGTTTTATGGCAGCATTTAATTTCTAGATGACGAAGGTATCACAAAAACCATCAATGGAATTTTAGTAGTAATCTAAAAGATAAAAATCTATTCAACATTTAGTCTTCTAGTGGGAGATGGCGATGAGAAACTGATTTGGATAGAGATTAAAGAAGTTTTAATTAAAATGCAGTTCAGAAAGGGGAAGCCCATAAATCTTAAGAAACTGGATTTTACTGAAGAATATAGATTTTTGGCTGATATTGTAGGGAAAGTGATGATATGCAAATCGTCTACACATGATGCAATACCAAGGACCCATCTAAACTTGATGGGTACTCTAGTTTTGAGGAAAATGATTAATTGGGGGGGGGGGGTGAAAGTGAGGGATAGATCTGTCTTAACACTAAAGGGGGAGGGGGTGAATAGAGTATTTTAAAAACTTGATTAGTTTTTATTATGGAATTAAAATAAGTGATATTTATATGTATAAAGAGAAATAAAAACAAAAGACAATCACAGTACAATAAATAAAAGAATAGAGCATTGTAGAGGACACACATATTTTATAGTGGTTCCCCAAAATTGAGTATATCTACTCTTCTACCACCCTGGTAGGAATCCACTACAGGTTTTTGTTCAGGCGCCCTGCCACCACAGGATTTTGCTCAGGTTCCCTATCACCACAAGATCTATTTCAAGGGAGATCTCACAAACCTTTGAGCTTTTGATCAGTTGCCCAAAAACTAATCCAAGTCTTTTGATAAGGAGACTTGACAACAAGATGATAACATTTGAAGGGAGTTAAAAACCCTTTTTACAGTAGGAAAAGAAAATGATGTTGTCTTCTATTTCTCAAACAACTGAGAAGACTTAGTGGATGCTGTTGTCAAAGCTCCCCTTAAGATAAAGAAAGGTTCAGGAAGATGAGAGCTTTGCACAGGGTGTAGGCCTTGAAGTTGGCTTGCTGATCTTCAGGAACTTTCAAACAGATATTGACTGCTGTCTCTAGAAAAATCCTAAAGCAGAAACTGAAGAAGACAAATGATCTATGTGTTGATGTTCTTCTTTAATTTCCTGTAAGAATCATAGCAATGCTTTTCTCTAAAAAGTGTATCAATGGTTGTTGTTGTTCTTCTATTGAAGAGAGAAAAATTGATTTTTTTATATCCTGAGAGATTTCAACCTTTTGAAATTCGAATAATATCCTGAATTTACTGCTGAGATTCTGAGAGTTGAACAGTTGGATTTTGGCATTTAATGAGTTTCCTCAACTGTCCCAGTAAATAAGTCAAGTAATTAACTCTGTGAAAACCATAATTAATGCCGCCAAGAAACGACTATATTCTTGAGAATATGAGCATTAATTATCAGAGAATTACTGCCTTAGAACAATACCAATTGAAGTTAAAATGAGAGATAATACGTCAAACTGATACTGAAGGAAATTAATCGAACTCAGGACAGATTTCATCGAACGAAACTCCAAGTTCGTCAAGCCGAGAAATCTCTTTCGTCGAGCTGAGCTCAGAGATAATTGTTCTGGAAGATATCTATCAATACTGAGTTCCAAGTTCGTCGACCAAAGAATCTGAGTAGAAGAAGGAAGATCGTCGACCTGAGCTCGTATTTCATCGAGCTTAGCTCAGAGTTGACACTCTAAGTTCGCCGATCTGCGATCGACGATCATCGAGCTGAGTTCAAAGAACTTCGAACTGATTTTCTGAACTCTTTAAAACTGCATTTCTTCTAAGTCTGAATCTCTGAATACTTCTGAGGGCTGGATCAAAGATGTCTAACCTAGTCAGACTGACCTAGACCAAATTCAAACTAGGGATCCAACAATCTCCCCCTATTTGTTTAAGGTCACTAAATAAAATAGAAAAGCATACAAACACAAAGCAATGTAAATATCTGACAGAATTTAAACTATTCAGTAGATATGATATGGCTAAGTTCATTACACATAAGTCACACAAAAAAATAGCAAATAAAAAATGCTTAAGATCTATCAGAGGGAGGAGCAAAAGATGACTTAGCAAAAGCAATTGTCCTATTTGGATTTTCTGCTTCCTTTTGAGACATCTTTAGGTCTTGAACCCCAAGAAGTGTTATAGATGCAGCTCTGGGCACTATAGCTTCTGGATGGATCTGCACGTATTCATTAGGATCAAATAGATATTTGTTTACCTGAAATGGATCAAAATCCTTCTGTCTATAGGTAGTGTAAAAAGTAGCGAACAAACAAGAACAAACGGATAGACTTTTGAATAATTGAAATTTTATTATCCAAAGAAGATATCATTTACAAAGATATGACCTCCCTTATATAGAATGGAGGAGATAGAAGAGAGTATAAACAAACAATGTGGGACTAAACATGTACAGGGCTGAGCGGCTAGAAATAAAAGAGACCGAACAGGCCGCGCGGTTAGACAGATGGGTTAACCGCACGACAACTCCAGCAGGATGAGAACAAGCCGCAATGTGAGTTCGATAGACCTCCCGGTCTCCAAGCTCCAGAGGAGACCGCCAGACAAGACCGCAAGGCCGCCCGATCTAATACTTCAACACTCCCCCTCAAGCTGGAGCATATATATCAATCATGCCCAGCTTGTCACAAATGTGGAAGAAGGAAGTAGAGACCGGCTTGGTGAAGATATCTGCCAATTCCTTGTCAGAGGTTGCAAACGGAGTACAAATCTGTTTCTTCAAAATCTCTTCCCAAATGAAGTGACAGTCAACCTCTATATGCTTTGTTCTCTCATGGAAGACCGGATTTCTGGATATGTATATAGCGGCCTTGTTGTCACAGAACATAGGAAGAGGATAGTCATATACCTCGCCCATGTCAAGCATGAGAGCCCGCAACCACTTTAACTCACATGTGGTTGACTCCATACTCCGGTATTCGGCTTCTACACTGGATCTGGAGACAATAGAATGTTTCTTGCTCTTCCAACTCACAAGATTTCCTCCAACAAAGGTACAAAAACCTGATGTGGATTTGCTATCGCCTTTGTCATCTGCGTAACTAGAATCTGAGTAGGCCTCAACTCTCAGATGACCATTCTTCTGAAAGATTAGCCCTTTGCCGGGTGCTGCTTTGATGTACTCTAAAATCTTCAGGGCAGACTGAAGATGACACTCCCTGGGAGCTTGCATAAACTGACTGACCTTGCCTACAGCATAGGCGATGTCGGGTCTAGTCACCGTGAGATAGATGAGTTTGCCTACCAAACGTCTGTACCTTGTGACATCAGATAGAAGAGGCGAGTCATCCGTCCACGTTTTGTCTTCTCCAAAGCCATGGGAAACCGAGCCGGTTTGGCACCTGTCAATCCTGCTTCTTGTAGAAGATCAAGGGCATACTTCCGTTGGGAGAGAACCAACGAGTCATGTTTCCGAGAGATTTCTATCCCCAAAAAGTATTTCGGGGAGCCCATATCCTTCGTGACCAAGTGTTGACGGAGGTGCTTCTTCGTCAAGTCCACCCCATCTCGGTCATCGCCAGTAAGAAGAATATCATCCACATATACTGCCAAAACCACCAGTCCCGAGACCATTTTGCGAATGAATAAGGAGTGATCGGCCGAACTCCTTGTAAAGCCGATGGTAGCCATAATGCCACTGAATTTGTCGAACCACGCCCGAGGGCTCTGCTTTAGGCCATAAATGGCCTTCTTCAAATGGCATACGCGTGTCTCCCCCTGAGCAACATACCCAGGAGGTTGCGCCATGTAGACGTCCTCCTGAAGATCACCGTAGAGAAAGGAATTCTTCACATCGAGCTGGGAAATAGCCCAATCCTGGTTAACAGCCACAAAGAGAAGAACCCAGATGGTGCTGAGGCGAGCAACCGGAGAAAAAGTATCAAAGTAATCAATGCCGTAAGTTTGAGTGAAGCCCTTGGCCACCATTCGGGCCTTGTAGCGATCCACAGTACCGTCGGGGCGAAATTTCACAACGAAGACCCAGCGACAGCCAGCCACATCAGTGCCCACGGGAGGAGGAACAAGGGTCCCGGTACCCATTTCAGTAAGAGTAGCCATCTCCTCACCCATGGCAGACTTCCAATGAGGGAGAGCAAGAGCCTCCTGGTAGGTGCGGGGAGTAGAAGTAGCGGAGATAGCCAAGGCAAAACACCTGCGAGAAGGAGAAAGTCGATCATAGGAAACAACTGACGCAAGCGGGTGTTGAGTACACGCCCGTACCCCTTTGCGAAGAGAAATGGGAAGATCCAGGTCAACGGGTGCGTCAGCGACCGGAGCGTCCGTGGCGGAGAAGGCTGGCCCGGGACTAGAGAGAGACATCGGCGGAGAGGAGGGTGGAGGGGTGGGTGGGGAGACGGACTGGGAAGAAGATGGTGGAGGAGGAGACGGAGGTGGGAAGACATCGAGAGGCGTGGAGGGAATAGAGAGATCAGAAGGAAGAGAGGAGGTAGGAGAGAAGTAGGAAGCATTCTCGAAAAATGTCACATCCGCGGAGACAAACTGCTTGCGGAGAAGGGTGTCAAAACAGCAATAGCCTTTTTGAGTGGTAGAGTACCCCAAAAAGACGCACTTGGTGGAACTTGGGGAAAGCTTATCGCGGGTAGCGGAGGGAGCGTGAACAAAGGCCGTATAGCCAAAGACACGGAGAGGGAGAGGAAAAGGTTCCTTGTGGGGGTAGAGAATGGAGAAGGGGGTCTGGCCATGGAGAACTGTGGAGGGAAGGCAATTGATTATATAGAAGGCAAGAAGCACAGCGTAGCCCCAGTAGGAGCGAGGGACATGCATCTGCGTCATGAGAGTACGAGCAACATCAAGAAGGTGACGGTTTTTACGCTCCGCCACCCCATTCTGCTGGGAGGTGTAAACACAAGTAGTTTGATGAAGAAGGCCATGTTGGTGAAAGAAAGAGGAGAACTCATGATTAAGATATTCCTTGGCATTATCAGAACGTAAAACTTTAATAGAAATGTCAAACTGATTCTGAATCATAAAATAAAATGATTGCCAAACAGAAAAGAGTTCAGAGCGATCTTTTAATAGATACACCCAGGTACATCGTGAAAAATCATCTATAAAAGTGACAAAATAGGAACTACCCCGACCAACAGTGAGGGTAGGAGCAGGACCCCATACATCAGAATGAATAAGATCAAACGGGCGAGAGGAGCCACGACCTTGCTTCGGTGAGAAGGAGGAGCGATGATGTTTGCCAAGCTGACACGCATCACAGTTGAGCGGAGAACTGGTAGGAGGTAAGTGGGGCAGAAGCTGTCGAAGAATCCGAGGAGGAGGATGTCCAAGGCGAAGATGCCATTGAAGGAGATCTGTAGAGGAGGAGTAGGCGGACAGAGCGGAAACATTGTCGAGGAAGTAGAGACCGCCGCTCTCAGTCCCAGTAGCAATCGTCCGCTGGGTCCTCGGGTCCTGAAAAGAACAAGCAGTTGGAGTGAGTAAGACGGAGCACTGAAGTTGCCGGCATAAAGTAGTAACAGATAATAAATTGCACGGGAACTTCGGGACATAGAGAGTGTCCTCCAAGCAAAGCGATGGGGTGAGTTGAACCATGCCCGTCCCATGAACCGGGGACGGTGAACCATCTGACACAGGAACCGGGGGCAAGCGGTCATGTGTCTCAAGACGGGAGAAGCAATGAGGGTTGCCAGTCATATGATTTGTAGCACCAGAGTCAATCAGCCATTTACCTTGGGTAACGACGTGGGCACTACCTGACGTCGTGGCCACAGAGGCAGACGGCCGAGAAGAGGAGGAGGCCGAAGGAGCATCACCAGAAGGGCGAAGATGAGGATGTTTCTGCCAGCAGCGGTCAACAGAATGGCCGGTACGACCACAGTGAGAGCAGAGGAACCGGGACGAACCCCGTCCGCCGGAGTGGCCGCGGCCACTAGGTCCCCCCCTCTAAGCTTGGTGAGCAAAGGAGTCCTGGGAGGATGGGGAGGCCAACAGAGGCCGCTGGAGCAGCGAAGTAACAGCGGCAATGCGAGCCACGGTGGCATCCAAAGTAGGAGATTCCGCCTCACCCAGGATCTGCTGGCGGATCAGATCATAGGAATCGGGAAGACGGAGAAGATAACAAACAACCAGGAGTTCCTGGAAGTGTTTGTGCTGTTCGGCCAAGTCCGCGGAGAAGGGGCGATTCTGGAGAATTTCAGCACCAAGAGCCTGAACCTGCTGATAAGCCGCAGCAGGAGACATGGAAGGGCGGGCGAAGAGGTCCGCATAGAGAGTATAAATGCGGGATGTCTGTCCCCCCTTCGAATAGAGAGCAGCGAGATGAAGCCAGGCGGCCTTGACCGTTTCATCATGGCGAATGACGGGAAGGCACTCATCAGAAAGGCTATTGGCCAGCCACGTGCGGACAAGAGCATCGCTCGCATCCCAGTCATCAAACTCAGGAGAGTTACGAGGAGGAGGGTCATCTATGAGGTGATGACGCTTGCACTGCGAGCGAAGAAGAAAGGTGAAAGAAACGCTCCAATCAGGATAGTTGGAGCCAACAAGCTTAGAAAGGGTGCCAAGGTTGCCCGAAGGAGGAGGTGGAGAAGGAGCTGCAGGAGTGGTGGAGATAATGGGGGTGGTGAGACCGGAAGTAGTCATAGAACCCAGCAAGAAACCGTGCAAGAAGAGGCGAAGCCGCAGCTGATAAAAAGGAAGAAGCCGCGCGAACATAAGCGGCTAGGAAGCAGTCAAAGGCACAGAGGGGAAGAGGTCGCACGGACTGAAAAAGGCCGAGCGAACAGAAGAGGAAGAAAGAAGCAGCGACAACAACAAGTCGCAAGCCGGGCGAACAGAAACAGGCCGCAACGACTAGGAAGCCGGAGGGGCAAGAAGGAACCAGGAGCGCGGCGACAACAAAATAGGTCGCGACGATGAATAGCAGCAGGAGAAGAGAACCAAGGAGAAACAAGCCGCGCGAACAGGGCAGCGGACAGAAGAGAAGGCAAGCCGCGAAGACAGGTCGCGTAAGCAGAAAACAAGCCGCGAGAATCAGAGAGCGCACACAATCAGGAAGAAAAGACCGTGTGCTCTGATACCATGTAAAAAGTAGCGAACAAACAAGAACAAACGGATAGACTTTTTAATAATTGAAATTTTATTATCCAAACAAGATATCATTTACAAAGGTATGACCTCCCTTATATAGAATGGAGGAGATAGAAGAGAGTATAAACAAACAATCTGGGACTAAACATGTACATGGCTGAGCGGCTAGAAATAAAAGAGACCGAACAGGCTGCGCGGTTAGACAGATGGGTTAACCGCACGACAACTCTAGCAGGATGAGAACAAGCCGCAATGTGAGTTCGATAGACCGCCCGGTCTCCAAGCTCCAGAGGAGACCGCCAGACAAGACCGCAAGGCCGCCCGGTCTAATACTTCAACAGGTAGACATTGTAGTGAATTTAGATGGATCTGCTCCTTCTGCTCTGGCTCTGTTAATTTGAGATAGCCCAATCAGCTCTTGGAATCTGTCCATCCTAAAATTAGGATCTTATTTAGGTTCATAGGTTGGAGAGAGGGGTCTCTCTAGATTAGATTTAAGAGCATCATGAGAAGACTTTTGAGGATTTCTGAAAATAATGGATTGCTGTTGAAAGTTGGTTTGAGGGAAAGAATGCGGAGGTTGGCCTGAATAATAAGACCTTGGAGGTCTGCATTGACTATACTTCCCAGCTGGTCTGAATGACTGATGGGAGGCTGGCCTTGGAGATTGAGAACTACTCGAGGCTAGCTTCTGAGCCTTAACAACATTTCCTAATGCACCTACAATAGGAGGAGGAGGAGGTCCTCTCAAGGTCTGCCTAGGTAGGGAACTGTATCTTTTCCTTTTATTTCTTTCCTTGATCTCATTCTTAGAGAATCTCATCCAGTGAGCTATATCTGGAGTGAGAGGAATATTATGCAGAATGTAGTAAGGAGTATCAGCAGTAGGGTCAGACTTAGGAACAGCCTTAGGAGGAGACTTTCTCTTCTTAGACTTTAGTTTCTTAGAACTTGAATCATCAGAATCCTCATCATCATCAGATGATTCAGGAGGATTATCATACAGATCATCCAATTGCTTTAGCCATTCAGCTGAGATTCCTGGAACCTGAGGCTGTTTTTGAACTGTTGGCTCTGCAGAAATTTCTGTAACAATCTGCGTACTTTCTTCTTCCATGTCTTCAAACATAAGATCATCAAGATTAGGAATGGGAGTTTCATTCTAAGGAAGAGTTGGAGGAGAGAAATCCTTAGGCTCAGAAACAGGAACTGTCTCACAAGAATCTTCAACAACTAGGCTTTCTGTAATCTCTGGAACAACAAAACTTGCCCTTAGTTGATTCATAACTACAGGACTTATTGGAGCAGTATAACACACTATGGCTTTGGAGTGATGAACATCAAAACTTGGTAAAAATATCTATAAACTGAATTAAAAGAATTAAGTAAAGAAATTAAATCCACTGTGGGATTGATGCTGAAATCACCAATAGTGATAATCTCTGGAACTGCTTCTGTACAAACTGAATCTGCTGCTGCTATTGGAGAAACTTCTGCTGCTGCTGCTGGAGCTGGAGCTTCTTCCAGGAACATCTCCCCCTGCTTGGATTTAGAGGGTACTGAACCCAGGCCCTGGAAAGAAGAAGGGATTGAGGAAGAGGAATCAAGAAGAGCAACAAGAGAGTTTATGGAGGCAGTTAGAGGAGTAATTGCCTCTGCTATGAGATGCCTGATAGTTGGAGAGATAATCTCCAAGATAGTGGAAATGGGGGAAAATCCAGTTGCATAAACTCAGGTGGTGTCTGAGTAGATACAGATGGATGGATGGAGGAAGAGGGAGGGATGAAATCTGGCATGACTTTATCCTGAGATGGAGATTGTTGATGTAGAGGAGATGATGATGGAGATGGTAAAAGATCAAAAGTTGGAAATGACAGAGAAGATTGTTGTGGTATGTCATCAAGGTGAGGTGGTATAGGAGATTGAGGAGACGAGGATGAAGAATCCTCTAGTATGCGGATTGGAGATTGAGGAAGTGGGAAATCAGGTTGTGATGGTGAGGCAGTAAGAGTTTGAGAGGAATTGGATGGTTGTTGGAGGGGAGTTGATGAAGGAACTGTGGATTATGGTTGAGATGGAGGAGGAGCAGGAGCTTCTTCTTCAGGTGGGGGAGTGACTGTTACTGTCCTAATATTCTCTGAAGCTCTGGAAGAGGAGGAAGCCCTGGATGGCTTAGAGATGGTCCTCTCCCATCTACCAAATAAGGTATAAGTTATCCTCTTGGAGGCATTGATGAACATGGTTTAGGAGACCAAAATTTCAGGAGCCTTGGCCTGGAGGAAAATTCCCAAAATTCTCCCAAAACATACTTCTTTCTTTGAGTTTTTCTTCTTGATTAATTAAAATAGCAACAAACCCCAATTTACTAATTTCTTATTAACCAGGGCACACATCACCAAGAATTGGTGCCTGGTAATATAATCATGGGGTGTGTGATTTCCTAGCAACACTTTCCCTACTACATCAGCCAGAAACTTATATTCTACAGACAAGTTTTTCTTTAACAATTTATTAGGGTTTCCCTCTAGGTGACCTATCTTAATCAGCATAGAATCATTCTTAGAACTGTCTAATTCTATATCTTCTTCTCCATTAACCAAACCAAAAATCTCAGTTAAAATAGCAGGTGTTAGAGTAACCTGATGTCCTGCGATGGTACCAATCATTATTTCTGCATCTGGGAAGTTGAAGTGTAGACCCATTCTCTTATCTCGGTCACTGGCAGTTTGATCCTGGTGGTCATAATTTCCTCAGTTGCTGTTCTTCAAATAGTTGCAGAATATCAGTGAATATCTGATCGGTATGGCTGAATGAATCAAAGTCGATGTCGAATCCTGTATCATATTTCATGTTGGAGAGAGAAATTGCCAGAATCGACATTGTTTTCCTGCAAAAATGAGAGAGAGATCAAGTGCAAGAGAACTAGAAAGCGCGGGATAGAGCTCGAAGAAAACCTAGTTATAGGGTTTTCAAAATATGAAGCGACAAACTTTGTCCTGCGAAAAAGAAAAAAGTCTTCGTTTTCAGGTCAACGAAAAATTTCATGAAGAAATGATATCGTTGATCTCAGTTGGAAGAGGGGAAAATTTTTTGTCATTCTCAGGTCGACGAAAACTTTTCTGAAGCAAGATCGTCGATCTCCGCTTGATGAAAATAATTTCACACATAGAGTTCGTCGATCTCAGGTCGACGAGATTTCTCAAGAATAGTTCTCAGATCGTCAATTTTCGTTCGACGAACTGTAACCAATTCTTCGACCTAAGACAGAAAATAAATTAACCTTCTACATTGATCATACCTAGCTGATTCAGAGAGAACAGACGTTTCTTCTTATCTAAAGGTTTAGTGAAGATGTCTGCTCTTGGGATATCAGTAGAGATAAAGGCAAGATTAATTTTCATTTTGTCCTCACAATCTCTAATGAAATGATGTCTAATTTCTATATGCTTGGTTCTACTATGATGCACTGGATTTTGTGCAATGGAAATTGTACTGGTACTATCACAAAATATAGTTGAATTATTTTGATTGTAACCATAATCCAGGAGTTGATTTTGAATCCACAATATTTGTGAACAACAACTGCCAGCTGCAATGTATTCACCTTCTGCAGTTGAAGTAGACACAACTATTTGTTTCTGACAAAACCAGGACACAAGCCTATCACCAAGGAACTGGCATGTTCCTGATGTGCTTTTCTTGTCAACTCTACATCCAGTAAAGTCAGTATCTGAGAATCCAGTTAATTTAAATTCTGACTCAGTTGGATAAAAGAGTGCAAGATTTGGGCAACCCTTTATATATCTCAAAATCCTTTTAAGCACAATATAGTGAGATTCTTTAGGGTTCACCTGGAACCTAACACAAAGACATGCAACAAACAATATATCTGGCCTACTAGCTGTGAGATATAATAACGACCCAACAATAGCCCTATATGTTTTCTGATCAACTGGCTTGCCATGTTCATCAGAATGAATCACAACATTGAAAGCCATGAGTGTTTTCTTGGCTGAGGCATCAGTCATCCCAAATCTTTTAACTAGCTCCTTAACATATTTTGATTGGGATATGAAAATGCCATCAGGGGATTGCTTCACTTGGAGACCAAGGAAGTAAGAAAGCTCACCCATGCTACTCATTTCAAACTTGGAATGCATCAGGTCAGAAAAACTTTTCCATAGTTTGGAATCAGTAGAACCAAAAATGATGTCATCTACATATATTTATACAAATAATATGTTATGTTTATGATGCCTAGAAAACAAGGTTCTATCTACAATGTCCCTAGTGAACTTATGCTCTAAAAGAAAGCTAGCTATGGTCTCATACCAAGCTCTTGGAGATTGCTTTAAACCATAAAGAGCTTTTTGCAATTTGAAAACAAAGGAGGGATGAGTTGGAGAAATAAAACCTGGTGGTTGTTCAACATATACTTCCTCTTTGACTTCGCCATTCAAGAAAGCACTCTTGACATCCATTTGGTAGACCTTGAACTTTTTGTAGGCTGCGTGGGCAAGAAAAATTCTGATAGCTTCCAGTCTTGCAACAGGTGCAAAGGTTTGATCATAGTCAATTCCTTCTTCCTGTTTATATCCTTGTGCTACCAGCCTTGTTTTGTTCCTGATGATGGCTCCTTGTGCATACAATTTATTTCTGAATACCCATTTAGTTCCAATGACATGAAAACCTTTGGGTCTAGCAACTAAATCCCAAACTCCATATCTCTCAAACTGATTGAGCTCCTCTTGCATTGCAATAATCCAGTGGGGATCATGCTCTGCATCTTTTATAGATTGGGGCTCAAAATGAGATATGAAGCAAGCATATATCAAGTTTTGGTTGAGTTGATGCCTTGTTTGCACACCAACTGATATGTATCCAATCACTTGAGATACAGTGTGATCTCTAAGTGTGACAAGATCAGTTTGAAGAGTTGGTTCAGCAATAACATTGTGAATTAATTCCTCTTGTGGAATTGTGTTTGTTGTTGGTGGTTTATCAGTTTTTTCATTGAATTCATCTTCACTGTCTTCTTCAGTATGTGCAGAAGTATGTGATATAGCCTCATTGGTGAGGTTTAAATCATTAAATTTCTCACACAGTTGGGGTACCTGCAATAAATCTATGGTAGAAGAATCCTTCTCCTTATAAAACATGTTAGCTCATCAAATGTTATATGTTTAGATTCTTCCATTTTTAAGGTTGGTTTATTAAAAACCCTATAGGTCATGTTGACTTGGGAATATCCAAGAAAGATTCCCACTTCAGCTTTGGCTTCAAACTTTCTAAGATGTTTCTTGTTATTATTATGAATATAACATCTACAACCAAAAATTCTAAAGTAATCTATTTTAGGTTGCTTCCCTTTGAGTAATTCATAGGGAGTCTTGCCCTTAAGTTTATTTATTAAACTTCTATTCAGGATATAGTTTGTTGTGCTTACAGCCTCTGCCCAAAAGGATAGGGGAAAGTAAGCATTTGTAAGTCGTGTTCCTACAACTTTAATGTGTGTTCTATTTTTCCTTTCTGCTATCCCATTTTGTTGAGGAGTTCTAGGAGAAGAGAAACAATGCCTGATACCTTCCATCTCACAAAATTTTTGTATAGGAAGAGATTCAAACTCAGTACCATGATCACTTCTGAGCAAACTGAATTAGAATACTCAATCTTTATGATCTTAAGAAAATCTGTAAGAACTTTAAAGTTATCTGACTTATTTTTCAAGAAGAACACTCAAGTGAACCTAGAGAAGTCATCTACAATAACTAAGGTATAAGATTTCCCGCCCAAGCTCTGTACAACAATGGGTACAAATAACTCGATGTGTAGCAGGTACAGAGTCCTGGGTGAATCACTCTTATTAATAGATTTTAAACTATTTTTGCTTTGCTTGCCTAATTGACAAGCCCTGCAGAGGCTTTCCTTCTTGTAGGGGCAAGAAGGCAATCCTTTAACAAGGTTGTCTCTAGAGAGTTTAGCAATATTTTTGAGATTTACATGCCCTAATATTTTATGCCATAATTCATTATTGTTACTGATTTGATTAAATAGGCAATTTTCTGACCTAGCAGATTTGAAGTTTACTATATAAATGTTTCCTTGCCTAAGGCCAGTTAAGACCGTATTATTATCTACTGAAGAAATAATGTAAGAAGAATGGTTAAAGGATACCTGATAACCTTCATCGCATAATTGGCTTATGGATATCAGATTATGTTTCAGACCACTCACATATACCACTTTCCTGAAAGTGACAACTCCAAACTTGACAATCCCATAGCCTTCAATTTGGCCACAGTTGGAGTCACCAAATATCACCTTTGGACCAAGCTTAGACTTGTAGTTTGTTAAGTTGTCCTTACTTCCTGTCATGTGCTTTGAACATCCACTATCCATGTACCACTATTCCTCTATGGTAGGATAGTCGTTCACCTGTAGAATGAAAAATTAAGTGTTCTTGACCCAGGTAACCTTGGGTCCTTGATTCTTTTCAAACTTAAAACTAGAAATATAAGAGCATTCAGGTTGGTTCTTATATCATAGAGGGTGAAATTTCCTAGGTGGAATTATCCATTGGGTAAATGGATTAAAAAATTCTTTTGGCTGATTAAATGTTTTGAGAGAATTAAAGTTTCTATTAAGCTGAACTGGGATCGACAAATTTTGATAAGTTCGTCGATCTGAGTTCAATGAATAGGGATGAGTTCGTCGAACTCTGCTTAGAGAATGGAAGTATTCATTCTCTGTGCCCCAATTTCGTCGATCTCAGCTCGATGAATCATATTGGTTTCGTCGATTGCAGTTTGAAGAATAATTATAATAGAAATCTGCGTTCAGAGTTCGTCGACTTGAGTTCGACGAACTGTATACATTTCGTCGATATGAGTTCGACAAAATCTAATGGACATTGTTATGATTAAGGCTTTTCTCGTCCTTTCTCTTTTTCTTGGGTTTCTAATTAAGTTTAGTTGGTTTGTTATTCTCATCTGCCTTTTCTTTTCCCCTTTCTGATATGAATTCAATGGGGGTTGAGAGAATATTTTTCTGAATTAGATGAGGTTGGCTTGATGAAGCACCTAAGCCCAGCTTGCCATTAAGCTTGACATTTACAATGCTTGTGATGTCCATCAATTTGATGCTTCTCCCATTTAGGGATTCTTCAAATTGCTTTGCCTCATTCAATTTAATTTTTTAAAAAGTAATTTGTTCTGAAGCTATAACTAGTTCATCTTTTAACTTAATGTTTTTAGATAACAGATTATCATGTTCAGTTAGCTTATCTCTGAGAAGTTTGATTTCCTTCTCAGATTTGATTAGATCATTATATAATAATTTAAATTTAGTTTTAAAATGGTCTGAATTAAAATCAAATGAGGATATTACCTGATCCTCTTCTGATTCAGATTCTTCATTTTCTAAATTTTCAGCTTCTGAAAGGTTGCCTGATGCATTGATAGCCATCAAGCAAACTTCTTTTGCATTAGCTTCTTCCTTATCTTCACTCGAGCTAGAAGATGAAGATTTTTCTTCTGTCTCACTACAAGTTTCTACAACAAAGCCTTTCTCCTTCCTCTTATGCTTGCTTGAGGGGGGCTTGCTGTACTTCTTTCTGGAGTCCTTATCTCTTCTTTTCTCCTTCTTTTGATTCTCTGGACACTCAGGAAGAATGTGTCCAGACTTATTGCAACCAAAGCACACAATTTCCTTTGTAGGAGTTTTATCATACCTTGGTTTATCTTCATTTCTTGTTGACCTTCTTCTGAAGTTCTTCTTAGCCATTTTGTAGAATCTCTTGGCTAAGATACTCATCAATTCTTCATTTACTCCTAACAAAGGCTCCTACCTTCTTGAGGTAGAAGTCTTATGTTCAACTGCTTCTCTAGTCTTGATTATCTGCTCATAGGACTTGAGCTTGCCTAACAAAGACTTAGTAGAAATTTCATTTAGGCTTCTGGCCTCCTTGATTGGCCAGATCCTAGAGTCCCATGTGCTGGGGAAGCACATAAGAATCTTGTCATTTATCTCAATCAGTGAGATATTTTTATCCAGGTTCTTCAGCTCATTGACAATTAGGCTGAGTCTGTTGTACATGTCAGCCACTGACTCTGACTCTTCTTTCTTGAAGTTCTCATATTGGGAAATGAGATGAGATCTTCTATCTTTTCTTTCATCAGCCGAGCCAGCAACTATTGCATTTAGGGAATCCCAGATCTCTTTGGCTGAAGAGCATTCAACAACTTTCTGGAAGATATCATCAGACATAGTCTATGCTAGGATGTTCATAGCTTTTGCATCAGCCATCTTTAACTTCTTCTGAGCCTCTATCCACTCAGGTGCTGGGACTGCTGAGGTACTTGTTGATGTTGTTGCAAAAGGAGTAGGGGGACCTACCAAAATTGAATTATAAATGTCTTCATCAATTGAATTCATATATAATATGATCCTTGCCTTCTAGAGAGCAAACTTATTTAAGTTGCGCACTGGAGGTTTGTTGCTTGAGTATTCCTTATTTTGTGCCATGATTTACAGAGAAGACACTAGAGAAAAAGAGATCTATAAAAGATCTTTTGGTTCAGGTGTTAGCCTGTGAAACCAAACAAGCTTGCCCTCTGATATCAATTGAAAGTGAGGGATAGATCTATCTTAACTCTAGAGAGGGGGTGGGGGGGGGGTGGGGGTGAATAGAGTATTTTAAAAACTTGATTAGTTTTTATTGCGGAATTAAAATAAGTGATATTTATATGTATAAAGAGAAATAAAAACAAAAGACAATCACAAAACAACAAATAAAAAAATAGAGCATTCCAGACGACACAAAGATTTTATAGTGGTTCCCCAAAACTGGTACATCCACTCTTCTACCACCCTGGTAGAAATCCACTACAGGTTTTTGTCCAGGTGCCCGGCCACCACAAGTTTTTCCTCAGGTGCCCTGTCACCACAAGATCTATTTCAAGGGAGATCTCACAACTCTTTGAGATTTTGATCAGGTGCCCAAAAACTAATCCAAGTCTTTTGATAAGGAGACTTGATAATCAGATGATAACTTTTGAAGGGAGTTAAAAACCCTTTTTATAGTAGGAAAAAATGATGTTGTCTTCCCTTTCTCAAACAACTGAGAAGACTTAGTGGATGTTGTTGTCAAAGCACCCCCTAAGATGAACAAAGGTTCACGAAGATGAGGCTTTGCACAAGGTGTAGGCCTTGAAGTTGGCTTGCTGATCTTCAGTAACTTTTAGACAAATGTTGACTATTGTCTCTAGAAAAATCCTGAAGCAGAAACTAAAGAAGACTAATGATCTGTGTGTTTATGTTCTTCTTCAATTTCCTGTAAGAATGATAGCAATGCTTTTCTCTGAAAAGTGTATCAATAGTTGTTGTTGTTCTTCTATTGATGAGAGAAAAATTGCTTTTTTTATATCCTGAGAGATTTCAGCCTTTTGAAATTTGAATAATATCCTGAATTTATTGTTGAGATTCTGAGAGTTGAAAGGCTGGATTTTGGCTTTTAATGAGTTTCCTCAACTATTCCAGTAAATAAGTCGAGTAATTAACTCTGTGAAAACCATAATTAATGCTGCCAAGAAATGACTATATTCTTGAGAATATGAGCATTAATTATCAGAGAATTACTACCTTAGAACAATACCAATTGAAGTCAAAATGATAGAGAATACATCAAACTGATACTGAAGGAAATTAATCGAACTCAGAACAGATTTCATCGAACTGAACTACAAGATCGTCAAGCTGAGAAATCTCCTTCGTTGAGCTGAGCTCAGAGATAATTGTTCTGGGTGATATCTGTCAATGCTGAGTTCCAAGTTCATCGACCAGAGAATCTGAGTAGAAGAAGGAAGTTCGTCGACCTGAGCTCGTATTTCGTCGAGCTGAGCTCAGAGTTGACACTCTAAGTTCGTCGATCTGTGATCCACGATCGTCGAGCTGAGTTCAAAGAACTTCGAACTGATTTTCTGAACTCTTTAAAACTGCATTTCTTCTAAGTCTAAATCTCTGAATACTGCTGAGGGCTGGATCAAAGATGTCTAACCTAGTCAGACTGACCTATATATTAGAACTTACAAATTGACCCTAGGCTATACATGGTGGGTCAATACCTAATAGTGAACCTAGCCCAAATCCAAACTATGGATCCAATAGGGGGATACCTCCGGAGGCTGATCAAACATAAGGATCAGTAAAGGAAGTTTGCCTTTGATAGAATTCTGAATCAAATTCTGAAGAATAGCTAGGTAGAAATATGCTTGAGTGAAGAGGTGCTCATTCTCTTGGAAAAAGGTTAATATATAAATTATTCTCAAAATGGGCAAGGCATATACTGAAAGCCTTGGCACCAACAACTAATATACCTTCATAGGAAGAAAGCTCCTTTCCTCAATCTCTAATTACAACTTCCATCTCATCCACCTCCATTTCTACCATTTTAACTACATCTGTTACTCCATCATCCCTACAATCATCTACAATAATCACTCCATTCAACATCACTGAATAATTACATTCCTTATTTCCTATTATAATAAAAACCACAACTCTCTCAAAAAATTATTAATTCCTCCTTCAACAACCACTCATATTCATGACATTTCACCTCCATCATCTCCACAACATCCTTCTCTCGACATTCATGTTTCTTCACCACCTATATACCAGATGTTGATCCCTCCATTCCAATCTCTACTATAGTTCTTACCCATTATATGATAATAAAAACACCATCACTCACACTTCTGATACCTACATTGCCATCCACAACATCAATTCCTCTCAATAGAGTTTTTTAATCCATTTCCTCCATCTCTAATCCTACAATATTCAATCTATCATCCACCATGTGATTGAATCTTCCTTTTCAGCATTCTCCTCTCAATTCTCCACCATTATCTACAACCATTCCACCCAAATAAACCACATCCAAAATTTGCTCCCTGATCTCACTTCTTCTTTTTCCTCCCTCAAGCGTGCTCCGGGTTACCCTCCTGCCACTTTCACTATCTTGACATCTCTTCTACAAGGTGTCAAGAAGAGGGAGAACATTCCTGACATGAGTACTTATCCAAAAACTACCTTTACATCTTCTCCATCCTCTTCAAATCTAAGTACACTTGCTCAAGATACACATGCACATTAGGCCATGAACATCGATGTTGGGTATGATATTGATGAGTCTCTTTAGGCTGTAGATGATGTTCCTAATGTGGTTTCCCTAGAGTAGGTTTCTCTTAAAGTTATTCTAGAGAAGGTTATTCCTGATTAGGTTGATCAGAGAAGGTGGCTCTTCATGTTATTTTAGAGAAGATTATTTATGATGAGGTTGATCTAGATCAGATGGCTCCAGAGATTGTTCCAGAGAAGTTAATTTTTAATGTCCATATTCCTGATACTGTTTTAGGTGAATCTATTGAAAATATTGTTATGGTTGATGCTTAAATTGAGCAATCTATTCCTATCAATACTATTTCTAAAGTAGATGCGAAAATGACAAGTGAAGCTATTGGCTAAGATATTGAATGCATAACTGAGACCAACATTAAAAATACTAAAAGTGTTGATAATGATAAAGATTTGTATGAGTTTGATATCGACAAAATAACATGGAGTTTTCTTGGCCAAGAAGAGTTATCCATTGATAATGAGGCTGCTGTTATTGCTCCTATAGTTCTTGATATCACTAATGTGATTCTTGTGAAGGAGAGTGACACTCCTAAGTAATCCTCATTATTTTCCTCTATGAAGGATTTAGTATAGTCTAATCACTTAGAGGGGGGGGGGGGGGGGAGGGGGGCGGGGGTGTGGTGGGTGAATAGGTGTTTGTTTGTTCTGTACCTTTTTCAGATTTGTTAGCCATTCTAGCTCAAAAAGTGAATCAACACAAAAAAACACCCAGAGATTTATAGTTGTTCCCTGGTTAAGGATACATCCACTTCCCCTCCACTTATCAAAAGATGTACAAAACTAGGCCAACTTCTTCAATAACTCAGATCAAAATATCTTATACCTCAAAGTCCAAGACTCTTACAACTAAGGAATCAAAAGAAGATTACCTACCTCAGATCTACACTCAGGATCCTATCTCAGAGGATAAAACTCCTATATCTCAAGAACACAGTAGTTTCCCTATCTTAGATCCACACTCAGGATCCTACCTTAGGCTTTAGTCAAGCCCTACCATAGATCTTAAGGAGACCTTACAACTATAATAGTAAAAAGAAGGGATTTGTTACAATAGAATTAGACTCAATAAATATAAATCTTTCAGGCTTTGAGTCATCTTAGGCTTGTAGAGAAAAGCCTTTTTTTGAACAGTAGTATTTCTTCAAAAAGAGTTTGCTTGGAAGTATGAACTCTGCTGAATCTTGTGACTGGAAGGCTTCTATGCTCTTGAGTGATTAAGAGTTGAGAGATTTTGCACAAATGTTTGTATTTCTTCCTCATGAGTTAGCCTTCTTCTCAAGGAACTTTTTCGGCACTGCCATTACTGTTTTATTGATTTGAGTCGCAAAGTTAGGGTTTACAACCCAAACCTTCTCCTTATATATGTGTTTGGCATTTATAACGGTCGATAATAATAAAAAAATTATGTCAGAGAACTTTCTAGATAAGAGTGATTTGATGTTTACTTTAGGCACTATCATTATTTTGAACTTATGTAAATTCTTTTCTTCTTCTGTGGTGTTGGGTGCTAAGTTTTAATATTATGCTTCTATACTTAGAACTTATTTATTCTATGGCATCGTGTGTTGAGCTTTAACACAATGTTCTATACTTAGACCTTGTTCTTCTTTAGTGACATTCTATGTTGAGCTTTAACGCAATGCTTCTATACTTAGAACTACTTCTTCCGTGACACTGTGTCGAGCTTTAATACATCGCTTCTATTCTTAGACCTTGTTCTTCTTCAGTGACATTATGTGTTGAAATTTAATAAAACACTTCTATACTTAGCGTTGTTCTTGTTCTTCTAGGGTGATGTGGCATCTTGTGATGATCATTAACACGACGCTTTTGTACTTAGAACCTTTTTCTCTTATTTTGTCAAGGGTGATACTGTGTGTTTATACAATGACATTATGAGTGAACTCGACGCTATTGTATCTTCACATGATGCTTCTGTACTTAGATCATTTTTGAGAAATGGTTAAGTATTCTCTTGATCTTTACTATTCTCCTAACTCACTTAGATTGATTTATATTAATTTAAACTATGCTTACACAAATCAAGTCAGATAGACATTAAATATAAATGTATATATCATTAACCTAATGACTTCTTCTAATCTGGAACATTATGGGCACTGTTCCCAACAATCTCCCCATATCTTAAGATGTCAGCACCTAGTCAATGATATGCACTCTCATGATTAATCGTAAATAATAAGCATAGAAATAAAACTTAAGCTAGCAGTCACAATATACATAACAGAACATCCAAGATGTCATACATATAAATAAGTTCAAATGTCTACAAAAGATTTAACTCATTCATTTTCCCTTAGTCAATTAAACTAGTACATTTCAAACAATCTTCCTTTCCTCCTTTATAATCATTATCACCAGCAGCTTTTCTTCTTTGTCTCTCAAAGTAACTCAATGACTTAGGATAATATCTTGGAGGAGGAGGAGGTCTATATTGATTGCTTTTCCTGTTGTCCTATTTATTCTTGAGC
Organism: Platanthera guangdongensis; assembly: GCA_039583875.1. NCBI lineage: Eukaryota > Viridiplantae > Streptophyta > Magnoliopsida > Asparagales > Orchidaceae > Platanthera > Platanthera guangdongensis. The sequence continues at coordinate 118,170,234 of CM077148.1, read as the reverse complement.
TTTGTGCTTCTCCCATTGTACAAAACCGTAATATCTTGGGGGTACCTGTTAAATTTTCTCAACGTGGTCAGCAAGATAGCCCAAACGCCAAATTAATATCTTCGGAACTACCCAGTTCTCACGTTGAACCAGCGGAAAACCAAGGAACAAAGGTTAATCCCAACAAACAATGGAAGCACAAGCAGGTCTTTTATTCATTCACTTATTTACAACACAAGGCATACATAGCGAGACATGATTTCGCTAGTATAACAGTTGTAAACAGAAAGCACCAAAAACCAAGCCGGGCGGACAGCACCGGAGTCCGCCGAGACCGCCGAGGTCGCCGAAGTCGCCCGAGCTTAAACTGCAATCCGCCGAATAGCCACGGAGTCCGCCGAAGCCGCGAGGCCGTGCGGACACACCGTTATTCGTCTCCTTCTGAAGCTGAACCGAGGAACACCCCCTACCCGCCTGAAGCCGGCGGACAGGTTATTGAAGCTGGCAAAGATGAAACAGAGCTGACAAGCCGCAGAGCGACCTCCTGCTGAATCCGCAGAGACCGCACACTTCCAAGTACTTGACCGAAGTCACAGCCAAACTCCTGGCTCCTTGAAGCTACCCGCGCGACCTGCACACAGCAAACGTCAGCACTGAAACAATCCGCGCGGACAGACAAACTGAGACCGCAGCTCCTTGCCCAATCCAACTTACAGTTCACTAAAGTTACTGTAGACCTGCCAGGGGGGTCCTATTTATAGGCGAGGTGAGGAGTGTGGTCACCGCCCTAGAGATATGGACACCGCCCTAGCCCGCGCGATAGCAAAACACTGTCCACAGAGTCCGCAAGGACTTAGCCGGATACCAAGGAAAACCGACAGGAGCAAGGCAACATTGGCGAACCCTCTCCAGTCCGCATAAGCTATGCGGACAAGGCATCAGCCCGCAAAACTTCCGACCACTGCAGGACAACAACCCCCTTCAAAGGCTGTCCGCACCAACCCGAGGCAGTCTGCAAGACTCACACCTCAATCCGCCACAAGTCCACGACCAAAGGCAGATAGCAACAGTACGCCCGGTCACAACGGACTTGGCGGATACGACGGACACCGTGGTCTTGGCACAGAGTGTGACCAAGTCCAAAACCATCAAAGGCCAATGCGAGCATGGCGGACACAAACTCCCGTCCTCCAAACACCGTAGCACAGACCGCTAGCAGTCCGCAAGCTCCTCGCACTCCTGCCCAACGCAGCAACCATTCCCGGACTCCAAAACCAGTCCGCCAATGACCTCCACAGCAAAGAACCTGCTGTAACACCAGAGCTTGACAAGGCCTCAGCCAAGCTCTAAGCTCAGTCCGCAATAGCCCACACCGCGGACACATCAGTCCGCAAGCTTCCCGCGGACACGAGCCAAACCGCCTATCAGCACAAGCTTGCACCACGGCCACTGAGCAAGCACCAGTCCGCAAGCCTCTTTATCCGCAGATACCAGGCCGCACATTCCGCGGACTTTATGCAAATAACCCGCTCAGAAGACAGCCGACTTTTCACTAGAACTTCCACCAGGCCGCAAATAACAGTCCGCCCAGTCTGCCTAGTCGCCAAAACTGTCCGCCCAGGCCGCCCGGCCTGTCCCGTCAACCACTTCCAGTTCACAAATTTCAACACTCCCCCTTGAAGTGGGAAGTGGTGACCAAGCCCAGCAAGCTGCGCAAGCGTTCAAAGGGCCCCTTCGACAGTGGCTTCATGAAGATCTCAGCAAGATTATCTTCACTCCGAACATGCTCGACCAGCAGAGATCCTTCCAACACCTTCTCCCTGATGAAATGGTGATCAATCTCTATATGCTTGGTCCTGGCGTGACACACTGGATTGTTTACCAGCTTGAGAGCACTCTCATTGTCACCCCGGAGTAAAGTAGGCCCTTGCACTTCTTCATGAACATCCTCTATAAGCCTCCTCAACCAAACGACTTCCCGAGCATCCAAGGCCGAAGCCTTATACTCCGCCTCCGTGGTTGAAACCGACACCAAGTCCTGCTTCTTGCTACACCACGAGATGCTAGCTGAACCGCAAGTGAACACATAACCTGAAGTAGACCTCCGATCATCCGAATCACCGCCATAGTCAGCATCCGTGTACCCGAGCAACACAAACTCTGAGTCCCTTCTATAGAGGAGTCCCATGTCAGAAGAAGCCTTGACATACTTCAGAATTCCCTTTGCCGCCACTAGATGAGATTGCCTTGGTTCAGCCATATACCGACTTACTCGGCCAACAGCATAAGCAATGTCTGGCCTTGTAATCGTCAGGTAGATCAAGCTCCCAACAAGAGCCCTGAACACCAAGGGATCATGAAGAACCCTTCCCTCATCTCGTCGAAGCTTCAGCCCAGGTTCCAATGGAGTAGAGCACTTCTTCCCTTCGCCCATGCCGAACCACTTCACAATGCGATCAGCATATCCTTTCTGGCAAATGAGAACCCCGCACTCCTTCCTCTCCACTTCAAGACTGACAAAGTGATGCAACTCTCCCAAGTCTTTCATCTCGAAGCGTATAGCAAGCTCTGCCCTGAGCCTTGCTACTTCCCCCTCCGAGTTCCCTGTGATGATCATGTCATCAACATACAGCAGGACCAAGACTAGTAGCTCCCCCTTCTTCTTGACGAACAAGCTTGAATCCGAGTTAGAAGCAAGGTATCCACAGAATTGCAAGTACTCTGCAATCTTCCCATACCACGCTCTAGGAGCTTGCTTCAACCTATAGAGAGCCTTCCTGAGTTTACAGACATAGTCCGGATGCTTTTTAGAGACAAAACCAAGCGGCTGATCCATGAAGATGACCTTGTCAATCTCTCCGTAAAGAAAGGCATTCTTCACATCGAGTTGCCACAACCTCCATCCCTTGCTAGCACCCAAGGCGATCACCACTCTTACTGAAGTCATCTTCGCAACTGGACTGAATGTCTCCTCATAGTCTTCTCCATACTACTGTGAGAATCCTCTAGCGACCATGAGAGCTTTGAACCTATCAATGCTCCCATCAACCTTGTTCTTCAACTTGTACACCCACTTGCAAGTAACCGGAGTAATGCCATCAACCTTGGGCACAAGGTCCCAGGTTTCATTATTCTTCAGAGCATCAATCTCTTCCTTCATAGCACCTTCCCACTCCTTCACTCCAGTGGCCTCGTTAAAGTTTCCAGGCTCTCGCTCATCCAGAGGACCTGCAAAGAAGCAGGAGACAAAGCTCACTGCATTCCCATCACAGTACTGAGCCGGTGGCTTAACCACCCTCTTCGATCTTCGAAGGGTCGGCTCCTTGCTCACTTCTTCCGTTGCTTCTTCGGGCTCCACTCCTACCCGGGGCAAGCATTGAGTAGTGCTCCCCCTGATTCTTGAGCCAGAAGGCTCAGCCTCGAAGTTCGAAGCAACAGGAGCTGCTGGTGAAACAACAAGCTCCTCTTCCAAGCCTTCAGCAGCCACCACCGGTGCTTCATCAACCTTGCTACTTCCGGTTAGCTCCACCGAGCCACCTCCATATGACGTCAGCTCGTCAAAGACAACTTCTCTTGACACCATGAACTTCTTCGTCACAGGGTCCATGCATTTCCATCCCTTCTTCCGCTCATCGTAGCCAACAAAGACAAGTTTCCTTACCTTCGCATCCAGCTTTGTCCGTGAAGCATCCGGGACATGCACGTAGCAAGTTGAACCGAACACCCTAAGGTGTCTCACACTCGGCTTCTCCTTCAGCAACAGCTCAATAGGAGTCTTCATGTTGATAGGGCTGAGTGGCATCCGGTTGATAACATAAGCAGCACAAGACATCCCCTCCGCCCAAAAGGACCTTGGGATCTCTTTCGCATGAAGCCAGCATTTGCAGGTCTCCGTCAGATGACGGATCTTCCGCTCCACTACCCCATTTTGTTGTGGAGTGTGAGCACAAGTAAGCTCCCGTTGGATCCCGTGCTTCCTGCAGAAGTTAGAAAACTCGGAGGAGACAACCTCACCCCCGTTAACAGTTCTAAGCTTCTTAATTCGCAAGCCAAGCCGGCCTTCTACCAACTCCTTGAACTCCACAAACAAACGGAAGGCTTCCGACTTCTCCTTTAAGAAGTACACCCAAGTATACCTTGAGTAGTCATCAACCAAGACAAGCATGTATCTGCTTCCACCAAGGCTGGTAGTAACGGTCGGTCCCATCAGGTCACCATGAATACACTCCAATGGTTTCTTGCTTCTTGTTTGTGATTTATCAAACGGAAGGCGATGTGCCTTACCGTATTGACAGCCCGCGCAAACATGCCCGTCACCAAAGGAGGACAACTTAGGCAACTCCCTCACCAAACTTCTACTAGCCATCGTCTTCAGCTTGTCCATGCCAACATGCCCCAGCCTCTCACGCTAGATAACAGCGCTATCATTGGCCCTCATTCTATCAACATAAGCACTGGTGGAAAGAACAAACAAGTTCTTCACCCTCCTCCCAACATGAGCAACATCAGCCTTAACCGCTGATACGTTGCGAAGGAACCTCACGTCTGTTGGCCCAAACAGAACGTGATACCAAGCGTCCACCGCATTGGTCACCGAGAAGAGGTTCTTCTTCATGCCCGACACATAATACACACTCCTTAACATGAGTGGCCCCTGATCACTACCCAAAGACACGACCCCCTCTTTCTCTACTGCATAAACAGTATTATCAGCAGTGATAATAGCTTCATTACCTGAGTAAGCCTGCATGGAGGTGAACTTCGACTTGTCTCCGGTGAGGTTATGACCACACCTGGAGTTCACGATCCACTCGCTGTTGAAGTCCTTAGCAGACAAGGCCCGGACACAAGTGCCCGTCATAAAGGCTCCGCCCCATCCTGCTTCTTCACTTCTCGAGCAAGCTTCCTCCTTTCCCGCATCATGCCCAGGCTGCAGTTTGACCTTGTAGTCCCGCTTGAAGTTCCCTCGCTGATGACACCGGTAGCACTTCAAGTTCTTCTTCCAGTCCTTAGGAGCATTGCTCCTCTCCGGCTGATATGAAGTTGAAGTCTCCTTCTCAGCAACCACCTGCACCTTCTTCTTCTTCTTCCCTTCCCATCCTTTCTTCTTGCCTGAGAAGAGAGCTTCGCTGCCTTCCTGATTCAGATTCACTCCAGCCATCTGCCTTACCAAGCTCTCCTGCGATGCAAGCAGATTCTCCAGCTCCAGCAAAGACGGCTGAGTAGCCCACCCTTGAACAGATGTCACAAAGGCCACATACTCCTTCCGCAAGCCGCGGATAATGTGCCTTTTCATCTTCGCCTCAGAGATAGGCTCATCAGGATCCAGTGCCGACAGCTCAGCACACAAGCTCTTCATCTTTAAGAAGTACCTTGAGATGGAAAGGTCTCCCTGAGTTGCCCTGGCCAACTCATTCTCCAGGAACTGAAGCCGCACCACATTCTTCCTATTGAACAACTCATCAATGGTCGTCCAAATATCAGCAGCCGACTCACATCCAATGATATGATCAAACAGTTCCGGAGACACAGCCCTCTTCAGAATGAACTCCGCCTTAGCATTTGTTCTTCTCCAGAACCTGACCTGCTCAGCAGTACCGAACGCAGCAGTAACTTCCTGTCTGTCGTCACCACCGACGACTTCCCACAGCTCCTTGCCAAGAAGATAACTCTTCATGCACGACTTCCACTTCTTGTAGTTAGTCGGCGTTAAGAGTTCAATGCCAAGACCCCTTGCAAGACTCCCTTCCATTGCAACACCTGTTGGCAACCCTTCAGAAGCTCCGAGCAACAACACAGGTTGAACACCACTCAATCACTGAGTAACAACACTGGTTGACTTCCGCTCACGCAACTGAACCTCGCTTTGATACCATGTTAAATTTTCTCAACATGGTCAGCAAGATAGCCTAAACGCCAAATTAATATCTTCGGAACTACCCAGTTCTCACGTTGAAACAGCGGAAAACCAAGGAACAAAGGTTAATCCCAACAAACAATGGAAGTACAAGCAGGTCTTTTATTCATTCACTTCTTTACAACACGAGGCATACATAGCGAGACATGATTTCGCTAGTATAATAGCTGTAAATAGAAAGCACCAAAAACCAAGCCGGGCGGACAGCACCGGAGTCCGCTGAGACCGCCGAGGTCGCTGAGGTCGCCGAAGTCGCCCGAGCTTAAACTGTAATCCGCCGAATAGCCACAGAGTCCGCCGAAGCCGCGAGGCCGCGCGGACACACCGTTATTCGTCTCCTGCTGAAGCTGAACTGAGGAACACCCCCTACCCGCCTGAAGCCGGCGGACAGGTTATTGAAGCTGGCAAAGATGAAACAGAGCTGACAAGCCGCAGAGCGACCTCCTGCTGAATCCACAGAGACCGCACACTTCCAAGTACTTGACCGAAGTCACAGCCAAAATCCTGGCTCCTTGAAGCTACCCGCGCGACCTGCACACATCAAATGTCAGCACTGAAACAATCCGCACGGACAGACAAACTGAGACCGCAGCTCCTTGCCCAACCCAACTTACAGTTCACTCAAGTTACTGTAGACCTGCCAGGGGGGTCCTATTTATATGCGAGGTGAGGAGTGTGGTCACCGCCCTAGAGATAGAGACACCTCCCCAGCCCGCGCGATAGCAAAACACTATCCGCAGAGTCCACAAGGACATAGCCGGATACCAAGGAAAACCGCCAGGAGCAAGGCAACATTGGCGAACCCTCTCCAGTCCGCCCAAGCTATGCAGATAAGGCATCAGCCCGCAAAACTTCCGACCACTGTAGGACAGCAACCCCCTTCAAAGGCAGTCCGCACCAACCCGAGGCAGTCTGCAAGACTCACACCTCAATCCGCCACAAGTCCACGACCAAAGGCAGATAGCAACAGTCCGCCCGGTCACAGCGGACTTGGCAGATACGGTGGACACCATGGTCTTGGCACAGAGTGTGACCAAGTCCAAAACCATCAAAGGCCAATGCGAGCATGGCGGACACAAACTCTCGTCCGCCAAACACCATTGCACAGACCGCCAGCAGTCCGCAAGCTCCTCGCACTCCTGCCCAATGCAGCAACCATTCTCGGACTCCAAAACCAGTCCGCCAACGACCTCCACAGCAAAGCACCTGCTGTAACACCAGAGCTCGACAAGGCCTCAGCCAAGCTCTAAGCTCAGTCCGCAATAACCCACACAGCGGACACATCAGTCCGCAAGCTTCCCGTGAACACGAGCCAAACCGCCTATCAGCACAAGCTTGCACCACGGCCACTGAGCAAGCACCAGTCCGCAAGCCTCTTTATCCGCAGATACCAGGCCGCACAGTCCGCGGACTTTATGCAAACAACCCGCTCAGAAGACAACCGGCTTTTCACTAGACCTTCCACCAGGCCGCACATCACAGTCCGCCCAGTCTGCCTAGTCCGCCAAAACTGTCCGCCCAGGCTGCCCGGCCTGTCCCGTCAACCACTTCCACTTCACAAATTTCAACAGTACCAAAACCCTCCCAAGTTTACAATATTATGATTTTAGACTTTGGGCTCCACTATTCATACATTGTGCCATTCTGAATTTATTCTATCCTTTCATGCCTTGACATCATCTCATCAGAAGTTATAGATACCTTTCTCTTGTGAGACGATTTAGTAATATGAGGGCTGAGCTCTTGTACATAATCTGGCACGTCTGCGGGATCAGCATGATTTATAAGGGTAATTCCAATACTTCTCTCAAAATATTGGAGGTCCAAATAACATGATTAGCCCTGAACTTTATTATTAATATTTCCCCCTTGATGACTTCTTCAGATACATGTTGCTTCAGGTTCTCTTGAAGATCTATAATTTTATCTTTTAGCATGTTGAATCCACCAGTGAGATGATTCTTTGTTTCAAGTAGATGATAATCCAGTAGCTGACTACAGTAATCTACACTTTCCAGAATATTGATTCTGCGCTCTATCATTAGGTTGGCTGTGGATTGGAAAGCATTTTGTTGGTTTCCATAAGTGACCTTTTGATTTTCAATGATGTCACCAAGTTCTTATTAAGTAAGTGCCAATTCCTTTACAATGTTATCCATTGGAGCATGCGTTCCATGATTCTTGATTTACTAATAACAAATCTCGTTTGTATTTGATTATCATGTGTTCATGATATGCAGACATAACAGGCCTAACAATCAAATCATTTTTGGTTTGGATTCGGGAATGCAAAAAGACATTAAGGTGATATCGCCTGACAATATCTAGTACTGCCAGCAGGCGATAGCTCGCGGAACAGTTACTGCATGATCTCCACGGTGTTTAGTTAAATTTGATATCGACCGACGATATCGATATCGCTTAGGAGATAGCACATGATTGTCCACAACCGGATCATCATGCAGAAGCTTCAGAATCATGGGACACATGGCAGCTGAATAAGATATCGCCGTCATGAGATACCTAGTATCACCAGCGATAGCGCCAATGTATATATTTGGCTCATTTTTTGGGGGATATCATGACTTTCATATTCTGGAGTGTCCCTTCCTGTAAAACCTTTCCAGAGAGCTCCAACATCCAGAAAAAGTCCATCTTCCCAAGAAGGTTCAAGAGTAAGAAAGTGACGACTCGTACACGACATCTCAAGCAACCTTGGCAAGGAATCGTCGGCATCTTCTACATTTCATTTGGAGAGAGTTTTCATTCTGAAAGTTATTCTTCGTAATTCTTCATTTCATCATTGAAATTGATAAAGAAAACCACCGCCTTGTGCATGGCGTCTAAGTCCTTATGTGTCTTAGGAGAAAATCGCTGCCTTGTGTGTGGAGTATAGGTCCTTATGTGACTTAGGGAGTTTTTGCCTCCTTGTCTACTGCATCTAGATCGTGGTGAGGTCTAGGTGAGGCTAGTAGCAAGATCTAGAGAGAGATACACCATAGCTGACTGGTTCTCGGTAGAAGAAGCGGTGAAATTAAAAGGAGTTTATTTTTCATAGTCTTGATCTCTAGCTTCATAGAGAATCGTTGTACTTTATTTATAACACTTTTTTAAATAAACTATAGCCATTTGTCTTATTCTGATTTACAAAGTATTTACGGTTGATTAAGAAAAATTTACTTTTGATTTCTGCAATTATTTCATCCAGGAAAATATACTAAGAGAAAAAATAGTGTTAACCCTTATTCACCCCCTCTATGGGCGCCCTCACGATCCAACACTTGGTATCAAAGGAATGTTACTCTAAAATGGTTTCATCACCAGGAGTAATGGCGCATAACGATCATACATTTTCTGAGGGGCAAGGGATTAGTATACCTGCCTTGTTAACAGTCACAGATTATAACTATTGGAAAACTTGAATGAGATGTTTTCTAATTGTATTAGATATTAAAGTATGGGGTATGATAGAACAATACTACACTCCACCTACAATGGTAGTTTGAAGTGTCATTATATAAAAACCTAAGGACAAATGGGATGACATTGACAAATTAAGATGAAAAAATAACGCTGAGGCAATGAACGCTTTATTTTTTGTGTTAGGGAGAACTGATTTTAATCGAGTGTGTGTATGTGAAACTGCGTATAATATTTGCAATTTACTTGAAGTTACTCATGAAGGTACATCACAGGTGAATGACTCAAAGCTGTTCCTGTTAGTGTCAGAATTTGAAAAGTTCATGATGGAGGTTGATGAAGACATAGACTCCATGTACACGAGATTCAACAAAATTGTGAATGACTCTAAGATTCTTGGAAAGAGTTTTTCAAATGGTGATTTAGTGCGGAAGATTCTTAGATCACTTCCCCCGAAGTTCAATCCAAAAATGACTGTCATCTCGGAGTCACACGATCTAAAAACTCTTCAAATTGAGAATCTCATAGGAAATCTGAAAACTCATGAGGTGGAACTAAGGTTTCAACAAAAAGAGTTTAATTTGATGCCAAGAAAGAAAGCGTTGGCGTAGAAATCCAAGAAGGAAGTGGAAAGTGAATCTGATGAGAATGCCGAGGAAGATGAGGAGAGCTTGTTCGTTAAGAAGTTAAAGAGATTTATGAGAAACCATGAAAGAAGAAATTCTTTCAGAAAGTTTTTCAACAAGAAAAAATCTCGGTACAAGAAAGGAAAAGCAAAAGATGATGTAGACGATGATGAAGAGCGTCCAGCACCTGAGTTTTGCGACTGCAAAAGAATCAGATATATCAAGAGTAAGTACCCAAAATACCTAAAAGAGCTGAAAGAGAAGAGGCACAAAAAGAATGATAAGAAAAAATTTCTTAAGACCGAAACCTGGGATGAAGTCACATTTCAGGAGTCGAGTGGATCAAGTTCAGAAGCTGATAAGGAAGCCCACATGTGCATGATGGGAAAGTGCATCTCACCATCCGATGACAAGTGCAGTGTCTAGAGCAACACTGAGGTGTATTGGTAGGATAACAAAAAGGAAGACATGAGGTACTTGGACTCAGGATGTTCAAAGCACATGATGGAAAACAAGTCAAAGTTCCTTAGCCTGGAAATGAAGAAAGGAGGAATAGTTACTTTTGGCGACAGCAGTAAAGGAAGGATCATTGGCACTGGAGTAGTAGGTAATGATTTTACTATATGAAATGTTTTGTATGTGAAAGGTTTAAAACACTATTTGATTTCAATAAGTCAGTTATGTGGTATAGGTCTAAATGTTTTATTTGACTCTTCCACAAATCTTTGCAAAATGTTTGATTCCAAAACAAATGACATTATTCTTACTGATCCTAGGTCTCAAAATGTCTATATGATAAAGTTTCATAATTTATCACCTTCGTCTTTAAAATATTTTATGTCTAAAAATGAGGAGTTAGATTTATGGCATAGGCGACTTACACATTCTAGTGCCAAGTTAATTTATAATTATCAAAAGATAAATTAATTAAAGGTTTACAATTTTAATTGGAAGTTTTTCTTCTTTATGTTCACCATGTCGAAAAGAAAAATTTTCAAAGTTCTAATTCAAAAGAAGAAAATGTTATTTCTACTACTAGATCTTTACAATTGATTCATATGGATTTGTTTGGTCCAATTACTACACAAAGTGTAGGAGGTAGAAAATACACTTTTGTTATGATTGATGATTATTCTCATTTTTGTTGAACAAATTTCTTAACGTCAAATCTGATGTATTCTTAGAATTTACTAAATTATGTATACATATTCAAAATGAACATGACTTAGAAATAAAATGCATTCATTTAGATCATGGAGGTGAATTTGATAATGATAGGTTTGTCTCTTTTTATAATGAGTTAGGAAATAAATATGAAATTTCCGCTCCTCACACACCACAACAAAATGATGTGGTCAAGAGGAAAAATAGGACCCTTTAAGAACTAGCTCGTACTATGTTGTCTGAATACAAATTACCTAGATCATTTTGGGCTGAAGCCATAAATACTGCATGCTATGTTATTAATCATGTTATGCTTCGACTGTTTTTGAAATTAGCACCTTATGAATTATATTTTCAAAAGAAACTGAATGTATCTTATTTTAATGTTTTTATTGTAAATGTTTCATTTTGAACACTAAGGACACATTAGGAAAATTTGATGAAAAATGTGATGAAGCCATATTTATTGGTTATTCTTCAACTAGTAAAGCTTAAAGTCTATAATAAGAGGATAAAATTAGTTGAAGAATCAATTCATGTTAAATTTGATGAACTTCTCTCTTATATAGAAACTAATCCTACGGGTAATGATGAAGAACCACTTTTCCCACTAAAGTCAGATGATGATAAAATACTTGGAGATCAAAAAAAAGATAAAGAAAAAAAAGAAGTGAAAGAATATGTGCCTCCAAGTGAACTAAGATTTTCAAAAGATCATCCACAAAATTTGGTCAATAGAGAACCATCAAGAGAGGTAAGTACTCGTTCTTCGTTACATGATTTGTTTTTAAACCTCTGTTTTATTTCCAATATAGAACCAAAAGATGTTTCAACCGCTTTAAATGTCGAATATTGGTTTTTAACTATGGTAGATGAACTTAGTCAATTTAAACGTAATAAGATTTAGAATCTTATAGAAAGACCTTCTGATCATCCTATTGTAGGAGTTAAGTGGATATTTAAGAATAAATTAGATAGTGAGCCTAGGATCACTAGAAACAAAGCTAGACTTATAACAAAAAGTTATGCTCAAATTGAAGGAGTATATTTTGATGAGACTTTTGCACCCGTAGCACATTTAGAAGCAGTTAGAATTTTTCTTGCATTTGCTAGTTTTAAAAGATTTAAATTATTTCAAATGGATGTAAAAACTACTTTTCTTAACGGGTATATTAAGGAAGAGCTTTATGTAGAACAACCTCCAGTCTTTGTTCATGTAAAATTTCCTGATCCTGTATACAAGTTAGAAAAGGCCCTTTATGGTTTAAAGCAAGCACCACGAGCATGGTGTGATAGATTAACTTTATATTTATAAAAGAATAATTACAAAATGAGTATTGTTGATTATACACTCTTCATTATGCATGTTCATAATGATTTAGTAGTTTTACAAATTTATATTGATGACATTATTTTTGGAGACACTAATGAAGAGTTATGTAATGCTGTAGTAAGAATTATGAAAGATGAATTTGAAATGAACATGGTATAAGAACTTACTTATTTTTGTTTGTCAATTTAAATATTTCCACGATGTTTTAAAAAGATTTGGATTTGAAAATCTAAAATAAGCTAATACTCTTATGAGTGTTTCTTTAAAATTAGGAAAAGATGAAAGTGGAATATCTATTGATCAGCCATTATATAGTGGGATGATAGGATAACTTTTATATTTAACCGCATCTATACTTGATATTATGTTTGTAGTTTGTTTATGTGCTAGATTTCAGGCTAATCGTAAAGAATCACATTTAAATGCGGTTAAACATATATTTTGATATCTTATTAGTACTTCTAGAATAGGTTTGTGGTATCCACATAATGATACTTTCATTTTACAAGGTTATTATGATTTAAATTATGCTGGATGTTCTTTAGATCGTAAGAGCACTCGTGAAACTTGTCACTTTCAAAGCCCATCACTTGTTTCATGGTCGAGTAGGAAACATAATTTTGTTGCCCTATCCACCACCAAGGTCGAATACGTTGCACTAGGTTGCTGTTGTGCACAAGTTTTTTGGATGAATTAAACATTAGAAGACTTTGGAATAATTCAAGAAACCATAGAGTTAAGGTGCAATAATAAAAGTGCAATTGATTTAACTAACAACACAATTCATCACTCTAGATCTAAACATATAGATATTCGCCATCATTTCATTAGAGATCACATAAAATAAAATTCAATAAAGGTTAATTTTATCAAAACAGATTCACAGCTTGTAGACATTTTCACAAAACCACTTCCAGATTCCCAATTTTCAATACTGAGACTAGAATTAGGAATTCTAGACATTTCAAGGTGATGAATTAACATAAATATTATGACAAAAAAATTTTAATTAAAAATCAACAAAAAATTAAGATTAAAATAACAAACATATTAAATCATAATTGTATTGAACTAAACTCGGAAATGTCACATCATAGTCTATTAAAATTATTACAATACTTATTTACATAGAAAATGGGAAATAAACTGAAATACACTATCGCCTGGCGATATCTTCCCGAAGTCAAATTTCTGCCCAAAATCATCACAAGGCTCTGATATCCCCAACACTGGTTTCATCCTAGTCTTCAGTCGAGCTCTGACCGCTGCTCCTTGTTTGGCAAGGTCAGCTCATTGATTATCATGGAGGCTCCACGACCGGATTTTCACCTCTGCTGGAGTTTGCTTTAGCTTGAGACTCTTTGTCGGAAACTTGATAAATTTTTGTATTCTAGTATGGTATTTTTTCACCTCTCTCTTATGCTTCTCGAATGACTCTCACAAGTAATCTAATCCTTATCGTAGGGATCCACCTCTTGGTAGTGGTGGATTTCTAATGGTTGATGAAGGTTCACTACTCCGTATGGATCCCCCTCGTGACAAACTAGTACTAGTATGTGTGGTACCTGTATAAAAAACCATAGGTGCACAAACATCAAAGTAAAACTCCTGGTCGATCCAATTGTATTTCTTATATAATATTTGTTGGATGATAGCACCTAATGGTAGTGTGTTGAGTTTTCTCAACATAGGATTTTTCATTCTATATGTGTAACAGATAATAGACAAAAATCAAGTTTGCCATATTAAATGGCTCCCTCTCCAGGATCATATGTGTCACATAACTTAATTGAGCCATTATTTTTCTTGTGTCCCTGGATTTGAGCATAATAGTATGCCTCAAAATTTCTTGGACTAAACGTGCATCCGAGGTGAGTGTGGTCGTGGACTGGATTAGGTTTTTCATAGAATTTCCATGTAAAGCCATGTTCAAAAGAGTGCAATCTCTATCTTTCTTATAGTTTTCAACTACATCCAGTATGTATTCCCGCTCTATCAAACCAAACTCATCTCTTAAATCATGATGTGTTATTTCAGCTGTTTGCCCTTGTATTTTTAATCTCACTCCCCCATCCAATTCAGTCAAGTTAGGATCTCTTAAATGATTATAGAATTCTCTAATTAAAACTGATGAGAACATGTCTGGAAGTATAACATACATTATACCTGCCATTGCTAGTGGATCATGTATGTGTGCATGAAGAACTTGATCGAATTCAATAACTTCCCCACTCCGATGTTTGCATTCTCAATTTTAGGAAATGTTTGATAAGCGGATTGCGTACCACTGCTTGTGCTTCTCCCGGCTTTAGAACTTGAAGCCATTCCTGAAAATAGTAACAAAACCTGATTTTAGACACTACCACGATATCGCCGGGCGATATCTAAAATCGTTCAATTCACCGTTTAAACATACACTTCCTAAAATCAACATCTTTACTTACTAGATATCGCACATAGATCAATTCTTGACGATTTGTCTTAACAAATTTTACAAAAAATACATAAACTACTATTCATCATCTTCTTCCCTAAAAAATTCATTTTTAAGCAATCACTTATGAAAAGGCTAGATCTTTGTTTTTATGTACTTCATATTACTAGATCTATGTTTACACTTCATCTATCACATGGATCTATGCCCTCTTCGCTAAAAAAATATATAATTTTCAAACTCATGCCTAATTCTAGAAAAATCAACCTCAAATCTGATAATATATGATAATCAAATTTGCATATGCGAATTGTAGGTGTTATACCATAATTACTAGACTCTCATAAACTGTTACTTTATTCTTATTTTCATTGCACAATGCAAATTTGATCATATATTATCGCACAAGTGAATTCGGAGTCCTTTGTCAAGCCAAAATAAAAAGATATTGTTATTTCAAAAATATTAAAAATAAATAAATCAACATCTCTATTGATTTAATTAAAAAAAGGTTGATAAGGAACCTCCACCAAACACTACTCACTCTCTTGATAAGTATTCATAAGCATTATGAGGTAGAGCACCTTAGAAAGAATTATAAAGTGTCTTGTATAATTAACATATGACTATTCATTCAGTCTCTATGCTATGAATTCTTGGATACAAGTACGACTCTTTATGTATATTTCTATGTTATGATTTTACATTTCACTCGTTCATGTACGTTTTAAGTTTATACATGTGTTTTACATGTAACTCTCACTTGTACACTATATTATCATATATAACATTTAATCTCATGAGAATTGGACCGAAAACAATTCTACTTCTTTTGTTCGCTAGTGTATGTGACTGTGATATAACTTGATGAATTTAACAATGTTAGTGTTCACTCACACTCATCGTTTCTATACATTGTTTCACATGTTCTACACTTGATTTTTAATTTTTGATTTTTCCTATTTTGCTTCCGCATACACTCTCAACTTTACCATTTTCTCTTATTTTCATAACGTGTTCCGTTCTAACATTTCTTTTGATAATACCAAAAGGGGGAGAAAATTCTGAGAAACCATTCATTAAGTTTACTTTAATTTCATTAAGTTGACTTTAAACTACCTAGTTAGGTTATGAAAATAAAAAAATTACATTTTTGCTTGCATCTATTTAGGGGGAGTACAGATGTAGGGGGAGAGTAACATCCAAGCGGAGTCTGTGCACATACAAATGCTTAGTCATGCTCATCACATTTTTAACACTTTATAGGTCATTCATGATTTCGTTCTAAGTGGATTTGTTATCATCAAAAGGGGGAGATTGTTGGAGCATGCATTCCACGCTTCTTGGTTTGCTAATAACAGATCTCATTTATATTTTATTATCGTGTGTTGATGATGTGCAGATATAACAAGTCTAACACTCAAATCATTTTAGGTTTGGATTCAGGATTGCAAAGAAACATTAAGGTGATATCGCCTGGCGATATTTAGTATCGCCAGAAGGTGATAGCTCGCAGAACAATTACCGTATGATCTCCATAGCATTTAGTTAAATTTGATATCACCAAGGCGATAGCGTATGATTGACCACATCCGGATCATTACACAGAAGCTTCAAAATCATGGGACACATGGAAGCCGGATAAGATATCACTGGTAGGAAATTCCCAGTATCACCGGCGATAGCACCAAAGTATATATTTGGCTCATTTTTCTATGGAGATCATGACTTCATATTCTGGAGTGTTCCTTCTCGTCCAACCTTTTCAGAGAGCTCCAGCATCCAGAAAAACTCCATCTTACCAAGAAGGTTCAAGAGCGAAAAAGCGATGACTCGTACGCGACATCTCAAGAATCCTTGGTAAGGAATCATCGACATCTTCAACTTTTCATTAGTGGGAGTTTTCATTCTGAAAAATATTCTTCATAATTCTTCATTTCATCATTGTAATCAATAGAGGAAATCACCGCCTTGTGTGTGGCATCTAAGTCCTTGTGTGGCTTAGGAGAAAATCGCCGCCTTGTGTGTGGCATCTAGGTGCTTGTGTGACTTAGGGCATTTCCATAGCATTGTGTGCTGCATCTAGATCGTGGTGAGATCTAGGGTGAGGCTAGTAGTAATATCTAGGGAGAGATACGCTATAGCCGGCCGGTTCTTGGTAGAAGGATCAGTGAAATAAAAAGGAGTTTATTTTTCATAGCCTCGATCTCTAGGTTTATAGAGAATATTTATACTTTATTTGTAACACTTTTTAAATAAACTATAGTCATTTGTGTTCTTCTGATTTACTAAGTGTTCATCGTTGATTAAAAAAATTGTTTTTGATTTCTGTAATTATTTCATATAGAAAAATAGACTAAGAGAAAAATTAGCGTTAACCCTTATTCACCCCCTCTAGGGGCACCTCACGATCTAGCATTATCTACTACTGGGATTGCTATCATGAAGAAGTTGAAGGTATTTTATTAGCAGATTAATTTCAAACCCGAGCCATCAGTCTCATTTGATAAGTATCTTCTAAGATCTCTTACTGCACTATCTACATACTATTCAATTTATCTCCTTTGCTCATCCAAGAGATCCTTTATCTAATTGATCATAGAACCTGAAGATTCCTCAGGAATGTGTCCTTTGGAGGAGTTGGGAATTTCTGCTTCCTGCTCAGTTTTCCTCCTTAAATCTTCCATCAACTCCAATACATCTGCCTCTTCATATATTGAGTCTGGAGAGGCAAGTGTCTTCTCAACTACTATATTGTCACTTTCTTCAGTACTGACTTCAACTTCAAATGGGATGATCTAACACACAAATTATCTACTAGATCCACAATCATAGGCATTTCACCCAGGCTTCCCTTCTTCACAGCACCATCTCCATCATTCTTCTCAGCAATATCTACCAGGTCATTTTGAACTGACTACCCAGTGTGGGTGTTGTCTTCAACACCTAGAATTAAATTCATCATTTCAATCATTTGAGCAGGGAGCTCAAGTTATAGCTCTCCTCAAATTCAGCAAGATGTTTCTTCTTCTTCCCAGACTCTTGGGCTAAGTATAGTTTTAGAGACTTACCCTCATTATCATAATCAATGGTTTTCAAAGTTTTTGTCTTTGAGTTGACTCCCCAAGAATCTAAGTATTTGTATGCTCTAATACTTCAATCTCCTTCTTTAACTCCCCCTGAGTTATAGCACTCCTTCCAACTTCACCTCTTACCTCTAGAACACTTTCACCAAATTAATGTTTAAATAGTAGGTTCTCTGACTGATCCTTCTTGAGCTCCCTCATCCATGACAGTAGGCTTATTACATCTGTCTTCATTGATAGGGAAGTTGAGATATAGAATAACTACATGAATGATTTCTGTGAGATTGATGTCTTCAAGAACTGTCTCATCCATAATATTTGTCTCAATTAATAACATCACTTTAGTATCCATGTTCTCACTACTTGATAAAGATACTTGGATAGTGAAATATCTCCGCTCAACCTCCTCCTCAGAGCTTGTTGAAATTTTATCATCACCATGCTCAATACTATCAGAGGATCCCTCTTCTTCAAATCCTTCAGATTCTACTTTCCTTTTCCATTTCTCTTCTTTCTTCTCCACTAGGTGTTTTGTTAGTACATTCTCCAATCTTTCTAGGATTTTGATATCTATTTTCTTCATGTGGTGGAGTTTGACTCCCAACTTCTTGTTGAGCTTTTCTGGTATTGAATTTACATGTATAAAGATATGTTCCTACCATAGTTTGGTATGTTCAAAATTTCCTGAATTTTAATGAACAACAACCTTGCCCAGTGAGTTTTCTTGACCAGAATTTTCCTTGCCATTATTTCAACCATACTTTTGGAAATCATGTTATGTGAACCAGTTTTGCACAAAAAAACCTTACCAACATTGTCATCTAGCAACTTTCCTTTCTGATTGAAGTGTTTCCACTTAATAAAACCATATATCTGATCAATGTCCAAACCAAATTAGTGCACTATTGATATCCTATTCATACACTTCTTCATTTTTTCATCTTCACTAAACATAGGCAGGTGCAAGGCCTTGGCTAATCTCTTAGAATGAACTTGCAATTTGGTTTCACCAATCTTTGTCTTTATACTTTTCCCAAATGAGCTTAGCCTAGCATTAGTGAAGAATTATATTACTTCACTTTTTATTATCAAGGTAGGATCTGAGAGAAAATATCCAAGGTCAATGGCATTAAGCAATCTAATAATTATCTGGATGTCTTCACTTGTGTCCTTGAATCTATTCCGAATAACTTAGCATCCCACATTGAAGGAATCCTCACCTTTCTTTGGAGTGATTGACAAAAATGATAAGGAACAAAGAAGTAGTCTTCACATGTACTAGGGCTTAGCATATAGACGATTTAGGGAAAATGAAGGCTCAATCTTATTCTAAACACTTGACCTATTTATAGTTTATTCTATCTCAAAATATAAGCGCGTACCTAGAGGAGCAATCGATTTTTATCCAAGGGCTGAGATGAATTGATCTAGTGAAATTTATTTAGCACTATAGTAATCATAATGTCCTGTTGTCACATTACAATAAAAGTGAAAATGACACCACAAACGTTTTTTGTGCGACTTTCCCAAGTGCTTCCTGCATGCATTGTTAGTATCCTAGAATCTACTATTTGTAGACATAATTATCATAAATGTATCAATGATATCTGACTTCCTTCCTAGATTTTTAGTTGAAATAAGACCAAAGAGATCCATGTACCATAAGTCCAGGCACATGGTAGAATCTTTTTGAACTCTGCCCTTAGTGGCAGCCCTGGTTTGCTTGCCCATCTCGCATGCATGGCATGGACCTTCTTTAATGTACTTTAGATAAGGTTTATTTCTACTTGCATCTTCAGAGAATACTTTGCTACATGACTTGTAGTTTAAGTGTACTAATCTCTCATGCCATTGAGTACAATGTAATTCTTTCTCAATAGCTACAAGCCAATTAGCCATAAAGGAATACGAACAAGTAAAATTTACACAGTAGATATTTCCGCTCTTTGTGCTTACGAGAATTATCTCCAGGTCAATTAACCTTTTTATTAGGCACATATTCTTATGGAATTCAATGACATAGCCCAAGTCATAAGGTTGACTTATGCTTATGAGATTATGTTATAACACTTTTATATAAGCTGCCTTTGTAATTGAGACTATGCCATTGATGCTCATACCTTAGCCTCTTGATACTCCTCTATCTGATATGCCAAAGATGACTTTGGGTCCATTTTTCAGTAGAGTATAGTCCTTCAGATGGATTCTTTGTTCTAGTCAGGTGTCTAGAATATCCACTGTCCAAGTATGATTTTGACATTTGATTGGTCTTTTGGACATATACCTACAAAAGGAAGTTAATTTACCTTAGATGCCCAATTAAACTTCGGTCCTTGGTTCTTGTTAGCCTTAACAAATGAATACTGTCCAGAAAAATTAATAACAAATTTAATAGTCTTTTCTTGAGGCACCGTTGGGTTGTACCAACAGTCCAAAGTAAAGTAACCTATTTTGCTCCAGCACCAACACTCATTCTTACTGTACCTCCTCTTCTGAATTAATTTTCATTTAGAGTAGGTAGGATTAGGTTCAGAAGAACAAGCTTGGGCATTTTTCTCATTTATCTGGCTAATGTTGAGGTTATGTGCATGATGATAAGTGGGCTGCATAGCCATATGGTTTTCTTAGGGAGAGACCTTTGAGGAATGCCCTTTTCCTTGTCCATGAGTGTTGGTGTTGCTGTACCAAACAAAAATGACCCATAATGTTTCATTTGGAGGTCCTCATGGGGTTCCTTAAATGCACTCAACCCAATATCTTTTATTCCTCTCTAGTGAGGTGCATTATCAACCCCACTGGAGGACAATCCATTCTTCCAAAGCCTGTACATAATCTCTTGGTCATAACTATTTAATTGTAGGAATACCTTATGGAATTTGGTTGATTGCATTTATGCTTTCCCTTTATTACTATCCTTCACTCTACCTTTTTAGTATACCCTACACCACCTCTATATGTTGTAGAGATGATGTCAAAGATTGGTAGTATGGTTTATGGTTTGGATAACCTAGCCACAAGTTTCTTTTCATTAAGAAGCTTCTACTCAAAATCCTTGAACATCTTGTTCTTCTATCTAATATATCCAAAATAGATTAGAGGTATTACCCCCAACTTGCTTATCTCCTTACTCATTTGAGTTAGCCTTTTATCATTCTCAGCAAATTCATAATTAGTAACTCTGAAGACACCCACAGAGTCATTATCAGATAGTGTTAGGGGTGCCCTGATGCACACCCTTGCGGGAGGAAAATCAACCAGATCCTCTTCTCCTGACAATGCAATGGGCCAAATATTGGCCCCTTCTTCTATCTCAAATAAATTTGAATCACTTTCACTGAAACCCTTGGGCTTCTTGGCTATAAAGCTCGTTTCTTGCTTATTTTTCTTATAGTTTTTATTCTCATCAAATCTCTTCCCTTCCTTTCTCTTGACTGGACAGTCAGCAATGATATGTCTAAAACTATTGCAACAATAACAAATAATGTCAGTACTAATCTATTTGTTCTATTTTGAATCATACCTATCCTTCTTAGAAGTTCGCTTTGGCCTTTTACTATAGATTCAGAATCTTCCTCATCATTAGATGATGAGCATGCATCTAACTCAACACCACTTTCATAGTCAGATTCAGATATAGATAAAGATGCTTTAATGCATACCTTATCAGGATGAGAGTCATCCTGATCTTCCTCATCAGTCATTGCCATGAGGTCACCACATTCTTCTTCTTCTTCAGAATCACTATTAGACGGTGTTAGGGGTGCCCTGATGCACACCCTTGCGGGCGGAAAATCAACTAGATCCTCTTCTTCTGATAATGAAATGGGCCTAACGTAGGCCCCTTCTTATATCTCAGATAAATTTGATTCACTTTCACTCAAACCCTTGGGCTTCTTGCTACGAAGCTCTTTTCTTGCCTCATTTTCTTATAGTTTTTATTCTCCTTAAAGCTCTTCCATTCCTTTCTCTTGACTGTACAGTCAGCAATGACATGTCTGTTGGATCTTATGATACCCTTAAGTGGGGGTGAATAAGGGTTGATAAAATTTATTTCTTAATCTTAATTTACTTGATGAAATAATTAAAGAAATCAAAACAAATTTTTCATAATAAAATTAAACACTTAGAAATAAATAAGAACAGAAATGATAATCTTTTATTCCATACGTGATAAACCAATATACATGATATCTCTATGAAGCTAGAGATTAAGGCTTATGAAAAATATAGTTAACTTTTGATTTCGCTGGTCCTTCTACCAAGATCCGGCAGGCTAAAGCGTATCTCTCCCTAGATCTTGCTACATGCCTCCACTAGATCTAACCACGATTTAGACACTACACATAAGGCAGTGATTACTCCCTAAGCCGCATAAGGACTTGGACGCCACACACAAGGCGATGATTTTACCCTAAGCCACCCAAGGACCTAGATGCCATGCACAAGGCGGCGATTTCCGCCTAAGCCACGCAAGGACTTAGACGCCACGCACAATGCGGCAATTTATCTACCGATTACAAAGATGATAAGATAAGTTACAAAATAGAAATTCAGAATAAAAACTCCCTCAAAATGAAGCTCTGAAAGATGACGTAGAATCCTTGTAAGGATTGCCTGAGATGCTGAACACGAACCGTCTCTTCTTCTCTCTTGAACGTTCTTGGGAAAATGAGAGTTTTCTAAAGGCTGGAGATCTCTGGATCAGTTGCACGGGAAGGTACACTCCAAATTCTGCAATCCTTGATCTCCACGGAAAAATGAATCACTTTTATATATTATCGATATCGCCCGGCGACACTGGCTATCGCCAATCGGCGATATACTATCTAGCTGCCACGTGTCCCACGATTCTGAGGTTTCCGCGGGATGATTCGATCGTGGAGCTATCGCCGAGTGATAGTGGCTATCGCCTGGAGATATCTCCTTTTCACTTTTGGCATTAGAACTATTACCAGAGTATAGATGACTTCGATCTTATTCCGGAATGGGGTGGCACGTTCCGTAACTCCTCCCGTATTGAAAGTTATGGCCGTTTGAAGTTTAGCACAAAAAACTCATCATTTTTTTTCTAAGTGTACACACCCTTGGATCATGCCCAAGACTGAGGCCTTGTCTCCTCATTCAACCTGTACAACCTACACACTATAAAAACATAGAAGAGCAGATCAAGTACATCACGATATTTGTTATTCTCAAACCAAGAGATGTGAAATGCATGCTCTAACAATCTCCCCCTTTTAATAATGACAAATACCTATATGAGAAATTCATGAGTTTAAGACAATTTATGTTTATAGGTTAGTGTGGAAAAATATATGCATGAATAATAAGTTTATGACATGCTAATAAAGCAAAACGTACTCTTCTTATATGAAGGCTCCCCTTGCATAAGTGTTCCATATATACTTTGCTCCCCCTAAATATCAAATCCACTAGATTTCTCTGTTTATTCTCCCCCTTTTGTTATTAGAAGAAGTGGTTAGGGATGAATATATACCTTTTAAGATTGATTAGGGATAACTTATTGGAAGAATAACCATGATCGAGCAATAGGATAATATATGCACTTGTTCTATAATTACTCCTGCTACATAAATATTTCCTATGAAATTTACAATGTACTCCCTCTAAAATTTTTAAGTTCTTGCAAGTTATTCTCCCCTTTCGATTGTATCAAAAAGGGATAGAATTGAGTGTATACCACTTGTTAAAAATAAGCATGGTGGAACCTAAAGTAGTAAAGAACATAGAAGAAATGACAGTGCAAACATTTTTATTTCAAGATACCACTTGTTAAAAAAGAAATCATGAGTAAGCGAAAGTAGTAATCATATCGGAAAGTATAATAAGCATTCTTAAAAATAAGCATCTTTTTAGAAATAGAGAATATATAAAAGCTAATGAGTTTTAAAACTGAATATTAGATATTTGAGTTAAAGTTCTAAAAATACTATTCCATTGAGATATAATTGCAAGCATGATTTGAAAATATCAAGAAATGATATAAAACTACAATGTAA
Organism: Platanthera guangdongensis; assembly: GCA_039583875.1. Lineage (NCBI taxonomy): Eukaryota > Viridiplantae > Streptophyta > Magnoliopsida > Asparagales > Orchidaceae > Platanthera > Platanthera guangdongensis. The sequence continues at coordinate 118,146,255 of CM077148.1, read as the reverse complement.
TAAAATTTGCATTTCAAGTAAACAAAAACATTGAAGTGGTCATGTTGTGCCATCTAGTGTATTTACTTAAGTTTGTGGAGAATTGTATAGATATGCATTAGGATCCAATTCTCATGAGTAGAAGTTTTATATGTGACAATAATGTGTACAAAAGTGATTTGATAAAGTATACAAATGTATTAATCAAAACAAATGACATATATAATGAAATCATACAACATTAAAATACACAAATAAAATTACTTCCATGATATCTCAATGCACATACATAAAAAGTACAACTATCAAGGTGCTTCGCACATACAATGCTCATTAAGACTTATCAGGGAGCGAAGTAGAGCTTTGGGGGGGTATCACTTTTATTCTTTTTAACTTTGTTTTTATTTTTGTGATCCAGTGTACTAAGAGAAGTGGTGAATATTTTTGTTTGTTACAAGACACTTTACAATCCTTTCCAAGGTGCTCAACCTCACAATGCTTATTAAGACTTATCAGGAGGGTGAGTAGTGATTTGTGGAGTTTTCCTTGTCATTTATTCTATGCTTTTTATGCTTGTGACCAAGGACTCCGAATTCACTTGTTTTGTAAACAATATCATTTAAATTTTTAAACCACTTTTCTCTAATGAATAAGTGCATGAAAAAAAAAGAATTGAAATAAACAATTCAATGTAGTGTAGGTAATCTATTTATGAATTTTAATTATTATGTTATTACACTACACAATCAAGCAAGTATAAGATTAAAAACACATGTAGGTTATCAAAATAAGTGAGTGTGTAAAGTCATTATCAAACACAAAACATACTCATACTTAGAGGCATCCTAAACAATTCTACACATGTTTTCTACAATCAATTTCATTGCACATAACAAGATAATATTCAAGGCATGATAAAATCAAAACATTGTTTTAAGAAATGTGAAAACTAAATTAAACATTGTATTTCATCTTTAATGGATATAATTAATCATCCTTGACAATGACAATTAATATTTTTAATTGTTTTGAAATTTTATAATTGGTTTTTTTGTAATATCTTTAAAATAACTAGTATAAAGTAATATACACATGTTCAAACCAATATGCATGATATAAATAATAATAAAGTTTCAAATAATATTCATGCAATGAATATGATATGAGTATTTCCTAAATTAAACTACCCAAGCTATATGTCTACACCCTAGCCCCGTATTAAGTGACAAATGGGCATGAGGAGCTGCAGGCATGCCGTAGGTTGGGGTGTTAATCCCATATGCACACAAAAGAGTCCGCTACACCTAACACTCTTTCCCCCCAGTGCCTCACAAGGCGCAACTGGAACCCTTCCCGGGTTAAGGACAAAACATGATTTATAGATTAGCGTCTCTAATGCATACAACCTACGCCCTCACTAAGGTGAGAAATATAATGTGGGTGAATGATCATGGACATACTAAACATTTAAGTATAAGAATGAAATCATAAACTATTACTTTTATGTAAGATTGATTTTTAATTATAGTTTATTTTAAAGTCACATATTTATTAGAGAATTTAAGCTTAATATGTGAAAGTCATATATCAAAATTTATAAAGTGACCAAAATACGTGTGGGCTCAAAATAAAAAGAAAAATAACCAAAATAAAAATACATTAAGCATGCCGTGAAGTAGATTATTGTGTCTTCTATTTTGATTTATTTCTACTTCACACGTTTGATTGGGTACTAATGAATAAGAGATTTGGGTATCCAAAGTGATCCAAGTATGATGGTTCTTTTGGGTACCCAAATATAGTGTGTTGGCTTATGAGGAGAATATGATGAATGGATCATTTCAAGTGGAGTTAATGTTTAATTTTTAATCTTTGGTCTCCATTCATACTTTAGTTGAACATGTTTCAAATTTCTATAGTCATGAAAATGATGGTTATAATTGTAGTGATTTTAAAACTATTGTTAATAGGAAATTTGTGATCATTTAATTTAGAATTAGGAGAAAGAGTTTTGAAATTATTTTTCAAACAATCATTGAGTTGTTTTTCATTTTCACTCTTCTTTTTATACATACTTTTATTTAACTCACTAGTAGAAGTCTTACATAATTTTGAAGGTAAACTAGAAATAGATGATTTTTTATTACTTAATTTTTTTTCACAAATATTTTTTATGATTCCAGTTTATTCATTATAGCAATGTTTCCTTTTATCAAATTTTCATTATACTCTTTTGAAATTAAAAGCTCTTTTTCAAATTCCTTGAAGTTTTCTCTAATATCATTGCAATTATAACGAGATGTAGAACTTTCAACTACAGAGCATGAAAGAGAATATGATACATCAATATGTGATTCTACTTTTGCATTTGCTTTTAAACTTATATTTTCTAAACGTAATTTTGAATTAACATTTTTTAATTTCTTAATTCTGCGTTTAGCAATTTCAAGCATACAAAATGTAGAAATAGAATTTGTTACGAAAAGGGAAGATTTTGATTTACATACAGTGCTATAGGATGAGGCAAGATTTGAACATAAAGTTCCTTTGACATCTTCTTGGCATTCCTTTTCAATAAATGAATTTTCATCTTCTCTTTCGCACGATGTGTTCACTTCTTCCAATCCATTTGACATGCACTTCATGGATTCATCAAAGGAGGAGCTTTCTTGAATACTAATGCAAGCATTCAGTTTTTCCATGTCTTCTACATGTTTTGTTCCTGTGGATAAAGAATTATAAGTTTCTTCAAGAAATTTCCAAACTTCATAACTAGTAGAAAACATATATATTTGTTTAAAAATATTTTGATCTAGTGCACAAAATAAAATATTTAAGGATTTAGCATCTAAAATCATTTGTTTTCTATTTTAAATAATTGGGGGCTTTTTAATTGTAATATTCCAAACTTTTTCATCTAAAGATTTAAGAAAATTTTCCATTAGAATTTTCCACCCTTTATAGTTTTCACCCATAAACAATGGTGGTGCTAAATATTTTTCATTTACTAAAATTTCATCCCCTCTAGTGGTTACGAGATCATGAAGCGCCATTATTCCTGGTTATGAAGCCATTTTGGAATAACCTGCTCTGATACCAATTATTGGATCTTATGACGCCCTTAGAGGGGGGTGAATAAGGGTTGACAAAATTTATTTTTTAATCTTAATTTACTTGATGAAATAATTAAAGAAATCAAAACTAATTTGTCATAATAAAATTAAACACTTAGAAATAAATAAGAACAGAAATGATAATCTTTTATTTCATAAGTGATAAACCAATATACATGATATCTCTATGAAGCTAGTGATTAAGGCTTATGAAAAATATAGTTAAATTTTGATTTCACCGGTCCTTCTACCAATATCCGGCAGGCTAAAGCGTATCTCTCCCAAAATCTTGCTACTACCCTCCCCCTAGATCTAACCGCGATCTAGACAGTATACACAAGGCAGTGATTACTCCCTAAGCCGCACAAGGACTTGGATGCCACACACAAGGCAGCGATTTTCCCCTAAGCCACCCAAGGACCTAGATGCCACGCACAAGGCGGCGATTTCCTCCTAAGCCACGTAAGGATTTAGTCGCCACGCACAAGGCGGCTATTTATCTACCGATTACAAAGATGATAAGAAAGTTACAAAATAAAAATTCAGAAAAACAACTCCCTCAAAATGAAGCTCTGAAGATGACGTCGAATCCTTGCAAAGATTGCCTGAGATGCTGCACACGGACCGTCTCTTCTTCGCTCTTGAACATTCTTGGGAAAATGAGAGTTTTTTAAAGGCTGGAGCTCTCTAGATCAGTTGTACGGGAAGAAACACTCCAAGTTCTGCAATCCTTGATCTCGCCAGAAATATGAATCACTTTTATATATTATCAATATCGCCCGATGACACTGGCTTATCACCAATCGACGATATCCTATCTGGCTGCCACGTGTCCCATGATTCTGAGGTTTCCGCGGGATGATTCGATCGTGGAGCTATCGTTGGGCGATAGTGGCTATCACCTAGCGATATCTCCTTTTCACGTTTTCCATTAGAACCATTACCAGAGTGTAGATGACTTCGATCTCATTCCGGAATGGGGTGGCACATTCTGTAACTCCTCTCGGATTGAAAGTTATGGCTGTTTGAAGTTTAGCACACAAAACTCATCATTTTGTTTTTTTTTTCTAAAGTGTACACACCCTTGGATCATGCCCATGACTGAGGCCTTGTCTCCTCATTCAACCTGTACAACCTACACACTATAAATGCACAAAAGAGTATATCAAATACATCATGATATTTGTTATTCTCAAACTAAGAGATGTGGAATGCATTCTCCAACAATCTCCCACTCTTGATAATAACAATACCTATATGAGAAATTCGTGAGTTTAAGACCATTTATGTTTATAGGTTAGTGTGGTAAAATATATGCATGAATAATAAGTTTATGATATGGTAGATTTAAAGCAAAACATACTCTTCTTATATGAAGGCTCCCCCTACATAAGCGTTCCATATATACTTTGCTCCCCCTAAATATCAAATCCACTAGATTTCTCAATTTATTCTCCCCCTTTTGTTATTAGCAAAAGTGGGTAGGGATGAATATATACCTTTTAAGATTGATTAGGGATAACTTATTAGAAGAATAACCATGATCGTGCAATAGGATAATATATGCACTTGTTCTATAATTACTACTGCTATATAAATATTTCCTATGAAATTTACAATGTACTCCCTCTAAAATTTTTAGGTTCATGCAAGTTATTCTCCCCTTTCGATTGTATCAAAACGGGATAGAGGTGAAAAGCCCTATCAAAACCGTAGTTCCTATCTGAACCATAGAAATTCTTCAAAATGATCTTGTGTAGAAGTATGAACTCTGCTGAATCTTGTGACTAGAAGGCTTCTTTGCTCTTGAGTGATTGAGAGTTTAGAGATCTTGAGCAATCTTGTGTGTATTTCTTCCTCATGAGTTAGTCTTCTTCTCAAGGAACTTTTTGGTACTGTCATTGCTGTTCTATTTATTTTAAGTCACAAAGTTAGGGTTTACAACACAACCCTTCTCCTTATATTGTGTTAGACATCTATAATGATCGATAACAATTGAAAAATTATGTCAGAGAACTTTCTAGATAAAACTGATTTGATGTTTACTTTTTGCATTGTCGTCAATTTGAACTTCTGTAAATTCTTTTCTTCTTCCATTGCATTGTGTACTAAGTTTTAACACATTGCTTCTATACTTAGAACTTCTTTCTTCTATGGCGCCGTGTGGTGAACTTTAACATAATACTTTTATACTTAGTCTTTATTCTTCTTCAGTGGCATTATGTGTAGAGATTTAACAAAATGATTACTTAGAACTACTTCTTCCGTGGAGCTGTGTCGAGCAATAACTCAATGCTTTTATTCTTAGAACTTGTTCTTCCTCAGTAGCATTGTGCGTTGAGCTTTAACAGAATGCTTCTACACTTATAGAGTTGTTTCTTATTCTTTTAGGGTGATGTGGTGTCATTTGATGATCATTAACACGACTCTTTTGTACTCAGAACTTTTTCTTCTTATTTCTGATACTGTGTATTTATAAAATGATATTGTGAGTGAACTCGATGCTATTGCATTTTCACACGATGCTTCATACTTAGACCATTTTGACAACTAGTTAAGTATTCTCTTGGTCTCTACTATTCTCCTGACTCATTTAGATTGATTTATATGAATCAACACTAAGCCTACACAAGTCAAGTCAGATTGACATTAAAAACAAAATGTATTTATCATTGACCCTATGACTTCTACAAATCTAGAACATTGTGGACACTGTTCCCAACACTCTTATACTCAAGTACCTCCCTTATCTCCTCCTACTACTAAACCAAGGAAGAAAATGGTAAAGAAATTCTTTTCCCTTTTGAGTTTTGTTCTATCACTAGGTCCAACATGGGCAAGTTATATGGATATTCCTCAGAGGACTTTGAGAATATGCTTGAAGAAAATTCAATGTATTATGACTATAATTTTAGATTTTAGGAGTCTATGTGAAGCTAATGCTGCTTCTCAGAGGGAGATCTCTTCTAATCTTACATGCCTTCCTAGTTCTATGGAGAGCCCTCCATCAAATGCTGAATTAGACATTGTCGAACTCTTAGATTGAGTCTCCTCTACCTGAAAACCTCCAAGAATATCTATCTCCTAAAGAATTTAGGTCTTTGCAAGTCATGTCTGCTAAACGTAAAAAATACAAAAAATACTCTTCTCTCCGTCCTACAGTTCAAGATTTAGAGGTCTCAAAGAGACCTTTCAACCTTGGGCTAGGTTGTACTACTAAAATGGTACATGTACCTTATGTGAAGTCTGCTCCTAATATTTCAGGACAATCTCCTCTGTACCTATGATCTTCATAAAATCTTCTAATCCAATTGATGCCAGTGTGATGCCTCCTCCTCCAACTATATTGACTAAATACCTAAAGCATATTCCTCCAGGACAAGAACTTGAAGTAATAAATGAGATGATAGTTGTCGTGATCCAGAAAGTATATACAATGAAGGCATTTTCCCCTTATGAGGAAGATGTAATCAAGCAGATCATAAACATTAGGAATCTTTATTAGGAAAAAGCCAATATTTGATAAAATGGATTAGAGTTAAAGTGATTTTAGGATAATCCCTAAAAATGTATAAAAAAGATGTTTTAATGGTTAGATGCCTAAAATTTTGGAAGCCATCATCAAATCTTTCTAAGTCAAAAGACTTTTTAGAGTAGCGTCAAATAGTATTCAATGTAATATCGAGAATAATCGATGCATCATCGATATCTAATTAGAGATACTTAGAGTTCTATGTAGAAGCCTACTTTTTCTAGAAAATATTCTAAGTGTTTTAGAATTTAGAGCTACGTCGAATACATCTCCAAGTTACTATGAATTCTCCTCCTATATTTGTACACTATTTAGAGTCAAGTCAATTTCTTCGCAAAGTTACCTGAAGTTCTCTTCCTTCAACAACTTAGAGTTACAACTACTTAGTAATCCAAGTTACTCTGATTTTTCCTCTACTTTTCAGATCTGTGTCGACTCGTCTTTAACTCTACGTCGAATTCTCTCCAAAGTTAAGAATTGTCTCTTTCAAGAAATTTTCGGCCCCAACAGGAAGTTTACTCGTATCCATTATATTTGGTTTCAAGAAAAGAATAATCATATTAGGAAAGTATTTCCGAGCAGTTATAATTTATTTTAAGAAAGATGTTGGGAATATGCCCTAAATATTCCTAGATTTGAAGAAGTACAACATGCAATGATAAGTACATCATATAATGATAAGTGCATCATGCATTTGATTTCTATCTATTTATATGTTTGTAAGCTCAATACTTATTGTTGCTAATTAAACTCAGTAGGACAGGAGATAAGTTCATTCCTAATTTGACCTGTTGTATAACCCAAAAGTTTGTCTAAGTGCTGATTTGTGAAGTTCTGGTTAATATCATTTTGATGGGTATAGAGAACAAAATGATGCCATCTTGATGGGTATAGAGAACAAAACGATATCATTTTGTTAAAAGACTTCTCAACTATTAGGAACATTGACCACAATGTCCCAGATTTGAAGAGCCCCATAAGTTAATAATATACACAAATATGTATTTGATATTCCTCTAAGTTATCATGTGCAGTGATTGACTAACAGTTTGGGAATAAGTTAGAAGCTTCCAGCAATGAAGAAATCGACTAAGTACAATATCGTCAAGTCATCTTAATTCACTCGGTGCTCGAGGTCTATAAGCATTAACTCATTGCTTTTCACTCATCGCCTCAGAAGAGAGGCAGAGAGTCTGCCTAAGTATAAATGCATCGAGTCATCTCACATCACTCGACGCTCAAGTCTCATGCGCTGACTGAATGCTACTATCTCAATGCTTCAGTAAAGGAGAACTGAAATTCACACTAAGTTCAAATATGTTGAGTGAAGGGATTTCACTCAACTCTTTAGTAAAAGGCTGAGTTTCATTCCAAGTTCAAATATGGCGAGTGAAGATCATTCACTCAATGCTTCAGTAGTGAAGCAGTAAAGCTGAATAAGTTTAAATGCGTCGAGACATATAACTTGACTCAATGCCTAAACCGAATGCACTGGGTTAACTGCAGTCACTCGACACTGCTTAAGTTAGACTTCACTCAACACTTCAACAAAAAGGGAAAAGTTGACTAAGTACAAATGCATTGAGTTATGTACGATCTCTCAACTCTTCATCTGAGATCAAGAATTTGACTAAGTCATGTTGATTCCATGACTCAATGCCTGTATAGAAGATCAGAAATTATTCTAAGGTCAAATAATGTTATGTCTATTTAGCTGGCATCATACTAAATTCAAATCGCTGCAGATTACGCGCTAAAAGACCGAAACCGCCATATTTATCTGACATGTAATCTTGGGAAGATTCAATCATTAAAGCCATCCATGCCACTTACCTAAAAAGGATTTAGCAATTGCTGTTGTGGGAATATAAACATAAAATGTGGAAGACTTTTGCAATAACTTTTTGCTGAACTTATTGAAAAACCTTTTAAAACCCCAAGTTGCAAAAAAGCCGCCGTCAGAGAGAGAAGGAATTCTCATTGTCTTCAAGCTTAACAATCTATAGAACAATTATTCAAAAAGTCATGAGGAAGAAGAATATCTCTGCAAGTATTCACACAACACAACCTGCTTATATTCTGAAGATCATTTCTTATTGTTATGATGAAGAGAAGTTATTTTGAGTAACAACTATAGAAGAAGACTCCTGAACTTAAGTTCTCGAGTCACTGTAACTCTTATTAAATTTCTACTATAAGATCTCACTGAGATCTGAGGGTAAGCCTGATTTAAAAAGGCTGAGTATAGTAACTTTTCCGATAGTCAGAGGTCAGATTCATTTATAGGATGTGAGGTAGGCCTATACTATAAAGGATGAGGTAGGGCTTACTTGTGAGCATAAGGTAGGAGACTTGCTGTTATCTCTGAGGTAGTACTGTGAGCAGTCTGAGTTGTAGGAGTGGGAAACACTCTGAGCTATAGGATCATAGGAAGGATCTGAGGCATAAGATTTGTTGATTTAAGTTTTGAAGGAGTTGGCCGTATCTAGCATACGGAAAGTGAGGGTTAGGTCTACAATACTCTAGAGGGGGGGGGGGTGAATAGAGTATATTTAAAATATGTTAGGTCCCTATAAAAGAGCTGTTACAGCTTTTGCTATAAACTAAAAAGGCGCATTAATTAGGAAACTGGAAAACAGAAAATAATAAACCTAATCACAGCCACACATCACGAACAAAAAGAAAAAAATAGGCAACCAGACGACACAAGAAATTTATAGTGGTTCCCCAAATATGGGTAGTCCACTCTTCTACCACCCTAGTATTAATCCACTCAGGTTTTTGATCAGGTGCCTGACACCAATGGGTTTTGATCAGGTCCCCAAAAACCAACTCAAATCTTTTGGTTAGGAGACTTGTAACCAGGAATCACTTTTGAAGGGAGATGATAACCCTTTACAGAGGTGGGGGTGAGAGAGTTGATTATGTCTTCTCTGTCAACAATCAGAGAGAAGACTTATGTGGAATGATGTTAGCAAACAGCTCCCCCGGAGATGTAGAATGATTCAGGGAAGATCTGGAGCTTTGCTGCAGGGTGATAGGCCTTCAAGCCGAGTTCTTGACTAGTAGTGATGCAGGAACTTCTTGACTGATTTGATTGTAGTTGTCCTTGGAAGTCCTGGAGAGTATGAGAGAGAAGAAGATTCTTGTTATTATATGATTGTTCTTCTTCTACTGAGTAATAATCTCTGCTTGTCACTGTATGCTTCAGTATGTTTTTTTTGTGTGAAGCTTTTCTGTTGATGTATGAATTCTTTCAGTCAATCTGTATGCGTCTCTATTTTTTTGACTGAGTATACTCTTACAGACTATCTGTTATCGATCTTGTATTCTTCTATATCTTTTCAAAAATTTGAATCATCGGTAATTAATGCTGACGCCTTGAGAATAATCTGCATTGAATCATTTCCTCAACTATCACGTGGAAAATTGGCAAGTAACATTCCTGAAGAAGATCGTAATCAATGCTCCTTCTAACGGATACATTCAGAGAATGTAGAGCATTACTTACTCAGGAATTTCCACATTAGAATGGGGACAGAAGGCCGAAAATGACTAAGTCTGGAGTCGTCGAATAGTTGGCAGAATTCTTCGAACTGAATTACCAGTTCGTCGAGCTGAGATATTGTATTCGTCGAGCTGACGACTTCTTGTTCGTCGAGCTGAGTTCCAAGATCGTCGAGCTGATAACAGATCTGCATGCTTCAGAGCCTTTGCCTTTTCTGTCTGAAGTTCGTCAAGCTGAGTTTGTAACTTCGTCGACCGGAGTTCAGCAACCATTCTGGACTTAGTCGAGTATTTTGTGTTGACTGATAGTCTGTGTGTCGACATGAATCTTCTGGTGTCGACACAGGTGGGTGTCGACTGATTAGTCTTGGCGTCGACACAAGTTTTCTGGTGTCGACATAGTTGGTGTCGACACATGCCCTAAGTGTCGACACAAATCTTCTGGTTCCAGAATTCATCGAGTAGAGTACTGAGTTCGTCAACCTGAGAAGTTGACTTTGTTGACCTGAGAAGTTGTGAACTCGAGATCCAAGTTCGTCGAGCTCAGAAACTTGTTCGTCGACCAAAGTCTGAAGTTGGACTTAGAATAATCTGGAGTTATCCTGACTATAGTTTGTTGAAGTATCCCAGTTTTCGTCGACCAGAGAATGAAGATCGTCGAGCTCAGCTCAGAGAAATATCTCAAGATCGTCGAGCTGAGAACGTCTTTCGTCGACCTTAGTTCGAAGAACGTCGAACTCATTTTACTTGGTCTTGAAATCTTCTAAGTCTTGAGTCTCTGATAGTCTTATTGATAGCTGGTCCATCTGATGTTAACTCTAAGGACTTAGCCTAGACTCTAAGACACAACTATGACCCTGGCTATATATGTTGGGTCACATTTTCCTAAGTTAGTGAACCTAGCCCAAATCAACTAGGGATCCAACAATCTCCCCCTATTTGGGTGAGGTCACTAATAGACTCAAAACAAAAAAATATGAGAATAAACAAAGTAGGGAAAAAGGTATATCTGACAGAGATTTACTAACACATGCATCAGATATATATATGTACATGAGCTTTGTTTTAAACAGACAAATCAGTTTTAAGGCTAATGTAGAGAGAGAAAAAAATGGAAGCAATGTAATGATTATTTCTTCTTTTCCTTATCTGTGGGCTTATCTTCTTTGGTCTTTTCTCCTGGCTTTGTCAAGATAATTTCTCTTTTTGGATCCAAAGCCTGTGCCTGTGTCATTGTCATGTCAGCTGCCCCAATAATCTTCAGAGATGTAGTTCTGGGGACAACTGCTTCAGGATGTAACTTCATGTAATCATCAACATTGAATAATTTATTTGCTTTATCAAATCTTTTGAGTTCTTCCTTTCTGTATTTGGACATAGTTGAATATTCTAATATATCTTTGCCTTCAGCTTTTACTTTATTAATCAAAGAAAGACCAATAATTTCCTGGAATCTAGCCTTTCTAGCAGTGTTTGCTGTTTCATGATCCTCAAAAGGAACAGGAGGTGAATATGGTCTTTCAGGACTATTAGCCTTCTGGTCTGTAGTGATACTTTGTTATTGCTGCTGATGTTATTGATGTTGTTGATGTTGCTATTGTCTTTCAGAAGTGTAGTGCCTTTGCTGACTATTTCCAGGAGGTCTCCCTTGGTGTCTCTGATAGGTTTGAATAGGGGCAGACCTCTGAGAGCTAGAGCTAGTGGCACCAGCTGCTGGAGGAGGTGGAGGAGGTGGATCTCTTCTGTACTGATGAACTGGTGGAGGAGAATATTTTCTACTTCTTTTCTTCTCCTTTTGCTGATTTTTAGACAACCACATCCATGCTGGCATTCCTTTGTAAGGAGTAATATTTTGGAGGATATAGTATGGAGTGTCATTCTTTGGGCTTGGCTTAGCAGTAGGAGGAGGAGGGGCTTTCCTTTTCTTTGACAAAAGTTTCTTCTTTTTCTTAGCAGATTCTTCATCTGAATCTTCATCATCATCATCATCATCTGAATCCTGAGGATTATCATATAGAGCATTTATATCTCTCAAGATGTCCCCAGATACAATAAGTTTTTCAGTTGGAACCTGAACTGAGCTTTCAGCTGCTTTTGTTTTTTCTGTAATGTCAGCCAAGATCAACTCATCTAGATCTGGCATAGGGGAGTCATCCATTACAAAAGTTGGTGTAGAGAGAGCTACTGGATGGGATGGAATGACTGCCAAGGTTGGTGCAGATACTGGAATTACAAAGTTATCACATAGTTGGTTAGCAACTGCTGGACTGACAGGAGATGTATAAGGCACAATAGCCAAATGTGTCTTAGTGAATTTTACTGGAAGAAGATGCATATATACAGTATCAAAAGTTTTCAGCAATTCTTCTAAGTTAACTGTGGGATTTAGGATAAAGTCACCAACCAATTTTGAATCCTTCAGAATCTGACTCATCAAAATCGATGTCATTATCAATGAAATCAATTAACACTTTACTTATACAATCTGTATATTCTGCTGTGAAGACTGGAGTATCTGCTGGTGCTGGAGCTGAAGAGTCTGAAGCTGTAGTTGCTGCTTCATCATCAGGCATCTCCCGCTGCCTGGTTTCAGTGGGAGCTGTGGCCAGGCCCCTGACTGAGGAGGGGACAGTAGTGAGAGCAGATATTTGGGCAGATAAAGAGGTAATGGTGGTAGTAAGAGGTGTAATGGCCTCTGCTATAAGTGATTTAAGAAGGGGAGTGATGATGGTGATGATAGATGAGATGGTAGAGGGGTCTAATGAGAAAGTGGTAGATGGTGTTGCATTTGGTGTGGAAGAGGTGGAAACTATTGATGGAATACATGGTGGAACATCATGTATGTGAAGGTTAGATGTTGATGGGGATGGCAGGGTGGCATCTTGCATCATGGTGTCTGATGGTAGGATGTAAGATGGTATGGAAGATAGATGTTGGGGAAGTGGAGACTGTGGTGGTGTGGAAATGTATGTGTCATGAGGGGATTCAGGAGGTGTGGGTGGTTGATTTTCCTGAAGGGGGGAAGAGGGAATGTAAGTGATGGTGATTGTTAAAGATGGAGTGACTGGGGATTTTGTTATTGTTGGAAGGGGGGCTGGAAGAGAGGATGTGGAAGGAATGTTCTCTTCAGTAGGGTGAGGAGTGGACTTAATAGCCCTTGTGCCTTCAGAAGCTTTTGTGGAAGAGGGGGGAGCCTTAGAGGGCTTAGTAATGGTCCTCTCCCATCTGCCAAATAAGGCACATGTCAGCCTTTTACTGTCATTTATGAAAATGGTCTGGAAGACCAGGGATTCAACAGCCTTTTCCTGTAGGAAGATTCCTAGAATTATTCCAAAACAGACTTCCTTCTTAGTGTTCTTCTTCTTTATCAAATCAAACATAAGTTGTGCCCAGTTTATTGGCTTCTTGTTGATGATTGCACACATAACCATAAACTAGTGTCTGGTGATATAATCGTGTGCAGTGTGTTTTCCAAGTAGAACTTTGCCAACCAAGTCTGCTAAAAATTTATAGGGAGTAGACAAGTGTTTTTTCAACAGTTTGTTGGGATTGTCTCCAGCATAATCCATGAGGCTCAACACCATATCAGACTCCTCTGTTTCAATTTCGAGGTCCTCTTCTCCATTTCTCAATCCAAAAATCTCAGCTAAGATTGCGGGGGTTAAAGAGACTAAGTTACCCGCGATAGTACCTGTCATGGTGTTTTCTTCTGTGGATGATAGTGTATATACCCATTCCCTGATTTCCATGCTGTGCAGTTTGATCCTTCTCGTCATCAGTGTTTTTAGTTCTTATTCTTCAAGAAGTTCCAATATATACAGAAAGATTGGATCGGAATGCTGAAACGAATCGAAATCCACGTGAAATCCTGTATCAAACTTCATTCCTGTGAGATTACTTGCCAGAGTCACCATTGAAATCACCTGCAAGAAAGACACAGAAACGACGATCAAGTGCAAGGGAACAGAAAGCGTGGGATGGAGGTAGAAGAAAACCTAGATATAAGGATTTCCAGAATATGAATCGACAAACTACGTTCCACGAAAATAAAATTAATTCTTCAAAATGAGGTCGACGAAATAGTTTAGAGTTAAATAATTCGTCGAGCTCATCAAAAGAATTGAAGATGGTTCGTAGAACTTAGGTCGATGATTATCTTCTGAAGCAACGTTCGTCGATCGCTGGTTGACGAAAATTATTTCACTCACAGAGAGTTCGTCGATCTCCGTTCGACGAGTATCTCTCAAACGTTCCCTGGTTCGTCGAAGTCCATTCGACGAACTCTGGAAAATTTGTCGAATGCAGACATAACTTAAACTAAGTCTTCTCCATTGATCATTCCCAGCTGATTTAGAAAAAAAGCATGATTTTTCTCATCCAGAGGTTTGGTGAATATATCAGCTTTTTTTAAATCAGTGTAGATATAAACAAGCTTAATCTTATTTTTGTCTACACACTCCCTAATGAAATGATGTCTTATGTCAATATGTTTTGTCCTACTATGGTGAACTGGATTTTGTGCTATGGCTATAATACTAGTATTATCACAGAATATAGTTGAATTATTTAAGTTGAACCTATAATATAGAAGTCGATTTTGTATCCAAAGCATCTGTGAACAACAGCTGCCTGCTGCAATATATTCTGCTTCAGTAGTTGATGTTGACACTGATGTTTGCTTCTTACAAAACCAAAATATTAGTCTCATACCCAGGAACTGACAAGTTCCTGAAGTACTTTTTCTATCTACCCTACATCCAGCAAAATCAACATCAGAGTATCCAGTTAACTCAAATTCTGATTCAGTAGGATACCATAGGCCTAGATTAGGACAGCTCTTTATATATCTTAAAATCCTTTTTAAGAAAATTAGATGAGATTCTTTAGGGTTCACTTGGAACCTAGCACAAAGGCATGTAGTAAATATAATATATGGCCTACTTGCTGTGAGGTATAATAGGGACCCAACAATGCCCCTATAAAGTTTCTGATCTATAGGTTTTCCTGGTATATCAGAGTCCACAACAGCATTGGTGGCCATGGGAGTTTTCTTAGCTGAGGCATCAACCATCCCAAACTTCTTTAGAAGTTCTTTAGCATATTTTGCTTGAGAGATGAAGATGCCATCAAGGAGCTGTTTCACTTGGAGACCAAGGAAATATGAAAGCTCTCCCATGCTACTCATTTCAAATTTAGAATGCATGAGGTCAGAAAACCTCTTGCATACTTTTGAATCTGTAGAGCCAAATATAATGTCATCTACATAGATTTGCACTAATAAGATTTGGTCCTTATGATGTCTAGTGAAAAGGGTTTTATCTACAGTTTCTCTTATAAATTTATGCTCTAATAAGAAACTTTCTAAGGTCTTATACCAAGCTCTTGGAGCTTGCTTTAGACCATATAGAGCCTTATTTAATTTAAAAACATAAGAGGGATAAGTTGGAGAAACAAAACCGGGAGTTTGTTCTACATAAACCTCTTCTTGCAACACTCCATTTAAGAAAGCACTTTTCACATCCACTTGAAAAAATTTGAACCTTTTGAATGCTACATAGGCAAGGAAGATCCTTATAACTTCCAACCTTGTAATAGGTGCAAAGGTCTGATCATAGTCAATTCCTTCCTCTTGCCTATATCCTTGAGCAACAAGCCTAGCCTTGTTCCTCACAATGACTCCTTGGGCATCAAGCTTATTCCTGAAAACCCATTTGGTTCCAATAACTGGGTAGTTTGGGGTCTTGGAACCAAATCCCAAACTCTACATCTTTCAAATTGGTTTAGTTCCTCTTGCATTGCAAGGATCTAGTGGGGATCTTGCTCAGCATCATGAATGGTTAGAGGTTCAACCTGAGAGAGAAAATAGGCATGCATCAAGTCTTGGTTGAGTTGATGCCTTGTATGTACACCTACTGATATGTCTCCAATTACTTGAGATCTGGGGTGATCCCTAAGTGTGATAAAATCAGTGGGTGGAGTTGGTTGTGCAATAGCATTTTAAATAAATTCCTCTTGTGGAATTATATTTACTGTTGATTGAGGCTCATGTTCTTCAGCTTCATCTTCTTCACTATCTTCAATGACGTGTGGAGAGGGATGAGTGGGAACCTCTTGGGTGAGGTTTAGTCCATCTAATGTCTCACACAAGTGGGGTACCTGCAAGTTGCTACTGGTAGAAACTTCTTTCTCCTTGCTGTACATGTTAGTTTCATCAAAAGAAACATGAATTTACTCTTCTACTTTTAATGTTGATTTATTAAATACCCTATAGGCCTTGCTTACTTGGGTGTATCCTATAAAAACTCCCACTTCAGCCTTAGCTTCAAACTTTCTAATATATTTCTTGTTGTTGTTATGTATATAACTTGTACAACCAAAAACTTTAAAATAGTTTATTTTAGGTTTCTTCCCTTTGAGAAATTCATAGGGAGTCTTGTTCTTCAGTTTGTTAATTAAACTCCTATTCAGGACATAGTTTGCAGTGCTTATAGCCTCTGCCCAAAAGGTTAGTGGCATGTATGCATCAGCAACCAATGTACCTGCAGCTTCAATGAGTGTCCTATTTTTCCTTTCAGCTACCCCATTTTGTTGGGGAGTTCTAGGAGCTGAGAAGCAATGCCTGATACCTTCCTTATCACAGAACTCATGTATAAGAAGAGACTCAAACTCTATGCTATGATCACTTCTGATCAATGCAACATGAGTAGAGAACTCAATCTGTATGGTCCTGAGAAAATCTGTAAGAATATTGAATGTATCTGACTTTGTTCTTAGAAAGAATACCCAACTGAACTTGGAGAAGTCATCCACTATAACTAAAGTATAGGATTTCACTCCTAGGCTTTGTACAGTAATGGGTCCAAAAAGATCCAAGTGTAGCAAGTACAAGATCCTAGGTGAATCACTTTTATTAATTGATTTGAAACTAATTTTAGTTTGCTTGCCTAGTTGACAAGCCATGTAGAGACCTTACTTCTTGTAGGGAGCAGAAGGTAGACCTCTAACAAGGTTGTGCTTAGATAACCTAGCAATGGTTTTTAGGTTTACATGTCCTAGTCTTTTATGCCATAAGTCATTCTGATTACTAGTTAAATTCAGTAAACATATATCAGTTGTGGCAGAAAGAAAATTTACTAAGTAAATGTTTCCTTGTCTACTTCCAGTTAAAACAATTTGGTTATTTTTATCAATGATAGAGCAAGTAGATGGGTTAAAGTATACCTGATAACCATCATCACATAATTGACTTATGGAGATGAGGTTATGCTTCAGTCCACTTACATATGTCACCTTTCTGAATGTGATAACCCCTATTCTCACTTCTCCAACTCCTTCTGACAGACCACATTTTGAGTCACCAAAGATAACTTTTGGCCCCAATTTGGACTTGTAGTTGAATAGGATGTTCTTGCTGCCAGTCATATGCTTGGAGCAGCCACTATCCAGGTACCAAGTTTGATTTACCCCTGAGCAATTTTTCACCTGCAATACAAACAGTTAATGATTTTTGACCCAGGTTACCTTGGGCCTTCTGTATGGCTGATAAGAGAAACTAGAAATAACAGAAAATTATGGCTGGGATTTATATCCTAGGGGGTGATATCTCCTAGGTGGAATGGTCCAGTCAGCCAATGGATTAAATTGTTTCCTAGAAGTATTTAAGTTTCTGTTGAAGTTATAGTTTTGACCAAGTCTTCCTGGGTTCGACGAATTTATGTATGTTCGTCGATCAGAGTTCGACGAATTGGGTTGAGATCGTTGATCTCTGCCCAGAGAATGAACATGTTCATTCTCTGTGCCCCACGTTCGTCGAGCTCTGCTCGACGAACCATACAAAGTTCGTCGATCGCAGTTAGACGAATAATGATAACTATAGTTGGCGTTCAGAGTTCGACAATCAAGGTTCGACGAACTGGCACCTTTTCGTCGATCTGAGGTCGACGAAAATTGCTGAACTTTGTTTTTATTGGGTGTTTTCTGTTTTTCAATTTTGTCCTTAGTTTTAATTTGTTCAAGAATTTTATTTACCTTATATACTTGATCAGTATTCTTCTTTCCTTTCTCAGAAATAAAATTTATGGGTTGTGACAGGTGGTTTTTCTGAATAATTGCTGGTTCACTAGATGATGCACCTAATCCTAACTTACTTCCATTAAATCTAGCATTAGATATGTTGGTGATTGCTGCTAGTTGTTTGCTTCTTCCATTTAGTGATTCTTCTAGCTGTTTTTCTTTACTTAATTCATCTTTCAGAAGAGTGATTTGTTCACTAAACATGTCTATTTCATTTTTTAATTTAGTGTTTTCTAAAACTAAGTTATCACAGTTAACTTGTTTATCTCTGAGAAGTTTGATTTCCTTCTTAGAGTTGATTAAATCTAAACACATGATTTTAAAATCTGATTTAAAAGATTCTGAACTATAATCAAACCATGATAATACCTGATCAGCTTCTGATTCAGAAGCTTCCTCATTTTCTGAATCTCCTTCTTCTGAGTTGCTTCTTGAAGCATCAATTTCCATGAGGCAAACCTCCTTTGCTCTTTCTTCTTCCTCATCTTCACTGGAGCTTGAGGATGTTGACTCTTCTTCAGTCTCACTCTAGGTCTCAGCCACAAACCCCTTTTCCTTCCTCTTGTGTTTGCTGGAATAGGGTTTGCTGGTGTACTGTCTCCTGGAATCCTTTTCCTTTTCTCTTCTCTTCTCTTTCTTCTGGTTCTCTGTACACTCAGAGAGAAAGTGCCCAGGCTTCCTGCATCCATAGCACACCACTTCCATTGTTGGTGTCTTATCATACTTTGGCCTATCATCTTTTCTTGATGACTTTCTTCTGAAGTCCTTTCTAGCCATCTTGAAAAATCTCTTAGACAAGAGACTTACAAGTTCTTCACTTGATGTTGGAGATTCTGATTCTTCTAAGGCTTTGACGGCTATGCTCTGTTCTCTTCTAACTGCTGGAGGTGTTCTTTATTCAGCGGCCTCCCTTGTCTTTATTAACTGTTCATAAGACTTTAGTTTACCAAATAGAGATTCAGTTGAAATCTCATTTAGGCATCTGGCCTCCTTGATGGGCCAAATTCTTGTGTCCCATAAGCTTGGGAAGCACATCAGAATTTTGTCATTCACTTCAGTGAGAGTGATGACCTTGTCCAGAGTTTTTAGCTTATTAATAATTGAGCTTAATCTATTATACATCTCTGAAACTGTCTCAGCTTCTTGTTTCTTGAAATTATCATATTGGGATATGAGATTTGATCTCCTATCCTTCCTTTCATCAGCTGATCCATCAACCATTTGGTTTAGGGAATCCCAAATGGCTTTTGTTGATGTGCACTCAGCAACCTTCTGGAAAATGTCATCAGACATTGTTTGTGCCAATATGTTCATGGCTTTTGCATCAGCCATCTTGGCTTTCCTGTAAGCATCATTATAATCTAGAGGAGGCACTGCAGTCATATTTGTAGAGCTACTTGGAGGAGCTGCAGGTGGTGGAGGTACTCCTGTTAAGATGGAAGCAAAGATATCTTCATCAATAGAATTCATATATAGCTTGATTCTTGCCTTCCAGATTCCAAACTTTTGTAAGTTGCAAACTGGAGGTCTGGTGCTTGCATAATCTTTATTCTATGCCATGGCTGTGTTTCTACTTTAAAAGTTAAATTTGAATTAAGGTGATGTGTAGATCTAACAAGGGATCTTTTGGTTCAAGATTTAACTTGTGCAACCAAAGGAACCTGCTCTGATACCAATTGAAAGTGAGGGTTAGGTCTACAATACTCTAGAGGGGGAGGGTGAATAGAGTATATTTAAAATTTATTAGGTACCTATAAAGGTGTTATTACAGCTTTTGATGTAAACTAAAAAGGTGCAGTAATTAGGAAACTGGAAAACAGAAAATAATAAACCTAATCATAGCCACACATCAAGAACAAAAAGAAAAAGATAGGCAACTAGACGATACAAGAAATTTATAGTGGTTCCCCAAATCTGGATAGTCCACTCTTCTACCACCCTGGTAGGAATCCACTCAGATTTTTGATCAGGTGCCTGACACCAATGGGTTTTGATCAGGTCCCCAAAAACCAACTCAAGTCTTTTGGTTAGGAGACTTGCAACCAGGAATCACTTTTGAAGGGAGATGACAACCCTTTACAGAGGTGGGGGTGAGAGAGTTGATTATGTCTTCTCTGTCAATAATCAGAGAGAAGTCTTATGTGGAATGTTGTTAGCAAAAGCTCCCTCTGATATGTAGAATGATTCATGGAAGATCTGGAGCTTTGCTGCAGGGTGATAGGCCTTCAAGCCGAGTTCTTGACTAGCAGAGATGCAGAAACTTCTTAACTGATTTAATTGTAGTTGTCCTTGGAAGTCCTGGAGAGTATGAGAGAGAAGAAGATTCTTGTTATTGTATGATTGTTCTTCTTCTACTGAGTAATAATATCTGCTTGTCACTATAAGCTTCAGTATGTTTTTTTTGTGTGAAGCTTTTCTGCTGCTGTATGAATTCTTTCAGTCAGTCTGTATGCGTCTCTGTTTTTCTGACTAATTATATTCTTCCAGACTATCTGTTATCGATCTTGTATTCTTCTATATCTTTTCAAAAATTTAAATCATCGGTAATTAATGCTGACGCCTTGAGAATAATCTGCATTGAATCATTTCCTCAACTGTCCCGTGGAAAATCGGCAAGTAACATTCCTGAAGAAGACTGTAATCAATGCTCCTTCTAACGGATACATTAAGAGAATGTAGAGCATTAATTACTCAGGAATTTCTACATTAGAATGGGTACAGAAGGCCAGAAATGACTAAGTATGGAGTCGTCGAATAGTTGGCAGAATTCGTCAAACTGAATTACCAATTCGTCGAGCTGAGATATTGTATTCGTCGACCAGATGGCTTCTTGTTCGTCGAGCTGAGTTCCAAGATCGTCGAGCTAATAACAGAGCTGCATGCTTCAGAGCCTTTGACTTTTCTGTCTGAAGTTCGTCGAGCTGAGTTTGTAACTTCGTCGACTGGAGTTCAGCAACCATTCTGGACTTAGTCGAGTATTTTGTGTTGACTGATATTCTGTGTGTCGACATGAATCTTCTGGTGTCGACACATGTGGGTGTCAACTGATTAGTCTTGGTGTCGACACAAGTTTTCTGGTGTCGGCATAGTTGGTATCGACACATGCCCTAAGTGTCGACACAAATCTTCTGGTTCCAGAATTCGTCGAGTAGAGTACTGAGTTCATCAACTTGAGAAGTTGACTTCGTCGACCTGAGAAGTAGTGAAATCGAGGTCCAAGTTCATCGAGCTCAGAATCTTGTTCATCGACCAAAGTCTGAAGTTGAACTTAGAATAATCTAGAGTTATCCTGACTTTAGTTTGTTGAAGTATCCCAGTTTTCATTGACCAGAGAATGAAGATCGTCGAGCTCAGCTCAGAGAAATATCTCAAGATCGTCGAGCTGAGAACGTCTTTTGTCGACCTGAGTTCGACGAACGTCAAACTCATTTTACTTGGTCTTGAAATCTTCTAAGTCTTGAATCTCTGATAGTCTTGTTGATAGATGGTCCATCTGATGTTGACTCTAAGGACTTGGCCTATACTGTAGGACACAACTATGCCCCTGGCTATACATGTTGGGTCACATCATCCTAAGTAGTGAACCTAGCCGAAATCAACTAGGGATCCAACACATACTACTAAATATGTAAGGGGGAAAGTGAATGTACCCTAGATAGGGGAATGATGAAGAATTTATAGTTTTAAATTATATCCAAACTATAACCTCAAAATAGGCAAGTTCACCTATCGAAATATAGTATAAGAAATGTCGTATTTAAACTCTGGGATTGTTGAGTACTTGTACTCACAAGGAAGAGCTATTATTTTATCGAATGGAAATTGGTTTTGCAAATTTGGTAAGGAAAACGTTAAAGTAAAAGGAGAAACACGATGATAGGAAAGCTAGCACTTGATCTAGAATCCCTTTGGGTTAGAATAAATTTCCATGAATTGCTAAAATACAAGCATCTAAATTATAAAATTCGACCGCGAAGGTTCCATAGCTACAAAGCTCCTCTCTCGAGAATACGCATTTGACTAACATTAGGATGATCGATTAAGACCTCTCGGCAAGTCGAAAAACCTAAGCTTGCTTTAGGCGGTGAACCTCACTTATGGAATTGACTCAAATGCGGAAGAATTATGCCTTCCTCTATCGAGGGGTGCATGAAACTCCCTTTATCCTTGAGTGATGTACTCGTATCCACAACCTCTAGGTAAATCTAAGATACAGATCTAAGATCGAATAAACATAATTTGCAACTTATGAATTCGATGAAATTATAATCAATGATAAACAGAAATACATAAAAGTAGAGTGCTTGATAATTTGAGAAAAAAGAAGAAATTTATTCCATTCCAAAGTTCATCATGATCAAGTGCTAATTGGAAATTAGCTACTCATCATGATGGGAGAATTACATGAAAGGTTGAAGAGAGACATGATTATAAAAAAACTTGAAATAAAAAGTTACCCTATGAATTGTAAATGCAAGAAATAAAGTAAAGAAAACAGAACTAAAGCTCCCCAAAATCTCCTCCTCAGCTTCTAGAATTGCCTGAAATTTATTGGCAAGTTTGCCGGATGGTCACGCCCCTAGGTCACGCCCATGACCTAGGGCGTGTAAGGTTCGGAACCGTCATCTTCAAGTCCTGGGAATGTTGGCGTGAAATCGCCAAAAGTCGTTTATTAGCGGGTCACGCCCCTAGGTCACACCTGTGACCTAGGGCATGTCATGTCGGTTGCTGAAAATGATGGGAAGTAGAAACGGTGGGAATAACTCCGACCGTTGTTGGAAGAGTCATGCCCGTTGTCACACCCGTGACCAAGGGCATGTAATTCAACAACTGCCAGGCTTTGGAACTGCAGCATTAAACTTGGCACGCCTGTATGTCACGGCTCACAGTCACGCCCGTGACCAATAGGAAACGCCCGTGCCCGGTCGTGTAACATTAATCCAACGAGGAGGGGAGGCCTGGATTATCATGTACGTGTCACGCCTGGTCGATACGCCCGAGTCAAAATGGTCACGCCCGTGACCAATGGGCGTGCAATTTTAATTGACGTGGCAATGACCTCTGGAG
This sequence comes from Platanthera guangdongensis, assembly GCA_039583875.1. Lineage (NCBI taxonomy): Eukaryota > Viridiplantae > Streptophyta > Magnoliopsida > Asparagales > Orchidaceae > Platanthera > Platanthera guangdongensis. Next base: position 118,122,984 of record CM077148.1, on the reverse strand, counting down.
CACGAGCCGGGGTCACACCTGTCTGTCACGCCCATGACCTACTGGACACGCCCGTGACTGGGGCGTGTACATTGCAATTTTTTTGGCTTTGTCCAGCTTTTTCTCCAGATCAATCATGAAAACTCCATACTGAAATTGGCAGCCCAAATTAAACCTAAAATAAGAAATTAGTTAATAAATTCATAAAATATATTTATAAACTAATTATTTATTAAATAAAAAATATATAAAAATATGGATAAAATTAGAGTTATCAAATACCCCTATACTTACTCGTTTGCTCGTCCCGAGCAAACAACTTTTCATAGAGAGTAGAAAAGTTTTAACGTTAGAAACGAAAATTGAACCTAAGGAGTAAAATGTGAAGTCTTATGCCTATGCGCGTTGTTATTTTTGTAGAAAAACCTGCTCAACATACAAATTAGTTTTTACTTTTCTAAAATGTATTTTCACTTATTATTTTTACTTCGAAAATTAAAACCCGGTAAATCTTAAAATCACATTTAGGGAGAAAGTAGCATGCTTACTAAGATAACATTGCACAAATCGAAGATTGAGATACCCTCCAAAGAAATCTATTAATGTCGATGGCCATAGGCTTGCCCTTTCACACTCTCGCCACAACACTAGTTTAACTTATAAGCATAAATCAATAGGCCTTAACTAGGTTGAAATGTAGGCTTAGGTTCTTTTGGTTTGGAAAATCAAAGATAGAAAATGATGGGTAGTCACTCCAAAACATAATGAGAGCTTGCACAAAAGAAATAAATTGAAGAACTCCGCCAATTCCTAAATCCCTTTGTTTATTTTTCTTAACATGTTTAAGATTTTTCAACTTCCCCTATTATTTTTATTTTTTATCTATATTTTTTTTCTTTTTTTCTTTTTTTTGAGGAGGAAAGAAAAATAAAACACTCTTTTTTATCTCTATTAGCCACCAAAAAAAATGGCTCCTAACCACTCATAAACCGTTTTTATGTATATAATTTCAAGCTTGGTCTTTGGTGTGTAATTAGGATGCTTTTTAGGCTTTGGTAAAATGTTGGTGGAATTAAAACAAAAGAAAGGGTATAGGCTCAAATTGTCTTAGCAAAGATAAAATGTTAGGTACGGGTGCAAAGGATCAAACATGCCAAAATAAATGCCTAAATCATATTTATGCTAATAAGTTTAACCTATGCAAAGTCTTGAGAATAGCTAGAGGGCAAGTTCTAGACATCGAGAAAGAATACCTCTTTCTTGATCTGCGAAATATCTCTCTAATAAACATCTCTCTAGTAAACTTCTACACACTCTCCTAAATTATTTTTAGATTGTACCGGTTACAAAGTAAATTAAACTGTTTATATGCATTTAGAAAAATAAAAATCTAATTGTATGCTGAATTTTTAATTCTACTTAAATTCTACAAACATGTGCACTTGACTAGAAACACAACATGGCCAACCGTTCTACTCCAAAATTCAAAATTCAATTATAGCATCAAAAATCTTCTAAACATAATGTAAAAGTTGAATACTATGGATGTCGCATGTGAATAAATATAGAAATAAAAATTTCTCTAATTTTTAAATTAACCATAATTTTATTATTATTTCTTAGACTTCTCGAGGTATACCCTGTGAAGGGCTCTCACCGGTACTAGGAGGTAAGATGGGGTGATATCCCAAACGTCCCTCTCTAAGAAATTTAATTTCAATTTTCTATTTTTTTTAAATTTTTGATATATATATTTTTTATGATTTTTTTTAAAAAAATCTTTTTAGTATTATTGTGAATACTAAGTAAAAACAAAATTTAAATTTGAATTTTTTTTGATTTTTTTTGAAAATTAAAGTTTTATGAGTTTTTTTGTATGTTTTTCTTGAGAAATATCCCCCCATACTAAAACATTACATTGTCCCCAATGGAAAATAAGTAAAGAAAAGGAAAGGAGACTTCCCTGAAGAGATCAAATCAGCATCAAAATGTACCTGTAAGACATGACTGAAGCAAAACATAATTTTGATATTTTTTTTAATAAAAATAAAAGATACATAACAACTAAAACAAAAAGATAAAAAGAAAAGCTACATGACAACTGACTACAACCCTAAAGAAAAAGAAACCTAATCCGCATCACTATGGTACCTCGGCTGCAGATAGTACGTCCATAGGTCCGTAAACTCACTCTCAATACGTGCCATAGAAGAAGCTTGACTCTCCTCCAGCGCAGTAAATGGACCGTCAAAACTCGCAAAACGAGCATCAAAATCGGTTTGCATTACGTCTAAGTGTATGTGAAGAGACCCAAACTGATGATCCCAATAGCTTTGAGGACCGGGCTCTGAAGAAGGATCCTGCGGTGGTGATGGAATGTGGGGAGAGTGAATAGTGCCACTAGGACCGGCACCAAAATCAAGATCAAGATCCCCGCCACCGACCGCTGGGGGGATAGCCTCAAACTCTCCATCTCGTCGCCGCACAAGGCCGAGGGCCTGGAAGGTCAGGAACTGAATGACTTGCAGTATTTGAACGCAGCTCAGTCGCGGAAGAGTATCCCAAAGACCGATATGCTTGGCAAGATAAGTAATGAAGTTCCCTCCGTGCACTGCTCCCAACCTCGCATTTTTGGCTTGGTGCCGAAAGAAAATTACGAGCAAATAACCAAGGTTGAGTGGGACCCAATAAAACATACTATATAAATATAGTAAATCTACTAGAGTCACCACTCCATGGTGTCACCGCGACCAGAAAGAGTAAGTTGAGGAGGTTATGGAGAATGCATAAGGCAGTGGAAATAAGGTGGATACCCTTTGATTTCTTAGGGGTGTAAGGTGCGGTGTCATTACTGAGTTCGGCCCAAAAGGTGAGAAGGTTGACATTGGGAGGTAAATCAGTAAGTAGACCGAGGTAGGCAGGAGATTGGGAGAAGGCCTCTGAGCAAAAGCCCATGACGACATTGAGTTGGCGAATGGTGAGCTGATGCGTCATCCCACCCATGCGAAAGATGATGAAATCATCATTCGCCGCCCAACGGGACTCAAAAGATGCCAAGAACTCGACGGTGAGCTAATGGAATGCGTGTTTCAAAATGGAGAAGAGGGAGCTCCATCCAGGGGTGGATAGAAATTCCCTAACAAAATCCGCAGCTCCAAAGGTTGCAAGGATCACCCAATCCAAGATGCGGAATACACCAAGGGGTTTGGCGCATAGGCGATTGCTGCGATCCTGCTGGGTGGGATTTTCAAAAAGGAGCATTGCTTCCGCCGCGGTAGGATCCACAGGGTGCTCGGAGGAGGAAGCAGTGGATCGAGGGTGGTGGCGAGGCATTGTGGAAGGAGGGAGGAAAATAGGTTTTTGGGTTAGGTCGGGGAAAAAGGAGGGCTGGAAGGTGTGGAGGAAACAAAGGGGAGAAATCCTATTTATAGGAACTCTCGGGTCGGTCATGCTCCCTATCACACCTGTGACAGGGGGCGTGTATTTAGAAAAAAATAAAAAAAAGGAATCCGAGGCTCCCTACCTTTGATTCGATAGTCAAGCCCCAGAGACATGCCCGTGACTCTGGGGCGTATCACATAAAAGACACGAGCTTGCTAGAATCTGAATCATTGACCGAGTCATTTCCTCAGATTCATTGGACACGACCCAGGGTCATGTCCATGACACAGGGGTGTGTAACAAAAAATGATAAAATTGTTTTTTTGGGTGTTGGGGTTTCCCGGACATGTCACGACCGCGAATTGCCTGTGTCACGGGCGTGACATGAATTATCACGAGCGTGACTGGGCGGAAATATTCGTTTTTCCTGAGACATTTCATCGAACGGAATTCCGCGCTGGTCACGCCCGTGACCTTTGAAGGTCATGCCCGTGACTGTAACAGAAGACGAACGAAAAACTGCGCTCGACGAAACCACTCTCGGGTTTCGCAAGATGAACTAAACACGACTCTGTCACGCCCGTGACCCATAGGTCACGGTCGTGACATGGGCTTGTACGAATAATTTTTTTTTTGTTTTTCTTGTTTTTTGTTTTTCAAATATTTTGTATATTTTTGATAGAAATAAAATAAACTAAATAAAAATTACCTACATGAAGGGATCTCATGAAGTTGACGTTCAAACCCGATCGATTGTCATGCCGCAAAGATTCTTCAAACCTACAAAGACTCAAATAGAAAATCAAAATAAAAAGAAAGGATAACTATGGGGTGCCTCCCACAAGAGCTTTATTTATTGTCGTTGAGCTCGACCAAAGTGGCGCGCGCTACGTTATGGGTTTTTCGGATAGATAAGCCGACACATGAACGGGAAATTTGGAACCCTCCGCTAGAGATAAATATTGTAAATGATCTAACACGTGTTCAAGTTCTAAAGTTGGAGGTTCCTCAAACGAAGTTCTTAAGGGGTCACTACCTAATCCAAGAGTTTCTAAAATAGGTGCGCGTGTGATCAAATGGTTATCACTAATTTCATGAGAAATTAAATTTAAAGTTTCCAAATTATCGTCATGAAAAATTGGCGAATAAAAATTTTCAGAAAATAAGATGGAGTCTTCTTCGGGAGAAGCCTCCAAATAGTAACATGAGTCGTCATTTGAGAGCGAATTTTTCATAGATGATTTGATAGTAAAGGTAACTTCTTCATCTCTGACTCTAAGGAGAACTTTACCGTTACTAACGTCTATAATGGGGCGTGAGTTGGCGAGAAAATGGCGACGGAGAATAAGCAGAACCTCAGTGTCCTATTCTATGTCAAGGATGACAAAATCTATCGGAAAGATAAATTTGTCAACTTCGACAAACACATCCTCAATAATACACATAGGGTATTTAATAGACCGATCCGCCAATTGGATACTCATTCGTGTTGGATTAGGCTGTCCGAATCCTAATTTTTTGAATAACGAATAAGACATTAAATTAATTGAGACGCCCAGAACGGCCAACACATGTTTCACCAATAAATCGCCAAATATACAAGGAATAGAGAAACTACCTGGATCGGTTAGTTTCTTAGGCAATTTATTAAGTAAAACTGCCAAACATTACGCATTCAATTGAATCGTAGAAATTTACTCAAGTTTCTTTTTATTTGTTAAGAGATCCTTGAGGTACTTTGCGTATTTCGACATTTGCGCTATGGCTTCATAAAACGGTAAATTAATATGGATTTGATTAAATAATTCAACAAATTTATCGAAATGATCATCCACCCAGTCTTTCTGTAATTTAGACGGATAGGGAAGAGGCGGTTGATATTCTTTAATTTTATTTTCATTAAAAATCTTAGGAGAAGGAGGGGATGTAGAAATTGTTACCTCTTGTTCAACTGGATTTGAAGAAGTATGTACCTCCTTCCCGCTCCATAGCGTGATAGCCTTCGCTTGCTCCTTTGGGTTGGGCTCCATATTGCCCAGTAATGCTCCTTGTTGGCGATCATAGAGCATCTTTGCTATTTGCCCAATTTGGTTCTCCATATTACGAAGAGATCCGGTGAGATTCCGAATATTAGCATCATTAGAAGTCATATATTTGGTGAACAACTCCTCGAGATTGGGAGCTTTTGGAGCCAATGGTGGAAAATAACCGGGTGGAATTGTATTTGGTGGGCGAGTCGCGTTCCCTAGATTACTCCAAGAGAAGTTGGGGTGATTCCTTAAACCTGGGTGATAAGTGTTACCAAAACTATTACCCGAATTATAAGGTGGCTGATTCGGATTACCCATGTAATCCACATGTTCGGCAATGGTGGAAGGTTCCCAATATTGGGGTTCACAGGTAGGTGTAGACGAGGAAGTAGTCATCTCAGCTATTTATTTTTGTAGTTTCTCAACCTGGAGAGATAAACTCGAAACCGTATCAATTTCGTACATCCCGGCCGGTTTAAGTGGACGAGACCGGGGTGTACTCCACTGATACGTGTTCATGGCAATACCTTCTACAAGTTTTTGGGCGACCGCTAGTGTTTTGTTGTTTAACGTTCCACCGACGGCGGCATCAATATGTTGCCTCGTTTGTTGAGTGAGGCCATTATAGAAGGTTTGGATTTGCAACCAATCGGGGAATACATGATGCAGAAAACGACAAAGTAATTCCTTAAATCGCTACCAAGTATTATATAACATTTCCGTATCAACTTAGGAGAAATATGTAATATCATTGCGCAACTTGGCTGTTTTTGCGGGCGGAAAATATTTCGTGAGAAATGTTTCCGTCATCTCGGCCCAAGTAGTGATGGAGCCTCTTGGTAGAGAAACCAACCACTGTTTGGCTTTGGTGTGCAAAGAGAAAGGAAAAATCCTTAGCCGGATGGTATCATCCGAAACCCCGTTAATTTTAAAATTGTCACATATTTCTAGAAAGTTAGAAATATGTGCGTTGGGATCCTCATCTTGAAGCCCATCAAATTGTACATATTATTGTACCATTTGGATGATGCTCGACTTCAATTCAAAGTTATTGTTCGCAATAGTGGGACGAACAATAATTGATTGAGTATTATCCAAATTTGGTCGAGCATAATAAGACATAGTGTGTTGATCGACCATAATTGGATTTGGGTTACCCAAATTAGAAGAAAATTGAAAAGATCCACTTTGTCTCAATAATATTATGATCCTTTGGTTTTGGAACCAGCTCCCATACTTTACACCTTCTGAATTGATTCAGCTCCTCCTATATTGTATCAATCTAGTTGGAGTCTTGTATGGCGTCTTCAAATCTCTTTGGTTCCATCTGTGACAGGAAACTTGAGCAAAGCACTGTGTTCATGTGTTTGCTTCTGGTTTGCACACTATGTCTGGGATCACCAATAATTTGGTGTGCTGGATGATCCTTTAGATTCCTTATTGCTGGAGGCATTCTATCAGTAATTTGAACTTATTCAATTTCTCCACCATGCTGAACTTCATTGTCTTTAATGTCAGCTTGTGGACCTTGTACTCCCCCTGGACAACAACCATCATTTTCCACATCCTGCCTTGCAGTTTGGTCTTCATTGATGGTCAGCATGTCCAACTTTTCTTTTAAACCTGTTGAGATTCAAGAATTGCTAGACAACTAACAGTTAATTAGCTCCGAGTCATCAAACACTACATGAACAGATTCTTCTACAACTTGTGTAGTCAAGTTGTAGACCCTATATGCCTTACTGTTATTATTGTACCCAACAAATATCCCATCTTGGGATTTGGCAGCAAACTTAGTTAGGCGAGACTTGCCAGTATTAAGCACATAACACCTGCTACCAAAGATCCTAAAGTAGGATATGTTTGGTTTTCTGCCCTTCATAATCTCATAGGGATCTTTTTGTGGTTCTTAGTTATAGATGCTCTATTGAGAACATGACAAACAGTATTTAATGCCTCAGCCCAGAAATATTCTGGGAGAGAAGTGTCACTTAGTAGAGTTCTACCAGCCTCAATAAGAGTTCTATTCTCTCTTTCAGCAATTCCATTTTGCTGATGTGTTCTAGGTAGGGAGAATTCCTGATGAATCTCTAGTTCTTCACAGAACCTTGTCATACAATCAGACTGAAATTTAGTTCCATGGTCTCTTCTGATTTTGACCACTGAATTGCTAAGTTCATTCTGAATTTGTTTAACAAAGTTATGAAAGACAGTAGGGGTTTCAGACTTCTGTCTCAAAAAGAAAACCCATGTAAATCTAGAATAATGATCTACTACCACAAAAGTATAGACTTTCCTACCTAGACTATGAACTGGCATAGGACCAAATAGATCCATATGCAAGAGGTACAAGCACCTCACAGAGTCTTTGGTATCAAGACTATGAAAAGAGGATTTGGTCTGCTTGCCTTTTTGATAAGCTGAACATATACCCTCTTTTATGCACTTAAACTGAGGACCATTCCTCGCTAACTCTAAACTATAGAGTTGGCCTATAGTCTTATAGTTCAGATGAGCTAGCCTCTTATGCCATTGGACACACTGAGATGTTTTCTCATCTGCAACTAAACATACAGGAGAGTTCATGTTATCATAATCCAAATTTAAATAATAAACATTCCCTTTTCTATAACCAGATAAGATCACCTTCTGATCACTTGTCCTTTTGATCTGACACCCATTCTTAATAAATGAAGTGTCAGACCCAAGATCACTCAGCTGACTTATGCTTATCAAGTTATGTTTCAAAACTTTTACATAAGCCACTTGAGTGATTGTTATAGAACAAGTAGAAATGTTACCAAACCCTTTTATGACCCCTTTTTCTGATACACCAAAGATCACTTTGGGTCCACTCTCTATGGGAGTATAGTCCTTTAGCATTCTTCTTATTCCAGTCATGTGCTTGGAACATCCACTGTCCATATACCATATAGGGGTATGGCAACTTGGACCAACCTGCAACAAATAAAATTAATTTACCTTAGAACCCCAATATTTATTGGGTTCTAGGTTCAAGTTAGATTGAAACTTGATATTCTTACCAGCAGCCATCCTAATAAGTAAGCTAGCATTCTTCCTGACACTGGTGTTGTGCCAGCAATCCATGGCATAATGCCCTATCTTACCACAGCACCAACACTCATATCTATTATACCTCTTTTTAGGTATAGTTGTAACAACATTACTGTCAGCTGTTCTTAACACTGTTGGTACAGTGGTTCTTTGCTTGAGTGCTGGAGCTACACCCTTGTCATTCAGAATATTAGACTTACCATAGCCATGTATGATATCATGATCATATCGATTAGTTGGTTGCCATACTTTTTTGAAGGAAATGGGGGGTTTGAAGGCTAGAGGTTGTACTGGGGCTTTATCTTTTCTTTTGGAATTGACAGCCCTTGCATTTCCCTTAAAGCCCAATCACGTCTTACTCTTTTTGGGAATAAAGTCATCAATTAAAGGTAAGACTGATTTTGGCTTAGAGAATTTAGCCAACAGATCCTTTTCCTTCTGAAGTTTGACTTCTAGACTTTTGATTTGATCATTCTTGAATGTAATAGTACCCATCTGAATAACAATTATGTTTTTCTATTTGGCTACTTCATTTATCTTTAGATCCAGCATTTTTTCTAAATCTAATGCAACCAGCTTAAGAGCAGCAATTTCCTTGGCCTGTGCTTTGTTAAGGATTCTGCTTTTCTTAAGGGCTTGCAACAGATCACCATATTCATCAATAAGTTGATGAACATCTCCTACAGATTCAGATTCATCCACATCTCTTGATGCAGATGCTTCTGATTCTGATCCAGTATAGTAATCACAACCTATTGAAGAATTGTTTACCTTACTAAGACCAGGCTGATCCTAGCACTGATCTTCTTCTATCAAGGACATCAGTCCTTTACAACAATGTTCTTTAATTCCATTTACTGAGTCCAGCAATTTCAAGAACTCAGCCTCTTTTGCATCCTCTTCAGTTGCCAACAATCCTATATATGCTTCAGCTTCAGCCTTAGAATCTGATGATGAAGAATCTGACCAGCTTTTTTGCTTCTTTGCAACAAAGGATTTCTCCTTCTTGCCCTTGTTTTTTAGTTTCTTCTTATCATTAGATTCTTTCCTTTTTTCAGGACAATCAGCTACCACATGTCCATGCCTGTTGCAACAATAACAAACAATCTTAGTTGAAGATAATTTACTAGGTTTAGAGCCATACCTGTCCTTCCTAGAGGATTTCTTTTTCTGATAGTAATCATCCTTGGATTATGAAGAGGATGACTTGGATCTCCACTGTTTCTTCTTCAAAAACCTTTGAAATTATTTTGAGAAAGCTGCTAAGTCTTCATCAGAATTTGTACTATCTGATGTGTGACTGTCAGAACTTTCTGAAACTACTTCTGCAGCTTTCCTAGGAGGAGATGGAGACATCCTCCTGTCCTTTCTTATGGCTTCAGTCGTGAAAGTCACTAACTTATCTCTGTAATAAACTTTATTACTTTTCTCCTCCTCCTTTCTGACCATCAGCTGCATCTCATATGAAAGCAATTTGCCAAATAATGTTGGAGGAGAGATTTCTGCTAGTCTGGCCACTTCCCTAATGACACATATCTTGGTGTCCCAATCCTTAGTTAATGATCTCAGAAACTTATCATTTAACTCATATATGCTGAATACTAATCCATATGACATCAGTTCATTAACTATTCTGAAGAATTTCTTGTAACATTCAGTTATGCTATCTATTTTAGATCGTCTAAAACTTTCATACTCCTGATTCAGCATAGACTTTCTGTCTTCTCTCACCTCTTCTGTACCCTCCATGTAGACAATCAGGGTGTCCCACATTTCTTTGGAGGTCTTGCAGTGAATCAAATTTTGGAATGTTGAATCATCTATAGCACTGACTATTATATTCTATGCTCTCTTATCCATAGTAGATAAGATGATCTCATCCTTCATCATTTCAAAATACTCCTTTGGTGTCCTGAGATTTGCATCAAGAACTGAGACTTTCATTGGGATGAATGGCCCTTCTTTGACTGTCATATAGATTCTTGGATCTGAAGCTTCCATAAACAATCTAACTCTTTCTTTCCATATGCCAAAAATCTCTTTCCTACATATAGGTAACTTCATGGAACCAAACTCCTTATGATTCTCAATGGAACCCATTTTGCCTAATAGATTTCTGCCTTGGAGATCTACTCAGATTGTTAGGTCTATTCTTTGAGTAACCTCCATCTGATACCACTTGAAAGAATTGGTTTCAAGATCTTCTAAACACCTAGGGGGGGGTGAATAGGTTCAATTCTTTTTCTGACTTAGGCAGATAATTCTATCTAATTTAGCAATTTATTTAGCAGAAAACACAGCACAACATTCACATACACACAGAATTCCATAGATTGCAAACCAGGTTTATAGTGGTTCCCCAAATGATGGGTATATCCACTTTCCCCCTTCGTCTATCTAACAGTGTACTAGATTCGGCCTAACTTCCTTCCTTCTTCTCAGATCTGCAGATCTTACAGCTCAGAACCAAGACTGGTTCCTACAACTCAGAGTGAATCCATACTCCTATAACTCAAGCACATGCCCTACCTCAGCCTCTTCCACAGGCCTACAACTCAGAGTGACACCCCACTCCTACAACTCAGGAAAAAGCCCTACCTCCGCCCCTTTCACAGGCCTACAACTCAGGGAACAGATTCCCCAACCTCAGGCACTCAGCCCTACCTCAGCCTTTATAATTTAAGCTTACAACTCAGAGAAATAAATATCCTACACTCAGATCTATTACAGATCCTATAAAAATTATTGATGAAAAGATAATAAAATCTTCAACCAGATGGTGAGAGAATTGGTTGAAGGCTTCTTGATCAGTTCTTGATAGATCTGATTACTTAAGGATCAACCTGTCTTAGTTTTCTTCAAAGCTTCTTGAATCTGAACAAAGTAGGGTTGATATTCTTGGTGGTGGAGTTGATATTCAATCAGCTTCCTTCAGAGATTAATCTGAATTCTTTTTCAGACTTGATCTTAATTCTTCAGGCAGACTGTTCAGGATCTGCCTTCACTGGATGAGAACTTCTCTCCTTCTTGTTTTCCTCTCTCTCTCTCTACAATCTGTTGACTGTTTCTTCTTTCTCTTCTTCTGGATCCTCAATCCTTCAGAGATTCTAATTGATTGGCTTGATTAACTTTTCTCTATTCTATATATCTTCCAATTGTTGAGAGAGCATATCTATATATATGCTTCATCCATAGTTAACGGCTGTTTCAGTTTCAAACGGTCTTCTGACACATCTGACAGATGTGACAGCAATATCAGTAATGATAGTTGTCAAGTCTCCAGTTGTATTACTTCAACCTTCATCGGACTTTGACTCAGCAGCAGAGAATGTCGAGTGAATACTTCACATGTGTCGACATACATAGTCCATATGTCAACACAAGTCTTGATGATGTCGACACAACTTCACCTTTACTTCTCGACACAGCTTCTATGGAATGTGTCGACACAAGTCCCGTGTGTCAACACAACCACTCCTTGTCTTGACAAAGTTGGCGTCGACAGAATTCTGGTGTGTGTCGACACAAGTTCTGTGTGTCGACACAGTTGTTGTCTACAGAATTCTGGAATGTGTTGACAGCGTTTTTGTGTGTCGACACAACTCCTGATAATGTCGACACAATCTGGACCTTGGTGTCGACACAGCGTTGTCGACAGATTTTCTGTGTGTCGACACAAATTCTGGGTGTCGACACAATCTGGCCCTTGGTGTCGACACATCCATTCCCAAGTGTCGACACTTGTACTTAGAAAATTTTTCTTCCATTTACATAACCTGCACATGATAACTCAACACAACATCAAATACAACTTGATGCATATCATTGAGTTAGGTGAGACTTCTCCAAATCTGGTACACATTTTCCAATGTACCCAACACCACGGACACGCCCTAGAGACATGGGGGTGTCTATGGGTCGTGGCCCCCCAAATCCGAGGCAGGAAGCCTCAGATTCCTTCCTGTTTTCGCCCGAGCTTGACACACCCCATGTCACGGGCGTGATAGAGGGGGCTTAACCTACCCAAAAATTTCTCCCCCTCTCATTCCTCCACACCTTCCAGCCCTCCTCTCTTCCCTTAGCCAACCCGAAAACCATTTTTTCCCTCCCTCCTTCCACAATGCCTCGCCACCACCCTCGCTCCACCGCTTCTTCCTCCGAGCACCCCTCGGATCCCGCCGCGACGGAGGCCATGTTACTATTTCAAAACCAAACCCAGTAGGGGCACAACGATCGTCTACGTGCCAAACCCCTTGGCGTATTCCGCATCTTGGATTGGGCGATCCTTGCGACATTTGGAGCAGCGGATTTGGTTAGGGAATTTCTATCCACCCCTGGATGGAGTTCCCTCTTCTCCATTTCGGAGCACGCCTTCCTTGAGCTCACCGTCAAGTTCTTGGCATCATTTGAGTTCCGTTGGGTGGCAAATGATGATTTCATCATTTTTCGCATGGGTTTGGTGATGCATCAGCTCACCATCCGCCAACTCAATGTCGTCATGGGCTTTTGATCGGAGTCCTTCTCCCAATCTCCCGCCTATCTCAGTCTCCTTACTGATTTACCTCTCGATGTCAACCTTCTCACCTTTTGGGCAAAACTCAGTAATGACACCACACCCTACACCCAAAAAAAATCTAAAGGCAGCCACATCATTTCCCCCGCCTTCCGCATTCTCCACAACCTCCTCACCTTTACTCTTTCTGCTCGCGGTGACAGCCATGGAGTGGTGACTCGGGTAGATTTACTATATTTATATAGTATGTTTTACTGGGTCCCACTCAACCTTGGTTATATGCTCGCAATTGTATTTCAGCGCCAAGCCGAAAATGTGAGGTTGGGAGCAGTGCACGGTGGGAAATTCATCACTTTTCTCACTAAGTAGATCGGTCTTTGGGATGCTCTTCCGCAAAAGAGCTGCGTTCAGACGCCGCAAGTCCTTCAGTTCCAGACCCTCCAAGCCCTTGGCCTTGCACGACGACGAGATGTAGAATTTGAGGCTATGCCCCCAGAGGTCGGTGGAGGGGATCTTGATCTTGATTTCGGTGCCGGTCCCAGCGGTGCTCCTCACTCTACCCCGATTCCGCCACCTCATATGCCCACTACCCCAGCGGCCGTCCCTCAAAACTATTGGTGTCACAACCCGCATTTTCTCAACGATAAAATCGTATCAGAGCAAGAGAAAACACGTGCCGTGATGCCACGCCGTGCAGGGGATAACTGCACGCGCTCAGGCAAAACTCCAGACCTTAGAATTAAGGAAAATCGTTGATTAATTATGAAAGGAAATCAGTTATGTTGATTGGCCATATCCCTCGGCACGGTGGATCAGCTAGTCCACAATTAAAAGTATAAGTATACGCAGCAGAAAATAGTTTGGTTCAATTAAGTTGACACCCTAGTGAGCATGAGTGTCCCCGAGGGACAACTCATGGTAAGCACGACTCTAAAGTGAATATAATAGATATAAAAAGGTAGTCTTTTTACGCTAAGGAAATATAGTGACTTTGTTTTATAATTATGCTATGCATGATATACATATAATGATGCTTTTAGGGTTTAAAATATCTAACATGCAACCTAGCAAAAATCCTTCCCAGAAGCAAGTAAACAACCACTAATAGGCAAAAACAGCAGTTTAAGTTCATACCCAGCATCGCAAGAAGGCACCAGTGGGCGCCAACAACCTGACACGAACCCACTGGTGAGTATGTATGTCTATACAGAAAAGTAAAGAACTACCTCACAGAATCGGGATCAGCTGTCTCAGCTACCAAAGAGGCCGCAAACCAGCCCCTCCAAAAGAACTAGCCGCTGAACCGGCTACAACCTGGACCTGAGGCATTCAAGAAAAGAACACCTCAGCAAGAAAATAATCAAAAGTGTAAATAAAGCATTAGAGTTAAGAGCAAAAAGAAGGGTTTACCAACCCGACAACAAGCTGCTATAAGCAAAAGAAAGAGCATGACAGTAAGAAAAGAGCACTGTCTAAAGTACAGCAAAGCACACCAAGTGCGAGCAATAAAAGCAACAAGCTCAACAAAAGAGTCTAACATTCCTAATACGTGGGTAAGTGGCAGTGGTCAAAAACATGGATCTGAATACATAACCAAAATCAGATCCAACAAAAAGGGCTAAGGGGTCGCCAGTGGCAGCTTTAGGGTCCCACACACCAACCCAAACCAGGGCAAACAGGCGGTGGCCACAGCTCTCCACGTCAAAATCCACCCCTCGAGAGGCCACTAAAACTCCACCACCTGCCACAACCCAAGAGTCGGCAAGCAAAAATTTGCCGAACACCCAATACCACCCCCTAAAGGAAGGGAAAAGTCACACTAACAATCCTAAGGTACACATGAACTCAGGACAGAAATGTCGAGCCCACTCGACGCAGCGTGGAGTAAACCCCACTCACCTGACGCCTAAAAATACTTAGCCGCAAGTCCTACGCTGGGTGACGGCGTTGAGTGAGCTCGGCTCACTCGACGCTGTCAGCGCTTTCCACTTAGGGTAAACGTGAGTCTTACTAAAATCGCAGCTTAAGCCATCTCATGCGCGAAAAAAACAGAGAGTTGGAGATTTAATCCCAACCCACCGTTCCGTCCTAACTACACGGAGCTACCGCAACTAACCCTAAACTGTAACTAACAACCACCTCACCCTAACTCTAGCTACCCACTGGACACTAAACCTCCGACAAAAGAGAACATTGATTAAAATTCCAGAAAAAGAAATGAAGAATCAGCACTTGATTAAAAGCTTGATGTAATAACTTAACCTGCTGCCCTAGGGAGGAAAAAGGACAAAGAGAACAGAGCTTTGCAGAAGAAATAAAAAAGATCATGGGTTAGAAAATAAATTTGGCAAGGGCAAGGGGCCACTTGCCTCTACCTCTTCGGAAAAACAAACAACAGCCGCACCACGGCTTGGCTCCGGCGGCAAGATCGGCCACCTAGAAGACCAAAGCTGAAACTTGAGGGAAGAAAGAAATCAGATATTTAGAAATTCCTGGAATCGAACCCTAAATCAAGAAAAACTTACATGGAAGGGAAGATCTTGCCGAGAGCAAACCGAATCCGCTATCACACGAGAAAAACGGGCTCTAACCTTCCCGAAATCGCCGGCCAAAACAACCACCGCCTCCTCTCAAATCCCTTCCGCTGGAAGCTCTCCAGACTCGGGAATGATGAAAAAATGAGGAGGAAAAACAGATCACGGCAACAAAAGACGATTTCAGGAAAAAAGGGTACGGAACACGCCCAAGACACGCCCGTGACACGGCCCAACACGCCCGTGTCATGGGGTGTGTACTCACACACTCGACGAACGTCGATCTCCACTCGACGAAAACACGGGACACGCCCCCCAGCCACGCCCGTGACACGGCCCGACACGCCCGTGTCACGGGGCGTGTACTCACGCACCTACCCACTCGACGAAAGTCGATCTCCGCTCGACGAAGCAAGGGACACGACCTGTGACACGCCCGTGTCACAGGCCGTATACCAACTCGAACACCGCCCGACGATCGTGGAGCGCCGATCATCGAACAGAGAGACACGCCCCAATGTCACGCCCGTGTTCGACACGACACGCCCGTGACAGGGCCGTGTTCTCACTAAACACCGCCTGACGACCATCGAGCGCAGTTCAACGAACCGAAGGGGGACACGCCCGTGACACGCCCGTGTCACGGCCGTGTTCCTACAAAAACCCCGTCGACCAAAAATTCGTCGACCGGAGGAACGGGAGCTCTGCCCGAGCACGACACGCCCTGGGTCACGGGCGTGACCCAGGCCGTGTCACCCAAACTTACACAGAAAAGAAACCTGCTAACACCTAGCAAACAAGAGACAAGGCACCAGCCTACAAGCTCAGCCACAACAGACCACGCACAGCACAGTAAACATTACAAACATGCAGTTAACAAAACAACGCCGAAACGACGCGAAGGCAAACGATCTCAGATTTCGACCAAAACTCGCACCGTAGCTAAACAACCAAGCCACGAAAACAACGGCGAGGTCGAAAACAACATCCGACGATCGAACACTCGGGCTAACACCTCCCGAAGCCAAAACGCAAGCATTTCCCTAAGAGGCCCAACCGAGTCACCAAAACAGACTCCGGCTAGCTGGGGAAACTTGCCAACTGGCTACAACCAGGCTACACAAGGAACCTACAGAGCTAGGACCGCGCTCTACAACGGCGAAGGGCCGGAAATGCGTCATCGTAACGCCAATCCAAAATCAAACAAAACACAGAAAAACCGGGGCGTTACAGCCACTCCCCCTAAAAGAAAGTTTCGCCTCGAAACTTTACTCACAACACTCCTATGAAGAAGGAGAGAGAAAGAGCCAGGAAAGGACTATATAAACACAAATAAAACAGAACGCACCAGGCACAAGCTCAGGGAAACAGATGAGGGTAAGCCTCCCTCATAGCCGACTCCAACTCCCAAGTCGTGCTTTCTACATCCTGATTCCTCCATAAAACTTTAACCATCGGAATAGACCTTTTCCGCAGCGCACGAACCTGAGAATCCAGAATGCGGATAGGCACCTCCACATAAGAAAGATTCGGCTCCAACTGAGGCACAGAATCCAAAACCTGCCTGCCATTCGATACACATTTCCGCAGCTGACTGACGTGGAAGACATTATGCACGCCAGGGAAATTTGCGGGCAACGCCAGCCTATAAGCTGATATCCCAATCCGCTCAACAATCGGAAACGGCCCCACGAACCTCGGGTCCAACTTCCTGCTCTTGCCAAAACGCTTGACTCCGATCAACGGGGAGACTTTTAAGAACACGGAGTCCCCCACCAAAAACTCCAAATCCGATCTACGCCGATTGGCATTTTTCTCATATCTCTCCTGGGCTATCCGAAGCTTTTCCCGAATAAGCTTCACAGCAGTTTCCATCTCCTCGAGTGCTTCTGGACCCAACAAAGGTCTCTCGCCAACCTCAGCCCAAAACAAGGAGTCCTGCAGCGCCTCCCATACAAAGCTTCAAAAGGAGCCATTTGCAAGCTTTCTTGATAACTGTTGTTATACGCAAATTCCATAAGCCGTAAGCGCTCATCCCACGCTCCTCCGTGGTCCAGAATATAGCATCAGATCATATCTTCCACAATCTGATTTACTCGCTCCGTCTGACCATTGGTCTGCGGATGATAAGCTGTGGAATATCTCAAATCTGTACCCAACCCTTCTTGAAGGCTCTTCCAAAAACGAGACGTAAACCTGGAGTCTCGATCTGATATGATACTCACGGGTACACCATGTAATCTAATAACCTCATCCAAATACAGCTCGGCTATCTTCCTCATCGGATAATCGATCTTAAATGGTACGAAGTGAGCACTCTTCGTCAATCTGTCTACGATCACCCAAACTGAATCATGCCCTTTAGGAGATCTCGGTAAGCCTGTGATGAAATCCATCGAGATACTCTCCCACTTCCACATCGGAATCTCTAAGGGAGTTAGCTTGCCACCAGGCCTTCCATGGTCAGCCTCCACATGCCTGCAAGTGAAGCACTCAGAAACAAATCTGGCTATGTCCTTCTTCATCCCATACCACCAGGCAATCTGCTTTAAATCATGGTACATTTTGGTAGACCCTGGATGGTAGGCAACACTAGATCCGTGGGCTTCTCTGCACACCATATCCCGGATATCTCCAACTGCGGGAATGCAAAACCTGCCACGATACTTCAAGGTACCCGCATCATCTATAGAGAAATCTGGTAATTCACCTTTTTCAGCTCGAAGGTACAAATGCAAAAGATCGGGATCATCTTTCTGATGCAGTCGCGTAAGCGCAATCCACGAAGGTTCTGCCACTGCCAAGCTACTCTGCGAATCGCAGCTTCCCACAGAAATGTCCATCAAAAGAAACTCTTCCACAAGACACTCGGCGGAGAGATTGAAAATCTTTCCTGACTTCCGACTTAGGGCATCGGCCACCACATTCGCCTTACCCGGATGATACTGGATTTCAACATCATAGTCGGCCACGTACTCCAACCACCGCCGCTGGCGCAGATTCAACTCTTTCTGAGTGAAGACATACTTCAAACTCTTATGATCAGTGAAAATCTTGCACTGCGCGCCATACAGCAAATGCCTCCATAATTTCAACGCATAGATCACGGCTGCAAACTCCAGGTCATGCGTAGGGTAATTCCTCTCATGAGTCTTTAGCTGCCTCGACCCGTACGCAATCACCTTCCCGCCCTGCATCAAAACGCAGCCCAGTCCGACGTGCGACGCGTCCACATATATATCATACTCACTATCTTCAGTAGGCAAAGACAAAACTGGAGCTGAACATAACCTTCTTTTTAATTCCTTAAAAGCCTCCTCACACTTGCTATCCCATATGAAGGCTGCATTCTTCTGCGTCAACCTGGTCAACGGCGCAGACAAAGTAGAGAATCCCTCTACGAATCTCCTATAATATCCAGCCAAGCCCAAGAAGCTTCTGATCTCTTTGGGAGTAACAGGCCTCGCCCATTCCATAACAGCAGCGATCTTTTCTGGGTCCACCGATATTCCCTCCTTATTCACCACGTGGCCGAGAAAAGAAACTTGAGGCAACCAAAATTCGCACTTGTTCAGCTTGGCGTATAGCTTATGGTCTCTCAGAGTCGCCAAGACCAGTCGCAAATGCCGATCATGCTCCTCCGCATCTTTAGAATACACCAAAACATCGTCGATAAAGACAATCACAAACTTATCCAGGAAGTCCTTGAAAACTCTGTTCATCAGATCCATAAAAGCTGAGGGCGCATTAGTCAAACCAAATGACATAACTAAAAACTCAAAATGCCCATGACGAGAGCGGAACACCGTCCGCGGAACATCTGACTCCCGAATCCTCAACTGGTGATAGCCCGATCGAAGATCTATCTTGGAAAACACGGCACTACCACGCAGTTGGTCAAACAGATCGTCAATCCGAGGCAAAGGGTACCTGTTCTTAATAGTAACCTTGTTCAGTTCTCTATAGTCGATGCATAGCCTCATCGACCCATCCTTCTTTTTAACGAACAGCACTGGAGCACCCCATGGTGAAGAACTCGGCCTAATGAACCCTTTTGCCAACATCTCATCCAGCTGAACTCACAACTCTTCCAGCTCTCGCGGGGCCATCCGGTACGGCGCCTTGGCAATAGGACGCGTGCCTGGCTCCAAATCTATAGCAAACTCGACATCTCGATCAGGTGGAAGACCGGGAAGATCATCAGGAAACACATCGGAGAAGTCACACACCACAGGGATCTCTTGCAAACACGACACTCTAACAACAGCCCCTACCAGAGAGACCACACAGGCAGAACAACCAGAATCAAGCAACTTCCGAGCACGCACCGCAGAAATGACTGTAGACTCCTGGAGAGAATACCCATAAACGCTCCCTGGCTGACCGTTGTCCTTGACGAAGTCCAAGCGCTTACCCTTGCACTGGATCACAGCATCATACCTTGACAACCAGTCCATGCCCAAGATAACATCGAAGTCCTCCAGGTCAATCACCTTTAGATCTGCCTTGGCTAGAAAATCCCCCAACAAAATCGGACAATCAAGGACACCCAGGTCCGTAACCACAGAGTCACCGGAGGGAACTTAACGCAAAAGGCACCACCAACACGATCTAGGCCCAAACTGAACCGCTCCATGAAGGCTCTAGCCACAAACGAGTGGGTAGCGCCTGAATCGAAGAGAATGCGCGCCCAGCGGTTCTTTACCTTAAATCGTCCTACAAATAGCGCACGCATCTAAGGAAACAAACGCTAAAACGAAAACTACAACCATAAAGGGATCATAACGAAACAACTGAGGGGAAGTCAAACCTGAGATAACCTGGGTCGAAGTCTGCGCTTCGTCTGCCGAAAGCACATTCAACTTCCCCTTTCCTCTATCCAATTGCTGAGGCGGTGGCAAAGCCTGGAGGGGTACTGGCTGCAGAATAGGCTGGGACTGTGGGCACTTTGTCTTGAGATGACCCTTCTGCCCACACTGAAAACAGACTTTATCTCTCGACCAGCAATGGGCAGCCTCATGCCCCTTCCTTCCACATAAGGCACACACCAAGTCTCCTCTGGGAGCACCCTGAATTGCGTGCACCTGATCCTTCTTCTGCGCTCCAAACCGTTTGAAACACTTCTCAAAGGGGTGGCCTGGTCGGCC
Source organism: Platanthera guangdongensis (assembly GCA_039583875.1). Taxonomy (NCBI): domain Eukaryota; kingdom Viridiplantae; phylum Streptophyta; class Magnoliopsida; order Asparagales; family Orchidaceae; genus Platanthera; species Platanthera guangdongensis. Next base: position 118,102,325 of record CM077148.1, on the reverse strand, counting down.
ACAGAAACTACAAACCTCTTTGCTCCTCTTTCTCGAGACCGCATCGGGTTCCTGAGGGCTCTTCCCTCCACCGGACTTTCGCTTATCCTTCCACAACTGCTGACCTCTATTCTTGGCATTCTCAATGGCCTCAACCCTCAAGGCAGCTTCGACCATGCTGGCATAACTGACTGCACCGTAGGCATTCGCTAACTGCTGAATGTCACTTCTCAGTCCACCCAGAAATCGCTTAACTCGGTCTGCTTCAACACTCACCAGAGCAGGAGCAAACCGACTCAATTTACTAAACTCAATTTCATACTCACTGACCGTGAGTTTCCTCTGCTTCAAATGGAGAAATTCATTCATCAGCCGGTCCCTCTCGACTGAAGGCAAAAACTTACTCAACAGCATCCCTTTAAATGACTCCCAAGAGCATCCTGCCACCAAGCTCTCCTTCTCCCTCAACCACCAATTCTTTGCCAAGCCCTTGAGCTGGTAGGCAGCGAGCATCACTCTCTGATCATCCGTAATCCCCGAATAAGAGAACATCTCCTCAATAGAAATCAGCCAGTCATCCAAAATCATGAAATCTGCTTGCCCATCATAAGTAGGGGGTCTCAGTCGCTGAAACTGGGATATAAACGCCATCTCCAGGGGCACAACAACCAAAGGCACGGGAGGAGCAGGAGGGGCAGGAACAGCTACCCCCTCAGCGGGTCCAGAACTCTCGGGGCCTGTCCCGCCACCACTGCCACAAGGGACTGAATTTGAGCCTGCATAGCCACCACCTGCCTCGATAGGGTCTCATTACTCTACCGCAGGTTTTCTACCAACGCCTCGCTCTGCGCTCCTGACGTCTCACCCTCGGATTGGGGGGTCGACCTCGTTGCAGGACGTCTCGCCATCCTATAATCGCACAAGCTTTAGACGAAACTTAGCCCAACAGCTAGAACAAAACTACCCGGTACAGACAAACACACTTAAATATGAACTTCAACTGCAAAACTTGCTCTGGGAGTTGTTTTATCATGATGATGTTATGCTTAACCTAAGATGGTTCACCACCATCATACTAACTCATGTGCCTAAACCATGAATGCATGTATTTGTATTCTTTTTGACTCAAAACCATGTGTGTACATATGTCATCTTGCAAATCTTTAGCTTAACACGTTGTGCTTATGAAATGTTATGCTATGCATGATGTGCTATGCATTCTAAAAAAGGCCTTAATGCATGCCATGAGCGGCGTACACATGAAAATGTTATGCATCCCATACTACATAACATTCCCATGCAACGAAAAAAGAAAACGTGCTAGCCGCATTCATGTGGTGAGGTTATGCATCCCATACTACATAACCCTCACATGTTGCCTCCTATGGTGGATCCATATACAAACACATATTATGCATCCCATACTACATAATATGCCCCGTATACTTCTTTATGCTCATGAGTGTAGTGTTCGTGCTTTAGCCAAGACGTGCTGATGACATATCGGTGTGTGTATGGTATGACGCTAACCACAAATGCAAATAAGGGAAAAGGTTGCCCGACCATTTGTCAAGCAACCTCCCTCTGATACCAACTGTCACAACCCGCATTTTCTCAACGATATAATCGTATCATAGCAAGAGAAAACACGTGCCGTGATGCCACGCCGTGCAGGGGATAACTGCACGCGCTCAGGCAAAACTCCAGACCTTAGAATTAAGGAAAATCGTTGATTAATTATGAAAGGAAATCAGTTATGTTGATTGGCCGTATCCCTCGGCATGGTGGATCAGCTAGTCCACAATTAAAAGTATAAGTATACGCAGCAGAAAATAGTTTGGTTCAATTAAGTTGACACCCTAGTGAGCATGAGTGTCCCCGAGGGACAACTCATGGTAAGCACGACTCTAAAGTGAATATAATAGATATAAAAAGGTAGTCTTTTTACACTAAGGAAATATAGTGACTTTGTTTTATAATTATGCTATGCATGATATACATATAATAATGCTTTTAGGGTTTAAAATATCTAACATGCAACCTAGCAAAAATCCTTCCCAGAAGCAAGTAAACAACCACTAATAGGCAAAAACAGCAGTTTAAGTTCATACCCAGCATCGCAAGAAGCCACCAGTGGGCGCCAACAACCTGACACGAACCCACTGGTGAGTATGTATGTCTATACAGAAAAGTAAAGAACTACCTCACAGAATCGGGATCAGCTGTCTCAGCTACCCAAGAGGCCGCAAACCAGCCCCTCCAAAAGAACTAGCCGCTGAACCGGCTACAACCTGGACCTGAGGCATTCAAGAAAAGAACACCTCAGCAAGGAAATAATCAAAAGTGTAAATAAAGCATTAGAGTTAAGAGCAAAAAGAAGGGTTTACCAACCCGACAACAAGCTGCTATAAGCAAAAGAAAGAGCATGACAGTAAGAAAAGAGCACTGTCTAAAGTACAGCAAAGCACACCAAGTGCGAGCAATAAAAGCAACAAGCTCAACAAAAGAGTCTAACATTCCTAATACGTGGGTAAGTGGCAGTGGTCAAAAACATGGATCTGAATACATAACCAAAATCAGATCCAACAAAAAGGGCTAAGGGGTCGCCAGTGGCAGCTTTAGGGTCCCACACACCAACCCAAACCAGGGCAAACAGACGGTGGCCACAGCTCTCCACGTCAAAATCCACCCCTCGAGAGGCCACTAAAACTCCACCACCTACCACAACCCAAGAGTCGGCAAGCAAAAATTTGCCGAACACCCAATACCACCCCCTAAAGGAAGGGAAAAGTCACACCAACAATCCTAAGGTACACATGAACTCAGGACAGAACTGTCGAGCCCACTCGACACAGCGTGGAGTAAACCCCACTCACCTGACGCCTAAAAATACTTAGCCGCAAGTCCTACGCTGGGTGACGGCGTTGAGTGAGCTCGGCTCACTCGACGCTGTCAGCGCTTTCCACTTAGGGTAAACGTGAGTCTTACTAAAATCGCAGCTTAAGCCATCTCATGCGCGAAAAAACAGAGAGTTGGAGATTTAATCCCAACCCACCGTTCCGTCCTAACTACACGGAGCTACCGCAACTAACCCTAAACTGTAACTAACAACCACCTCACCCTAACTCTAGCTACCCACTGGACACTAAACCTCCGACAAAAGAGAACATTGATTAAAATTCCAGAAAAAGAAATGAAGAATCAGCACTTGATTAAAAGCTTGATGTAATAACTTAACCTGCTGCCCTAGGGAGGAAAAAGGACAAAGAGAACAGAGCTTTACAGAAGAAATAAAAAAGATCATGGGTTAGAAAATAAATTTGGCAAGGGCAAGGGGCCACTTGCCTCTACCTCTTCGAAAAAACAAACAACAGCCGCACCACGGCTTGGCTCCGGCGGCAAGATCGGCCACCTAGAAGACCAAAGCTGAAACTTGAGGGAAGAAAGAAATCAGATATTTAGAAATTCCTGGAATCGAACCCTAAATCAAGAAAAACTTACATGGAAGGGAAGATCTAGCCGAGAGCAAACCGAATCCGCTATCACACGAGAAAAACGGGCTCTAACCTTCCCGAAATCGCCGGCCAAAACAACCACCGCCTCCTCTCAAATCCCTTCCGCTGGAAGCTCTCCAGACTCGGGAATGATGAAAAAATGAGGAGGAAAAACAGATCACGGCAACAAAAGACGATTTCAGGAAAAAAGGGTACGGAACACGCCCAAGACACGCCCGTGACACGGCCCGACACGCCCGTGTCACGGGGCGTGTACTCACACACTCGACGAACGTCGATCTCCACTCGACGAAAACACGGGACACGCCCCCCAGACACGCCCGTGACACGGCCCGACACGCCCGTGTCACGAGGCGTGTACTCATGCACCTACCCACTCGACGAAAGTCGATCTCCGCTCGACGAAGCAAGGGACACGCCCTGTGACACGCCCGTGTCACAGGCCGTGTACCAACTCAACACCGCCCGACGATCATGGAGCGCCGATCATCGAACAGAGAGACACGCCCCAATGTCACGCCCGTGTTCGACACGACACGCCCGTGACAGGGCCGTGTTCTCACTAAACACCGCCTGACGACCATCGAGCACAGCTCGACGAACCGAAGGGGGACACGCCCGTGACACGCCCGTGTCACGGCCGTGTTCCTACAAAAAACCCCGTCGACCAAAAATTCGTCGACCGGAGGAACGGGAGCTCTGCCCGAGCACGACACGCCCTGGGTCACGGGCGTGACCCAAGACGTGTCACCCAAACTTACACAGAAAAGAAACCTGCTAACACCTAGCAAACAAGAGACAAGGCACCAGCCTACAAGCTCAGCCACAACAGACCACGCACAGCACAGCAAACATTACAAACATGCAGTTAACAAAACAACGCCGAAATGACGCGAAGGCAAACGATCTCGGATTTCGACCAAAACTCGCACCGTAGCTAAACAACCAAGCCACGAAAACAACGGCGAGGTCGAAAACAACATCCGACGATCGAACACTCGGGCTAACACCTCCCGAAGCCAAAACGCAAGCATTTCCCTAAGAGGCCCAACCGAGTCACCAAAACAGACTCCGGCTAGCTGGGGAAACTTGCCAACTGGCTACAACCAGGCTACACAAGGAACCTACAGAGCTAGGACCGCACTCTACAACGGCGAAGGGCCGGAAATGCGTCATCGTAACGCCAATCCAAAATCAAACAAAACACAGAAAAACCGGGGGCGTTACAATTGGGATCATCAATTTGGGTTGATTCACACTCGCCTAAATCAGATGAAGACAAATTTTGACAATCGTTTTAATAATTTTGATGAACGTTTTACCACGCTGGAGCAGAGCCACGCTTCTTCCGCAGAGCATATTACCCGTGAGTTCACGAATCTGCGCACTCATTATCTGCCACGGGGGGATGATAGCGATGAGGAGTAGTTCTTATCTTTGGGGTGTAGTCAGTTATCATGCATCTTTTCTTTTCACTTGCCTTGTATCTTTTATTTTTATTAAAAAAATATCAAAAATATGTTTTTCTTCAGTCATGTCTTACAGGTACACTTTGGTGCTGATTTGCCCGCTTTAGGGAAGTCTCCTTTTCTTTTCTTTACTTATTTTTCCATTGGGGACAATGTATTGTTTAAGTATGGGGGGATATTTCTCAAGCAAAGCATACAAAAAATCATAAAATTTTTTCAAAAAATCATAAATTTTTTTTTTTCAATTTTCAAATTTTATTTTTACTTAACAAAAATAAAAAATACAAAAACATTAATATCAAAAAAATTCAAAAAAAATAGAGAATCAAAATTAAATTTCTTAGAAAGGGACGCTTGGGATATCAGCGCATCTTACCTCCTAGTACCGGTGAGCGCCCTTCACAGGGTATACCTCGGGAAGTGTAAGAAATAACAAAAAAATTAGGGTTAATTTTAAAATTAGAGAAATCTTTATTTCTATATTTATTCACATGCAAAATTCATAGTTTTCAACTTTTACATATTGTTTAGAAGATTTTGATACTTTAATCGAATTTTGAATTTTGGAGTAGAACTGTTGGGCATGTTGTGTTTCTAGTCAAGTGCACATGTTTGTAAAATTTAAGTAAAATTAAAAATTCAACATACAATTAGATTTTTATTTTTCTAAATGCGTGGAAATAGTTTATTTTACTTTTACTTTGAAACCGATAAAATCTAAGAATAGTTTAGGAGAGTGTGTAGAAGTTTACTAGAGAGATATTTCGCGGATCAAGAAAGAGGTATTCTTTCTCAATGTTTAGAACTTGCCCTCTAGCTATTCTCAAGACTTTGCATAGGTTAAACTCATTAGCATAAAAATGATATAGGCACTTCTTTTGGAAAGTTTGAGCCTTTGCACCCTTACATAACGTTTTATCTTTGCTAAGCCAATTTGAGCCTATACTCTTCCTTTTGGTTTAGCCCCACCAACACTTTACCAAAGCCTAAAAGCATCCTAATTACACACCTAAGACAGAGCTTGAAATTATATATACAAAACAGTTTATGAGTGATTAGGAGCCGTTTTATTTTGGTGGCTAATTGAAAAAAAGAGTTGTTTTATTTTTTCATTCCTCCTCTAAAAAAAGAGAAAAGAAGAAAAAAATTATAAAAAAATGAAAATAAAGAGAGGAAGTTGAAAATTTTTTCAACATGTTAAGAAAAAGAAACAAAGGAACTTAGAAATTGACGGAGTTCTTCAATTTATTTCTTTTGTGCAAGCTCTCATTAGTTTTTGGTGTGTCTACCCATCGTTTTTATCTTTGATTTTCCAAATAAAAAACGTAAGCCTACATTTCAACCTAGTTAAGCCCTACTGATTTGTGCTTATAAGTTAAACTAGTGCCATGGCGAGAGTGTGAAAGGGCAAGCCTATGGCCATCGACATTGATGGATTTCTTTGGAGGGTATCCCGATCTTCGATTTATTGCAATGTTATCTTAGTAATCAGACTACTTTCTCCCTAAACGTGATTTTAAGATTTATCGGTTTTCATTTTCGAAGTAAAAATAATAAGTGAAAACACATTTTAGAAAAGTGAAAACTAATTTGTATGCTGAGTTGTTTTTTCTACAAGAATAACTACACGCATAAGCATAAGACTTCGCATTCTACTCCTTAGGTTCAATTTTCGTTTCTAGCGTTAAAATTTTTCTACTCTCTATGAAACGTTATTTGCTCGGGACGAGAAAACTAGTAAGTATGGGGGTATTTGATATCTCTAATTTTACCGATATTTTTATATATTTTTATTTAATAATTAATTAGTTTATAAATATATTTTATGATTTTATTATCTAATTTCTTTAATTTCTTATTTTAGGGTCATTCTGGGCTGCAAATTACAATTTGGAGTTTACAGGATTGATCAGGAGACGAAGCTGGACAAAGCCGAAAAAATTGCAAAGTACACGCCCCGGACACGGGCGTGACTACTAGGTCACGGGCGTGACATCCAGGCGTGACCCCGACGTGTGCTCCAGAGCTCATTGCCATGTTATTTTAAAATACACGCCCATTGGTCATGGGCTTTACCATGCTGACCCGGGCGTGACATCCAGGGGTGACCTCGACACGTGCTCCAGAGTTCACTGCCACGTCATTTAAAATACACGCGCATTGGTCACGGGCGTGACCATGTTGACCCGGGCGTGTCAACCAGGCATGACACGCGGATGATGATCTAAGCCTCTAATCCACGTCAGATTAAATTTACATGCCCCAACACGGGTGTGACATATTGGTCATGGGCATGACAACGAGCCGTGACATCCCGATGTGACAAGTTAATTCAGCATTTCAGAGTATGGCCATTTTCGCCTTACATGCCCTTAGTCACGGGTGTGACCCTTCCAATAACAGCCGGAGTTATTCCCTCCGTTTCTGTTTCCCGCCATTTTCAACAACCGACAAGGCACGCCCTAAGCCACGAGCATGACCTTGGGGCGTGATCAAACAATTAACGATTTTTGGGTGTTTCGTGCCAACATTCACAGGACTTGAAGATGACGGTTCTGAACCCGACACGCCCTAGGTCACGGGCGTGACCTAGGGGCGTGACGATCCAGCAAACTTGCCTATAAATTCCAGGCAATTCTATAAGCTAAGGAGGAGATTTTGGGAGCTCTAGTTCTGTTTTCTTTACTGTATTTCTTGCATTTTAATTCATAGTGTAGCTTTTATTTTCAAGTCTTTCTTTAATCATGTCTCTCTTCAACCTTTCATGTAATTCTCCCATCATGATGATCCAGGCCTCCAATCCACGTCAGATTAAATTTACACGCCGTGGTACGGGCGTGACATATTGGTCACGGGCTTGATAGCGAGCCGTGACATCCCTTCGTGACAAGTTAATGCAACGTTTTAGAGCCTGGCCATTTTCGCCTTACACACCCTTGGTCACGGGCGTGTCAACCAGGCATGACACGCAGATGATGATCAATGTCTCCAATCCACGTCAGATTAAATTTTTAAAACTATAAAATCTTCACCAAGTTTTTGAAAAATCTTCACCAATTTCCGATCGATAAAATAATAGCTCTTTCTTGTGAGTACAAGTACTCAACGGTCCCCGAGTTTAAATACGACATTTCCTATACTAAATTTCGATAGGTGCACTTGCCTAGTTTGATATTTTAGTTTGGATACACATTTTTAAAACTATAAAATCTTCACCAAGTTTTTGAAAAATGTGCACCAATCTCCAACAACGGCCGGATGTCTCTCTTACCATGGGGTTAGCATGGTCACGCCCCTATTGACCATTGTTCACGGGCGTGACCATGCTGACCCGGGCGTGTAAACCAGGCGTGATATGCAGATGATGAACCAAGACTCCAATCCACGTCAGATTAAATTTTAAAGCTCTCTATTTTATGTGCTTCCATTTACCTTTGAATTTAACTTCTTCGAATTCATAAGTTGCAAATTATGTTTATTCGATTTTAGATCCATATCCTAGATTTACCGAGAGGTTGTGGATACAAGTAGATCACTCAAGGATAAAGAGAGTTTCATGCACCCCTCGAGAGAGGAAGGCAAAATTCTTCCGCATTGGAGTCAATTCCATTAGTGAGGTTCGCCGCCTAAAGCAAGCATAGGTTTTTCGACTGGATGAGACGTCTTAATCGATCAACCTAAGGTTAGTCGAATGCGTATTCTCGAGAGAGGCGCTTCGTAGAAATGGAACCTCCGCGGTCAAAGTTATAATTTAGATGCTTGTATTTATTTTCATTTCATGGAAATTTATTCTAGCCCAAAGGGATTCTAGATCAAGTGCTAGCTTTCCTATCATTATATTTCTCTTCTTAGTTTAACATTTTCTTTTTTGTAAAACCAATTTCCGATTCATAAAATAATAGCTCTTCCTTGTGAGTACAAGTACTCAACGGTCCCCGAGTTTAAATACGACATTTCCTATACTAAATTTCGATAGGTGCACTTGCCTAGTTTGAGATTTTAGTTTGGATACACATTTTTAAAACTATAAAATCTTCACCAAGTTTTTGTCGCCGTTGTCGGGGATCGAACCCGGGTCACCCGCCTATCTCGGTCTCCTTACAGATTTCCCTCCCGATGTCAACCTTCTCACCTTTTGGGCAAAACTCAGTAATGACACCGCACCCTACACCCCAAAGAAATCTAAAGGCAGCCACCTCATTTCCCCTCCTTGCGCATTCTCCACAACCTCCTCACCTTTACTCTTTCTGCTCGCGGCGACAGCCATGGATTGGTGACTCGGGTAGATTTACTATATTTATATAGTATGTTTTACCGAGTCCCGCTCAACCTTGGTTATATGCTTGCAATTTTCTTTCGGCACCAAGCTAAAAATGTGAGGTTGGGAGCGGTGCACGGTGGGAACTTCATCAAGTTCTCTCCAAGCAGATCGGTCTTTGGGATGCTCTTCCATGACTGAGCTGCATTCAGACGCCGCAAGTCCATCAGTTCCATACCCTCCAGTCCTTTGTAAGACCAATTTTTTTCTCGTTCAAACCCTGGGGTCTTATGCCCAGAACCGCCGCTTTGCGGTGACACTCTCGCGCCCGGGAAGATTGTCATTAAAAAACGCCGATTCTGCCGGCCTTATTGATCACAAAAGTAGCAGTACAAGAGAATAGACATGTAAGTCCACAAAAAATCACATATCATATAAATAATCTCCACGAAGGGAGTGTCCACAGAATAATATATCAGAGTACTAAAATATGGGCTTGTGCCCGGAACATCATGTCCTCACTACAAATCACTCATACCGAAGCAAAAACAGAACATATACTCAAGGTCGAGACTCACGGTCCCAGCTATATGAACTCTGGAGCTAGACTGCCCCATCTCCAAGCGCACCGGTCTCTGGGGCTGCTTCCCCGTGCTGGGCTCCACGATTCCCTAAAATGATGCGGTTCGAAAACTGTTAGTCATAAAGACTAAGCCTTATCATCCTCTACCCCTTCCCCCATGGCTCCTAAGTACCGAGTGGAGAGGAAGAAAGGGAAGGACATGAAGGTGGAGAATAAATAAAAAGAAATAGGTGGCAGCAGAACTAATCTAGTAATTCTATAATAAATAATGGCAATATGATGAAATATGAAAAGTAACCTTCACTTATGTGAGAACACATAAGCCAAGGGGTCTTCTGCAAGTCCTATTGTATAAGCGTCCAATTCCACTTATACCTTAGGTGTCAGGGGTTAAATGAATCGGTTATACTATGACATGCAAGTGGGTGTGATGGAACATGCAAGTGCAACACACACACCCGACTCTGTTGAAAGATATGGTACCTAAACACCTAGAGGGGGGGGGGGTGAATAGGTGACCTAAACCTTTTCTAACTTTTGTTTGGCAGCACAACAGTTTATAACACAGATTACTACAGTTAACAGCACACAGAAATTCTCAACACAGTACAATCACAGCACAGAATACACAAGATTTTATAGTGGTTCCCCAATCTTTGGGTACATCCACTTTCCCCCTTCGCCTATCTAGCAGTGTACTAGATTCGGCCAAACTTCTCCACTAGCTCAGAACCCAACAAGGTTCCTACCTCAGGCCCAAAGCCTTACACTCAGCCAAAAGGCCTACACTCAGCCACCCAGGCCTACACTCAGCCAATTAAAGGCCTACACTCAGAGTTCTTCAACTCCTACACTCAGGCACCAAGCCCTACCCTCAGCCTTTATAAAATAGGCTTACAATCACTCAGATCCAATGGATCTTACAAGTTAAAATAGAAATTACAAATGCTAACTCTACAACTCAGAAAGGATGAGAGGAGTTGAGAGTTTCTTGAAGAGTTCTTGGAAGAACTCAGCTTGATCCAAACTGACTTAGCTTTCTTCAAAGCTTCTTGAGTAGAACTGAATTAGTCTGAATCTTCTGCAGTTGATCCTTGATCTCTGCTTCTTGAAATCCAGATGACTCTGAATTCTTCTTCTCAGCCTTAGTTCCAAAGACTGAATCCTTGGTTGGAGCTCTCTCTCTCCAACTACTTAGATCTGCAGTTGGACTGCCTGATCTTCTTGTGTTGATCCTCTGTGTATCACTTCTTGATTTAGTCTGATCAACTACTTCAATTATTCTCACAACAAGTAATGATTGTGAACAACTTAACCACTTCACACTTTATTCTGTAAACTGTGGGTGCCTATTTATAGGCTTCCTTCATGGTAACCGGCTGATCCGGTTTATAACAGACTTTTGACTTCTCTGACAGTTGCTGTAGACCGGCTGGATTGGCAGCTGTCATGTCAACCAGTCACTTCTTGAAATCTCACTAACTGTCAGATAGTGTCGAGACTTTCTGTTCTTAAGTGTCGACACTTATAGACCAAGTGTCGACACATGTTGTGTAAGTGTCGACACAAGTCTACAAGGTGTCGACACAATTCCTTGTATGTCTCGACACAGTTTCTTCTGCATGTGTCGACACTGAAATTGAGTGTCGACACAAGTACTTGTACTTCATTCTTTATCTGTATTCTTCTAAGTGTCGACACATCTCCTTTGTGTCGACACATCTTCATGTGTTGAAACTGTCAAGTGTCGACACTGCTTCTTGGTGTCGACACAAGTCTTCATCTTGTTTCTTCAGCTGAGTGTCGACACATTCCTTTAGTGTCGACACTTGTACTTAGAATATTTTACAACTTTTCTGTTCTTTGCTAAGTGTCGACACAGCTCCTTGTGTCGACACTTTCTTCAAGTGTTGAGTCTTCTGGTTATGTGTCGACACATTGTGCTGAGTGTCGACACATTCTTCAAGTGTTGACTCTTTGAGTGTGTGTCGACACATTGTGTTGAGTGTCGACACATTCTTCATATGTTGACTCTGCTGATTGAGTGTCGACACATTGTGTTGAGTGTCGACACTTGTACTTAGTCTCTGCAGAATTTTGCTGAGTGTCGACACAACTTCAAGTGTCGACACTTTCTGGTGTAGACTCAGCTCTTCTAGGTGTCGACACTTCTGCTAAGTGTCGACACAGCTTTTCTGCATTCTTCTACACTGAGTGTCGACACAGCTCCAAGTGTCGACACTTTCTGACTGGTGTCGACTCTTCTTCCCAGGTGTCGACACAATGACTCCAAGTGTCGACACTGCTTGTCTGGGTGTCGACACAAGCTTTCTCAAGTGTCGACACTTTCCCTCTGGGTGTCGACACATGGACTTAGAAATTTTCAGCTTCAGTCCAGTGTATACCTAACCTGCACAAGTAACTCAAACAAACATCAAATACATTCTGATGTATATCATTGAGTTAGGTGAGGCTTCTTCAAATCAGGTACATTTGACCAATGTACCCAACAATCTCCCCCTATTTGGAGAAGTCATAACCCTTAGTCAATGATATACACCACTCATAATTAAAAATTACAAAATGATGTAAAACATATAAATGACAACAGGGTAAACTTGAACATGTAATAAAGCACACATGTATACTTATTAAACATTGCAGAACAATTAAGAAACACACATATTTCAGAACATTCATACTATATTTATCATATACTGTTCCAATAATGTTCCTTATACATTTTCAATGAAGTATTACAATGTTTTTCACTTAACAGATTACAACAAGCATCAAGTTAATTCCTAATCTAGTGCTGATCAGGTTCTTTAATAACAATGCCTTTTCCAGCTTTAACTTGAGCTTTCACAGCAGCAGCAGCAGCAGCAGGCTCAGCTTCAGCAGTCTTCTTCCCTTTGGAGTCCTTCTTCTTCTGTTCTTCAGCCTTGATCTTTTGCCTTTCAAAATAATGATAGGGCTTAGGAAAGTACTTGCTAGGCTCCACAGCTGTTGGAGGTAGCTTTCCTAACTTAGCCTTCCTTCTATATTGGACAATTGCTTCCTGCCTACTCTCATGCTTTCTCCATTCAGCCTCTGAGAACCACTTGTTCCTCTCATGGGCATTGTCCTTGGCTGCTTTCCAGGCTGTGAGAATTATGTTTCTAGAAGTAGGGCTCCATTGTTCAAAATCTGGCTTTTGCTCAGCAAGTTCCCTAAACTTCTTCTTTGACAGCCTAGTTTCTTCTTCTTTGTCCAAAGCCTCTTGCATTGCAGCTGTGATAGGTTGAACAACCTTTTCCAGAATAATATTAGGCTTGCCAGCAGGTGGACTATACATTGTGCTTATATCTGCATGAATCATTTCAAAATCTGGAGGTGGATAGATTACATCAGCCACTGCCTGTTGCTCACCTCCAAGATATGCATTTTGAATACCAGATTCAGCCACTTCATTGTCATCACACAGGGGAGGATATCCAAGTGTAGCCCTGATAGAATTTGAAATCCATTTTGCATGCTCAGAACTGGCCTTGACTAACACTCTCTCCCCCTTTATGACTTCTTGGGCCACATGATCTCTCACATCATCTTTCTGGAATCGGATTTGGCTATCCAAATACCTTATGCCCTCTTTAAAGAAAGGTCTAAGCTTTGTAAGCTGTTCTGAAATGACCTTCTGTGAGTCTTTTATTGCAGTCTGTACAGCAGCAATCTCTGCTTGAAATATCTTATCAAAATCAGCTTTGGCAGCAGCAGAGGAGGTTGAAGGTTCATCAGACTTTTTCTTGAGTTCAGTGACTATTGCATTGTGAGATGCAGTCAAATTATCATTCATCCTCAATTGATTCTCCAGCACATAGCCTTGCTTTAGTGCTATATCATCCACTTTCTCTTTATTTTCTCTTGATGTTTAGCCAGATAGACCACTGCATGAGCACCCTTTGTAAAACAATCAGTCATCTCTTTTTATTAAGGTTCATTTCAAACCTTATTGACTTGATTTCCTGACCCAGATCAGATTGTAGTGCCTTGTGCCCTTCATCAACATAAGTTTCTAAAGCTTTCCTTTGTTCATCCATCTTGATTTGCATGGCAAGCAGTAGAGCACTGTAATCAGTGGATGGAGCTTGTTGAACTAAGGAATGTTGAGCAACTGTTTGTAGAGCCTTCTTATAGCTCTGGCTCCTTCTTTTGAAAACAAAGAACTTCTTTTTCTTAGCTTGCTCAGCTTCATCATCTTCAGATTCAGATGTACTGGCTATATCCACCCTATCCTTAGGGCTGGATTGTTTTTCAGTATGCACATCTTGTGCCTTCTCAGTATCTAGCCTTATAGGCTCTTCCACAACTTCAATGTTCTCCCCCTCAGCAGCAGCATTCTTTACTGTATCAGCAGCATTCTTTTCCATATCAAAATCTTCTTGATCTAAGTTCAAAAAGAGATCTTCCATTGTATATTCTGCTGGAGACTGTGCAGGAGATGTTCTGGTTTCATCAGCTATAACAGATGTGTCTTGGAGAACAACATCTGGTTCTTGAGTTGCTGGCTGATTTTGCTGATGGTCATCAGACAAATCAGAATTTATTATAGAAAAATCTAATGTATTAAGGTCAGTAAGTACCTCTTGAATGAGGAGGGTGGCTTGCTTCACTCTCCAGTGTAGATGGTTCTGCTACACCTGGAAGCTCCCCCTGGATGTCAGCTGCCTCCTGAGGAGCAGGTGTCTTCTCTGCAGCCACATCAACTGGACTTTCAGGAGTGAAGACCACATGTTCTTCACTGCCTGAGCTGCTGGAGGACTCTTGAGGCACAGCAGCAGTCTTCCTCTTTTTCCTGGGAGGAGAGTCTCTCTTAGAAGCTTGTTTCTCAGGGGTGGTCAATTCCTTTGACACCAGCACCCTTTCCCATCTAGAGAATATCCTGGAGTCCATTCTCCTCATATGATTGATCTTAGATCCTGCAGCAGTGCTCATTACCTCTGGAATTGATCCAGCCAGGTAGAGACTTAGTATCCTGCCCAGATTGGGCTTCTTCAGGCTTTCTTTACTTTCTCATAAACCACCATTGACCAATCTGTCTTCAGAGTGAAGATGATTCTGGTCATGACTTCAAACATGGAGGCAGACACCCTGTCATGCCCTCCTGGCTTGCTCAGTATTACCTTGCCCACTACTTCAGACAAGAACTTGCCTTGATTATTCATACCTTTCCTGTTAAAGACTGATCCCACCTTCATCTTTGGATCCAGTCCACACCAAGTAAGAGCTTCCCTGGTCTTAGAAGCAGTTACTTCCTCTTCATCTTGAACTTTAGGTAGCTGAAGTACCTTTCTTAAAGACTTGGGTGAAATTTTGACTTTGGTGCCATGCACCCTTGACTTAATCCTGAAGCCTGAGTCATCTACAGACGCGCCAGAAAGGAATTCAATGACTTCCTTCTTCCATATTTTCGTTGGTTCTGAAACCAAGAACTCCAATCCTGAATTGGCAATTAGGGTTATCACTGATTTGATTTCTTGATCGCTGTCGTCGAATGCGCCTCGCACGAGCTCATAGCCCTTCGTTAACGTTCTCTTCCAGCTTGGGAGCCATTAGGGTTTGAAGATTTAGTCTTGAGATGAGAGAAATGTCGACACAAGAGTTTAGGTCTCGAAACTTTGAAAGCGTGTCGACAATCAAAGACAGAACCCTATTTATACCTTTCTTGTTTGAAGACGAACAGGCGGGATGAATTTCTAATGATGTGTCGACACTGTCAATAAGTGTCGACACTGACTTATAATGTCTCGACACTCATGTGTCGACACAAATTTAGTCAACAGATTTTATGTGTCGACACTTGGTTAAGTGTCGACACCACTATACTCGACATGTGTCGAGACTTTACTTAGAAAAATTCTGAGTAAAACTTAAGTGTCGACACTTTATTGGATGTGTCGACACCTACTCGACATGTGTCGACACTAACATTCTGAAGTGTCGACACTAACTTCCTAGATGTGTCGACACCATTTTCCTGAAGTGTCGACACTTACTATTCTGTGTCGACATAGACTTGTCTATGTGTCGACACCTTTTTACTTAGCCAATTTTTGTTCTGTATACTTAGTCTAAGTTTATCATACCTAGTTCAATTTTGAACCTATTAAACTTAGCTTCTTCTAAGGGCTTAGTAAACATATCAGCTATCTGATTATCTGTTTTAACATATTCAAGTGCAATATCATTTCTTTCTACATGCTCCCTAAGAAAGTGATATTTTATCTCAATATGTTTAGTTCTACTATGTGATACAGGGTTATTAGCTATGGAAATAGCACTTGTAGAATCACAATAAAGTGGAGTTCTACTTACCTGACATCCATAGTCTTCTAGCTGATGTTGAATCCACAGAAGTTGAGCACAGCAACTTCCTGCAGCTACATATTCTGACTCAGCTGTGGAGATGGCCACACTGGTTTGCTTCTTACTACTCCATGAAATGAGTCTTCCACCTAGGAATTGACAGGATCCAGTTGTGCTCTTTCTATCTTCTTTGCATCCTGCAAAGTCTGCATCTGAATAGCCTGTTAGATCAAAATCTCCATTCCTAGGGTACCAGAGGCCTAGATAGGTGTGCCCTTTAGATATCTCAAGATTCTCTTGACTGCAGTCAAGTGAGACTCTTTGGGGCAGGCTTGATACCTGGCACAAACACATGTAGCATACATAATGTCAGGCCTACTTGCAGTCAAGTATAGTAGGGAGCCAACTATCCCTCTATACAAGGTTTCATCCACAGGTTTCCCTGCATCATCCTTGCTTAGAGACATACTTGACCCCATAGGAGTCTTCATGGTACTGGAGGAATCCATACCATATTTCCTTATGAGTTCTAGGGTGAACTTTGACTGACATATGGACAAGCCACTTTCAGTCTGTTTAACTTGGAGACCCAAGAAAAACTTCAGCTTCTCCCATACTACTCATTTCAAATTGACTTTGCATAAGCTTTGCAAACTTTTTGCAAAGGCTACTTTCAGTAGACCCAAATATAATGTCATCTACATATATTTGGACAAGTATTACTTTGCCTCTAGATTCCCTAAGGAATAGAGTCTTATCTATTTTCCCCCTTGTGAACTTGTTCTCAATGAGGAAACTAGATAGGGTTTCATACCAAGCTCTAGGAGCTTGCTTTAACCCATACAATGCTTTCCTAAGTCTATAGACATAATGTGGAAGAGTAGGATCAACAAAACCTGAAGGCTGCTCCACATATACTTCTTCTTTTAAATTACCATTAAGGAATGCTGACTTCACATCCATTTGGTATACTTTGAATCCTTGGTAGGTTGCATAGGCCAAGAACATCCTTATGGCTTCCAGTCTGGCTACTGGAGCAAAGGTTTGATCAAAATCAATACCTTCTTCTTGCCTATATCCTTTTGCAACCAGTCTTGCCTTATTCTTAATGATGACTCCTTGTTCATCTAACTTGTTTCTGTAGATCCACTTTGTTCCTATCACATTGTGATCTTTAGGCTTAGGAACTAAGTCCCAAACCTTGCACCTCTTGAACTGGTTTAGCTCTTCCTGCATAGCTTCAGTCCACTGTGGATCTTGTATTGCTTCTTCAAATTTCTTTGGTTCTATTTGAGACAGAAAACTTGAATATACTGCAGCATTCTGATTTCTGCTCCTTGTCTGAACACCTTGTCTTGGATCTCCAATGATCAGCTCCACTGGATGATCTCTTAGATGCCTGTTGGCTGGAGGCATCCTTACTTCTGGTTGTACTTCTTCAGCATCTTCATCATGCTGAGTTCCTTGAACTTCTTCAGCTCCTGGTACATGTAGTTCTCCCCCTGGACATAAGCCATCTTCTTCTACTTGCTGTCTTGCAGCAGGTACATCTTCCATGGTTAGCTTGTCCATCTTCTTAGAAAGACCTGTGGGGCTGCACACACTACTAGACAACTCATTGTTAATAAGAAGTGTCTCATCAAAAACTACATGCACAGACTCCTCTACAACTTGTGTAGTCAAGTTGTAGACTCTATAAGCCTTACTATTACTGCTGTACCCAACAAACACTCCCTCTTGGGATTTGGCAGCAAACTTAGTTAAGTAAGACTTCCCATTGTTAAGTATGAAGCATTTACAACCAAAAATCCTGAAATAGGATAGATTTGGTTTCCTGCCTTTCACTACTTCATAGGGGGTCTTGTTTAACCTTTTAGTGATGGTAGCCCTATTTATCACATGGCATGCAGTGTTTACTGCTTCAGCCCAGAAATATTCTGGCAGTGATGAATCACTTAATAGGGTTCTACCAGCCTCTATCAAGGTTCTATTTTTCCTTTCAGCAATGCCATTTTGCTGAGGTGTTCTAGGTGAAGAGAATTCTTGAAATATCCCATAGTCTTCACATAGTTTTGTCATGCTTTCAGATTGAAACTCTGTACCATGGTCACTTCTAATTTTGACCACTGTACAGTTCAATTCATTCTGAATTTGCTTAACAAAACTGTGGAAGACACTAGGTGTTTCAGATTTCTGCTTTAAGAAGAACACCCAGGAAAACCTTGAGTAGTCATCAACAACTACAAAGGTGTAGACCTTCCTACCTAAGCTGTGAACTGGCATTGGACCAAATAGATCCATATGCAAGAGGTATAAACACCTCACAGCATCCTTGTTGTCAATGCTTCTAAAGGTGGATTTAGTCTGCTTGCCCTTTTGACAAGCTGAGCAAATGCCATCTTTGACACACTTAACTTGAGGACCATTCCTCACTAACTCTTTACTAAAGAGTTTGCCAATAGTCTTGTAATTAAGATGAGCAAGCCTCTTGTGCCACTTGACACATTGAGAGACTGTCTCATCAGCTACAAGACAAACTGGAGAACTATTGTTCTCAACCATAATGTCTAAACAATAGACATTTCTCTTCCTATAACCTGTCAAAATGATCTTTTGATCACTTGACCTCTTGATATGACAACCATTTTTAACAAATGAGATGTCATACCCTACATCACTTAATTGACTTATACTAATGAGGTTGTGTTTCAAACCTTTAACATAAGCCACTTGAGTAATGGTAACAAGGTTAGAAGAAATGTTACCAAACCCTTTGATGATTCCTTTTTCAGAACCACCAAAGGTCACCTTTGGACCATTTTTGATTGGGATGTAGTCCTTCAGTAGTCCCCTAGTTCCAGTCATGTGTCTGGAACATCCACTATCCAAGTACCATGTAGGGGTATGGCCACTTGGATTCTCCTGCAAAACAAATTAATGAACCTTAGAACCCAAAGTAAACTTGGGTCCTTGGTAACTGTTAGTTTGCAACTTGACATAGCTACCTGCTGGCTTTCCAACAGGTAACTTGCTTACTACCTTGGCACTAACATTGTGCCAACAGTCCAAAGCAAAGTGGCCAACCTTGCCACAGCACCAACATTCAAATTTGTTGTACCTTTGCTTAGGTTCTGACTTAGCTGTCTTAACTACAGCAGTCTTGTTGAATGTTGGGGCTTTGCCCTTGGACTTGGACTGATCCTGAACAGTCCTAGCTGGATTAACAAAACCCAGTCCAGTCTTTCCTTTATGATGAACAAAATCATCAATCAAGGGTAGCACTGATTTAGGTTTTGAAAACCTAGCTACTAGCTCTTTCTCCTTCTGAAGATTAATCTCCAGTTTCTTAATTTGATCATTCTTAAATGTAATAGTACCCATCTGAATCACAGTAATGTGTTTCAGCCTGGCCACTTCATTCAGTTTTTGATCATAATTCTTCTCATAATCTATTGCAGCTGCCTTGAGATCAGCAATTTCCTTGGCCAAATTTTTGGCTAGGGTCTTGCTTTTCTTATAGGCTTGCAATAGTACTTGATATTCATCTAGGAGTTGATGAATATCTCCCTCAGACTCAGATATATTCTCATCACTTGATGAAGAATAATCTGACTCTGAACTAGAACTGGAAATCAGAACTTTGAGTTAAACCTTGTACCTGACTGGGTCCTGGCTGCTCCAGGTTTTTGGTACTTTCAGTCAAAGCCATCAGTCCTTGGCTTTGACAGTCTTCTTGCTCATAGATAGATTCCATGATCTGCATAAACTCTTCTTCTTCTTCAGCAAATAGCCCAATATAGGCTTCAGCATCTGTCTCAGTGTCTGAAGAAGACATATCTGAAAGAGTCTTCTCATTCTTTGCAACAAAGGACTTCTCCTTCTTTCCTTTGAAGTGTGTTTTCTTTTTGTCACTGGATTCTTTCCTTCTTTCAGGACAGTCTGCAATAACATGGCCCTGTCTATTGCAGCAGTAACAAATTATCTTGGATCCAGTTGCCTTACTAGTCTTGGTCCTTTTCTTGTCCTTCTTTGAAGGCTTCTTTTCCTGATACTGAACCTCTTTCCCTTTGGAAGATGAAGGTCTAGACCTCCACTGTTTCTTCTTAAGGAACTTCTGAAAATGTCTGGTGAATGCAGCAAAGTCTTCATCACTTTCACTGCTTGTAGATTTTGTACTTTCTGACTCTTCAGATTCTGATTCAACTACCTCAGGAGGAGGAGTTGATGACTTGGTCCTGCTCTTTCTGGGTACATCTGACTTAAAGGCAACAGTCTTTTCTCTGTATTCAGTCCTTGTTGACTTTTCTTCTTCTTTTCTCACTGACAATTGCATCTCATAAGATAACAACTTGCCAAAAAGTGTGGGAGGAGGAATTTCTCCCAACTTTGCCATTTCTCTGATGGCACAGATCTTGGTGTCCCAGTCTTTGGTAGGGACCTTAAGAATTTATCATTCAACTCATAGTTTGTGAACTCTCTTCCATATGACATGAGTTCATTTACAATTCTATAAAATTTCTTGTAGCATTCAGTGATGCTATCTCCTCTTCCTTGCCTAAAGCTCTCATATTCTTGATTAAGCAAGGACTTCCTATCTTGCCTTACTTCTTCAGAACCTTCCATATAGACAATGAGGGTGTCCCACATTTCTTTTGCAGTTTTACAGTGAATAAGGTTCTGGAAGGTGGCATCATCAATTGCACTAACTATTATATTCTGTGCTCTTTTGTCCATGGTTGCTAGGACAATCTCATCCTTGGTCATTTCAGAGAAATCCTTTGGAGTCCTCTGATTTGCATCCAATACTGAAATCTTCATGGGCACATATGGCCCTTCTTTGACTGTGATGTATATCCTAGGGTCAGAGGCTTCCATAAAAAGCCTAACCCTCTCTTTCCAGATCCCAAAGATCTCTTTTCTGCATATAGGTAGTTTCATTGAACCCAACTCCTTATGATTCTCTGAAGAACCCATGTTCTTGATTTTCTTGAAACTGTTTCCTGTTTCCTGACTTATACTGAATCTGCCAAACTGGATCTCCTCAGACAGTTAGTCCTGATTTTGAGGAACCTCCCTCTGATACCACTTGAAAGATATGGTACCTAAACACCTAGAGGGGGGGGGGGGGGGGTGAATAGGTGACCTAATCCTTTTCTAACTTTTGTTTGGCAGTCAACAGTTTATAACACAGATTTCTGAATAAGTTATCACAGCACACATCAATTCTCAACACAGTACAATCACAGCACAGAATACACAAGATTTTATAGTGGTTCCCCAATCTTTGGGTACATCCACTTTCCCCCTTCGCCTATCTAGCAGTGTACTAGATTCGGCCAAACTTCTCCACTAGCTCAGAACCCAACAAGGTTCCTACCTCAGGCCCAAAGCCTTACACTCAGCCAAAAGGCCTACACTCAGCCACCCAGGCCTACACTCAGCCAATTAAAGGCCTACACTCAGAGTTCTTCAACTCCTACACTCAGGCACCAAGCCCTACCCTCAGCCTTTATAAAATAGGCTTACAATCACTCAGATCCAATGGATCTTACAAGTTTAAAATAGAAATTACAAATGCTAACTCTACAACTCAGAAAAGATGAGAGGAGTTGAGAGTTTCTTGAAGAGTTCTTGGAAGAACTCAGCTTGATCCAAACTGACTTAGCTTTCTTCAAAGCTTCTTGAGTAGAACTGAATTAGTCTGAATCTTCTGCAGTTGAATCCTTGATCTCTGCTTCTTGAAATCCAGATGACTCTGAATTCTTCTTCTCAGCCTTAGTTCCAAAGACTGAATCCTTGGTTGGAGCTCTCTCTCTCCAACTACTTAGATCTGCAGTTGGACTGCCTGATCTTCTTGTGTTGATCCTCTGTGTATCACTTCTTGATTTAGTCTGATCAACTACTTCAATTATTCTCACAACAAGTAATGATTGTGAACAACTTAACCACTTCACTACTTTATTCTGTAAACTGTGGTTGCCTATTTATAGGCTTCCTTCATGGTAACCGGCTGATCCGGTTTATAACAGACTTTTGACTTCTCTGACAGTTGCTGTAGACCGGCTGGATTGGCAGCTGTCATGTCAACCAGTCACTTCTTGAAATCTCACTAACTGTCAGATAGTGTCGAGACTTTCTGTTCTTAAGTGTCGACACTTATAGACCAAGTGTCGACACATGTTGTGTAAGTGTCGACACAAGTCTACAAGGTGTCGACACAATTCCTTGTATGTCTCGACACAGTTTCTTCTGCATGTGTCGACACTGAAATTGAGTGTCGACACAAGTACTTATACTTCATTCTTTATCTGTATTCTTCTAAGTGTCGACACATCTCCTTTGTGTCGACACATCTTCATGTGTTGAAACTGTCAAGTGTCGACACTGATTCTTGGTGTCGACACAAGTCTTCAATCTTGTTTCTTCAGCTGAGTGTCGACACATTCCTTTAGTGTCGACACTTGTACTTAGAATATTTTACAACTTTTCTGTTCTTTGCTAAGTGTCGACACAGCTCCTTGTGTCGACACTTTCTTCAAGTGTTGAGTCTTCTGGTTATGTGTCGACACATTGTGCTGAGTGTCGACACAATCTTCAAGTGTTGACTCCTTTGAGTGTGTGTCGACACATTGTGTTGAGTGTCGACACATTCTTCATATATTGACTTTGCTGATTGAGTGTCGACACATTGTGTTGAGTGTCGACACTTGTACTTAGTCTCTGCAGAATTTTGCTGAGTGTCGACACAACTCCAAGTGTCGACACTTTCTGATGTAGACTCAGCTCTTCTAGGTGTCGACACTTCTGCTAAGTGTCGACACAATCTTTTCTGCATTCTTCTACACTGAGTGTCGACACAACTCCAAGTGTCGACACTTTCTGACTGGTGTCGACACTTCTTCCCAGGTGTCGACACAATGACTCCAAGTGTCGACACTGCTTGTCTGGGTGTCGACACAAGCTTTCTCAAGTGTCGACACTTTCCCTCTGGGTGTCGACACATGGACTTAGAAATTTTCAGCTTCAGTCCAGTGTATAACTAACCTGCACAAGTAACTCAAACAAACATCAAATACATTCTGATGTATATCATTGAGTTAGGTGAGGCTTCTTCAAATCAGGTACATTTGACCAATGTACCCAACATCTGTGCACACAAAACTTTAGTTTCCCCCTTTTTGGAGCCGTAATCTCTCCATGATACCTCCGTAGTGGAAGACGGAAGCGGTGGGTTTGGCCTCACCACCTCTAAACCAGTAAAGCACTACCGGTCAGACCTATCATACGCCTCAATGCTGGTGCACAAAGAAGAGCTCCTACGTACTCTTGCCAGCTGGCGCACCGGACTTCTATTTGCGAAGTGCTAGCCACACTTGCCCAGTTAGTATATTGGCGTCGGTGCATCGAACCTCGAATACCGAAGAACCACCACCTTAATATTCTTTCCTTTTATGCACATGTAAATTTAACGTATCCAAAAACCGAGCCGAAGCTCCCCGGACCAAAACGTCCGTCTCTTAACTATCCAAGCCGAAGCTCCAACTATCTTCCTGTGCTATCTGTGTTCGTGAAATGTGCAACCCTAATTACTAAGTTACTCTTTTCAGCTTGTTAATACAGTTTACATTAACCCAGGACTGCCCCCGGTATTCCCTATGAAGGGCTCTCAAGGGGCACTAGGAACTATGATGGGATTACACCCATCGTTCCCTTTCGCAAGGTACTTATTATTATTGGTTGATTCCCTTACCCATTAACTTCTCGTGTTACGATAGACCAACCTAGTGTGATTTTTAACCTTCCTCTCTTCGGAAAGACAAACTTTCGTCGAACCCGAGCACCTCTTAACTCTAGCCCAACACCACTTCTCACCAACCTTCCCATCCTTATATGGTGAACACTTTCACATCCATCCAATTCAACAATTAACTAATTCCAATGCTGTGCCCCATCATATCCTATGACTGTTAACTCAAATTGCTAATTGCAGACTATCCTATGCTATATGTCGAACCGGATAGGAAATGATCCAATACTCATCCAAATGCCCTAAATTATTTACTGGAGGTATATCATGATATAATTAGCCTATAATCAGAAAATTATAATTTTTCCTAATTTATCTCGCATTTAATTAATTTCCTCAAAAATTCCAAGGGCTACCGTTTGAACATGAACTACCCTAAGTACTCATGAAAGATGTCCAACAAAATTATTATAAATATTATGTTATCTCAATGTGGTAAATCCAAAGTATCACAAAACTATTTTAGCAATATTTTCTATCAACAAAAGGGCACTAAAACTATTTTAGCAATATTTTCTATCTTTCGTTATTTATGAATCAAGTATAGAAAATATTCATCCAAAAATTATAAATTAATTATACTATGCAAATACAAGCTTAAAAAATAGCATTGACCAAGTTTCATAATTTTTCAACAAGTATTAATCTCTGAATAAATTAATTATCAAAAATCTTCATAAGGTGGACTTGTAAAGAAAGTGCCGTAACTAAGATTTTAAAAATCATGAATAAATGTCTACAAGCATATAATGACCTGAAAATCTCAATTCCTAAGTCTCATAATTTTTCAACAGAAATATCATCCATAATTAATTTTTAAACAATAAAACTGCTTTTTAACATTCGTGAATGAAGTACTAGATTTACTCAACTAAAAATTATATAAAAATTCAGGAGCAACCATTCTGACCTAAAACACTTACTGCCAAGATTTCATGGGGTTTCAACGAACAGAAAGATCTAAATAATTATAATGTCGGTTAGGGCTATAGCAAACTTTACAAATGAAGTGCTAGTAGTAAACATCATAAAATTTCAGTACAATTGCTATAGGTTCTGCCCATTCCAAAACTCACTCTACCTAAGTTTCACATCTTTTAAATAATGTTTAGTGACTAATTTTACTCATTTCAGATCTTTCCCTAAAACTAAGGTTAGGGTTTTGAGGTCTCTACCTATCTCCAAATCCTCCGAGATTTCATCCAGATGATTTATATTATACTAACGTCGACTCTACTGAGTTTCAAGGCAATACGAAGGCATTTGCCCCCATGTCCTTCACAACCCTCAAAACCCTCCCTTTAGGGTTTGAATTTGGATTCTAGGGCAAATCAACCCTAAACCACACCATTTTTCTCCAAGTGGGTTATAATAACCCTTCTAAGTTAGTGGTCAAAATATCAGCCTCTGTTGAGGTGATTTGACCGTTCCAAACTCTTAGTGCACTTTTTACTCAAAAATGCTTCATTAATGCCTAGTTAAGGATAGGTGATTTTCTACCCAAAACTCATCCAAATGAGTTGGAATTTTGTACAGAGCTAGGTTTGGAGGTCATTTGACCACTCAAATAAATTACTCTAACTTTATTAAATTAAAACAAAAACCTTAGGCAAAATATCTCCAAAAATTCCCATTTTTGGATAGCCTCTAGGTATGGCTAAGGGTAACGCCCTGCCCAAATTTCAGGTCATTTGGACAAGGGACGAAGAGTGGGCATTCATTTTAGTTTCTGCACAACTTTAGGTACAACCCCCACTAAAACGGGTGTTGCGATCAAACCACTTAGCCAAACGAGTTGAAATTAATTTTAAATTAATCTAGACTCGAAGGGCTACAACTTTTGTGACTGGCCATTTGTCCTAAATCAGTATCTAAATGCCTCGTTTTGCAGCATCGAAATGTGCCCATTTAATGTATCTTTTCCTTATATATTATATACATAGTTTTTATATTATAAAAAATGTTTTTTACTGTTCATCTTCTACAGAACCCGAAAACCTGAACTCAGAAAACTTATATTTCCTGTAGCTCTTCTGCGATCCGTCACCGGCCGTCCGGTCACTTCCCTGGCCAGCCACCACCACCAATACCTCCGTCGAGGCGATGACTATCGGTCAGCGGTGGTTTGGCCGCCGGAGGTGGCGGTTTCCGGCGAACCGAAAATATATTTTTCATGGTTTTTTTCATGAAAACGCAAGATAGGTCCGACTCCGTTGAGCACAAACTTCCTTTCTAAGATCCTAAGATCTACCCATAAAAGAAGAAGTAGAGGAGGACCTTGTTCGCGGTTTGGAGGCGAGATGAACGTCGGTTTGTCATGGCGCGGTGGTGGCATTGCCGAACTTCTCCTACAGTAAGAACAACAACTCTAATCCATTTTGTCAAGAGTGTAAACTTCTCATCTTGCTCTAAGGGGGCTTTTATAGATCACCAAGTGGGGAGGGAAAAGTGTAAAGCATTTATGACCATGAAGGCTCTCCTCTTAATAGTATTTTGGTTATGGTGGAGGGTGAGGAAAAGGTGGAGGATGAAAAGATGGGTCAACACTTACTCATTTTATTAAGTAATTAGAGAAGAAAACGACCCATAAATACTCCTGGTGTAACTTCCCATAATCAGAGTTAATTATGGCATGTGTTAAAGTAATTTCCATCCTGGCTGTCGTTTCGGCCTTTGTCACGGGCGTGACACATAGGTCACGGGCGTGACATTAGTCCATTCATCATTCTCGAGTCAACGATCGATTTTTTTGCGTCAGTTCACGGGTCACCCCCATGTCACGGGCATGATACGTTTATCACGAGCGTGATAGGTGTTCTTCGTCCGACGTTCGTCGAGTTGAGGTCGACGGTCGGTGGGGGCGTCACACCCTAGGTCATGGGCGTGACGGGCCTGTCACGGGCATGACTAACCCGTGACATGAGTTCTAAACTTGGCAATCAGCTTCCTGATTTTGTCGAGCATCGAAGGAAGTCACGGGCGTGACGGGCCGGTCACGAGCGTGACCAACTCGTGACTCGGGATTTCGATCGACGGACTTCGGAGGATTGCGTCTTCGGCTAACCGTCGTGCTTGAAGCTATTTTTAGATCAGCTACTGTCAATCTCTGGGGTTTACGGGGGTTCCATCATGGCATACCGACTCCTAGGGGTCTAGCCGGAAATGGGATGTTACACCCTTGGCCTTGCGCGGAGACGAGAAGGAGAATTTGAGGCTATCCCCCCATCGATCGGTGGCAGGGATCTTGATCTTGATTTTGGTGCCGGTCCCAATGGTGCTCCTCACTCTCCCCCGATTCTGCCATCTCCTATACCATCTACCCTAGCGGCCGACCGTCAAAACCATTGGGATCATCAAATTGGGGTGATTCACACTCGCCTAAATCATATGCAGACAAATTTTGACAACCGTTTTACTAATTTTGATGCACGTTTTACCGTACTGGAGCAGAGCCACGCTTCTTCTGTGGCGCATATTACCCATGAGTTCACGAATCTGCGCACTCATTATCCTCCACGGGGGGATGCTAGCGATGAGAAATAATTCTTATCTTTGGGGTGTAGTCGGTTATCATGTATCTTTTCTTTTCACTTGCCCTGTATCTTTTATTTTTATTAAAAAATATCAAAATATGTTTTGCTTCAGTCATGTCTTACAGGTACACTTTGGTGCTGATTTGCCTGCTTCAGGGAAGTCTCCTTTTCTTTTCTTTACTTATTTTTCCATCAGGGACAATGTATTGTTTAAGTATGGTGGGATATTTCTCAAGCAAAACATATAAAAAAATCATAAAATTTTTTCAAAAAATCATAATTTTTTTTAAATTTTCAAAATTTATTTTTACTTCACAAAAATACAAAAATACAAAAAACATAAATATCAAAAAAATTCAAAAAAAATAGAAAATCGAAATTAAATTTCTTAGAAAGGGACGTTTGGGATATCACCCCATCTTACCTCCTAGTACCGGTGAGAGCCCTTCACAGGGTATACCTCGGGAAGTCTAAGAAATAACAAAAAAATTAGGGTTAATTTTAAAATTAGAGAAATCTTTATTTCAATATTTATTCACATGCGAAATCCATAGTTTGTAACTTTTACATAATGTTTAGAAAATTTTGATGCTTTAATCGAATTTTGAATTTTGCAGTAGAACTGTTGGCCATGTTGTGTTTCTAGTCAAGTACACATGTTTGTAGAATTTAAGTAGAATTAAACATTCAGCATACAATTAGATTTTTATTTTTCTAAATGCGTAGAAATAGTTTATTTTACTTTTACTTTGAAACTGTAAAATCTAAGAATAGTTTAGGAGAGTGTGTAGAAGTTTACTAGAGAGATATTTCGCGGATTAAGAAAGATGTATTCTTTCTCGATGTCCAGAACTTGCCCTCAAGCTATTCTCAAGATTTTGCATAGGTTAAACTCATTAGCATAAAAATGATTTAGGCACTTCTTTTGGCAAGTTTGAGCATTTGCACCCTTACCTAATGTTTTATCTTTGCTAAGCCAATTTGAGCATATAACCTTCTTTTTGTTTTAGCCCCACCAACACTCTACGAAAGCCTAAAATGCATCCTAATTACACACTTAAGACCGAGCTTGAAATTATATATACAAAACTGGTTTATGAGTGATTAGGAGCCGTTTTATTTAGGTGGCTAATTGAAAAAAATAGTGTTGTTTTATTTTTTCATTCCTCCTCTACAAAAAAAGAGAAAAGAAGAAAAAAATTATAAATAAAATGAAAATAAATAGAGGAAGTTGAATATTTTTTCAACATGTTAAGAAAAAGAAACAAAGGAACTTAGAAATTGGCGGAGTTCTTCAATTTATTTCTTTTGTTCAAGCTCTCATTAGGTTTTTGTGTGTCTACCCATCGTTTTTTATCTTTGATTTTCCAAACCAAAAACCTCAGCCTACATTTAAACCTAGTTAAGCCCTACTGATTTATGCTTATAAGTTAAACTAGTGTCGTGGCGTGAGTGTGAAAGGGCAAGCCTATGGCCATCGACATTGATGGATTTCTTTGGAGGGTATCCCGATCTTCGATTTGTGCAATGTTATCTTAGTAAGAACGTTACTTTCTCCCTAAACATGATTTTAAGATTTATCGGTTTTTCATTTTCGAAGTAAAAATAATAAGTGAAAACACATTTTAGAAAAGTGAAAACTAATTTGTATACTGAGTTGGTTTTTCTACAAGAATAACTACGCGCATAGGCATAAGACTTCGCATTTTACTCCTTAGGTTCAATTTGCGTTTCTAGCGTTATAATTTTTCTACTCTCTATGAAAAGTTGTTTGCTCGGGACGAGCAAACGAGCAAGTATGGTGGTATTTGATAACTCTAATTTTATCCATATTTTTATATATTTTTATTAAATAATTAATTAGTTTATAAATATATTTTATGATTTTATTATCTATTTTCTTTAATTTCTTATTTTAGGGTCATTCTGGGCTGCAAATTTCAATTTGGAGTTTACAGGATTGATCAGGAGACAAAGTTGGACAAAGTCGAAAAAATTGTAAAGTACACGCCCCGGATACGGGCGTGACCACCAAGTCACGGGCATGACATCATGGCCGTTGTTGGAAGGGTCACGCCCATGGTCACGCCTGTGACCAAGGGCGTGTAAGGTGAAAACGGCCAGGCTCTGAAACGCTGCATTAACTTGTCACGCTGGGATGCCACGACTCGTTGTCATGCTCGTGACCAATATGTCACGCCAGGTTGTCACGCCCGGGTCAGCATGGTCATGCCACTGTACGTCCGGATACACATTTTTCAAAAACTTGGTGAAGATTTTAAAGTTTTAAAAATGTGTATCCAAACTAAAATCTCAAACTAGGCAAGTGCACCTATCGAAATTTAGTATAGGAAATTTCGTATTTAAACTCGGGGACCGTTGAGTACCTGTACTCATAAGGAAGAGCTATTATTTTATCGATCGGAAATTGGTGAAGATTTTTCAAAACTTTGGTGAAGATTTTATAGTTTTAAAAATTTAATTTGACGTGGATTGGAGGTCTGGATCATCATCTACGTGTCACGCCTGGTTGACATGCCCGTGACCAAGGGGGTGTAAGGAGAAAAAGGTCAGGCTCTGAAACTCTGTATTAACTTGTCACGTCGGGATGTCACGACTCACTGTCATGCCCGTGACCAATATGTCACACCCGTGCCAGGGCATGTAAATTTATTCTGACTTGGATTGGAGGCCTGGATCATCATCTACGTGTCACGCCTGGTTGACACGCCCGGGTCAGCATGGTCACGCCCGTGACCAATGGACGTGTTTTTTTAAACGACGTGGCAGTGAGCTCTGGAGCACGTGCTGGGGTCATGCCTGGATGTCATGCCCGGGTCATCATGGTCACGCCCGTGGCCAATGGGGAGACGGTTCCTGTCTCCGGTTCGGTAGATCTTTCTCTCAACCCGTCGATCTCCCTTCGCTCGACTCTTCATATTCCGAGCTCCCCGTTCAATTTACTCTCTATTGGATGTCTTACTAGTGATCTTGATTATTCTGTCATATTCACATCTTCTTTTGTTATATAGGATCGACGGACGCAGACTACCATTGGCAAAGGCATACTGCGGAACAGACTCTACCTTCTCGACGACTCTCCCACCAATCTCTCTTTTGTCTCTTCCACTGAGTGGCATCGACGACTTGGGCATGCCCCTCTGCCGGTCCTTCAGTGGGCTCTTTCTGATCTCTCTCTTCATCCGTTTCAGTGTGATACATGTATCTACGACAAGCAGTCGCGTTCTTCTTTTTCGGCACATTGTACTTGGAGCGCTGCTTCATTTGATTTAGTTCATTCTGATGTATGGGGCCCTCTTAAGATTACAAGTATTTCTGGTTTTCGTTACTTTATCACTTTTATTGATGATTACTCTCGCACTACTTGGCTATACTTACTTCGTGATCGCTCCGAGGTTCCCCGTGTTTTTCGGGCTTTTGTCCTTGAGACTCGTACACAATTCCACACCACCCTCAAAATATTGTGCACCGATAATGCTCGTGAATACACCGGTCACGAATTTACCGATTTGTACAGGGAAGGAGCATCGCCGCCCCGAGTTTGGGGGCAGGGTCGTTATAATTTGGTCAGCATAGCTGACCGTTGCTTTTGTTTGCCACCGTCGCGGTGGATTGTGCTTGCAGGTGCTGCGAAGCCAAGTGGTAAATAGCGGGAAAAAAGCCCTTGTTGCTGAGCCGGCCATCGAAGGCCTAATTTGAATGTTTACTTGTATTATTCATGTGTGGCCGACCTGCGTGCTGAGGTTTGGAAAACACTATAATTTGAGTAAACTATTGTAAGGACTTAAGGCCATGTACTTGTGTATTGTATGTCATTCCTGTTGGGTTTTGTAGTGGACATTCATGCTATTGGCTGGGTTCTATTTATTGCAACTTTTAAATTGCTTTCTCTAGAATGTACTCTGTGTAGGACGTTGATTCTTAGTTGGATGGTTTCCATTGAGTAACCTTCCTATCTATCCGTGCTATATGGCGTCGGGCCCCGACCGGATCTACTGCTATATGTTATGTGACAGATAAGGGGTGTTACAATTTGGTATCAGACCACTGGTTTTGATTAACTTAAATGAATTCGTGGACGAATTCTTTTAAGGGGTGGTGAGCACATGTGTGTGTGTCATCGTTATAACATAAAAGAACCCATGAATGTCCACTTAGGAATGAAAATACACGTGTTTGAGGAACCAGTGTGTTCCTATAATTGCTATTTGCAATTTTGTTTGGTCTCTTAATGGTTGTTTTGTACGACTATAGGTGACCAGGAGTGGTGCAGGGCCGTCAGAACATCTGGTTTCTGATGATTATGGTTCACCCAGCGACGTGCTTGAGACCCCTCCTTCGTTTGAAACCATAAGAAGGATCGTTGAAGTGATGTTTGCTGTGACTAATGCATAGCAGGGAAGCAATATGCAACCCTTTGTCCCTGAGATGTCTTCAATGCCGGGTGGTGTGTTGGATCAAATGACATTTAGAAGGCCATCAGGTCAGTAGCTGAATATGTTCATAGTTCAGGGTATGCACTCAGTTGATGAATATTTGCAGGAGTTTCTTATGATATGGCGCTACCCAGGCGTTGAGTTGGAAAACAAGCAGTCCATGGTCGATCGATTTTATAACGGACTGCGCGATGATTTACGACTGCTGTTGTTAGGACCAAAGCTACTTGGTTTCTGGGCATTGGTGGAGTCGGCTAGATCTTTGGAAGAAGATTTGGCAAAAGTAAACCAGACTTCAAAGTTTAGGGAACCAAACTCTACAAGGTCGACAAAGTCTGAACGCCGAAGGAGGAGGATTAAGAGGTCTAGAACACCTACTAGTCGAGCCCCATGTACTTGCTATACCTATGGCAAGTTAGGGCACTTAGCCCGAGATTGTCGGGATGGTGCTCAGAAGGCAAACAAAGCTATGTTAGGAGCAGTTGGGGACTCTAGTGCAAAGGAAACTGTGTTCAAAATGCCGAACTCTTCAAATCTGTGTTTCATAAGTGGTATAAGAAGTCTAGGACTGCGGGTCCAGCACCTCCTTTGGGTGCTTCATGGGCAACTACAGGCCAAACCCCGGGCACATGTTATTACTGTGAAAAGCTCGGGCATTATGCCCGAGAGTGTTGGAGCGGACGCCCAAAGTTTGAGAGGAAGCCTAAAGAGCACAGCCTAGGCCAGCAAGACGCTAGGAAGCACGCTGGCGTGGTGACAGGTGTGGTTTAAAGTTATAGCAGTTAGATGCAAATACTTGCCGCCCTTGCGCATGTTAGCTTAGGACTACTTGTGCTAGGCTTTGTTTTGATTTTCATTTATCCGGCGAGAGCACCATTCGATTCGGGAGCTTCACACTCCTTTTTGTCTGAAGGATTCATATCGCGCATCAGAGTACCTTCTTTGATGGCGAAGGACAAACTGGATGAGTTGTTTCCGAATGGGTGTTCGATGCACGCAGATAGAATCTGTAGGGTAAAGATTCGTATTGGGAGTCAGGAGTTCCATTTGCAAGCGTCATTTTTGCCGCTAGTGGAATTCGACGTGATATTTGGAATGGACTGGCTCTCGGAGCAGCAAGCTTATATTGATTGCAGTCGCAAGGAGGTCAAGTTGGGAACAGGTCGTGAAACGACCTTTACGAGCTTGAAAGGGTCGAGCAAGACTTTGATGTCTGCTCTTCATGTGGTGAAGGCATTTCGTGCTGGAGCGGAGCTGTTCTTCATGCTAGTGGAGGTTGCAAAGCCTAAGCCTACATTGGATAGTATTTCAGTGGTATCCGAGTACCCTGATGTGTTCCCTGGCGATCTTCCTGGAGCCCCACCTCAACGGGAGATTGATTTCACCATCAAGCTAGTGCCAGGTGCGAAACCTGTGTCACGCTCTCCGTATCGGCTACCGCCTAAGGAAATGGCAGAGCTGAAGGTTCAACTTCAAGAGTCGTTCGAGTAGGGGTATGTGTGTCCAAGTTCATCGTCTTGGAGCGCACCGGTCCTTTTTGTTAATAAGAAGGACGGGAGCTTGAGACTTTGTATCGATTACCGAGAACTGAAAAGCTAACGGAGAAGTACAAGTACCCAATCCCAAGGATTGATGATCTATTTGATCAGTTAGTCGGGTCAACGGTGTACTCGAAATTGGATCTCAAGTCCGGTTATTATCAGCTGAGGATAAGGGAGAGTGATATCCCTAAGATAGCTTTTAGTACGAGACACAGGCATTACGAGTTTACGTTCATGCCGTTTGGGATGACGAATGCGCCGTCGGTGTTCATGGATTTGATGAACAGGACTTTCACAGAGTACCTAGACCACTTTATGATCGTCTTCATCGACAACATATTGGTGTACTCGCAGAGTGAGGAGGATCACTTTAAGCATCTATATTTGGTGTTGGAGATGTTGAGGAGGAATCAATTGTACACCAAGTTCTCCAAATGCGAGTTTTGGTTATCCTTAGTAGCATTCTTTGGTCACATAGTCAGTGGAGAGGGAATTGTTGTGGATCCGGCGAATATTGTTGCAATACGATAGTGTCCTATGCTGTCTACGGTGACGGATTTCCGAAGTTTTCTAGGGCTTGCCGGCTATTACAGGCGCTTCATGGAGAAATTCTCACGGATAGCGTTACCCCTCATGACTCTGACGAGGAAAGAGCAGAAGTTTTTTTGGACGCCGGAGTGCGCACGAGCTTTCAAGGAGCTGAAGAGTCAGTTGACCACGACGCCTGTGCTGAGTTCGCCAAGTGGGACCGAAGGTTTTGAGATATATAATGATGCTTCAGGCAGTGGACTGGGTTGTGTCCTACTGCAGCATGGAACTGTGATAGCGTATGGCTCGCGACACCTGAAAGTGCACAAGAGGAGTTATCCGATCAATTACTTGGAGTTAACGGCCGTGATTTTTGCCTTGAAGCTGTGGAGGCACTACTTGTATGGGGTGAGGGTCGATATCTATACCGACCACAAGAGCCTGAAGTACTTGTTGTATTAGAAGGATCTGAACATGTGACAACCAAGGTGGATGGAGTTTCTGGGGGACTACACATTCAAGATTCAATTTGTGCCTTGGAAAGGCAATACACTTGCAGACGGTTTAAGCCGCAGGGCTCTAACTCAAGCCAATTGGCTGTCGGTCCATGACGAGCGGTTGGTTTGGGAGTTGGAGGTGTTGGAGATCTCTTGCGTAGACAAGCAAACAAGTGCCAAAGCGCTATTGTACTGGACGGAAGTTCAGTGTGACCTGGCTGATCGGACTTGGCAGGCTTTGGATATGGATGGCCGCATGAAGCAAATCATGGTTGAGGCTTTGGATGGTTCAAATTCCCAATTTGTTGTTGAGGATGGATTTCTATGGAAAGACGGTCGTCTATGCGTCCCAAATGTGGGCAATTTGCGGGTGGAATTGTTGTACGAGGCGCATCATACCAAGTACTCGATTCACTCGGGGAGCACTGGTGGTTAAAACTCCAAAATTATTTACGGTCACGCGGCGACCCGGCGGTTTTATTTGAGAAAAAGGCGGAAGTGAATTTATTTAAGAAAACGGGGCGCGCGTATTTATTTATTTTGGATATAAAAAGGTTTAGATCGAGTTTTAACGAAAGGAGGCAAGTGCACCTATCGTGAGTAGTACAGGATATTCCGGGTGGAATATCGAGGTCGTATTGTTCTCGGGTCCGGTTCGATTATTTCTACTCTTCCCTGGAGGGGACTATTATTTTACCGATAATTATCTTGTCGGGTATTTATATATAATAAAATGCAGAAAATGACAGAAAGAAAATGAAAGCAATAAAAAGAAAGCTTGAAGGTGGTGCCGATGAAGAGCTTAGCTCGATGGCACCGAAAAAACAATTGAACTAAAATAGACTTTAAATAAAAAGAGCTCCTAAATTTCTAATTAATTAAGGCGGAGATTTGGCCGTGGAGGTTCCACTAAAATGAGCTCACCTATCTCTAGGACGATCGCTCACCTGAATGCTAAGACTATTCGACCGGGCTCTCGTCCGACGAAGGATTCCTCTTAACGCCCGCATTACGCTAAGAACCCCGCTATTGGGTGGGGAACCCAATCCGGTAGAGTTGGCGCGCCTCCTCTCTCGAGGGTTAGTGCGGAACTCTCTTTGCCAAGGGGTGATCTGTCCATACGCACGGCCTCTTGCCGAGCGTATGGAAAACGGAAATAGGGCCCACACATCGATATGTGGTCCTACGCGTCGTTAACCCCGGGCAAACCTTAAGTACTTTTAATCAATTAGAAAGATTAGACCTTTAGTTATTTTAAGCTATTTTATCTGTCCCAATGCTCTTCGATACCGAGGGCTAAGAACGGTTAGCCACTCATCGGAATGGGGACGGCTTGCGAGAAAAGCAGAAAATAAAGCGATAAAGAAAGCAGTAAATAAAAGCGATAAAATGAAAGCAGTAAATAAAGCAGAAAATGAAAGCTGAAAATTGCAAGTCCTACCCAAACGAGTAGCACTGAAGAAAGCTGTAAATTGCGAGTCCCGGCGTAAATGCGTGGGCGGGAGAAATGAAAGCAGTAAAACGCACACACGCAAGTCCTACTCAAATGAGTAGGAGAAAATAAATACGGGTCCTACTCAACCGAGTAGGACAAAATAAATGCAACGCACGCACACACTCTCTCGACATAAATGAAAACACACGCACTCTACTGAAACGAAATCCAGCCATTAAACTCAAGTGAGTAGGCGGAAAAAAGGAAAATTAAAAACTCACGCACTCTACAGAAAGTAAAATAAGCAGGCGCCATTTAACTCTTAACGAGTAGGTGGAAATAAATGCGCACAAGTACAGAAATGAAAAAAACTAAGTTACCTAAAATTGAAAACAACTGCATTTCTACCGCTAGAATGCGGTAGAAATGCATAAAAAGCCAAAATAAAAATTAAACGGGAAGAAAGTTTTGCAAATAAAAATGAAAATGCAAGTGATCGAAAAATAAAAACGAATACATTTCTACCGCTAGAATGCGGTAAAAATGCATAAAAAGAGAACGAAAAAATTAAAAGAGCAAAAGGTTAAACGAAAAATTAAAGTGCGCGAAAAATTAAAACGACTATATTATCATTCCTATAACTCCGTAAAAATGCTAAAAAAGTGAAAATAAAGCGAAAAGAACGAAAAAGGTTTTGCGAAATAAAAAGCTAAGTAAAAAAAAGAGGAAAAACACTTTGAAAACATTTTTTACGGGTTTATAACAATGAAATAGAAAGCTATAAAAACCTAAGTTAACAAAACTAAGTAAGAAAATGAAAACATAAAAGTGAATAAACTATACTCATACACTCACACACCCTTCTTAAAGAGAACAAAAACTAAGTTAAAACAAAAACAAAAAAAATAAGATTGCATG
The DNA here is from genome assembly GCA_039583875.1 of Platanthera guangdongensis. NCBI lineage: Eukaryota > Viridiplantae > Streptophyta > Magnoliopsida > Asparagales > Orchidaceae > Platanthera > Platanthera guangdongensis. Next base: position 118,065,460 of record CM077148.1, on the reverse strand, counting down.
AGGGATGAAACATAGATGAAGTCTAAGGGTTGTAATGGAAAAAAAACTACAATTGCATTAATAAAAAAAAGTTATTACAAAGCTAAAAAAAAAGAGAAAGAGGGAGAAAATATCCCTTACAACACATTTGGAACTCATCCGAGCAGCACCTCCCCTTACAAAATGGATCCAAAAAGTGGAACAGGAATTCAGAGCAAAACCTCTGAATTTATAGAAAAAATTTACATGGGTCATGCCCTTGGTCACGGGCGTGACAGGGGACGTGACAGTACTATTTGAGAAGGCGGCCGGCGATTTGACGGGAAAGTGGACTTCGAGCTGGACACGTGTCGGTCTCGCAGTGGTCACGCCCTTGGTCACGGGCGTGACAGGGGCGTGACAGGCAGGTGGATCTGGGCGCGGTGCGTCAAAAAGTCGCCGCGCGGGTCTTGTCGGGCTAGCTGGAAAGGTCACGCCCCAGGTCACGGGCGTGACTCTGGGCGTGTCGGCAGGTGTCGACACTCGACGAATGTCGAGCTGAAAGTGTCGAGTTGAAAATCGTCGAGCGGAAATTGATGTCACGCCCTAGGTCACGGGCGTGACTCTAGGCGTGACTGTTGGTTTCGACGATCGTTGAGCTGAAAACGTCGAGCGGGTGGATACGGGCTTGGGTCACGCCCCGTGTCGGGTGACACGGGCGTGACCCCAGGCGTGTCAGGCTTTGCACTTCAAATTTGATGATTGACTGGAATTTGACGTGTCACGCCCTGGTCACGGGCGTGACCAATATGTCACGGGCGTGACATGTCAATTTTGGCAGATTTTTCATATTTTCCTGAAAAATAAAATAAAATAAGTTAGTATAATATTTACAAAAATAGGAGCATTTTATTGAATAAAAATAAGTAAAAACGACAAAAATAAATGAAAACAACTAAATTAATGTACACAAAAATAGGTATATTTACAACTTATCAAATACCCCCATACTTAAGCTTTTGCTATTCCAGAGCAAAAGTTGGAGATGAACTTATAAGGAATAAAAGAGATCCTAAGTTTAGCTACCGCTTGAATTAATTAAAAGGAAGATCAAAATAAACATCCGGGGTTAAAGAATTAAATCCTAATTTATGAAATGTTATGAATAGAGGAAGAGTTTCAAAAAGACTTCTAGAAGAAATAAAATAGAAAGCAAAAATTTATTTTTGTTAGTTTAACAAAGATGGATTGGATTTATACAAAAAACTTTAGCTTAAAAGAAGTTAAAGGAAATAATGCAATTTAAAAATTATGCTCTCAAAAAAATTTTAAATTAAGTCTAGAATCATTGAAATGAGATAAGTGGTTTGGTGGTTTATGAAGAAGGCTTGGATATTGAGGTGAGGTAATTTTTTCTCGAACCTCCAATTTTTTTTCTTTTTGGATAGTTAGGAAAATGAAATCTTATTTTCCTAACACATAATAATTTTTTTTTTCTTTCTTCATAAGGATAAAATTAACCCAATGTATATTTGTAGGAGTAATGAATTTTATCCTCTTACTCCATATATAATCTTTTTAAATTATTGGGTGCCTATGTTTACGGAACGAAATCTTATTCACATTGACATAGGATCTTTTAAGGGATAGGGGGGAATCATGTCAATTAAGACACGAAAAAAATGGAAGTGGGTTTAGTTTTTCAAAAATAAAACTAGCTTTTAATCAAAAAGTTTTGAGAGCAACCTTTTTAAAATGAACGTTCCAATGTTTCTAAAAGCATGAAGTAGAAATAATTGAAATCCATGGATGTTATTTTATAACATAAAAAACGAGCTTCTATTTATAAAATTAGAAGTGGTGGTGAAAAACAAGTTTCCTATTATAAGGAAAAGACATAAAAAATTCTTTAAATCTTAACCCCAGACACTTAAATCTATCGAACTTTAATTAATAAACGAATAGTAAGCAAAGAATAACTAAAATTCGCATATAAATTAACTCGAAACTAGATTTTTTGGAAAGCAAAAAGGGTTAAGAAATGGTATATTCGAATTATTTTGTTACATAATTAACAAAACATTTTTTTTTTTGGAATTTTTTAGAGTTTTATCATTTTTTTGTGTTTTAATTATTATTTTTTTAGGATTTTTTAGATTTTTTATCTTTTTAGGATTTTGGGGTTTTTCTAAGTTTTTTTTTTAGTTTTTAGTTTTTGAGGATAAATTATTTACAAGAAAGTGGAGAGAAAGAAATGTTATTTACAAAGAAGATAGGGGGGAAAGAGAGATTTTTACAAAAAAGGGAAAGTAAAAACTCGACTGCGGCCCCGCGAACAGACTCTTATTTGAATGGTTGGTTCGATGAGTCGAACGTCGCGGGCAAGCAAGACGCAAGTTTTTACAAAAAAGAAGATGAGGGGGAAAGAGAATTTTTATTTTTTTTTGAGTTTTATGAATTTTTTTGAAGTTTTATGATAAGAAAAATTTTTAGATTTTAAGTTTTGCAAATTTTTTTTTTGTAGTTTTGATAAGTACAGAATAAAAAAATTGAAGTATAGGAAAACACCCCCATACTTAAACCCAACATTGTCCCCAATATTGCAGTCTAAGTATGCGAAACGATTAATATACAAAATATAATAAGTACAAAAAGAAAAAGGGAGGGTAGGAGCTTCCCTTAGACGAGTCCGGGAAGGCGCAGGTTGAAACGCTGCATTAATATTAGAAGAGGAAAGATGAGCAAAACAATAATAGAAAAAACAAAAAATGAAAAATTCGGCTAAAGGGTTGCAGGCGGTAGGGGGGGCAAGTGCGTGGGGGAGTCGAAGGTAGCTAAGGCCTTAGCTACGTGAGTGTGATGGAAATGCGCACCCCTAACGTGCACACGAATGGAAGCGCGCCGAAGCGAAACAAAACAAAATAAAACAAGTTAAAAAAATAAAGACAAAATATATACACTTGTATTTTTTGTGTTTTTAAGGACGTTTTTTTATTTTTTAGTTGTTTTTTTCATTTTTTTTTTTCGAATGTTTTTTTTAGTTTTGTTTGTTTTATAGTTTTTTTTTTGTCTTTTTATTAAAAGAATGAAAAATAAAATTTTTTTGTTAAGTTTTTTTGTTTTTTTCATTTTTTTGGGTTTTAGTTGTTTTTTATTTAGTTTTTTTTTTAGTTTTATAGTTTTTTTCAAATTTTTAATTTTTAAGGTTTTTCAAAAATTTTTTTGGTTTTGTAAGTTTTTCAAAATTTTTTTTTTTTTAATAAATTTGTATATATATATTTTTTATTATTTATTATTATTATTATGATTATTATTATTATATTATTTTTGTTGGCCATTTTTAATTTTTGTTATATATAGATATAGGTAAAATTAATAGATTTCCAGGGTTTAAAATAACGAACCTAAAATTTCCCCGGCAACGGCGCCAAAAACTTGATGTGGTTAAAACTCCAAAATTATTTACGGTCACGCGGCGACCCGGCGGTTTTATTTGAGAAAAAGGCGGAAGTGAATTTATTTAAGAAAACGGGGCGCGCGTATTTATTTATTTTGGATATAAAAAGGTTTAGATCGAGTTTTAACGAAAGGAGGCAAGTGCACCTATCGTGAGTAGTACAGGATATTCCGGGTGGAATATCGAGGTCGTATTGTTCTCGTGTCCGGTTCGATTATTTCTACTCTTCCCTGGAGGGGACTATTATTTTACCGATAATTATCTTGTCGGGATATTTATATATAATAAAATGCAGAAAATGACAGAAAGATAATGAAAGCAATAAAAAGAAAGCTTGAAGGTGGTGCCGATGAAGAGTTTAGCTCGATGGCACCGAAAAAACAATTGAACTAAAATAGACTTTAAATAAAAAGAGCTCCTAAATTTCTAATTAATTAAGGCGGAGACTTGGTCGTGGAGGTTCCACTAAAATGAGCTCACCTATCTCTAGGACTATCGCTCACCTGAATGCTAAGACTATTCGACCGGGCTCTCGTCCGACGAAGGATTCCTCTTAACGCCCGCATTACGCTAAGAACCCCGCTATTGGGTGGGGAACCCAATCCGGTAGAGTTGGCGCGCCTCCTCTCTCGAGGGTTAGTGCGGAACTCTCTTTGCCAAGGGGTGATCTGTCCATACGCACGGCCTCTTGGCGAGCGTATGGAAAACGGAAATAGGGCCCACACATCGATATGTGGTCCTACGCGTCGTTAACCCCGGGCAAACCTTAAGTACTTTTAAACAATTAGAAAGATTAGACCTTTAGTTATTTTAAGCTATTTTATCTATCCCAATGCTCTTCGATACCGAGGGCTAAGAACGGTTAGCCACTCATCGGAATGGGGACGGCTTGCGAGAAAAGCAGAAAATAAAGCGATAAAGAAAGCAGTAAATGAATGCGATAAAATGAAAGCAGTAAATAAAGCAGAAAATGAAAGCTGAAAATTGCAAGTCCTACCCAAACGAGTAGGACTGAAGAAAGCTGTAAATTGTGAGTCCCGGCGCAAATGCGTGGGCGGGAGAAATGAAAGCAGTAAAACGCACACACGCAAGTCCTACTCAAATGAGTAGGAGAAAATAAATATGGGTCCTACTCAACCGAGTAGGACAAAATAAATGCAACGCACGCACACACTCTCTCGACATAAATGAAAACACACGCACTCTACTGAAACGAAATCCAGCCATTAAACTCAAGTGAGTAGGCGGAAAAAAGGAAAATTACAAACTCACGCACTCTACAGAAAGTAAAATAAGCAGGCGCCATTTAACTCTTAACGAGTAGGCGGAAATAAATGCGCACAAGTACAGAAATGAAAAAAAACTAAGTTACCTAAAAATGAAAACAACTGCATTTCTACCGCTAGAATGCGGTAGAAATGCATAAAAAGCCAAAATAAAAATTAAACGGGAAGAAAGTTTTGCAAATAAAAATGAAAATGCAAGTGATCGAAAAATAAAAACGAATACATTTCTACCGCTACAATGCGGTAGAAATGCATAAAAAGAGAACGAAAAAATTAAAAGAGCAAAAGGTTAAACGAAAAATCAAAGTGCGCGAAAAATTAAAACGACTATATTATCATTCCTATAACTCCGTAAAAATGCTAAAAAAGTGAAAATAAAGCGAAAAGAACGAAAAAGGTTTTGCGAAATAAAAAGCTAAGTAAAAAAAAGAGGAAAAACATTTTGAAAACATTTTTTAAGGGTTTACAACAATGAAATAGAAAGCTATAAAAACCTAAGTTAACAAAACTAAGTAAGAAAATGAAAACATAAAAGTGAATAAACTATACTCATACACTCACACACCCTTCTTAAAGAGAACAAAAACTAAGTTAAAACAAAAACAAAAAAATAAGATTGCATGAGGGATGAAACATAGATGAAGTCCAAGGGTTGTAATGGAAAAAAAACTACAATTGCATTAATAAAAAAAGTTATTACAAAGCTAAAAAAAAAGAGAAAGAGGGAGAAAATATCCCTTACAACACATTTGGAACTCATCCGAGCAGCACCTCCCCTTACAAAATGGATCCAAAAAGTGGAACAGGAATTCAGAGCAGAACCTCTGAATTTATAGAAAAAATTTACATGGGTCACGCCCTTGGTCACGGGCGTGACAGGGGGCGTGACAGTACTATTTGAGAAGGCGGCCAACGATTTGACGGGAAAGTGGACTTCGAGCTGGACACGTGTCGGTCTCGCAGTGGTCACGCCCTTGGTCACGGGCGTGACAGGGGGCGTGACAGGCAGGTGGATCTGGGCGCGGTGCGTCAAAAAGTCGCCGCGCGGGTCTTGTCGGGCTAGCTGGAAAGGTCACGCCCCAGGTCACGGGCGTGACTCTGGGCGTGTCGGCAGGTGTCGACACTCGACGAATGTCGAGCTGAAAGTGTCGAGTTGAAAATCGTCGAGCGGAAATTGATGTCACGCCCTAGGTCACGGGCGTGACTCTAGGCGTGACTGTTGGTTTCGACGATCGTTGAGCTGAAAACGTCGAGCGGGTGGATACGGGCTTGGGTCACGCCCCGTGTCGGGTGACACGGGCGTGACCCCGGGCGTGTCAGGCTTTGCACTTCAAAATTTGATGATTGACTGGAATTTGACGTGTCACGCCCTGGTCACGGGCGTGACCAATATGTCACGGGCGTGACATGTCAATTTTGGCAGATTTTTCATATTTTCCTGAAAAATAAAATAAAATAAGTTAGTATAATATTTACAAAAATAGGAGCATTTTATTGAATAAAAATAAGTAAAAACAACAAAAATAAATGAAAACAACTAAATTAATGTACACAAAAATAGGTATATTTACAACTTATCAAGCACAAAGATGTACTGCGATGTGAAGAAATTGTTCTGGTGGCCAGGACTTAAGAAGGATGAGGCACTCTACGTGGCGAAGTGTCAAACATACGCCTTGGTGAAGGCGGAGTGCTAGAAGCCTAGAGGATTCTTGAAGTCCTTTCCTATTCCGGAGTGGAAGTTCAACGACATTACTATGGACTTTGTGCATGGTTTGCCAAGGTCACAGAAGGTAAACGATGCCATCTGGGTGGTTGTAGATCGTCTGACAAAAGTGTCACACTTCATTCCGTATATGAAGGACGATTCTGTGGAGAAATTGGCAAAGTTATATGTGGATAACATAATACAGCTTCACGGTGTGCCCCGCAACATCGTGAGTGTCTGAGATGGGCGGTTCACGTCCAATGATTGGAGGTTGGTGTAGCAGATGTTGGGAACAAAAATGAGCTTCAGCACAGCCTTTCACCTACAGACGGATGGGCAGATTGAGAGAGTCAATAGGACAATGGAAGACATGCTTCGCATGTGCGTCCTGTACTTCGGGAAGAAGTGGGAAGATCACCTATACTTGGTGGAATTTGCATACAACAATAGCTACCAGGCGAGCATTCAAATGACGCCCTTGGAGGCCCTTTGTGGTAGAAAATATCGCATGCTATTGTCTTGGTTGGAAACGGGTGAGTCACAGTTGTACAAGAGACAAGAGGTGGAAGATGCAACGTCGTTGGTTCGAATGATTTGAGAGAGATTGCTAATCGCTCAGGACCGCCAAGCTAAGTACTATAATGCCAAGCATAGGAACGTGGAGTTCGCTGCCGGCGATTGGGTATACTTGAAGATCCAGCCGTTCAAGGGTGTCTCGCAGGTGCGGTGTTTGAATAAGCTAAGCCCGAGGTACCTTGGACCGTTTGAGGTTCTGGAGCGGATTTGCGAAGCAGCTTATCGATTGAGGCTATCATTGGAGCTAAGTGGTCTACACGACGTATTCCATATATCGGTTCTGCGGAAGGAAGTGCAAGAGCCTTCCCAAGTGATTGTGTTCGATCAAGTGCCGGTCGATAATGGGTTGACGATGAAGGTCAAGCCTATACACATTGAGGACTCGGAAGTCAAGAGGCTATGCAACAAAGAGATCAGAATGGTCAAGGTCCGTTAGGAAGAAGCTCTTGTGGGAAGGGAGATAGATCTGGCCGCGTTTTGTTTTATCTTTCCTTTATTATTTTGACGGAGCTAAAAAGAGCGACGGGTCGGAGCACTTGGTAGGGGTAATACAAATCGCGAGCCGACTTTGTATCTATGGAGGAGAGGACATTGCGGTGCTTTTCATCAGCATAGATTTCCATGGTGCCAAAGAGGAATGCTAGGGTAATGTGTCCGTCCGTTTCCTTATTCTCATCTTAGGAAGAATATGGTTTAGTAGCTTTTCTTTCAACCAATCTCTTTCTAACGTGAAGTCCTCCTTTCTTGGAGGAGAGGACATAAATAGGAAGCTAGGGTAATGATTCGCTCTCGCGAGTTTTCGGTGAGTTTGAGGTGTTCCTTCGGGTAGACATGAATATTCCCCATTGTATAGCATGTAGAGTCCGTAATAAAGAATCAGACATAGGCATGATGTGTGAAGCCGACCCAAACAAGTTGGTCTGGATCGGTGATGTTGCATTGCATGAACAACCGGAGAATACTCCGCGCCGATTGTTGTTTTTCAGATTTTCTGCACGGTAGATTGCAATAGGGAGCCTTGGGGATTAACTCCAAGGTGCACCCGGAAAACTGGGCAGATGCGTGATTTTGCCGAACATGGTGGCCTGGGAGCCAACTTGCACATAATCGGGTTGTATGAAGTGTGTGATTGGTTTGGGACTCCGGGAAGTTTGACCCGCGCCCATGTCTTAAGGTGACAGGGCGGTGTGAGCAACGGGTTAGGTGAAACTGTACCCGCTCTATGTCGTTCGGTAAAGAGACCTAACGGTACATGGCACTTGCTATTGGCATAGATGGAGGGTCTTAGGCAGTGGCCAGAAAGACCAAATGCTCACGAGATATTGCCGCCCAGGGGGTGGTGGTGAGTCAGTGGACTTTGACCGTGTTCATCGAGAATGTGCCCTGAGAGCACGGGGTGTGTGGCTGTGCGTGCCCACGCCTGTGATGAAGTGTTTTTACACTATACTACTTGGTTATGCTAATAAAGTGCAGGGAAAGAGCATCGCCGCCCCGAGTTTGGGGGCGGGGTCGTTATAATTTGGTCAGCATAGCTGACCGTTGCTTTTGTTTGCCACTGTCGTGGTGGATTGTGCTTGCAGGTGCTGCAGAGCCAAGTGGTAAATAGCTGGCAAAAAGCCATTGTTGCTGAGCCAGCCCTCGAAGTCCTAATTTGAATGTTTACTTGTATTATTCATGTGTGAACGACATGCGTGCCGAGGTTTGGAATACACTGTAATTTGAGTAAACTATTGTAAGGCCTTAAGGCCATGTACTTGTGTATTGTACGTCATTCCTGTTGGGTTTTATAGTGGACATTCATGCTGTTGGCTCCGTTCTGTTTATTGCAACTTTTAAATTACTTCTGCTAGAATGTACTCTGTGTAGGACGTTGATTCTTAGTTGTATGGTTTCCATTGAGTAACCTTCCGGTCTGTCCGTGGTATATGGCGTCGGGCCCCGACCAGACCTACTGCTATATGCTATGCGATAGATATGGGGTGTTATAGCGTGTTAATCCGTCGAAACCGTGCAAGCCTGCATCAATTTGGTATCAGAGGGAGGTTAACGTCAATTCTCTAATTGACACCCTCGCCCTTTTATTATTTTTCACTGCCACGCACTTGCCCATTTCATTGCACAACATAAAAAAAATTAATTTTTAAAGTTTTGGTCTGCAAATAGCGGTCTAAAATTTTCATTTTTTTCTCAAAATTCAAAAAAATAAAATTCTGGAAATTCTCCATCATTTTCTTAGTAAGGAAACCAAAAAAAATTTATTTTTCATTAAATTATTATTTTTATTAAGTTGTTTTAAAATTTAATTGTTGGTCTGCAAATAGCTGTCTATATTTTTATTTTTCCAGCAAAAAAAGCAGAATTTTTTTTAATAATATTCAATTTATTTCCTGTAAGAAAACAAAAAAAATATTTTTATCCTAATTACTAAGTGAGAACAATTCCATCTTTGAAAATTAAATAGGGGCACGTTCATTTCTCATTGCATGTGCACCAGTTCCGTTTGAGTTTTCTATCCGATTCTCACTAAAATGACATATGAAGTATATGCTGCCCGGCTAGACTATTCATATGTTAAGGATATGGCTAAACACACCCCTACGGCACAACACATTAATCCTACTGATGACGGTTTAGGATGTCCCCAAATTTTTGGAGATTGGCTTAAGGGATTAGAGCATTATTTTAATGGCCACTTATGGGATGACCAAAAAAGGTCAACTTTGCCTGAGAGCGACTAGTAGGTCAAGCCCAGTTGTTTTGGTTAAACGAAGATCATCGTGTTGGTAGTTATCATTATGCTTGGCCGCACACGCGTAGCCTACTCTCAGATCAATTTGATCCCGCCTACCTTCGCCCTGCTAATACTAAGCCTAAGAGTGAGTATAGTTATGGCACTAGATCCCTACCAGCCTTTAAAAATAACTATAAAACAAACGCCCATACCAATCGACAGATAACTGATGATTTGACAAACTTTAAACAAGGGAACAAGTCGGTCTCGCATTATAAGCGTCTTTTTAAGGATATGATGGTTAGAAGTAGTGTGAAGGAGTTGCCAGAGATCACCCTCTCTCAATTACGTAAGGGGTTAAACCCCTACATCCAGGGTAAATTACTACGCTATTGGCACACTGATCTAGACTCCACTTTTACCATGACATTAGAAATTGAGAAGCACCAACTTCCTAGGAATAAAGCTCACTCGTGTCAGACCGGAAAGGCCGTATTAGGACCACCACCCCCGTTAGGGAAACATCTCCTAATAGGTCATATGATGTAGACTTGATAGATGTTACCACTAGGGTTATGCCTCTATTAGCCTCGACATCTAAGCCCCTGGAGATAGTGACTAGTACCTGTGAGGATTCCGATGTGGATATAGAATCTCTGGATGATGAAGTTGACAAGCTAGGTGAGAGTATCCCTTCACATAAAATAGTGCCCGACAAGTCTGATGATTCTGAAAGTGAGGGAATCCCTAGTAATTTAGAAGACGATATATGGGATGATTACATTCCGATCTGTGTGAGTATTCTACTGCCTATTACTTGCCCTACTAGCGTTGTGTCTGTACACCCTAGTATTGAGTGCCCTCTCAAGGATATGATCCCTGTCGTGTTAGAGCCTACGATTACACCTACTGCGATGATATTAGAGTTATCTAAGGATGTTGAGCGTGAGGATGTTCCTATTATTATTATGGATGAGTTACGATCTGAGGGAAGTGTATTTTTGGACGATTCTTTGGTTGTACACTCGGATGAGAGTTCCTCGATGTTGTCACCGTTGGGTGAAATCCATATGAATGTTAGGGATTAGATCTGATTTAATCTAGAGGGTGGGGTGGGGGGGGGTGAATAGAGTAATACAACTTTTTGGCAGTTTTTAGATGTTTATCAGAGTAATGAATAAGTGATACCAATATTAACAGAAAGGAAAGAAACAGTCTAAGTTAATCTACTCTAACACAACACAAAAATATATCACAGCACAAAGAAAAGAGGCAACCAGATGATAAAAGAATTTTATAGTGGTTCCCTAACCTGGGTACATCCACTCTTCTACCACCCTGGTAGGAATCCACTAGCAGGTTTTTGATCAGGTGACTGCCACCACAAGATCTATTTCCAGGGATATCTCACAACCCTTTGAGCTTTTGATCAGGTGCCCAAAAACCAAATAAACTTTTGAAGAGAGTTAATAAACCCTTTATATAGGAGGGGGGAAAGAGATTTGATGGTGTCTTCTCTTTCTCAAATAACTGAGAAGACTAGTGGATTTGTTATTGTCAAGACTCCTTCAGAATCACTTGGAGCCTTGCACAGGCTGTAAGTCTTCAACATTGACTTGAGATAATCCAAGAACTTTTGACTGATAGAGATTTGCTGTCCTTGAAAGCTCCTGGAATGGAAGTTGAAGAAGACTCTTGATTCTGATTGTTGTTGTTCTTCTTCTTCTTCAGTAAGATCAAGGAGAAAACAAAGTGTTTTCTGCACAGAGAATTTTTGAATATATTTCTGTGTTCTCTGTATAGCTGTAAGTCCTGTTTATCGTCTTCTGAAAATAAAAACTCTTTTATATTATCTGTCGAATTCTCCTTTGAATTTTGAATTCTCTGCATTGAATGCTGACTGCTTGGAGAAAGAAAATTAGCTGGAGAATACTTTCTTTAATGTGTTTCCCCAACTGTCCCAATTAATTAAGCAAGTAATTAACCCGATGAAGACCATAATTAATGCCGCCAATAACGGATATATTCAGAGAATATGAGCATTAATGACTCAGTAAATTATTGCAAAATAATACGGAATAAGGACAAAAAATGAGGGAAATTCTAAGTCTAGAACTGCAACAGAAATCGACGACCATAGAACAGATTTCATCGACCTGCGATCAAAGTTCGTCGAGCTGAGAAATCCTGTTCGTCGATCGGAGAAAACTTGTTCGTCGACCTGAGAACCAAGTTCGTCGACCTGAGCTCAGCGACTTGGATTCTGTGAATAACTTGCCAATTCTGTGGTCCAAGTTTGTCGAGCACAGATTCTGTCTTCGTCGAGCTGAATTCAGAGAAAATATCCTGGAAAGAATGTGTTGAAGTTGAAACCCAGACATTGTCGACCTGAGCTCAAATATCGTCGAGCTCAACTCATAGAATTAACTCTGAGTTCGTCGATCAGCAATCAACAATCGTTGAGCTGAGTTCGTCGAACGTCGAACTTATATACTGAACTTGATTTCTTCTAAGTCTTGAATCAATCAGAGGTCTTCTGCCTGCTGGTCCATGTAAGGTTGAATCTAATGACTTAGCCTAGACTTTAAGACTCAAAACACATGACCCTGGCTATATATTGTGGGTCAGACATCCTAATTAGTGAACCTAGCCCAAATTCAACTAGGGATCCAACAATATCCCCTATTTGGGTGAGGTCACTAATACAAATGAAAGAACAAAATTCACAAAGCAGAATAAATATATCTGGCAGAAAATTGAAACATTCAGCAGATATGTACATAGATATTAGCTTTGTGATAGTTTAACAAATATAGTTCAGAAAATCAAAACTAAATAGAATATATCATTTCTTCTTCTGCTACTTTTCCTTGTCAGCTTTGTCTTTCTCAGAGGGCTGTGTGAATTTGATTTCTCTATTAGGATTGGCTGCATCTCTTTTAGACATGGTCATGTCAACAACACCAATTATGTTGAGAGAGGTAGCTCTGGGTACAACAGCCTCTGGATGCAAGTTCATATAGGCATCTACATTGAAAAATTTGTTAGTCTCCTCATACCTTTTAAGTTCTTCTTTTCTATAGGATGACATAGTGGAATATTGAAAAGAATCTCTGTCTTTAGCTTTAGCTTTGTTAATCATTGATAATCCAACAAGCTCTTGGAATCTCGCCATTATTGCAGTATTTTCTATTTCAAGATCCACAAATGGGACTGGTGGAGAATCTGGCCTTTTTGGACTATCAGCTTTTTCAATTTCAGATGCTTGTTGTTGTTGCTGCTACTAGAATACCTTTGCTGGCTTCTTCCTTGAGATTTGGAAGATCTATACCTTGATGTCTTTGGTAAGTTTAAGCATAAGAGGTAGATCTTTGAGAACTTCTTCCTGAAGCACCAGCTGCAGGAGGAGGAGGACCTCTCCAGTTCCTTTGAGAAGGAGGAGGAGGAGAGTACCAACTGCTTTTCTTTCTGGCTTTCTGCTCATTCTTAAAGAGCCACATCCATGCCAGCATCCCTAGATATGGAGTAATATTCTGTAGAATATAGTATGAAGTATCATGAGTGGGATTAAGCATAGGAGCAGCTTTTGGAGCAGCCTTTCTCTTCTTAGCAGTATTCTTCTTAGCTTTAGTATTATCAGAATCATCAGAATCATCATGATCTTCATCATCAAAGATCCCTGAGGATTATCATATAGGTCATCAAGAGCCTTCAGAATGTCTTTGGAAATTTGTTTTTCAGCCTGAGGCTGTACTGAAGGTTCTAGAAGAGCTGGTTCAGCAACAATGGTTTCAGAAATACATTCAGTAATTAACTTATCTTCTTCTTCAATATCAGCCATAATAATTTCATCTAAATCTGGAAGAGGACTGCCATCCATTTTATATGTGGGAGGTGAGATAGCCTTTGGAGAAGTGCTGGTCTTGGGAGGGGATGATACTTTTGGAATCTCTGCTACTGCAAAACTAGACTTAAGTTGCTTGGCAACTGTAGGACTTATTGGAGAACTATATGGTATAATAACCATAGAATGCTCTGGGAAGACAAATGGAAGATAATTCAAATGAATTGTATCAAAAGAATTTAGTAAAATGAATAAATCAACTGTGGGATTAACAACACAATCACCAACAATTATTATTTCTGGCACAACTGAATCATCCATGTCTATATCAGAATCAATTAAATTAATTATTTCAGCTGGAATGGCCGCTTCTTCTGAATTATTTGACATCACAAAATCTATTGCTGCTGCTGTTGTACAGGGGGGAACTGGAACTTCTTCACAAAACATCTCCCCCTGACTGTGTTCAGAGAGGACAAAGCAATAAATCTGGAAGAAAGAGAGGTGATTGAAGTAGAGAGATGAGCTATAACAGCAGTGATAAGTTTCTCAAGAGTGGGAGAAATAAATTGTAAGACCCCCCTCCCGGAACAAAAAACACGGCACGAAGGGGGTCTTATACCAAGAACAACCGCCTTGCGGTAGCATTAGCACACGGGCTAACCTGTACCACAAGATGCCTATTCCGTCGGCGACATCCAATATCAAACAATGCCAACCCAACCAGAGTATAATATAGAAGTCAATCCACATATAAGCATATATGTCCAAAAGTACATCAATAAAAGAAGATACAACCAAATTCTAAAATATCAGAGTACAACTAAAACATACCCAAAGGGGCTACATCAAAACCACTCAAAACTCACATCGGTGACTAACTGTAACGATGACACCGTCCTTTCAGGCCCTGTCATCCTGGCCTGACTGTCCTGCTCCGTAGTCTACGACTGCTCTACCTGCGGGGTTTCCTAATAAAAAGGAAGACGTAGAAACCATTAGTCGAAAAGACTAAGTGGCTTTCACATCCGCTCCCCCGGCGACTCCTCGACACTGGGCGGAGAAAGGAATCAGCGTACAATATATAATAAGTAATATAAGCAGGTACAAGAAGGTGGAATGAGTATATATATTATGAGCAGTAATAGAGGAAATGTATAACATGATTAATAACAGTCTACACTAGCAATTCTACACAAGCTATATCAAACCATCTAGTATAGAGTTCTACAACAGCAAAGTAACTTGACTTATAAGGATGCCCATACAAGCTTAAAAGTTAAGGGTTGGTTTAACATAAAGTAACTCATCATATAGGAGTGCCCACACAAACTTATACAATGAGGATCTTGTTATGTAATGCATTGTAATGATATGTATGCAATGTAATGACTCACCCATGATCATACACATGCAACCACTATGTCGACACGGACTTGTAGTTCCCACTATTCGATCAGGTAGCTAACCTCTCAGGCATCAACCGCCGAGGCCAGACGGTGACAGTAGAGCGGGAATCTCTACTACTAAGCGGGTATCCACACTACTTCGCTTAGGCCTCCGTATGCCTCAATGCTAAGAACACAACAGCAGAGCCTATGCGTATTACGGCCCAGCGGGAGTCTCGAGTAGATGTGCACCGAGAACCAAGCCTCGAACTGGCCTTGTGTGACCTGGAAGGAGCCTCGTAAAAAGCACAAGGACCAAGCCCAACCGTTCACTTGGCACAGAACGAGCCCCAGGAAATGAACACCGAGGACCAAGCCCAACCGCCAAGGTCTATCTGTCGACTCCTGTCTATGTGACTACTGGCGAGCCCATAGACCTGCCACACTATCCTTAACCCAGGATTACGATACCGCGTGTCGACTCACACCACATGAAATTTGACATCACCGTGGCATGGAAGGAGCCTCGGAGAAAGCACGAGGACCAAGCCCAACCGTCCACTCGGGACGAAAGGAGCCCTGGGAAATGAACACCGAGGACCAAGCCCATACATCCATCTACGTTGCTTCTCAATATTACCCGAATCAATGCGGTCATTAAGACTATCTACAGTCTACGTTCACATAAATCTAACATAACCGATTAGCAAGCTTTAACCAAGTTCAATCATTTGTTTGCACATAAATCAACAATCTAAATAGTAACGATCGTTTGTTCATCACAATCACCACCGATCAGTTATACAAATTCGAGTCAATATTATCATTAATCGACATATTACCGTATCGTTACGTCCTCAATATTACTCAATTGAAAATCATTCCAATTTTACCATTACGTCAAACGTTAGTTCACCAATTTCTACCAAATAGATTTGTTCAAGTGTAATTTACTTCTACATTTGTTTAAGTGGGGTTCATCCAACAATTTCATCACTCATTAAATTATGACATTTAAACATAAAGAAATTCTCCAGCCCCTAAGTTAAATTTGCTACAATGTCTCTACTGAATCCAAACCCGATTCTATACCCAACCAGATCTCTAAGTACAGAACATATCAGGACAACATCTTCGACTGGAGATTACTGAAGCTACAGAAATTCGGTGAAGGCGTGTAACCCCTCGTTTGAAAGGTATTTACAGTGGCTACAACTTTCGTGTTTAGCCGAAAGCACATATCTAGCAGTATCACACTTGAAAACGACCACGAAGATCACTGCGCGCATTACACAGATTTCTGCACGCATCTTGAGGCGGAATGAATGACAACGGTTCATCTTCCTCCTCAAGCCGAATCCAAAAAATCACTTCCAGATTTCCTCCTCCCTTATTCACCCTCACAAGGCCACTTATCTTCACGAAACCATCCCCCATCATCACATAGAAGAAAGGAGAGGTTGAAGACATCTAAAACCTAGGACACATGTCCTAGCATAGCCATTCCTAGAAGTCTTCTTCTCTCCATCAAGACTCTCTTGAGTCAATATCTCTCCTAAAAAAATAACTAGAGATCCAGCACCAAGGGAGAGGGGAGGAAGATCAGCTCGTTTCCGACGTTTCCACCATTTCCGGCCAAGGATCTTGTAACTCTTCTCGGCGACATCTTCTCTTCCTTGGCGGTGGTAGATCTTCACCTCTTGGACTTGCTCCAACACCTTCTCCCTCTTTACAGCAGTTCCTACAGGAAAAAGGGCTTGGAATGAGAGTGAAAATGTCTAGGGTTTTCATTTCCCTTATAAGTGAAAAGTGACATGGGTAGGGACACACCCGTGTCCTTACCCGTATTCTACTCGGGTGAAACGTCGTCGATGGTTTCGACAGCCGTTTCGATACACAAACATGGGTATGGACACACCTGTGTCTCTACCCGTGTCCAAGTGACACGGCTGTGTGGCTGGCCATGTCCTGCTCGGGTCTTGCTTCGTTGAGTTCCTCTTGATGCACACGGGTAGGGACACGCCTGTATCTCTACCCATGTCTTCACACATACGGGTATGGACACGCACTTGTCCATTCCCGTGTACTTCTCTAGAACTACTTGAATAATCAACTCGAGTGCTGGCTGGAGGCACATGGGTAGGGACACACCCGTGTCTTTACCCGTGTCCTTCTCATGACACACTTCGTCGACCTCTACTCAACTCACATAGGGAGGGATAGGCCGTGTCCCTATCGTGTCCTCATACATACGGGTAGGTACATGCCCGTGTCACTACCCGTGTCCTTCTCGGGGATAACTCGAATCATCAACTCGAGTAGTGGGTGGACACACATGGGTAGGATACGCCCGTGTCTCCACCCATGTCCTTCTATGGCCTGACTTCACCTCCCCTACACTAGTGTAAGCCCAGCCACCAGCACTTCCCTGAGCCCAAGTCAGCTCTCCTGACTCAAAAATGCGTACGAGGGGCCTAGTGCAAATCGGGATGTTACATAAATGCTAGAAGGTCTTTAGAAATATCAAAAAATTGAGATAAAGGGGTGCAGGAGAAGAAGAGGAGTATGGAGTGTGATGTCCACAATTGGAACATACAGAGAATGCATTAGAGAAGTCTGTATAAGTGTAGTCTGGAGTAGTAGATTGTATGTTAGTATGGAGGACTGAAGAGATATCAGTTGAAGGAGTTGCAGTGGAAGAGGGTTGGACTGTGGTTGTGGCGGAGGAAATGAGTTCCTGAATTGCAGAATGATGTGGATATGGTTGAG
This sequence comes from Platanthera guangdongensis, assembly GCA_039583875.1. NCBI lineage: Eukaryota > Viridiplantae > Streptophyta > Magnoliopsida > Asparagales > Orchidaceae > Platanthera > Platanthera guangdongensis. The sequence goes on along the minus strand of CM077148.1, from coordinate 118,047,743 downwards.
GAGACAGTAGGTTGAAATATGTTCCTGAATTGAGGTAGATGGTATTTCAGAGATATTAATTTGAGGTGAAGAATGTGGAGGTGGAGATAGAGGTGGTGTAGTAGGTTCTGGAGATGGAACTGGTGAGGGTTGATGTTATTGTTGAGTTGGTGGAGTATGAACTAGAGAAGAAGATAGTTGTTGTTATGGTTGCCGAGGAGGAGGTGAAGGAATTCTGGTGGAGGGAGGAATTTCGTCTGGAGGTGGAGGAGTGGCTACCACAACCCTGGTGCTCTCAGAAATTTTGGAAGAGGAAGAAGACTTGGATGGCTTGGTGATGGTCCTCTCCCATCTTCCAAATAAGGAACAAGTCAGCCTTTTAGAAGCATTGATGAACACTATCATGGAGACCAGTAGTTCATGAACCTTCTCTTGAAGAAAGATTCCAAGAATCCTTCCAAAACACACTTCCTTATTTGTGTTTTTCTTCTTTATTAATTCAAATAATATCTTTCCCCAGTTTATCTGTTTCTTGTTAACCAGAGCACACATCACAAGGAACTGGTGCCTGGTGATGTAATCGTGTGCGGTATGTTTTCCCAATAAACCTTGCTGACAACGTCAACCAAAAATTTATATGCATCAGATAAAGTTTTCTTCAGCAATTTATTTGGGTTTTCTCCAGAGTGACCCATCTTTATCAGCATAGTATCATACTCATCACTATCCATCTCTATTTCTTCATTTCCATTTATTAGACCGAAAACTTTGGTTAGTATAGCGGGGGAGAGGGAAACTGGATTACCGGATATTGTCCCTGTCATTGTATCTTCCTCTGGTGTTGTAGAGGTGAACACCCATTTCTTAATATCAGTCATTGCTATCTTGATTCGGTGAGACATGAAGTTCTACAGATTTTGTTCTTCAAACAGTTTCAAAATATCCATAAAAATCTGGTCAGAGTGTTGGAAAGATTCGAAATCAATGTCAAAGCCAATGTCGAACTTCATGGCTGCAAGAGAGGTCGCCGGAATCTCCATTAGTTCGCCTGTAAAAGAAAAAACAAAGATCAAGTGCAAGGGAACAGAAAGCGCGGGACGGAGCTCGAAGAAAACCTAGATATATGGTTTTCAGAATATGAAGCGGCAGACTCCGTCTGACGAAATAAATATAATTCTTCGGTCTCAGGTCGATGAAATATTTAATTAACAAAAGAATTCATCGAGCTCAGTCAGAAGAAGTGAAAACATTTCGTCAATCTTAGTTCGGCAAAAATTTTCTGAAGCAATATCGTCAATCTCCGTTCGATGAAAAAGAGCTTCACATACAGAGAGTTTGTCGATCTCAGTTCGACGAATTTCTCAAGAACTCTTCTCAGTTCGTTGATCTCCATTCGACGAATTGAGGCAAATTCTTCGACCATGGACAAAAATTTAATTTAAGGCTTCTCCATTGATCATACCAACTGATTTATAAAGAACAGATGGTTGCTCTCATCCAAGGGTTTGGTGAAGATGTCCGTATTTTGTAAATCAGTGTAGATGTAGACAAGCTTAATTTTATTTTTGTCCACACACTCTATAATGAAATGATGCCTGATGTCTATTGCTTAGTTCTACTGTGATGCATTGGATTTTGTGGAATGGAAATTGCACTTGTGATGTCACATAGTAAAGTTGAATTATTTAAGTTGAACCATAATCTAGGAGTTGGTTCTGAATCCACAACATCTGGGAACAACAACTGCCAGTTGGTATGTATACTGCTTCAGCAGTTGATGTAGACACAGATGATTGCTTTTTGAAAAACCAAGACACTATTCTAATACCAAGGAACTGGCATGTCCCTGAGGTACGTTTGCTATCTACTCTACATCCAGCAAAGTCAGCATCTGAGTATCCAGTCAACTCAAACTCTGACTCAGTTGGATACCAGAGTCCAAGACTAGGACAACTCTTTATATATCTTAAAATCCTTTTTAAGAAAATAAGGTGAGATTCTTTAGGGTTCACCTGGAACCTAGCACAAAGGCATGTAACAAACATTATGTCAGGTCTACTTGCTGTAAGATATAGTAGGGACCCAACAATGTCCCTATATAATTTCTGATCAATAGGTTTCCCATGTTCATCAGAGTCAATTACAATATTTGTAGCCATAGGTGTTTTCTTGGCTGAGGCATCTGACATCCCAAACTTTTTGATAAGCTCTTTAACATACTTAGATTGGGATATAAAGATGCCATCAGGTAGCTGCTTCACTTGGAGACCAAGGAAGTAGGAGAGCTCACCCATGCTACTCATTTCAAACTTTGAATGCATGAGGTCAGATAACCTCGTGCATAGTTTGGAATCTATAGACCCAAAAATAATGTCATCTACATAGATTTGTACTAATAAAATTTTATCCTTATGGTGTCTAGTGAATAATGTCCTATCTACAATGCCCCTAGAAAACTTATGCTTTATAAGAAATCTAGCTAAGGTTTCATACCAAGCTCTTGAAGCTTGCTTTAAACCATAGAGAGCTTTATGCAATTTAAAGACATAAGTGGGATGAGTTGGAGAGATAAAACCCGGTGGTTTCTCTACATAAACTTCCTCTTTTAGTTCACCATTCAAGAATGCACTCTTGACATCCATTTGGTACACTTTGAACTTTTTATAGGAAGCATATGCATGGAAGATTCTAATTGCTTCCAGTCTTGCAATATGTGCAAATGTCTGGTCATAGTCAATTCCTTCCTCTTGCCTATAGCCTTGAGCAACCAGCCTTGCCTTGTTCCTTACTATAATACCTTGGGCATCAAGCTTGTTTCTGAATACCCATTTAGTTCCATTGATTGGGTAGTCTGTTGGTCTTGGAACTAAATCCCAAACTCTGCATCTCACAAATTGATTGAGCTCCTCTTGCATTGCAACAATCCAGTGGGGATCTTGCTCTGCATCTTTAATTTATTGGGGCTCAATTTGAGATATGAAGTAGGCATGCATAGAGTCTTGGTTGATTTGATTCCTTGTCTGCACACCAACTAAAATGTCTCCAATCACTTGAGATACATGGTGATCTCTAAGTGTGACATATTCAGTAGGAGGAGTTGGTTGTGCAACAGCTTGGGGAATAAATTCATCTTGTGCAATTATAGTAGCTCTTGGAGGTTCTTCACTGATTTCACTGTCTTCATCTTCACTGTCTTCAGCAATATGTGGAGAAGGTTGGCTAACAGCCTCATTGGTGAGGGTCAGTTCATTTAACTTCTCACACAAATATGGTTCCTACAAAGAATCACTGGTAGAAATTTCTTTCTCCCTATAAAACATATTAGTTTCATCAAATGGAATATGTATAGATTCTTCAATTTTCATGGTAGATTTATTAAAGACCCTATAAGCCTTGCTTACTTGGGAATATCCAAGAAAAATTCCCATTTCAGCCTTGGCTTCAAATTTTCTAATATGTTTCTTATTGTTGTTGTGAATGTAACATAAGCAACAAAAAATTTTAAAATAGTCGACTTTATGTTTATTTCCTTTAAGTAGCTCATAAGGATTCTTATTCTTAAGTTTGTGTATAAGACTTCTATTCAGTACATAATTTGCTGTGCTCACAGCCTCTGCCCAAAAGGATAGGGGCAAATTAGCATCTGCAAGTAATGTGCCTGTAGATTCAATTAGGGTTCTATTCTTCCTTTCAGCAACCCCATTTTGTTGAGGTGTTCTAGGAGCTGAGAAGCAGTGCCTGATACCTTCCTTCTCACAGAACTCTTGCATAAGAAGAGACTCAAACTCATTACCATGATCACTTCTGATCAATGCAACTGGAGTAGAGTACTCAATCTGTTTGTTTTTGAGAAAATCTGTAAGAACCTTGCAGTTATCAGACTTAAATCTCAGAAAGAATACCCAAGTGAATCTAGAGAAGTCATCTACAATCACTAAAGTATAAGATTTCCCTCCTAGACTTTGTACTACAATAGGGCAAAAAAGGTCCATATGTAGTAAGTACAATATTCTAGGTGAGTCACTATTATTTACTAATTTAAAACTACTTTTAGTTTGCTTGCCTAATTGACAAGCATTGCAAAGGCTTTCCTTCTTGTAGTGGCAAGAAGGCAATCCTCTAACAAGATTGTCCCTAGATAGTTTTTTCAATGTTTTTCAGGTTAACATGACCTAATCTGCTATGCCAAAAGTCATTATTATTGCTAGTTTGATTAAATATGCAAATTTCAAATTTAGCTGATTGGAAGTTAACTATGTAAATGTTTCCTACTCTTGTGCCAGTCAATACTACATGGTTATCTAAAGAAGTAATAATGCAGGAAGTTTTATTAAAGGATACCTGAAACCTTTCATCATATAATTGACTTATGGAGATAAGGTTATGCTTTAGTCCATTTACATATGCAACCTTCCTGAAGGTGACAGCTCCTATCTTGACCTTTCCATATCCTTCAGTATGGCCACAATTGGAGTCACCAAATATTACTTTTGTTCCTAACTTTGACTTGAAGTTGATTAGGTTGTCCTTGTTTCCAAACATGTGTTTAGAACAGCCACTATCCAGATACCACTGTTGCTCTGTGGTAGGATAGTCTTTCACCTGCAATAAAACAGATTAGCTATTTTTGACCCAGGTTACCTTGGGTCCTTCTTTCTTCACATAATTAAAACTGGAGATATAATAATATTCAGGTTGGTATTGGTAACCTAAAGGGTGATATATTCTAGGTGGTATAATCCATTGATTAAATTGATTATAGGAAGATCTATGTAGATTATGAGTTTTAGGAAAATTAAAATTCCTATTATGATGAACTGCGTTCGACGAATTCAAGTGAGTTCGTCGATCTGAGCTCGACGAATGGGGATGAGTTCGTCGAACTCCACTCAAAGAATGAAAGTAGTCATTCTCTGGGCCCCAAAATCATCGATCTCTGCTCGACGAACCATACCAGTTTCGTCGATCGTAGTTCAACAAATAGTTATAGTGAAAGTTTGCGTTCGGAGTTCGTCGACTGGAGTTCGACAAACTGTACACATTTTGTCGATCGGAGTTCGACGAAATCTGTTGAACATTGTTGTAGTTAGGATTTTTCTTACTCTGTTTCCTTTTCTTATTCTTTGGTTTTAATTTAGTTAGTTTAACATTATTATTGTTTTCTATCTTTTCTTTTCCTTTCTCTGAAACAAATTTTATAGGTGTAGTTATATGTTCTTCTGAATTAGTGGGGGTTGGCTTGATGAAGCACCTAAACCCAGTTTGCTATTTAACCTGACATTTACTGTGCTTGTGATGTCCATCAACTTGATGCTTTTCCCATTTAGGGATTCTTCAAGTTTCCTATCCTCAGCTGATTCAGATTTTAGTGATATAATTTGTTCTTGTGCTACAGTTAATTCATCTTTTAACTTGATGTTCTCTGAAATATAGTTTTCATGATCAATTAACTTTTCCCTAAGTGATTTAATTTCCTTTTCAGAATTTATTAAATCTATACACATGGATTTAAATTCAGTTTTGAAATTGTCAGAATTGTAATCAAAAGATGATAGTACCTGATCTACCTCTGATTCAGATTCTTCATTATCTGATTCTTCTGCTTGTTCTTCAACATTAGATGGGCTGTAGGAGGCATTGATAGCCATAAGGCAAACTTCCCTTTCCTTAGCTTCTTTTTCCTCTTCACTGCAGCTAGATGATGAAGATTCTTATTCAGTATCACTCCAGGTCTTAGCCACAAAGCCCTTTTCTTTTCTCTTATGCTTGCTGGAAGAAGTCTTGTTGTAGTGACGCTTCTTGGAGTCCTTTTCTCTTCTTCTTTACTTCTTTTGATTCTCAGGACATTCTGAAATGAAGTGTCCTGGTTTCCTACACCCAAAATAAACAATTTCTTTAGTGGGTGTCTTGTCATACATTGGTCTATCATTATGCCTGGATGACTTTCTCCTGAAGTCCTTCTTTGACATTTTGTAGAATCTCTTGGTTAAGAGACTTGGGAGTTCTTCATTTGTTGTTGGAGCTTCAGTTTCTTCTGCAGCTTTAAAAGCTATGTTCTGCTCCTTTCTTGATGTTGTAGGGGTCTTATGTTCTGCAGCTTCCCTGGACTTGATAAGCTGCTCATATGATTTGAGCTTGCCCAGAAGAGATTCTGTGGAAATCTCATTATGACTTCTGGCATCCTTGATTGGCCAAATTCTGGAATCCCAAGTGCTGGGGAAGCACATTAGGATTTTATCATTCACCTCAATGAGAGAGATGTCTTTGTCCAAGGTCTTTAGCTCATTGATAATTGAACTTAATCTGTTATACATGTTATTAATAGATTCTGATTCTTACTTCTTAAAGTTCTCATGCTGTGAGATGAGAGTTGATCTTCTGTCTTTCATATCATCAGCTGATCCAGCAAACATCTGGTTTATAGAGTCCCAGATGGCTTTTGCAGATATGTATTCAGCAACTTTTTGAAATATGTCATCTGATATAGTCTAAGCCAATATATTCATGGCCTTTGCATCTGCAATCTTTGCTTTCTTTTGAGCATCTATCCACTTAGGTGGTGGAACAACATGAGTGCTTGAAGTTGAGGTAGATGTAGCAGCTATAGGTTGAGGAGGACCTGTCAAAATAGAATTATATATGTCCTCATCAATGGAATTCATATACAGCCTGATTCTTGCCTTCAAGATTGCAAATTTATTCAAGTTGCAGACTGGAGGTCTGGTTCTTGTATAGTCTTTGTTTTGTGCCATACTGTGAAATAAACAAAACTAAGATCAGATCTAACAAAGGATCTTTTGGCTCAAGTGTTAGCTTGTACAACTATAACGACCTAGGCAGGACCCCTAGCGCCGCCCGACCCACCAGCAGCCCATACTACATAATCTTGTATATAACAAAGAAAAGTAAACGTGCTAATGGGCATCCATGTGATGATGATTATGCATCCCATACTATATAACCAGCACATGTTGCCGCCTATGGTGGATCCATATACAAACACATATTATGCATCTCATACTACATAATATGCCCCATATACTTCTTATCATGCTATGAGTGTAGTGTTCGTGCTTCAATCAAGATCTACTGATGACATTGTTTTTAACTTAATTGCATAAAACTTTTGTATGAAGTAAATGTGAGGACGAGTTGCCTGAGCGTCTGCAGTTGTCCCCTGCACGGCGTTGCATCACGACGCATATTTTCTTTACTCTGATGTAATTTTGGATACGAAGAAGATACGGGTCATGACAACAACCAAAGAACACCCCTCTGATACCAATTGAAAGTTAGGGGTTAGATCTGATTTACTCTAGGGGGGGTGGGTGGGTGGGTGAATAGAGTAATAAATTTTTTTGGCTGTTTTTAGATGTTTATCAGAGTAATGGATAAGTGATACCAATAATAATAGAAAGGAAAGAAATAGTCTAAGTTAATCTACTCTAATACATCACAGAAATATATCACAGCACAAAGAAAAGAGGCAACCAGACGACACAAGAATTTTATAGTGGTTCCCCAACTTGGGTACATCCACTCTTCTACCACCCTGGTAGGAATCCACTAGTAGGTTTTTGATCAGGTGACTGCCACCACAAGATCTATTTCCAGGGAGATCTCACAGCCCTTTGAGATTTTGATCAGGTACCCAAAAATCAAATAAACTTTTGAAAGGAGTTAATAAACCCTTTATACAGTAGGGGGAGAGAGATTTGATGGTGTCTTCTTTATCTCAAACAACTGAGAAGACAAGTGGATTTGCTATTGTCAAGACTCCTTCAGAATCACTTAGATCCTTGCACAGGGTGTAGGTCTTCAGCCTTGACTTGAGATAATCCAGGAACTTCTGACTGATAGAGATTTGTTGTCCTTGAAAGCTCATGGAATGGAAGTTGAAGAAGACTCTTGATTGTGATTATTGTTCTTCTTCTTCTTCAGTAAGATCAAGGAGAAAACAAAGTGTTTTCTACACAACGAATTTTTGAATATATTTCCGTGTTCTCTGTATAGCTCTAAGTCCTGTTCTATTGTCTTCTGAAAAGAAAAACTCTTTTATATTATTTGTCGAATTCTCCTTTGAATTTTGAATTCTCTGTATTGAATGCTGACTTCCTGGAGAATGAAAATCGGCTGGAGAATATTTTCTTTAATGTAATTCCATAATTGTCCCAATTAATTGAACAAGTAATTAACCTGATGAAGACTATAATTAATGCTGCCAATAACGGCTATATTCAGAGAATATGAGCATTAATTACTTAGGAAATTACTGCTAAATAATATTGAATAAGGGCAGAAAATGAGGAAAATTCTAAGTCTGGAACTGCAACAGAAATTGTCAACCATATAAAAAATTTCGTCGACCTGAGATCCAAGTTCGTCGAGCTGAGAAATCCTGTTCATCGACAGGAGAAATCTTGTTCGTCGATCTGAGAACCAAGTTCGTCGACCTGAGCTTAGCGACTTGCATCTTGTAAATAACTTGCCAATTCTGTAGTCCAAGTTCGTCGAGCACAGATTCTGTCTTCGTCGAGCTGAGTTCAGAGAAAATATCCTAGAAAGAATGTGTTGAAGTTGAAACCCAGACTTCGTCGACCTGAGCTCGAATATCATCGAGCTCAACTCAGAGAATTAACTCTGAGTTTGTCGATCAACGATCGACGATCGTTGAGCTGAGTTCGACGAACGTCGAACTTATATACTGAACTTGATTTCTTCTATGTCCTGAGTCAATCTGAGGTCTTCTGCTGGCTGGTACATGTAAGGTTGAACCTAATGACTTAGCCTAGACTCTAAGACTCAAAACACATGACCCTAGCTATACATTGTGGGCCAGATATCCTAATTAGTGAACCTAGCCAAATCTAACTAGTGATCCAACACCATATTGATTCATATTTTATCTCGGGTTTAATTTTACCGACCCTTCCCCATATTTATTTGCCCACATTAGTTGACTTTTTAGGATATGGAACCGGTAGACCTAGTCCGAGTTTTTGTGTCACGTCCACTTTATTAGTTCATACATTGGCGTTGTATCAACATATATATATATATATATATATATATATATTACTATGTTGAGTGCACTAGTATTTAAACTTTTCACTGCACCTCATAGACATGACTACGTGTCACTTTTGACAGCTCATTTTTCTACGTATCCTTCTACGGTTCCATCCCCTACTATGACTTACTCTGTTTCTTTGGCAATTGTGCCTCTGGATGTGGTGTCCCCTAGATATACTTATATACCACACCCGGTCGCACGCATTTATCCATCGCCATTTGATGACCCTCATTTCCCCATGTTAGTGACTATAGTTGGGTCCCTTGAGTTGTTTCGCTCGCACATCTTTTCACATTTGGGAGCGTCCAATTCAATTGTTTATGATGAGCGGTTTACCTTGGCATATCTTCATGCCAAGTGTGAAAATATTAAAATTGAAATTAAGACTGCGGTGTCGGAGCCCATAAAAATTATCTCTGATTACCAGCTCCCGTGCCACCTGACTTAACCCCCTTATTTTCCATGTTTGGGTCTAGTCATGTAGCACATGGATTCTCTCCTCATGTATCTTGGACGTTAGTATTTCTCCTTAAGTTATGTCGCACACACTTCCACGCCTTTTCGAGACTGTCCGACGCTAAAGCTAGTGATTTGAGTTTAGTCTAGTCAATCCCCGAGCGGATGCCTTCTGGATCCGTTGACAAATTAATACGTAGGAACGCCGACCCATCTATGATTATGAAGAACGTCGAAATTTATGCTTTTATTTTAGATTTTTATATAGCGCAGGGTGTTTCACTTTATTTCAAGTTTCCGGACTTTTTACTGGAGGTCTCTGTTTCACCTGAGTGGCTTTCTCCATCGTCCCTTCCTACCACTAGATAATCTCTTGGGATGGGGTATGTTAGTACTGTCATGCCTATTTTCCTCGTGGACTCCTTGGTTCTTGAACCAGATGGTAAGATTCTAGTTTTATTTCTTTTGCTTGACACCCTTTCGAGTTTCATCAGAAGTCTTGTTGTCTCTTTGCCAGACAGGTTCTCAGTGCTGATGGATGACCATACTACTACGACACGGATTGCGGGTCTAAATTTGCCCCATGTTGCTCCTATTTTAGACTGTTCCCCCCTCACGTGCCACTCATCAGTGATGAGTAGTTTTGAGCGGGGGAGGATTGATGGCGTCATGGATCCTCGTCTGAATGAGTTCGTGGATTAGGACGGTCGTTGCTGCAGGCTCACAGATGGGATTTCTACCTCGACGCCAACGCCGCCGTCGCTATTAAATAAAATATATAATTATAAATTATAAAATTATAATTATATATTTTATTAAATTCTTTTTTATCATTTGTTATTTTAAGCAATTTTATTTCAAGCATTTTTAATTTTTATTGCATGATGGGTGCTTATAACCATCTTGTATTTTTATTTTCATGCAAACTCTATGTTTTATTTAATTCATGATGGGTGCATATAACCATCAAGAGTGTGTTATTTTCTAAGGTGGAGATTGAGTGGTGTAGCCTATATATAGGCATGGATTGTTTTCATATTGCTTAGAATTGATGAAATAAGAAAAACCCTAATCTTGTTAAGATTTCCTTCCTCCTCTCCTCCTCTAAAATTTCGGCCCCCCCTTTTGTCTCCCTCCTCATAGGCCACCGGCCACCTCCCTCTCTCCCTCTCTTTTCTCGGTTACCACTCCTCCTCCTCTTCCCTCTCTCGGCCACCCCAAACTCCACTACCAAACCCGGCCACCAACTCCACCACCAAACTCGAGCCACCAACTCTTCCACCACCCCGAGCTTCCACCCTCTCCACATAATAAACCAGCCACCACCTTTACCTTACCCCAAATCCGAGGCCACCAACACCCCTCTTGAAATTTTGGCCAACCTAGGGTTTTCCATAGCCGCCAACCTCAATCTCTTGAGAAAAATATTCTCTACCACCATTTCTCTCTCCTTCCTATATATATTGGCTTCTTCAAGGTTACTCCCTCTCTATGGTTTTCTTACAAAAAGAAGAACGGCTTGCGTATTCATCAACTGGTGCGAATCGGTGGTTTCACGTGGAGAATAGAAATCATCCACCGTCGTGAGTGTTTTCCTCCACTTAATATTGTGGACGAGCTTTCTTGGGATTGGGTAACGATTCCTACACCTCTTGTGTTAATTCTTCTAAACTATTTTGTGAGGTTTTGGTGGAATTAGAAGGCTAGTTTTTAGTCCGGTTTTATATTGAAATTAGTGCCTAATAAAATCTTAATTTTCAAGCATTTATTTCCCGAATATTTCTCATAAAATTGGAGCGGGTAGATCTCAAGAACACTAGAAGAATTCGGGTTCATCACCCTTGATTTATCCTTGAGTTCAAGTGATTTGTTATACCCACATATTAATTAACTTGGGATCGATTTGGACTTAATTTTTAAATCATTTATTTAGTCTGGATATTCTTTTATTGGATGTGTGAACGTTGGCACACAATTTAATTTGAATTGCTAATTGTCCGGATCGGGTGGGTCCATTTCGCTTGAGCGAATATTGGCATTTAGCCCGTGTTCAATCTAAAATAAGGGGCAGCGTCCCATTACGTTGTTTAATTATTTAATATTGAAAATAATATCATTAATTGCTCGGGTACCCGTTAGTGCTAAGTAGAGAAACCGTGCGCTAGATATTTTAATTTAATTGTCAAACCTAAGAACGCGTGTTAATCCGTCGAAACTGTGCAAGATTGCACCACAACTACTACTCAGATGATGAGGAAATTCCCACCTTTTTTTCTGTCACAACCTAGCGGACTCCTTGATGAGCGAAGAAGAAAGATTGAGAGGTATGTGGATGATTCAGTTAAAGAACTGAGGAAGGATTTTTCCACTGAAATCACTTCCATTATATTTGAGGTAAACCTACTAAGAGATAACAAGGTCAAATTCTTCTTAAGGGCTACTCCAGCTGTTGATTGTACAACTCTTCAACTTCAACAAATTCAGAGAGCCAAAGTGATGTCATTCAAAACCAGTGTACTATATCTGAAAACATGCAAATGATGCATAATATGACAAAAGCCACATGGAAGAGCATAGAAAGATTGTTGAAACTAGAATGGATGCCTGCACCCAAATCCTTGATGATCACATATTGCAAGTTAAGAACACTGTAACTGGTGGTGTCAACCACTTGGCTTACAATATATCCTCCTCCAAGAAATCCCTGACCAATCTAGTGACTGAGAAAGTCATAAAGGGGGAGAGGTCAATTATAAGAGCTAGTGGAGACCATGCCATGTCGACATCTAGTGTAGTGAGAGAAGCACTGGGCCTAGATCCCATCATATATGATGAGCCTGTTGTTCCTAAAGATGCAGTTGGAGCTGATTGTGCAGCTAATATTATAGCTGCTGCTCCTGATGATATTATTGCATTCAGCCCCTCCTCTCAACAAATATTAAAGGATAAGGGCAAAGCAGTTGCAGATGAGGAAGAGGAAATAAGGCTAAGGAAAAAGAGACATAGAGAAGAACTGGATGCCAGACCTGACTATATGTAATGGAGTCTACCATCCAGGATAATCATTCCGTCTTCCTAGAACCAGATTAAAGAGAACAAGATAGATAGAGCCAAACTGTATAGTTATATAGAATGTGCAAATTATAAAAGGCAAGGGGAGGTAAGGAGGAAGTTTAGGAAGGACAAGATAGTTGGAGCTATACCATTAGATGGCCCAAAACCCTTCAGATACCATCCAAAGCCATACAAATACTTTGAGAGACAAATGCAGAAAAAGAAAGAGGTCGAGGAAAAGACTGCAAAGAAATTTTTTTTTTGGGGGGGGGGGCATAATAATTATGGAACTTAATCCATAACAATGTTATAAATTTTTGGTTCCTATGGGCATTAGAATGTGAAATGTTTATTTTAGACATTCTCATCCTTTATTTTTAATGCTATCTGAAATGTTCTATATTATTTGTCTGGATGCTTGGTTGCTCTGAGTTATTCCTTATTATCTATTTTTAAGTGATTTATATCATTGACTAAGATTCTGTCTCCTTCAAATATGGGGAGATTATTGGGAACAATGACCATTATTTCCTAGATTTGAAGAGACCCCATAAGTCAATAATATACATAAATATGTATTTGATATTCCTCTAAGTTATTATGTTCAAGATATTTATATTTGATTGGCTAACAATTTGGAAATAATTCAGAACCTTCCAGTAATGAAGAAAATATACAAAGTACAAAATCTTTGAGTCATCTCAATTCACTCGACGCTCGAGGTCTATAAGCGTTCACCCATATCCTTTCACTCGGTGCCTCAGAAGAGAAGCATAGAATCTACCTAAGTATAAATGTGTCGAGTCATCTCACATAACTCGATGCTCATAAGACTCATGCACTAACTGAATGCTACTATCTCAACGCTTCAGTAAAGGAGAGCAAAAATTCAGACTAAGTTCAAATGCGTCTAGTGAAGGGATTTCACTCAAGGCTTCAGTAAAAGAGTTGAGTATCATTTAAAGTTCAAATGCATCGAGTGGGGATCACTCACTCAATGCCTTAGTAGCGAAGCAGTAAAACTGATTAAGTTCAAATGCGTCGAGACATATGACATGAATCAACACCTAAATAGAATGCGCTGGGTTAACTATAGTCACTCGATGCCTCTTAAGTTAGAGTTCAGTCGATGCTTTAGCAAAAAGGGAAACGTTGTCAATTCAAATGCAGTGAGTTAAGTACTCTCTCTCAACGCTTCATCCGAGATCAAGATTTGACTAAGTCTTGTTTATTTCAGCACTTAATGCCCGTACAGAAGATCAAAAATTATTCTAAGTCAAATGAAATCTTGTCTATTTAGTTGACGTCATACTAAATTCAAAACACCACAGATTGTGTGCTAAAAGATGGAACTGTCGCATTTCTCTGACATACAATCTTGGGAAGATTCGGCCTCCTTGATGGGCAAGATCCTTAAATCCCATGAGCTTGGGAAGCACATAAGGATTTTGTCAGTCATCTCTGTGAGGTTCATGTCCTTATCGAATGTTTTTAGCTCATTGATGATTGAGCTCGGCCTATTGTACATATCTGCTACTGATTTTGCTTCCTCCTTCTTGAAATTCTCATATTGGGATATGAGATTGGATCTTCTGTCCTTTCTTTCATTTGCAGATCCAACCACCATTTGGTTAAGAGATTCCCAAATTGTCTTGGCCGATGTGCATTCAGCCACCTTCTGAAATATGTCATCAGACATAGTTTGGGCCAGAATATTCATAGCTTTAGCATCAGCAACTCTAGCTTTATTCTGGTCTTCAATCCACTCAGGTGGTGGAAATGCATTTGTGCTTGAAGATGCTGTAGAGGTAGATGCCTGAGGGGGACCTATCAAGATAGAGTTGTAGATATCTTCATCAATAGAGTTCATATATAATTTAATTCTTGCCTTCCAGATGGCAAACTTGTTTAGGTTGCATACTGGAGGTCTGGTGCTTTCATTGTCTTTGTTCGGTGTCATGCTGTGTGTATAATTCTAATAAAAATAAAAAGGCAGATCTAACTCACGATCTTTGGCTTAAGGGTTAGCTTATACAACCAAAGGAATCCAAGCTCTAATACAAATTGAAAGTTAGGGGTTAGATCTGATATACTCTAGAGGGGGGGGGGGGGGGGTGAATAGAGTATCTTTAGGTTTTTAAAACTTTTGCTGTAAATAAAACTTATTCCTAAAGTAATCTGACCTAACTCAGCCACAACAAATGTAAAATATCACAGACACAGCAAACCTAATTATCACAGCCACAGTAAGAACAAAATAGAATGGCAACACAGATAATATAAGAATTTTATAGTGGTTCCCCAACCTGGGTACATCCACTCTTCTACCACTCTGGTAGAAATCCACTCAGGTTTTTCATCAGGTGACTGCCACCAATGAGCTTTTGATCAGGTGCTCAAAAACCAAACCTCAAGCCTTTTGATCAGGTGACCTGCAACCAAGAATAACTTTTGAAGTTAGTTAAGAACTCTTTATACAGTGGGGGGTGAGAGATTGATTTTGTCTTCTCTTTCTCAGATACAACTGAGAAGGCTTTTGTGGATATTGATTTTAGCAAAGAGCTCCCCTGTGATATTAAATGGTTCAGGAAAGATGGAGCTTTGCTGCAGGGTGATAGGTCTTGAAACTTGTAGCCTTGACCAGAAAGTATCCAGGAACTTCTTGACTGATAGAGTATTGGTTTGTTGTCCTTTGAAGAATCCTGAATGAAGATAGAAGAAGACTCTTGATCTTGAATGGTTGTTCTTCTTCTTCTTCAGCTTGCTATTATTTTCTTTGGTCTAGAGCTAGGGATTTTTGTCTCTTGACAGTGTTGATGCCCTGTGAGCTCAGTAATCTGTATATTCTCTATGTGCTGTCGAGAAAGAAAATCCTTATTTTCTGTAGGTTTCTGACTGCTATTCTTTAACTGGAAGAGCAAGAAAATTCCTTTTATATTTTCCATATAAATTTCCCTTTTGAAATTTGAATTCCTTTCTGCATTGAATTCTGACGGCCTGTAGAATATTTGTATTGATTGATTTCCCCAACTGTCCCATGGAAAAACGGCAAGCTATGATCCTGATGAAGACCGTAATCAATGCTTGCTTCTAACGGTAATATTCAGAGAATATTTTAGTATTGATTACTCAGG
Organism: Platanthera guangdongensis; assembly: GCA_039583875.1. Taxonomy (NCBI): domain Eukaryota; kingdom Viridiplantae; phylum Streptophyta; class Magnoliopsida; order Asparagales; family Orchidaceae; genus Platanthera; species Platanthera guangdongensis. Next base: position 118,032,047 of record CM077148.1, on the reverse strand, counting down.
AATTCTTGCAATAGAAAAAGGACAAAGGGAGGGAAATTTCTAAGTCTAGAACTTTACAGAATTCATTGAGCAGAATTCATCGATCTGTTTCCAATGTTCATCGAGCAGAGAAGTCAAGTTCGTTGACCAGATGATCTTTGTTCATCGAGTTGAGATCCAAGATCGTCGACCTGAGGACAGAACTGCTTTCTCTGGAACCTTTTCAATGCTGTGCATCAAGTTCATTGAGCTGAGAATATGACTTCATCGACCTAACAACAGAATTCCATTTTTCTTGGACTTCCGAATGTTGGAAGTAATGTGTCCAGAAATTGTCCACCTCAGAACTGGGTTCGTCGACCTGGGAACTAGTTTTGTCGAGCTGATAAATTCTAACTGTTATTTGAATAATCTTGCCAAGACTGTGGTCTAAGTTCATCGAGCTGAGAAGGTAAGTTCGTCGACTGGAGTGTGATTTTGGACTTAGATTACTTAGTTGTTTCTGGTCTTATAGTGTTGAAGTAGATGATCCAGAAATCGTCGAGCTAAGATCCAAATTTGTCGAGCTGATATTCTAACTTCGTCGACTAGAATGTGAAGCTGGACTTCAAATACTTAGATGTTTCTGGAATGAGATGTTGAAGTAGAATATCCAGAGATCGTCGACCTAAGAACTAAGTTCGTCGACTGGAGTAAAGTTTGAATAATTATGGACTTGGTATTGGAAGTATACTCTGGAATTCGTTGACCTGAGATTCAAGTTTGTCGAGCTCAGCTCAGAGAATTCTCTCTGATTTCGTCGAGCTGAGCACGACTTTCGTTGACCTGAGTTCGACAAACGTCGAACTCATTTTCTGAGTTTTGAGATTTCTCTAAGTCATGAGTCTTTATGCAGTCTATTGATGGTTGGTTCATGTAGTGTTGACTCTAAGGACTTGGCCTAGACTCTAGGACATAACCATGACCCTGGCTATACATGTTGGGTCAGATGATCCTAACTTAGTGAACCTAGCCCAAATCCAACAAGGGATCCAACAAAGGCTATTCAATCAACGCACTCAACGCCAGCAGTATAGAGATATTGGCTAATTCTAAATTCGTTGAGTTATGAAGCTGAACTAAATGCCTGGTAGTGCAGATTGTTTGACTAATGGTTTTTGTGTTGAGTGAAGGAAATTTACTCAACACACTCAATGTCTCGGATGAAACTGTGAATTTGGCTAAGTCCACAGAAGCTGACGTCAGCAAAAGTCAGCAGAGTTTCAAATTTTTGTTGGAAGGCTACGGTATACGACAAATGGATCCGGAGGCTTACTGTATGACTTTTTCTATAAAAGTAAAGTTGCAGCAACAACTTCAGCGGGACCCACAAGTATAAGACCCATTGGATGACAGAAGATAAAAGGATTGAGATCGGCAGAAGAAAATCAACTTTTAGGATATTACTTTTCGTAAAGAGGTGCAGCTTCATCTTATTCCTCTCGCCATTATTGCAGAGCTTGAAGCTAAAGTTCAAACCTTTTGATCTAAAAGTTCCAGCAGTTAGCTGTAGCGAGCTTCACCTGTTACAGCAAGTTCAGGAGAGTTTTCTGAGAAAGAAGATGAAGCAGAGCTATCTGGTTTCTACAGTCAAGGTTAGCTGAGTGAAGAACACAAAGAACTGCCAATTTATTTGTCTTCATCAACATGGCCAAAAACTTGTCTTTCTGAGTTACTTCCAGCACAAGCAGCAATTTCCTAAAGATCATCTTTCTTGTTGCTGAGAATAAGTTAGGGTTGAGTTCATCTCAGCTTAGGAAGCAGTAAACTCAGAGAATATTTCTCTGGAGTCAAAACAATATCAACAAACCTTTCTCTTCTGTAGGGTCCTTTGGATCTGAGTTGTAGGCCTACTTTATAAAGACAGAGTGTCAGATCATTTGTCGATTTGAGATAGGATACAGTATGGATCTGATGTAGGGCAGTTTGCCTAACGTAGGAGAGTCATTCTCTCTGAGGTAGGGCCTTTGTGCCTGAGTTGTAGGATCCAACTTTGGATTTGAGGTAGGGTCTTTGTGCCTGAGCTGTAGGAGAGTCATCCTCTCTAAGTTGTAGGGCTAACCTCCTAGACTGAGTTGTAGGACTATTAGTCTGAGGAAGGTGATCTTTGGATCGCTTAGTTGTAGGAGCAAGCTTACTCTGAGGTAGGGCTTTGTGCTTAAGGTAAGTTTTGGAGGAGGCTGTGAGATCCTGAGGGATCTGTATTGTAAGCTCTTAGGAGCTGAGTTTTGTAGAAGTGCCTTGTCTAACACAATGTTAGAAAGGTCGGAGGGACATTAGATGTACCCATAATCTGGGGAGCCACTATAAACCTTGTGTGTGCTTTTGTATTGTGTATTAAAAGCAAAAGTAACTAACTCACAACACAATTAAAGAAAGAAAACTTAAAAGAGACCAAAAACCTAATCACCCCCCTCTAGGTGTTTAGCTCTCCTTGAAACTAAAGACTTTCAACTGGATCTCATGACAAGATTTTAAGGAAGATGTTTAACCTAATGGCTAGAGTAATTCTCTCAAAGAAAACAGATTGCGACAATGTGATTTCTGATAAGATAATTGAGTACATCCCTGAGCCAAATATGGGAAGAATTTTGTCTCTTTGTCTTCTTAGTACCGTACTTGGTATTCTGAACATGAGGCTAGGTGCAAAGATACATCATATGAGAAGGATGAATATCAAGATGTTTGATAGATGGGACAGGGTGCTGGTCAATCATACATAGTAGACCAAAAAGAAGAAGGTAGTAGAATCAGTTGTAGTAGATAGCTCTATTAGTAGCTCAACAGATAACAGTAGTTCTGAACTACATAACTCTTACTTCTCCAGTTCAAGTGATTCTGATAAGAGTGATGTGAGTGCACAAGTCTTAATTCTCTCTGAGCTTGCTGCCAAGGCAAATACAAGCAGAGTGCCACCTACTGATGTTGAGGGGACACAACTATGGAGAATCTTGAGGACATAGTGACATTAGTGGTGGAGAAGATCTATGCTGATACTGAGGGGGAGATCCTAGCAAAGGAAGATGGTGTTGAGGGGGATAACATAATCTAAAGTGCTGCTGTTGTGGAAGAGCTCAACATAGTTAATATTGCAGTTGAGGGGGAGAGTCACCTTGAGCTCCCTACTCAAGTTGATAAAGAAGAGATATAAGTGTTTCAAAAGGTAAACCAAGGAGATGTAGTATCATCCGTTGCTGAGGATCAAGAGATAGAGGAGCCTATCCCTATTGAATTTCCAGAACACTCTTTTGAATATATAATTGCTGATTTTGATGTGGGAAGAGATGTAAGGGCTCCTGAAGAAGTTAACTATCAAGCTAATGTTCAGATAAATGAGGAGATTCCCACCTCCTTTCTATCACAACTCAGAGGACTCCTGGATGAGCAAAGAAGGAAGATTGAGAGGTATGTAGATGATTTAGTTAAAGAACTGAGGAAGGATCTCTCAACTAAAATCACTTCCATCAGATTTAAGGTCAACCTGTTGAGAGATAACACAGTCAAATTCTTTTTGAGGCTTGCTCCAGCAGTTGATTATAATGCTCTTCAACTTCAAAAAATTCAACAGAGCCAAAGTGATATCATTAAAAACCAGTGTGCTACAGCTGAAAACATGAAAATGGTGCATAATATGCAAAAATCCCATATGGAAGAGAAAAAGGATTATTGAAAGTATAATGTATGCATGGACTCAAATCCTTGATGATCACATGTTACAAGTTAAGAACACTGCTAATACTGGTTTCAACCACTTGGCTAACAAGATATCCTCCTCCAAGCACTCCCTGACCAATCTAGTGACTGAAGAAGTCATAAAGGGGAAGGGGTCAATGATGAAAGCCAGTGGAGACCATGCAATCTGGATATCCAATGTAGTTAGAGAAGCTCTGGGCCTAGATCCCATCATATATGATGAGCCTATAGTTCCAGAATATGTAGTTGGAGCTGATGTTGAAACTAATATTGTAGTTATAGTTCCTACTAATGTACTTACATTTAGCACCACCTCTCAACAGATATCTAAGGACAAGGGCAAAAAAATTCTGATGAGGAAGAGGAAGTAAGGCTAAGGAAAAAGGAGATACTGAGAAGAACTGGAATCAAGGCCTGGCTATGCTCAATGGAGTCCACAATATATAATAATCATTTTCACTGTCTGGAATTAGATTAAGAAAAAAAAAGATAGATATAGACAATCTATACAACTCTATAGAATGGGCAAAGTATGAAAGACAAGAATAGGTAAGGAGGAAGTTCAGAAAGGACAAGCTAGCTAGAACTATACCAGTGGATGCCATAGAACCCTACAGATACCATCCAAAGCCATACAACTACTGGGAAAGACAAAGACAAAAAATGAAAGAGGCTGAGGAAAAGACTGCAAAGAAATCTAGGGGGTGGGGCATAGTAATTAGGGAACCTAATCCATAGTAATGCTATGAATTTGAGGCTTTTAAGGGCTATATAATGTTAAATGATTATTATAGACATTACTATCTTATTATTAATGCAATTTGATATAGTCTATATCATTTGTCTGAAGTGTTTGCGTATTTGAAGTTATTCTTTATTATATGTTTTGAAGTGGTGTATATCATTGACTATGATTCTGGCTTCTTCAAATAGGGGGAGATTGCTGGAAACATTGACCACAATGTCCTATATTTGAAAAAGCCCTATAAGTCAATAAGATGCACAAATATGTATTTGACATTTCCTTTAATTAATCATGTGCAGAAAATCAATATTTGTTTGACAAATAGTTTTGGAGTAAGTTAGAACACTAGAGAAGTGAAAAAAATCTGGTAGGTACAGATGTATAGAGTCATCTCACTTCACTCGGCGCTCAAGGTCTATAGACATTGACACCATGCCATTCACTCAGCGCCTTAGAAGAGAAGTAGAGAATCTGCCTAAGTTCAAATGCGTCGAGTCATCTCTCCTCACTTGACACTCAAGACTCATACGCCGACGAACGCTTATCTTTAATGCTTTAGTAAAAGAGGATAATATTTGACCAAGTACAAATGTGTCGAGTGAAGGTCTTTCACTCAATGCTTCAGTAAAAGAGTAGAAAATTCAGTCTAAGTACAAATGCATCGAGTGAAGATCATTCACTCAACGCTTCTGTAAAGAGCAGAAAATTTAGTCCAACTATAAATTCATCAAGTGAAGATCATTCACTGAACGTCTCTGCATTGAAGCTATAACAATATCCAAGTTCAAATGCATCAAGTGATGATCATTAACTCAATGCCTCAATAGCGAAGAAAAAAAGTTGTCTTAAGTACATATTCATCGAGATACAAGAGATCACTCAACGCCTGAGTAGCATGCATTGAGTTATGCACAGTCTCGCATCGCTTCTTCAAAGATCAAGAATTTGACTAAGTCAAGTTGCTTCCAGCACTCAACGTATGTACAAAAGTTCAGAAATTATTCTAAGTCAAATGATGTCTTGACTATTTAGCTGATGTAATACAAAATTTAAATCAACGCAGATTGCGCGCTAAAAGACGGAAACCACCATATTTCTTTGACAAGCAATCTTGGGAAGGTCCAACCATTAAAGTCCGACATGCCACTTACCTAAATAGGATTTAGCCATTGCAGTTGTTGGAATATAAAAGAAAAGTGCGGAATTTTTTTACACTTTTTGCTAGACTTATTGAAAAACTTTCTGAATCCCTAAGTTCAAAAAGTTACTACCGGCAGAGAGAGAATCAATTTTCACTGTCTCCAAGCTTTCCAATATATGGAACAATTATTCAAAAATCTTTAGTAAGAAGAAGCTCTCTGCAAGTGTTCACACAGCACAGTCTGTTCATATTCTGAAGATCATTTCCTGTTGCTTTGGTGAAGAGAAGTTGTTTGGTATAACATCTAGTGAAGAAGACTTCAGAACTTAAGTTCCCGAGTCATCATAACTCCTATTAAATTTCCAATGTAAGATCTCACTAAGATCTGAGTGTTCAGCCTGATTTATAAAGGCCGAGTGTAGGACATTTTCTAAAGACTGAGGTCGGATTCCTCTAAAAGATCTTTGGGAGGCATGTGTTATAAAGGCTAAGGTAGGGCTTAATTGTGAGCGTGGGGTAGGAGACTTGGTGTTGTATCTAAGGTAGGACTATGCGAAGTCTAAGTTGTGGGAATTGGAAGCACTATGAGCTGTAGGATCTTGGGATGGATCTGAGGTGTAAGATCTGTTGATCTGCATTATTGGAGGAGTTGGCCGAATCTAACTCACTACTAAATAACTGAAGGGGGAAAGTTGATGTACTCTAGATAGGGGAACAACTATAAATTGCTTGTGTGTTCTTGTGTTCTTGAAAGCTAACATCCTTAGTACAAGACATCAAATACAATCTTAAAAAGGTTCAAGAAACTAAAAAGAAACCTATTCACCCCCCTCTAGGTGTTTAGCTACCCTTAAAATACTTTCAGTTTCCAAGGTAATCAGAAAGTAGTCAAGCACTCAGTTTCACTACCAACGCGATATGAGTCAATGGGGTTGCACAGAAGTGTGTTTGGAGAAATTGGAGGAAGAATTGTGTTGGCCTTACTCATATTTGATATGGGTGAAGGACCAATCCAATGTCAAAAAACATAATGGGCTGCGTCGAGTGCGTATCGACGCATGTCGAGTGCGTATCGACGCACGTCGAGTGCGTATCGACGCACGTCGAGTGCGTATCGACGCACGTCGAGTGCGTATCGACGCACGTCGAGTGCGTATCGACGCACGTCGAGTGCGTATCGACGCACGACGAGTGCTTATCGACGCACGTCGAGTGCGTATCGACGCACGTCGAGTGCGCATCGATGCACGTCGCTGAGTGCATATTGGCGCACGTCCAGTGTGTATCGATGTACGATGAATTATTTTAATTGTGTCGAACTCGAAGTCAAGTTCTTGATGGCGCCATAGATCTCCATCTGAAAGCGTTCGTGGATTGGGATGGTCGTTGCCTCAAGCTCACGGATGGGATTTCTACCGCGATGCCAACGCCGCCGCCAAAGTGTTCGTGGATTGGGACGGCCGTTGCCGCAAGCTCACGGATGGGATTTCTACCTCGATGCCAACGCCGCCACCCCTATTAATTCTACCTCGACGCCAACGCCGCCGCAACTATTAAATAAAATATATAATTATGAATAAAATAATTATAATTATATATTTTATTAAATTGTTATTTTTTTGATTGTTATTTTAAGCAATCTTATTTCAAACATTTTAATTTTGTATTGCATGATGGGTGCTTATAACCATCTTGCATTTTTTTATTCTTCATGCAAACTCTATGCTTTATTTAACTCATGATGGGTGCATATAACCATCATGAGGGTGTTAATTTTCTAAGGTGGAGATTGAGTGGTGTAGCCTATATATAGGCATGGATTGTTTTCATATGGTGAAGTTGAATGAGAATTTGAAATCCTACCTCCAAAAGGAATCTCCCCCCTCTCCCTCCTATTCTAATTTTAGCTCCCTCTCAATCCTAGCCTTCTCTCCCTCTCCTAGCCGCCAACCTCCCCTCCCTCCTCCTTCTCTCGGCCACCAAAAGCCCCTCCTTCACAAGCCACCACCCCCTAGCCCCCTCTCCCTTTCATCCATAGCCGATCGACCTCTCTCAAGCACAACCCGACCAACCACTTCCCCCTTCAAGGAAGACTCTGGCCACCTCTCTCTCTTGCTGGATAGAGCAAGGTGCTTGTGGTAATCTCTCGTGAATCTCGGCCAAGGCGTGACACGATGAAGGAGGACGAGTTTCCTCTCCATCCGGCGTAACTCCGGCAGAGCCGTGGAAGAGCGATTCAAGCAAGATAACCGGAATCATCCATTCCGGTTTGGGTAACGAAAATCTATACCGTTGTGTGTTTTCTCCTCTTGATAGATCTTGTGGCATATGCGTGTTGCGTGGTTTGTGAATCGTTTGAAATTTCGTGGTTAAATTTTCATTAATATTGTTGGTGTTTTCCTTTTTTCGTTTAAGTTCGTGAGGCGTGGCGGCCCTCGTTTTATTTTGTTGGGAGAGAACCACCCTTGTCCGAATCTTTTGTTTTCAGTGGATTCTCTTTTGGTACAACAACGCTCGACCGAACTGTGTGGGTTCCTTTCGCTTGAGAGGACCTTGGTCTATCGCCTTGGTACTATCTTGAAGGGCTTTGCGAACCCTCCGTCATCTATGTTTAATGAATATCCGAGTTGGGAGGTTGCTGCGTTTGGTTGCTTGAGCATGACGTGAGAGTTAGCGGAGAGCGTTGTGTTAGTTACGTCGATCACCATAACGCCAAAAAAGGGCAAGCCTACATCAATTTGATATCAGAGGGAGGTTCACGTCAATTTCTTAATTGGCACCCTCCCCCTTTTATTTGCACGTCGGCACATACGTTTCTAGTTCGTTTATTTGAAAATTTAACAAAAACAATTTTTGGTGGTCTGCCAATAGCGGTGTAAATTTCTTATTTTTCAGTCAAATTTTTAAAAAAACTATTTTAATCAACCTCATATTTTTTCGAGCGAGAAAATCTATTTTATATAATTATAATCTTAGTGGCTAAGCGGGAACAATTCTATCTTTCCTAGAATTAGTTGTTCAGGTACCCTTTCTTTGCATTCGCACTGAAATGACTTTCGACGTTAAAGCTTTCAATCGTCCCCTGACTTATCTACACACTAATATTTTTACCTATGATGGTTATGGGGATCCAAAGTATTTTAGATGCTGGCTTGAAGGGGTAGAAACCTATTTTGATCATAACAAATTGGGCGACTACCAAAAGGTTAATGTAGTCCGAGAGCGGTTAAGATGTCGAGCCCGCGAGTTTTGGCTGAACGAAAAGAAAGAGCGTGGTGCTGGTAGCTATCCGTATGCTTGGCCGCACATGCGAAGAATTCTCTCAGCGAAATTTGATTCCCCCTATCGCCTTAGTACTAACCCGACATCCGATGGCCAGTATTGTTATGGCGCTAGTTCCATACCGATCTTTAGGAATGAAGATAAACCACACGCCCAGGCCAAACGGCAAATAACTGATGATTTGGCTACCCTTAAACAAGGGAATAAGTCGGTCTCAGATTATATGCAAATCTTTAAGGATTTAACGGCTAGGAGCAGTGTGAAGGAATCGCCTGAGGTCACCCTTTCCAGGTTTCTTAGGGGGTTGAGCCCCTACATCCAGGGAAAGTTATTGCCATATGGTCACACCAATCTAGACACCACATTTTTCACGTCATTGGAAATTAAGAAGCACCAGATTCCTCGGAGTAAAGTTCCCTCATGTCAAACGATTACGACATATCTGTCAAGTGGCACTCCTGATATTGGCTCTATTGAGCATCCTACCCCGATTACGCCCTTAGGCCCTATTAAGTCTCTCCCCGAGTTGCCTGAATTAGTCGTTGACTCTCCTGTTGGTTCTGAGGCGGTGTCTAGGACTGTGCCCGTCACTGAGGACGAGGCTGAATATGCTGGCGATTTGAGTGACGATGAGGAGATTGGTTACCCTAGTGACCTGGACGAGGATTTCTCCTCTGAGGAATCGTCTCCTGTTCCTTTCTGTGATGTTTCTGAGGCGTCTCCCTTGATAGTTATGGAGTCTTCTGATGACCCTGAGTCAGAAGACATTCCAGCTGAGTCACCCTATGTTAAGAGCTTACCTGTTACTGATTTAGGTGATGACCTGCTAGAAACGAGCTAGTTCCTTCTAGCCCTACACATATTGAGGTGCCCATTGATTTAGTTTCCCCGTTAGATCAATTCAGTCGGATACATGCGAGTGAGGATACAAATATTATAATGATTGATCCAGGATTGGTAGATGTTTCAACGGTGTTGGAAGAGTCACCTTGGGATGGATGTTTATCTTGGGATAATCTTAGTGGTGTACATCCGGGAGATAGTTCATTGATATTATCATCGCTGCTTGAGGGTCATACTAATTTCGATTCTCCCCGGGATTCTATTTTCCCAACCCTCCATCATGATTTAGACAATGTACCTACTTCATGGGAAGATTTGGTTAGCGAAGGATGTGACGTTTTGGAAGATTTACCCTGTGTGGGAAGGTTATTTGTGCATGACGGTAGCATTGAGGACCCGTTAGACATTTCTTTGATGTTAGCTCCTTCGCCAGAAGGCCAAAATGGATTAGAAATTTTGTCGAGTACGATTTTGCCTACTTTTGAGACCAACACTGACTCTGATTTGGACAAATTATCTAGTGGGTTGGAAGACATGTCAGCTGAGTTGGTAGAGTCACCCCGTGATGAATGTTTATCTGATAGTGAGTTTTCGGTAAGGACGAATCTACTGTTTGATTTTTCCTTTAATTTTGATGGCTTGCACCGGGAGGATTTTTCTTGGACGTTAATTCCATGTTTTGATGGTGAGTATGATTTACTTCCTCCTCTGGAATCACCCATGTCGACTCCTCCTCCGATTCACTTGACCCGATTAGATGACTTGTTAGGGAACGAGCTTGTCATTTTTAGCCCGAGATATCTGGAGATGTTTATTTATCAGGCTTCCCCATTAGACTTACCAAGACGGATGTGTGCGAGCAATTTGTTAGTTGCCGCGTTCAGTCTTTCCACTACTTTTCATAGATCTGACTATATTGTTCCTAGGATGGACCGTTCATCTGACCGCTTGGCGTTGGGTAAGGCTTCGTTTTGGACCGCTAGTGATTTCATGGCGATGGTACGTTTTGATGTGGTGTCCCCCCGACACAATTATTTACCAAGCCCGGTCGCTTGCATTTATCCTCCGCCTTTTGATGATCCGTGCATGCACACATTAGTGAACGTAGTTGGGTATGTGGAGTTGTGTCTCCCACACTACCTTACAACTCCGGGAGCATCCAACTCTATAGTTGGTGATGAGCGTATTCTGCAGGCATTTCTTTGTGAAATTTTTAAATCAAAATTTAAATCTAAATTTAACACTACGACGTTGGTTCCACGGAAATCGTTAATGAATGTAGAGCACCCGTGCCACCAGACTTAGTCCTGTTATTTTCCACTATTAACTCAAGTCATGTTGCACATGGGTTCACCGCTCACGGTTTTAATTTAATTAGGCGCATTCTTAACATCTTAATCAATCAAGAAGCATCTGTTAAATCACTTGCTAGTTCGTGTCGGAGGGTCTCCCACCGTTATGTGGATGATTTGGGTTTGGTTTGTCTCACCCCTGAACGGATTCCCCCGGGCACCTTAAAAAAATTAACGAATCGGCAAGTCCATCCTTTGCGAACCTTAAGGGAGTTTGGTAACATCACTTTTCTATTAGAATTTTCCACTGATTGGGGCATAGCTTCTATTTTCATCGTTTCATATTTTACGCTTCATTCTTCTATGCCACTTGAAATGTCTACCTCTCCGTATATATATTCCACTTTGAATTCTATAGGGTTGGGTGGTGCAAGTTTCCCAGGATCGTTCTCTTTCTCGGTCTAAATCGTAGGTATGTTGGTTGATGTTGTGGAAACTATTTTTCCTTCGTTGGCTAATGCATTTTTGAGGTCCCCCCAAGACCACTTTTTGCCTTGCAGGTTCTTCTTCCCCGTCGATGATCTTCCATGCGAGTACTCACAGGCTTACTCATCAGTGATGAGTATTTTTGAGAGTGGGAGGATTGATGGCGCCATGGATCCCCATCTAAAAGCATTCGTGGATTGGGACGGTCGTTGCCTCAAGCTCACGGATGGGATTTCTACCTCGACGCCAACGCCGCTGCCAAAGTGTTCGTGGATTGGGACGGCCGTTGCCGCAAGCTCACGGATGGGATTTCTACCTCGACGCCAACGCCGCCGCCACTATTAATTCTACCTCGACTCCAACGCCGCCGCCACTATTAAATAAAATATATAATTATGAATAAAATAATTATAACTATATATTTTATTAAATTATTATTTTTTCGATTGTTATTTTAAGCAATCTTATTTCAAACATTTTAAATTTTGTATTGCATGATGGGTGCTTATAAACATCTTGCATTTTTTTATTCTTCATGCAAACTCTATGCTTTATTTAACTCATGATGGGTGCATATAACCATCATGAGGGTGTTAATTTTCTAAGGTGGAGATTGAGTGGTGTAGCCTATATATAGGCATGGATTGTTTTCATATGGTGAAGTTGAATGAGAATTTGAAATCCTACCTCCAAAAGGAATCTCCCCCCTCTCCCTCCTTTTCAAATTTCGGCTCCCTCTCAATCTTAGCCTTCTCTCCCTCTCCTAGTCGCCAACCTCCCCTCCCTCCTCCTTCTCTCGGCCAACCAAAGCCCCTCCTTCACAAGCCACCACCCCCTAGCCCCTCTCCCTTTCATCCATAGCCGACCTACCTCTCTCAAGCACAACCCGACCAACCCCTTCCCCCTTCAAGGAAGACTTCGGCCACCCCTCTATCTTGGTGGTTAGAGCAAGGTGCTTGTGGTAATCTCTCGTGGATCTCGACCAAGGCGTGACGCGATGAAGGAGGACGAGTTTCCTCTCCATCCGGTGTAACTTCGACGGAGCCGTGGAAGAGCGATTCAAGCGAGATAACCAGAATCATCCATTCTGGTTTGGGTAACGAAAATTTCTACCGTTGTGTGTTTTCTCCTCTTGATAGATCTTGTGGCATATGCGTCTTGCGTGGTTTGTGAATCGTTTGAAATTTTGTGGTTAAATTTTCATTGATATTGTTGGTGTTTTCATTTTTTCGTTTAAGTTCGTGAGGCGTGGCGGCCCTCATTTTATTTTTTTGGGAGAAAACCACCCTTGTCCGAATCTTTTGTTTTCGATGGATTCTCTTTTGGTACAACAACACTCGACTGAACCGTGTGGGTTCCTTTCGCTTGAGAGGACCTTGACCTATCTCCTTGGTACTATCTTGAAGGGCTTTGCGAACCCTCCATCGTCTATGTTTAATGAATATCCGAGTTGGTAGGTTGTTGCGTTTAGTTTCTTGGGCGTGACGTGAGAGTTAGCGGAGAGCGTTGCGTTAGTTACATCGATCACCATAACACCAAAAAAAGGGCAAGCCTACATCAGTTCTATTCGACGTAATTACGTCGAGTGCGTGGAGACGCAAGTTACGTCGATTACCATCGAGTACTTCTCGACATTGTGTTGATTTCTTATCGACGCACATCGAGTGTAAGTTGACGCTAGTCGGGGTCTTAATAGATTGTCGAGATTTGTCTGTCTGATACCCTTGGGTATAAATTGACATGGAATGCATTTACTAAAATATAGATAAAGCCGAACCCTAGAATTCATTGTGACCTCTTCTCTGTGTTACCATTAGTTGTTTCCTCCTCTCCTAGAAACTAATCTAGTTATTCGTGGAGATGTAGATGACACCTCCTTCTCTCCAACAAAGTTCTTATAGGGCAACACCTTGGGGTTCCCCGCCACTTATGTGAATACCTATAAAGTCACCGGTCTATTTCTACGTAGACTCGGCTACCAGCTGTTGAGACAAAGTTTTCTGGAATAGATCTTTGAAGCATCTTGGTTGAGTAAATACTCAATACCACATAGGTACTAGGCATTTGTTGTATATATTGCTTGAATCATGGATAAGGCAAGATCAGTTAGTTTTTAGGGTTTCCCCATAAAATGTATTCCACTATGCACATCTGATGTACTATTCCACTCCAATATAGAAAACCCAACAAAGAAATACCCAATTTTTGGGGAACTACTATAAAACTATCTTCTGTGTTGCTATTCTTTGTGATTTTCGTTGTTTGCTTTTATCTTATTGTTATTGATGTGATCATTGATTTTGTGGATGTGATTTATTGTGGGTGTCATGTCTATCTATGAAAATCAATGAAACCACTACTCAAATATTTAAATATTCTATCCACTCCCCTCTAGAGAACCTTTCAAGAGATTAACTTCTCTTTCAAACTTTTGTTATTAAAAAGCTCCTTCCTTTTCTTGAGACAAAACTAAAATCTATTGTGACAATATCTCTTGTTTTGACATTCATTTCATCTTCTGTAATGGTCACAAGATCTCACGTCAAAAGATTTAAGGAGGTTGTTTTGTCTCCTATTAAAAAATCTTCTAAGAAGGTCCAGAATTTCCTAAAAATATTCAAGAGGCCATAGGTCACCTAGAAAAAAGGTTTGAAAGGTTTTGTAATCTCCTTGTAAAAGACTCAATGGGGCTTATTGAATGTGGTGGAATTGTGGAACCTCGTATTTATCAAGTGAACCTACCAGGACATGTCTCGATCAGATAGCGCAAAGGCACCAGGCGAGTAGAATGGGCAAGGGGAAAATTTTGGCAAGCCCTCGCCCGGGTACAGGGAGCGAGTGGTGAGCCCTCGAACCCTTCAGGTACTCGCCATCCAAGTGAGTGGAGCGAGACCAGCTCGGCTCGCCAAGGGAGTGGTGAGTCAGTTTCTATGAGGCACCACCATGGACTGCCACTAGTCATTACAAATAGCGGGATTTCACTGTTGGCAGACCAATTTTGGTTGCGCTTAGTAGAACTGAAAGGGGGGATTACTCTATTTGTAGACCAACAACAAAAAAATATAAATAGACCCCCAAGGGCACCTTTTGAGAGGACGTTTTTCTTGGCTTCTCTCTCCTTTGGATAGCTTTGGCTGGCAAGAGTTTTAGCTTGCTGCTCATAGTGGTTTTTGGGTGGTTAGCTGGGATCTCTCTTGACCCTCCATGGTGCCCAACCCGGCATTAGCTTGGGAGGGGAAGCATTCTTTTATATTACAGGTATGTGGAGGGACATTCTTGTCGTGGCTTAGGGGTTTGTTTGTAGTTTTGGTGAGAGAGGTTTAAAACTCTAAATCTTCACCGTTGTCCTTATGGCTTGGGAGAATGGCAAACCACCACTGTGGTCCGAACTCTTCGTTTAACTATGGTTTCTAAATTCAAAATTTTTGGTGCGGTGAGCGTGGACAATGGATTTTCCAAAAAACTTGAGTGAGTCCTATAGTCGGAGATGAGGGATAAGGAACCGATCCTGAGAGCTTGCCACCTGGATATTGCTTTGTAAATAAGAAATAATTTGACGAATTTAAGAAGATCATCTTGGACACCGTGCATTATAGCCTCATGCTGCGGATGAACGAGTACTCGACCACTATGATCCATATACCTACCCCACAAGCCTTAGGTGAGGAGGCACCGGCTAGGCGAGCCGATAAGGAGATAATAGTGGAAGGGAGCGAGAGGCCCTCCAATGGAGCGAGCTATTCCCTAGCATGTTGACTAATCCTCAACCAAGCAAGCTGGCCCATCATGAACCTGCAGCTTGCGCTAAGGGCTCGAGTAACCCATTCTGTGAGCTGATCCTCTCAGCCCCGGTGCTGGAGGGTTTCAGGGACCTGATCATGTCTTTCTACACTGAAAAGGATGATATAGTTCAACATGTGTAGTGGTTTGAGAACATGGATTTGGTCTAACAAATGATGGATGCCATCAAGTGCAGGCTATTTACTATCACCTTAAAAGAGATGGCAAGGGACTGGTTTCACCAGCTTCCCTTAGGAACTATCTATAGTTTTGAGGATCTGTGCCGAGGTTTCTTTCTACGCTTCTCCACAACAAAGAAGAGGGAGAAGGGGCTAAAGGCTATATTTCTGATAGAGGAGTATAAGAGACACTGCAAGTTATAATGACCGATTCCCGGAAATGGTTTTCTTGATACAGGAGGTTCCCAGGCATACCGTATAGTTGACCTACACCCTTGGGCAGTACTAGGGAATGTTCAAGATGGAGCTTACCAGAGACCCCCCTAATTCTTCAAGGAGATGATCGACCGAGCCACAAAGGAGAATGAGTGTGAAGCCATAAACTCTGATTTTGTTTTACGGTTGGCCAAGAATTGAGGGGGTACAATGAAGCTATAAGGAGGTTTTCAACCATAGGAAAGGAGGAAAAGAGAAGAATCAGGAAGGAACGAGTCCCAAGAGTCGGGTGGAGAAATCATCCACTAATTCACAGACCAGCATGGAGACCAGCGGGAGGGCCACCCCAAGGTCAAGAAAGGGGAGTTACTCAGGGAAGGGGGAACTTTTGGGTAGGGAAGTGATGGTTCAACCCTCCGGGCTGGAGGCCAATCCCGAGGCCACTTCAACCCCCTACCCTATAGGTCGTGACAATTGGCCGATGAAGAGGGAGAGGAAGGAGGATCATCCCAAAGGAGTAGGAAGACATGATGTGTCATTGTTGTTGAGTATTGTATCCACAATAACTCTGATTTGAATAGTGTGCCTTAAACTAAGAAGAATCGAGTTTGTATTTGATGGTTTTTCTAGTTATGTGCTTGCAGGACGATATTGCCAAGTATAACCCAATGTCAGGTTACAGTGGGTCTTGAAACACATGACTATGCAATGTAGTCTCTCATTGTGTAGGCCAATATGTTGACTCACGTGTATTCTCTATATTGGGGTGTACTTTTACTTCAGGTATATTAGAAGAATTCAAGAAGAATAAGATACGTCTTTTAGAAAAATAAGATTTTCTCTAAGTAAAATTCGTCCAGTATAGTAATGGATACTCATCAAATTCGACAAGTATACTAATGTATACACGTCAAATTCATCATGTATGCTTACTAACACTCGTCAAATTCGTCATATTTACTTAGGGAATAATTTCTGAATTCCTGGGAATCAGCTAAGTAAAAGTCGTCGAGTATCATCCTGTATACACGTCTAATTCGTTGAGTATACTAGCCAATACTCGTCGAATATACATGTCGATACACGACTAAATCATCGAGTCATTTCGACTTTACTTCTCTGGATTTCTCTAAGTGATATTCGTCGAATATCACTTGGTATGGCTTTGAATGTGCCGAGTAAGCTAGCCGATACTCACCGAATTAGTCGAGTATACTAGCTGATACGAATATCACTTGGTATGGCTTCGAATGTGCCGATTAAGCTAGCCGATACTCACCGAATTAGTCGAGTATACTAGCTGATACTCGTCGAATTCGTCGAGTATCTCTTCAGTCAAGTGTTGAGTTATATGATCGATCTGGCTGGAATCGTCTAAGTAAATTTCGTCGAGTTTCCAAGTGGTTTGACAAGTATACCCGTAAATACTCGACGATATTAGACGAATTATACTTAGGGTTATTTCTTCTCCTTTTCAAATTTTTGGCTCGGGTTGTCCAGATCGACATTTACAGTAAATTTGGGATCTCTCGATAAGGAAGGAAATTTCTAGCCGTTACAGAAGAAGGTTTCCAATATATATATATATATATATATATATATATGTATATATACATATATATATATATATATATATATATATATATATATATATATATATATATATGTATATGTATATGTATCTATATATATATGTATATGTATATATATATATATATATATATATATATATATATATATATATATATATATATATATATATATATACGGTGGAATTCAATCAACCCTAATCGTGCTTATTTGGTAAAATTGATAAATCTCAAGAAAACAAATCTTCCCGTTGGCACACGATACATTCTTCACTACCCCGATCGGCCGACGACTTCTTACCGCATGATTCATTATTCTTCAAGCAAATAGACTAGGTCGTTGATCACTAAAGCTTCTGATTCTCTCAGATCTAGTCTATCCGTACATTCAAATCAAGTTTTCAAAGTCTTCGGTTTTCTCTCATTCTTCAAGACGTTCAAGATCAACTTTTCAAAGGAATGAGGGATCGAAGATTTCAGATCTATTGTAGATTATTATTAAATGTTTTCTTGTGTAAAATTTTTTATTATTGTAGAAGGTTTCTCCCTCTGAGTTGTAGATCCTTATTTTAGGATCGAGTTGTAGGAGAGTTTGTTCTCCGAGTTGTAGGAGAGTTTGTTCTCCGAGTGGTAGGAGCATTGTCTCTGAGTTGTAGGAGTTGAGGCTTCGAGGTGTAAGATTGTTTGCAATTTGAGATAACGGTGAAGTAACTGAATTTGCCCTTCGTGGTAGATAAGCGAGGCGGGACAGTGGCCATACCCAACTCGGGGAACCAATATAAATCTCTGTGTTTCTGTGTGTTTATTTTTTAGTAATTTTTATTTTACAAAAAGATGCAGAACTCATATATTAACCCCATCTAGGTGATTTAGGTTGACACTAGATATTTTCAATTGGTATCAGAGCATTGTTGTTCGATATAAGGCTAACCTCTTGAACAAGGTCTCCTATCTAGTTGTCAAGTGATCCCGCTCAGTTGTAGTGGACAGAAGTAAGTATATGTGTCTTCAATGAAGTTTTCACTGTGCACTAAGGAGAACTTCTCTATGTAGAAGGAAAGACTCAGATTCTACATGGAAGCTGCTGATCCACACATATTTCAGATCGAGGGAGAAGGACCTCACATTCCTACATAGCCCTCTACTCTGAATCCTATGGTTATGATTCCAAAGAAAATGATGGATTTAATTAAGGATGAAATTGCCCTAGTATCCTTTGACAAAAAGGCAAAGAGTATCATAGCCATCGTAGTGGACAACTCAATGCTACAAAACTTATTCTACTGCAAATCCGCCAATGAGATGTAGGGTTGTTTCGTAGTTCTCACGGAAGGAACCAAAGAAGTTAGAGATGTTCTTAGATCTCTGTTGAATCAAGAATACGAGGCATTTAAGCATGGTTCTAATGATACTATTGCTGACAGTTTTGAAAAATTCTTCAAGATCTTTAACGGGCTTAGAAACTACGGTCGTACCTTCACGAATGGTGAGCTAAACGACAAATTCCTCAGATCCCTGACAAAGGACTGAAATACTAAAGTTGTGGCCATTAAGCAGTTTGGGAAGCTACCAGAGATTGATCCCCAGAATTTGTTTGGGAAGCTCCTCTCTTATGAACTGCAAATGAATACTTGAAAGAAAGAGGAGCAAAGCAACAGGACTTCAAGCAGAGAGAAGTCAGTAGCTCTGAAAGCCGAAGGGATAAGAAAAGCTAAAGCTGTGTCACCAGTAAGGACACGAGCTCCAGATACCCTATAAGACTTTGAGCCAAGCACGTCAGGCTCTAAGTTATCTGATGGAGAGTTCTCGCTAATCTCCAAGAAATTCAAGAGATTGCTTAGTAAGAGGAGGCAAATGAAAAATCAGTCCTCCCCCTCAGACTTCTTAAGATCACATCATGATGGTGATTAGTTTAAGAAAAGCTACATCCGAGAGGACAAGTATAAATATAAACCGTACAAACAGTCTTCCTCTGACATAGTTTGTTATTGTTGTAATAAGCCAGGACACGTGATTGCGGAGTGTCCACATAGAATAAGGAAGGTTCCAAGAAAGAAGATAAGAGATCCTTCAAAGGTATGGGGAAGGAAGAGAAGAGCTTTGTTGCAAAGAAGTCCAAGACTCTCAGCGACAGTGACTAGAGTGAGTCAAGCTCTGAAAATGAAGAAGCTTACTTTGGGCTCATGGCTCAATCATACGAGGAAGTAGGCGACTCCCAATTCCATGGAAATGTAAACTCTCCCAAGATCGTCTTTGAATAGGAAACTTCCACTAATGGTCATGAACACTACTCTTCTGAGGAAGATGTAGCTGACTTGATGGCTCAGTATCAAGATCTTTTGAAAGCTTTTGACAAATGTCGCAAGTTAGTAAAAATTAATAAAAAGAGATTTCTTCTCTCAAGGCAGTGGAATCATGCTCGAGGGAGGAAATTGCTAAATTTACTCCTCTTAGAAATAAAATTCACTCCTTGCAAGATGAGTTAAAATGCTCTGCTAAACTATTAAGTGAGAAGGAGAAATATTTAGATGAGCTATAAGAAATGCTCTTGGTGGAAAGGAAGCTAGTTGAAAGCTACTCTAAACCAAAGACCATTCCTCCCCTCATTGATGAGTTTTCTGCACCTAAGAAGGGTATTGGTCTTGGCTACGTAGACAAAAGAGGTAAGAATGCTAAGTGAGCTAGTACCAAAGGCAAACTAAAGGTACCTCAAAGTCAATGTTCGTTTAATAAGGAAATCTTCCGCACAAATCAATACGACCTTGAGATGTCCTATGGTTATCTTGCTAGACCTACTTATGTGGAGCGTAAACGGCACTACAAAGGATTGACCTGTCCTTGAGACTTTGGTGCAAGTGTTTTCGAAGAAACTTATGAAGAAATTACTCTCAAAAGTTATAGTCCATACGTTCATGGACTAAGTGTCAATAAGGCTCCAAAAGCCAACACTGTTGTTCCCAAGGCTAAGGAAACAGTGAAGCCCTGTGTGTGCTGCAATTACGAGGCTTCCACTTCCAAGTCAGTGGCCCCGGCTAGCCTCCCGCTCAAAAGGTAAAGTAGGAGTACAAGAGAAGGTATAACAGGTTTGACTGTTGGTGTTGCGACAAGATTGGCCACTTTGCCGTAGATTGCTGGTTTCATCTAGTAAAGCTTGAAACTCCACTTGTTAACAGTGCGAGACTGACCACTCACAACGTTAATGTTCCAAGTCGTGTTGAACTAACAATGAACCAAGGACCAAAATTTATTTGGATTCCTAAGGTAAAATGATTTATGATTGCAGGTATGTCCAAAGGCCAACAAAACACAAATCTAGTATTTGGACAGTGGATGCTCTCGGTATATGACTAGGACAAGAAGCCTACTGTTAGGATTTACCCAAGTCGAAGACGGTCCAAAAGTTATCTTTGTGGGTCTGACAAGGGAATCACTAAATACTACTGTATGATTTCCAACAGCATAATCTCCTTTACAGACGTAGCTTATGTTGAAGGATTACAGTATAATCTGATATGCATAAGTAAATTATGTGACAAAGGCTATATCGTTGAGTTCTACAAGGACAAGTGCTTGATAAAATCGTTTGTCAATTTGGAGACAGTCTTAACAGGCACTCAGAGTAGAAATATTTTTTGTTTAAATTTTTTATGTTTAAATAATTCTACACCAGTGTGCTTTTTAGCAAAAGATAGTGCGTCTCTTTGTGACCAATGGCACAAGAGATTAGCACATATTACCTACAATACAATAAATATGTTATTTTCTTACAACTTAGTCCATGATACTCCCAACATTAAGTACCTTAAAGAGATTCCATGTCACACATGTCAAATGGGTAAGCAGACAAGGGCTACCTTTAAGTGTATGTCTGAAAAAGATTCCTCTAAAAGTTTGTTTTTACTTCATATGGACTTATTTGGTCATATTCTAATTCACAGTTTAGGAGGTAAAGTTTATACGTGGGTCATTGTTGATGATTACTCCCATTTTACTTGGTTGTTCTTTCTGAAACATAAGTCAGACAACTTTGAGGCTTTTACTAATTTTGTTAGGAAAATTCAGAATGAATTAAACTGCTCGGTGGTCAAAATTATAAGCGACCATGGAACAGAGTTTGTGTATGGTGCTATGACAAAATTTTATAGAAGTCAAGATATCTTTCATGACTTTTCCTTTGTGCACACTTAACAACAAAATGGAGTTGTTGAGAGAAGGAATAGAACCCTCATTGAATCATGTAAAAATATGTTGAATGACGCTTCACTACAAGAGTACTTCTGGGCCAAAGCAGCCAACACGGTTTGTCACGTGCAAAACTGAGCTTTAATCAACAAAAGCCATCGTAAAACTCCCTATGAACTGTTGAAGGACCGAAAACTGATTGTGTTCTACTTTAGGATCTTTGATAGCGAAAGCTCTGTACTTAACAATGGGAAGTATTATCGCATAAAGTTTAGTGAAAATGTTTTGAAGGTATATTTATAGGTTATAGTAGCCAAAGTAAGGCTTATAGATTTTTTAGCAAGAAAACCCTGGTGATAGAAGAGTTTATAAATGTTGTATTTTATGAGACAAGCATGCTTCATAGAAGGTCATATAGTGGTGTTGGTGTAGATGCATCTACCAGGTTAAAGGAACTATGCTTGAAAGAAGTAGTCAAGGAAGGTGCTCCAAGCTCAGTCTAGGTCGTCGATCCAAGTATGGTGGATGAAGGATGACGAGATGAAGAACTACCTAGTTTAGTGAAAAATGTTTTGAAGTTATATTTGTATGGTATAATAGTCATAGTAAGGCTTATAGAATTTTTAACAAGAAAACCCTGGTGGTAGAAGAGTTTATAAATGTTGTATTTTATGATACAAGCATGCTTCATAGAAGCTCACCTAACGGTGTTGGTGTAGATGCAAGTACCAGGGTAAAGGAACTATTCTTGGAAGAAACAGTCAAGGAAGATGCTCCAAGCTCAGTCTAGGACGTCGATCCAAGTGTGGTGGATGAAGGATGACTAGATGAAGAAATACCTCAACCTATAGGACATATAATAGATGTGGTACAACCTACTGGCGGGAGAGCAAAAAATCTAGTGTTCAGACACCTAAGAGATCACCCGGTTGATCTGATCATTGGAGAGCCAGGAGACTATATTATAACCAGAAGAGGTACTGCTAATGAAGTTCTACATCTTAGTTTTATGTCTTCGATTGAGCCAAAAAAGTTTGAAGAAGAAAACAAGGATGCCTCTTGGATTATGGCCATACAAGAGGAGCTCAATCAGCTTGAAAGATGTAAGGTTTGTGAGTTGGTGCCTAGGGCCAAAGGACAGAACGTGAGCAGTACAAAATGGGTATTCAGAAAGAAGTTGGATGGAAACAAAGTGATTATCAAGAATAAAGTCATGCTTGTAGCTCAAGGGTACGAACAAGAAGAAGTTGTCGACTTCAATCAGACTTTTGCACCCGTGGCCCGACTCGAAGCGATCAGGTTATTTCTGGCATATGATGCTCACAAAGGCTTCAAAATATAACATATGGATGTGAAGTCAGCATTCCTCAATGGACATCTAAAAGAGGAAGTATACATAGCACAACTCCCAGGTTTTGTCAACTCAGCTATCCCTGATCATTTATATTCTCTTAATAAAGCTCTATACTGCAGAAAGCAAGCTCCCCGAGCTTAGTATGAGGCACTGTTTAGCTTGATTCTTGAGAATAATTTCACAAGAGGAAAGAAATATAAGATATTATTTCTTACGGAAGTAAAATGCCAGATTTTGCTAGTTCAAATCTATATAAACGACATTATTTTTTGCTTTACGGAAGTCAACCTTTGCAAGATTTTTTCTAAACTCATGCATGGGAAGTTTGAAATGAGTTATATGGGAGAACTGAAGTATTTCTTAGGACAATAGGTGAAACAATCTGACGATGGAATTTTCATATCTCAGACGAAGTTCACCAAATAATTACTTAAGAAATTCAGAATGAAGAACGTAACCTCGATGAGGACTCCAATGGGTTCAACTATGTCTCTAGAAAAGGATGAGAAAGGAAAACCATTTGATGAAACCTACTACAGAAGCAAAATTGGATCCTTGCACTATCTTACGAACAGTAGACCAGACATAATATTTTCAACATGTTTGTGCGCTAGATTTCAGGTGAACTCTAAGGAATCTCATTATGTCACTGCAAAAAGAATTTTGAGATACCTTAAGGGTACACCAAATCTTGGCTTATGGAACCCAAGAAGTAATGATTTCGAGCTATTTGGATTTTCAGATGCAGATTTTGCAGGTAGCAGGGATGACATGAAAAGCACTTGCGGGACGTGCCAATTCCTCGAAAGAAGGCTTATTTCATGGAGTAGCAAGAAGCCAAATTATGTGGCATCTTCCACTGCCGAGTTAGAGTACATCTCTGCAAATAGTTGTTGCGCATAACTTCTCTCAATTAGGAATCAGCTAGAAGATTACCATATAAAATTCAAGGAGATTCCAATATTTTGCGACTCCTCTAGT
This sequence comes from Platanthera guangdongensis, assembly GCA_039583875.1. Taxonomy (NCBI): domain Eukaryota; kingdom Viridiplantae; phylum Streptophyta; class Magnoliopsida; order Asparagales; family Orchidaceae; genus Platanthera; species Platanthera guangdongensis. The sequence goes on along the minus strand of CM077148.1, from coordinate 118,008,266 downwards.
GCAATAGCGATTGCAAATAATCTAGTCTCTCACAGCCGGACAAAGCACATTAAAATCAGATATCACTTCATCCAGGAGCATATGGAGAATAGGGACATAACTCTCAACTATGTCCCGATGGATAAGCAGGTTGCAAACATTTTCACGAAGCCTCCAGACGAGGCCAAGTTTTCATTGTTCAAAATGGAACTGGGCATGCTCAATAAGGAGTCTTGAAGACTGCTAAGAAGATTGAAATTCTCTTGGGAAGTACATATGCAATCAAAAAAAATTTTCCAAGTCAAATTTGTTGAGTTGAACTCGCCAGAACTCCACAATTCATCGAGATAATGCAAGTGTACATGGCGAAACTCAACGAATTTTGCCCGGCTTCCATGGAATTTCGACGATTCGTACTTAGGTCAAGTTATTGTATCCGAAGAGTCTCTGGTTTTAGGTACGCGCCATTTTCCCATCTTAAAACTTTAAACATATATATATATATATATATATATATATATATATATATATATATATATATATATATATATATATATATATATATATATATATATATATATATATATATATATATATATATATAAGTTCTCGGGGTACACCAACATCATTCCGTCGAATGTGAAACCCGAATCCCATCGATTTCTTCTTCCCGACAATTCCGATTCCGCAGCTACTACATCAGTTCATCTTCCACGACAACACATCTCCGACAACGATTCTTCTTCATTTTCTACAGCAACAACAGCTCCTTTGAGGTTGTTGATTCTTGTTTTCTGTCTCAATCACCGAAGGTCATCCAGAGCCGTTTGTCTCGTTCTTCAAATTTCTACTGCTACTATCCATGGTTCCTAGAGTAACAAGTGGCTTGCTTGTAGGGGGAGAACTTGTGCGAACAGGGTTTGCGTCGGCCACTGACGAGTTCAGAAATGTGATTCAGATGTTAGAATCGGCCGGGCTTTCATTCATTCATGAGCACACCTACAAAGTTTTGGACAACGATGTTCTCTAGTTTTTCTCAAATTCAAAGCTCTGCAGAGAAGACACAGTGATTAAAAGCAAAGTTCGACAGGTCAGAGTTAAGGTGAAGGCATCCCTCCTCTCAAGGTACTTACGACTTCCTAAATATGACGAAGTCGATCAGTTATAAGAGGATGATTTCTCCAGGGCTCTGCTCTTCTATTGTTTTCCACGAGGAACAAAGGCAGTAAAGTACAAAGGGATGAATGAGGAAGGAAAACTCTTATCAAACATTATCGGAAAGGTTTTGTTATGTAAGACTAGATCCCATGACTACTTATCCTAAAAAATGTTCAAAATTTTGGTATCTATCATATGCCAGAAGAAGATTGATTGGGGTGCAGTGATGTTTGCAAGAATTAAGGATAGTATCCGCGCACAATATTTTGGCAAAATTCTCAGCTTATATTTGAATCAGCTTGATCGTGACACGTTTGAAATGACCAAAGGTATACCTGTCCATCATCTGAAGAAAATCGAATCATCTATCTTCTCCAGGTAGGATAGGAGGATACAGTGACCAACATTAATCAAATTTTAACCGGATGTTGAGGAGGAGGATGAGGCTGTTCTTTAGGAAAGACTTGCTACTCCCCTCATGAGATTCCTGAGAGCTCGGGTGTAGGGATGGATGGGGGAGTCTGGTGAACCCCAAGTGGCTACTGATGTGCAAGTTCCCTTGGTGGTTGATTCTTCTGCAGTTTCATATGCTCCAGTTGCAGTGGTTCAGCCTACAGAGACAGTGATATAAGATTTAGTTGCAGAGACTGCTTATCACTATATAGTGATTGCTGATATTGGTAGGGCTGCTACTGCGGAGATAGTTACAGATAAGGATGATGATGAAAGAGCTCCTGATGACAGTGTGGAGGTTGATGTTGATGTTGATGCTGATATTGAGTTGGATACTATTGATCTTGAGGTGGATGTTGATGCTTCCTTTGACTTAGATGTTACTTATTATGGCATGGATGTTGTTGAGGATCTTCCAGCTGCTGCTGATGTCAATGATTCTACTGCTCTTGATATCCTAAAGAATCTGATTGCAACTCTCCCAGATGTTCTACCTGTAAGGACTGAGGGGGATAAAAGTCATCCTTCAATCTCGATTCAAACATAGTTGGATAGATTTTTGCGAAAATTTCAGAACAGAATTACAAAAATTCCTGGTGGACCTCCTGTGGAGGAAGTAGAAATTGTTGATTTTTCTGATGAGGAAGGAGATGCAGAGGTGCACCCTCCTGTACTATAGGCCCCAACTACAGGTTTGATTAAAAAAGCTCATATTTATCCCATAGAAGAGTCTTCTAGTGACTCAGAGGAAAGTGTAGATCTCCCTTCCCCCCCAATATTCTAGTTCAAGACCCTTCTAGTACAAGTGTAGACATTCCTCTTCTGAAGTCAATTGAAGCCCTGATGGCAAAACAACATGCAAGTTTTGATCGCTCTCTCAAGAAAGTGTTGAAGAAAATCGAAGAGACAGAAAAAGATATGAACACTGGACTTGCAGAGATCAAGGTGCATTTTGACAAACTGGATGAAAAACAAGACTCCTGGTTCGTGCAAGGTGGTCAAGCAATTGTCCATAATATGGAAGGACTGAAAAGTAACTTAAGTGTTCTCCAAAACATTGATGTAAATGCCAAGAAAGTAATTAATGCCCAAAAAGAGGGGATGGACTATTTTGATGACCAAATGGTCTATTATAGCGACGCTATTATAGCCAACGTACTTAAAGAAGACCAAAAGGAGGAGAAGGCATTGCAAACAAAGGTAGCCGCTATTGAAGCCCAGATGATAGAAAAGTTCAAGGCTATAAACACATACACTTATGATAATATAAGTTGGATTCATAGTGAGATATTTGGTGGGCAAGGTCATAATAATGATGTTGATGCGAGGAAACGGAGAGGATGTCGTGGGTACCATCAGCTAACAGGTGTGTTCGGTCTCACAGGCAAGTTGATGAGGTGAAGAGGTTCATTAAGGATGCAGGGAAAAGATTTTGAGTTCAAAAGATTGGAGCAAGCGCTTGATCAAGGGTTACGGGGAAGACGAAAGGAGGATGTTGATCCGAGTGCAGAGATGGCTTGAGTTGCACCTTTACATGGAAAGCAAATAAATGGTTCAAAGGGAAGCTGGAGGCTAAGGAAAGAAGTTGTCAGGAGGCCGCGCGGACTGAGCAGAGATGTTGGCAGACCACGCAAATATCTGATCTCGTAGCTATCTTGAGTAAGTCTAGCGGACTGCGCGATCAGGTAGAGAGGACTGCTGAGGTCAAGCGAACTGAGAAATAACATCCGTAGGATCTGATGCCTTGACCTTATCATCGGTTGTCCTTGGGAGTCCCCCCAAATGAAAGGTATGGGGGGCTATTTTTAGGCCTGAGAAGATAATAGCTCTTAGTAAAGTCACCCTCGGTGTGTCGGTGAACTGTGTGAGTAGAACGAGGTGTCCGCCGAGCCCGTACCAGGTAGCATGGTTAGGGAATTGTCTTATGGAGATGATCTACTATTGGCGGACTTGGACGAGTCCGCCTCTGCTGGACTAAGCAAGCCCGCTCCAAGCCATACGTGCTGAGAAGTAGTCCGCCCCTTGCTGGAAAGAGGCCGCTGCTGGAGAGCTGATTGGCAAAGTGCACAATGAGTCCGCCTCTGCTGCAGGGAAGCATGCTGGTGGAAAGGGTTTTCCAATGCAGGCGAACTGAAGGGTTGGACTGCATAACGAGTCCACCTTGTCCGTGAAAGACATGATGAGTCTGCTGAATGTTGTGCGGATTGACGGAGAGCTGGATTAAGTCCATGCTCCCTACCGGACTGAGATCTATTCCGTGAACTGCAAGCGGACAGGAGCTGGTCGACTGGGCGACCTGGCGGACCGAAGAAGTAGGTAGCCACCTTTGTTGAAGTTCACCTCCTATTGTACAGGCTTGCCGCCCCTGCTGGGCGGCCTAGTGGTTGTCGCCCTCTGTTGGGCGATTTGAGGGAATATTGCCGACTATCGGGCAGGCTGAGATGGAGTAAATCGCACCCGCTGGTCAGGTGACCTGAAGCTCATTACGTATTGTTGAGCAACATGGAGGCAGGTCGCCTGGTGATGTGGCAGTTTGCCTTGCTTGTTGTACAACTTGCAGGAGTGGGCTAAAGAAGACCGCTACTCCTACCGAGTATGCGACTACCTGGCGGTCTATGTAGATGGTAATGGGAGTCCGTAAATTAGTTGGGTGGCCAGCACCTGTCAAAATAGAGAGAACCATGGCGCGGTTAGTTGATCTAACTGATGCGTGTAATACGGCAAGCGCACCGGTCGCACAAGTAATAAAGTTTTGGGAATAAATCCCCAAGTGTCGGTCTCTTGAGGAATGCAATTAGCGTAGAACGGCAACAGTACCGAGAATATCGTTATGAGAGTTAAAAATAGAACAAAAAGGAAATAGCAGACTATGGAGATTGTGGATGTTTGATCTACTGAACTAGTAAAAGCTATGCGGGTCGACGGCACCGCTTCGCAAGGTGAAGTGGGTTTGTCGGCCGCTATGCCGAACTTCAGTTGGGCGAGTGGAAGGGAAGCTAATGGATTGCAGCGTTCTTGTGTGGATTGCAATCGGACAAGGCACAGGAATGAAGTGGATGTGGGGTGAGCGAGGCACATTCACAGACAGAACTCACAAGCATAAGAAGAGACTAACATTCCATTATCTATAAAGTAAACATGATGTTCAGGGATGGAAATGTTCATTACACTGCTCAAAACATTCATAAGACAGAGGAAGGGGAAGAGTAGTAAACCAAAAGAGAATGAAGATCCACCGCGGGTCTTGGCCGGAGTAGCGAGTTGTCAATCCGCTTCGAGGCTCAGTCCAAGGAGGCTTCCGGTACCAACGATCTGTCACCTCGAATGCCTTTAAGTCCGTTCTCTAGGTTATCTACTTCACCAACTCTGCAGGAAAGCTTGGAGTTGAAGTCATCAATGGCCGAGGGCTTCGTCGGAGTGTTGAAAAGCTTCAGAGTAGTTGGAAATGGCTTCCCGATGAAGGTGGAAGTGATGGAGCAGCTGGAGAGGTGAAAAGGCGATTCCCGCGCACTCTCTGATCGAAGCAAATGACAGGCGTTGACCTAAAACGCGGAGCAGTGCCTTTTATACGGAGGCAGCAAAAGCAGTGCGCACGAGCAGTGGTGCACGACCAGTGGTCGTGCGCACTGTAGGTCGATGATCGTGCGGCTTTTCCAAATAAACTTGCAACCTGGACAAGAAGCATCAGCATATACGCACACGAGCAGTGGCGCACGACCAGTGGTCGTGCGCACTATGTCCAGTGCTCGTGCGATTACCGAGACAGGGTTATGAAAAAGGGGGTGTAATGCGCACGAATAGTGGCACACGACCAGTGGTCGTGCGCAGTAAGTCCAGTGGTCGTGCGCAGTATTCCTGCATCGTCGGAGACTCCCGAGCAGTTCCGGAGCACGCACACGACCACTGTACCAGCAGAAGGGGCAGAAAGGCCACCAGAACGTGCACACCACATCCCCGAGATAGGGCTAAAGAATAACAACAAAATGGAAACACAGAAAGCACACAGAAGCAGGCCTACATTGCACTTAATCGTGAAATAGGTACATAAACACAAATAAGCAATAAAGGCTCTCAAGTGTAGTGCTAAGGCGATAAAACTAGCCCAGATGAGTCCAAAAACAGTGTAAAATGTGGACTCATCACACCCCCCGGACATAACCATTTGCACGTCCCGAGCAAATCATTACTCCACGGACTCGAAGATAGCTAACTGGCTCAGAAATTTCAAAAAGAAGTAAGACGAGAAATCAAATATATCATGAGTATAGAAGATATAATAGAAAAACTTTTTAATTATACAAAGTAGTTTAAACTATTCGACAGACGTAAATAAATATTGTAATTGCTCAAAATTAGAATTCTGGAGAATCGTGCGATCATGTGCAGGAAGAAAGTAGGCAGGCCACTAAGGTGAGCATTGCCAAAGTTCGGGACTCAGGATCACCTCCAAAGGAATCCACCAATGTCGGGGACCATACGCTTGCACGTTCACACTCTCTCCACGGCGCGGGTTAGACTCAAGCGTGAATCAGTAGGACTTGTAGGAGGAAATGGGGCTTAGGCAACGACTTGGTGGTCAAAGATAAACATGAAGGCTCTATGCAACCAAAGCGAGCGAAAACTACCCAAACCAAAACATCCACTTAGAAAAGAATGGGGCACACGCCCCCAGACTTAGCTTGAAATCCGGGTGTGAACACGGCTGAACCCGACCAAATTCAATAAAGACGATGGAGATCGAGAACTTAAAGCAATTCTTTCATATATATATATATATATATATATATTTTATTGCGCAAATCAGCTTTTTATTTTCGTAAACTATTGTTTTCTTTTCTGCGCTAGCAATCCCCAAACGAAGCAATCAAAACAGGAATAAAATCAGCACCCCCAAAAATAATGTCCACTAATCATAACCTCGGCAAAACAGTAAATACAAATCAGCTCAAGCATTTGATTGCGAAGGTGGGTTTAGCTTCAGGCCTTGGTGAAAGTGAGTGGAGCTGGATCAAAGGAAGGGTAGGCACAAATTTGGCATGCAATGGTTAACAGGTAGGAATGGCTAAACAAGGCTCAAACTACCCAAAAAGAAGGCCTACGTCATGCTCACGCTTAACTAACCGTGCCCCAATGCTTCGAGAGTAGCTTAGGGAAAGTTCTTAGCCACCGAGAAAGATGATCCTTCCCCCCGACTCGAGCAATACGAGTCTAGTGGCGGCTACACACATTCCTACACTATTGTTTGATTATCCCAGATTCAGATTTTGAGCAGTACAAATAATATTTACGTGAGCAGAAAAGAATAATTCTACGAGCATAAAGAAAAATTAGTTCTATCCTAACTCTACAAAAACCATGAGTATTCGATTAGGAGCACTGCATGAGTTTCGAACTACTCAATCCTGAAATCCTAAGCCAGTACCACTATTTTAAAGTTTACACAAAAGCAATAAATTTAACTCGGGTTGTGCGCGTGGGTAAGAGCGCACTCGTGTGGGTGATTCAGTGTGTGCAACCAAAAAAAACAAGAAATAAGTAAATAAGAAACTGGAATGCAACAGAAAGTGCGGTGTAGTGACCACGGGCATACTCCCCCCCAGACTTAAAGTTGACAACGAGTAAAAATAAGCATTCCAAAGAGGAGAAATAGCTAGGGTAGGAAGTACATATGCTCAAAATTGAGCATACCAGTCGGGCAATGAGATGTCCAAGTGCGGCCAAGTTGCCGCGCCTCAAATATTCCTGCACCTGCGATTAAAGGATGCAAGCCAAACAAAATCTGGATACATATATATATATGAAGAAATAAACTGAACTCAAAACACAGCATAGGACCGAACGGTCCAACTTGGGTTGTCTCCCGAAAGCCCTTTTGTTTACCGTCCTTAAGGTGGACCAAATACCTGTATTAGCAGTTCAAATAGAGAGTTCTATACATAAAAAAAAAGAAAAGACAACAGTCGGCTCCCAGATGGGCGCTCACAAAAATATAGTAGCTGTCTTGCTCAGAAAATATAAACAATAGAAAAGAAACAGAAGGCGTGGTAGACTAGCTCTGTGGTGAGTTCCACTCACTCAAGGAGTGTCGCCATTGCTTTGCGTGGGGTTGGCGAGCTGCAGGCTTTGAGAGTCGCCGGTGGTTGCGCCTCAATCATATAATTTTAACCGGTGCCCATTGACTTTGAAATTGTCTCCGCTTTTCCCGACTGTTTCGATGGAGCCAAAAGGGGAGACTCCGATGACTGTGAAAGGGCCGCTCCACCGCAATTTGAGTTTGCCAGGAAATAAGCAGAGGCGGGAATTGTACAGCAGGACTTGGTCGCCTGGTTGGAAGTCTTTGGGGATGATGTGACGGTCATGCTATTTTTTGTTCTTTCTTTGTATATCCGCGCATTTTCGTATGCAAAATGTCGGAGCTCCTCTAATTCGTTCAGTTGAGTGCGGCGCTTATCGGCTGCGGCTTCGATGTCCATGTTTAGCAATTTGGTTGCCCATAGTGCTTTGTGTTCCAGCTTGACTGGTAAGTGGCAAGCTTTTTCGTAGACGAGTTGAAAAGGGGTCATACCGATAGGGGTTTTGAAGGCGGTTCTGTACGCCTATAAGGCGTCGTCGACCTTTTTGGCCCACTCTTTTTGGTTGGAATGGATGGATTTTTCGATGATTCTTTTGAGCTCGCGATTGGAGACCTCGACTCGCCCACAGGTTTGAGGATGGTAGGCAAGAGAGATTTTGTGGTGTACTCCAAATTTCTTCATGAGTTGCAAGAACGACTTGTTGCAAAAATGGCTCCCGCCATCGCTGATGATGGTGCGCGGGGCGCCGAATCGAGAGAAAATGTTCTTGTGTAGGAAATTCAAAACGGTGCGGGCATCATTTACTGCGACAGCCTCGGCTTCGACCCATTTGGAAACATAGTCTACTGTGACAATAATATAGAGTTTTCCAAGCGACATGGGGAAGGGTCCCATGAAGTCAATTCCCCAAACGTCGAATGGTTCGCAGACGAGCATATTGTTGAGAGGTATTTCATACCTCTTGGAGATATTCCCTGTCCTTTGGCATTCATTGCATTTTGCGACGTAAGCTTGTGTGTCTCTAAAAAGGGTTGGCCAAAACAGTCCACATTGCAGTATCTTGCGTGCTGTTCAGGTGGCGCCGAAATGACCGCCGGCCTCCCGATCGTGGCAGTGTGCTAAGACGGATTGAAATTCGGTCTCGGGTACACAACACCGGATGATGTTGTCGTTGCAAGTACGAAATAGTAACGAGTCTTCCCAGAAATAATATTTGGCGTCGGACAATAGTTTTCGCTTTTGCTGCGATGACAGGTGAGGGGAGATAGATTTGTAGGCGAGGTAGTTGGCCATATCTGCGTACCACAGGATTGTCGGAGTGAGCGAACAGATGGTGAATAATTTTTCCTCCGGGAAGCAGTCGGCAATCTCGTTGCAGTTGCAGATGGGGACAACTCCTGCGGTGTTGCTCTCCAATCTTGATAGGTGATCGGCGATGATGTTTTCGACCCCTTTCTTATCTCGGATCTCGATGTCATATTCCTGTAGAAGAAGAATCCAACGGATTAGTCGGGGCTTGGCGTCTTTTTTTTGAATAAATACCTTAGTGCGGCATGGTCAGTGTACACAATGACCTTAGATAACACTAGGTATGAATGGAATTTTTCAAAAGCGAAGATCACTGCCAATAGCTCCTTTTCTGTAGTGGTATAGTTCAGTTGAGCATCGTTGAGAGTCTGGCTGGCGTAGGAAATAGTATGAAAGATTTTGTTTTTCCTTTGACCGAGCACTGCTCCGACTGCAACATCGCTTGCGTCGCACATGACTTCGAAAGGCAAAGTCCAATCTGGTGCCACCAAGATTGGAGCGGAGATGAGTCGATCTTTGAGAGTCTCGAAGTCCTGCATACAATTTTTTTCGAAGTCAAACAGGATGTCCTTGGCCAGCAAATTTGTGAGCGGCTTGGATATGGAGGAGAAATCACTGATGAATCTTCTGTAGAAACCGGCATGTCCCAAGAAGCTGCGGATCCCCTTGGCGGAAGATGGAGGAGGAAGATTTTTGATGATACTGACTTTTGCTTGGTCGACTTCGAGCCCCCTGTGAGAGACTTTGTGGCCTAAGACAATGCCCTCGCGAACCATGAAATGGCATTTTTCCCAATTCAAGACAAGGTTTGTATCCTCACAACGCTTCAGAGCTTTGTCTAGATTCAAAAGGCAGGAATCGAAGCTGTTACCAAAAAGGGAAAAATCGTCCATGAAGACTTCGAGAAAGTCTCCAATCATGTCACCGAAGATGGCAATCACGCATCGCTGGAAGGTTGTTGGGCCGTTGCACAATCCGAATGGCATTCTCCTAAATGCGAAGGTGCCGGAAGGGCATGTAAACGTCGTTTTGTCTTGGTCATCAGGGTCAACTGTGATTTGATTGTATCCAGAGTACCCGTCGAGGAAACAATAGTATTCTTGACCGGCCAATTTTTCCAGCATTTGGTCGATGAAGGGCAGCGGGAAATGATCTTTGTGGGTGGCCTCATTCACTATCCGGTAGTCTATGCAGACTCTCCACCCGGTGACCACGCGGGTGGGTAATAATTCATTCTTTTCGTTGGCCACCACCGTAATCCCACCCTTCTTGGGCACCACTTGCACTGGGCTGACCCATTTGCTGTCGCTGATTGGGTAAATGATACCTGCATCAAGCAATTTTATTACTTCGGCCTGTACCACTTCATGCATCTTGGGGTTCAGCCGTCTTTGAGGTTGTGCCAACGGCTTGTATTGATCTTCAAGCAGAATCTTGTGCATGCAAAATGCCGGGCTGATCCCTTTTATATCAGCTAATGAACAACCAAACACATTTTTGTATTTCTTTAAGACATTGACCAAGGCGAGTTCGTTGTCGACGGAGAGAGATGCAGAGATAATGACTGGGCACGCTGTGCCTTCCTCTAAGAAAGCATATTTCTGGGATTCAGGCAGTGCCTTCAGAGTTGTGGCAGTGGTTGTGATGGTATATGTGATGAACGGTTCTTTGGTTGGATGCGGGGTGCTCGGAACATTAGTGGCATCCTCCTCTTCCCACACTGGCTCGGCTGGGTCAAGAATCATTTCACTATACAAGTCCGATTCGTCGATCAAATCTGCTTCGTCCCAATTAGTGATTCTGAGATGTTGGGAAGGTTCGTGGACGTTGAAAGAAATCGATTCGTCCCCCAGGCTTAGGGTGAGCTCTCCTTGGTCAACATTGATAATGGCATGGGCCATGGCAAGGAAGGGTCGTCCTAGTATTATAGGCACTTTGGGATCGGCCATCATGTAAACAATGACGAAATCTGCTGGGAAGGAGAGGTTGTTGACCATGACAGTAAGATCTTCGACTATTCCGGCCGGTTGTTTTACCGATCTGTCAGCTAATTGCAATCTTAGGTGGGTTGGCTGTAGAATCCCAACTCCTAGCTCGCGGAAGACGGAGAGCGGCATTAGATTTATTGAAGCTCCCAAATCACATAATGTGCGTCCGAATCGGTGGAGGCCAATTCTGCAGGGAATGGTAAAACTGCCCGGATCTCTTCGTTTGGTTGGGTGAAGGTGATTAGCTCCTTGTAATTGTCTATTGCTAGCATCGGTTGTCGGAATTTGGCCAAAAATTTCCTTTCGAGTTGTTTCCAGGATGAGGATATTCCCTTCCGAATATCTTGATACCATCGCTTTGCTTCGTCTTTCAGGGAGAAGGAGAAGAGTCAGATCCTCTGCTGCTCGTTGTTGGCAGCATTTGGCGTACAAGTGTTGTAAATTTCTAAGAACCGCTGCAGGTGGCATAGTGCATCAATCTTTCCGTCTCCGCTAAATTGACAGTTTTCGATGATGTATTCGATGAGGTCAGGCAAGATCTCGAAAATGTTATTTCCTGTTTCTGCTCGGTATGTGAGGTTTATAAGGCTTGCTTTATAAGTCTGCTGCTGAATTGTAGTCATTAAAAGAGGCTTGAATGAAAAAGGGGTAGTAAGCTACTAGATCTCCTGTGCCTCGACCTTGCATTCACTGCAGCAAACACTACACACTAGAAGAAAACATCAGTCAAAGCAAAACAATACTAACTCTTATAACAATATTTGAAGTCTTCCGAAGTCGCTCTACAGTTGCATTCCCCGGCAACGGCGCCAAAAACTTGATGCGTGTAATACGGTAAGCACACCGGTCGCACAAGTAATAAAGTTTTGGGAATAAATCCCCAAGTGTCGGTCTCTTGAGGAATGCAATTAGCGTAGAACGGCAACAGTACCGAGAATATCGTTATGAGAGTTAAAAATAGAACAAAAAGGAAATAGCGGACTATGGAGATTATGGATGTTTGATCTACTGAACTAGTAAAAGCTATGCGGGTCGACGGCACCGCTTCGCAAGGTGAAGTGGGTTTGTCGGCCGCTATGCCGAACTTCAGTTGGGCGAGTGGAAGGGAAGCTAATGGATTGCAGCGTTCTTGTGTGGATTGCAATCGGACAAGGCACAGGAATGAAGTGGATGTGGGGTGAGCGAGGCGCATTAACAGACAGAACTCACAAGCATAAGAAGAGACTAACATTCCATTATCTATAAAGTAAACATGTTGTTCAGGGATGGAAATGTTCATTACACTGCTCAAAACATTCATAATACAGAGGAAGGGGAAGAGGAGTAAACCAAAAGAGAATGAAGATCCACCGCGGGTCGTGGCCGGAGTAGCGAGTTGTCAATCCGCTTCCGGGCTCAGTCCAAGTAGGCTTCCGGTACCAACGATCTTTCACCTCGAAGGCCTTTAAGTCCGTTCTCTAGGTTATCTACTTCACCAACTCTGCAGGAAAGCTTGGAGTTGAAGTCATCAATGGCCGAGGGCTTCGCCGAAGTGTTGAAAAGCTTCGGAGTAGTTGGAAATGGCTTCCCGACGAAGGTGGAAGTGATGGAGCAGCTGTAGAGGTGAAAAGGCGATTCCCGCGCACTCTCCGATCGCAGCAAATGACAGGCGTTGACCTAAAACGCGGAGTAGGGACTTTTATACGGAGGCAGCAGAAGCAGTGTGCACGAGCAGTGGCGCACGACCAGTGGTCGTGTGCACTGTAGGTCGATGATAGTGCGGCTTTTCCAAATAAACCTGCAACCTGGACAAGAAGCATCAGCATATACGCGCACGAGCAGTGGTGCACGACCAGTGGTCGTGCGCACTATGTCCAGTGCTCGTGTGATTACCAAGACAGGGTTATGAAAAAGGGGGTGTAATGCGCACGAACAGTGGCGCACGACCAGTGGTCGTGCGCAGTAAGTCCAGTGGTCGTGCGCAGTATTCCTGCATCGTCGGAGTCTCCCGAGCAGTTCCGGAGCACGCACACGACCACTGTACCAGCAGAAGGGGCAGAAAGGCCACCAGAATGTGCACACCACATCCCCGAGATAGGGCTAAAGAATAACAACAAAATGGAAACACAGAAAGCACACAGAAGCAGGCCTACAATGCACTTAATCGTGAAATAGGTACATAAACACAAATAAGCAATAAAGGCTCTCAAGTGTAGTGCTAAGGCGATAAAACTAGCCCAGATGAGTCCAAAAATCAGTGTAAAATGTGGACTCATCACTAACCGCGCGGCGTGCATGGGAGGACCGAGAAAGCAGTCCGCAACCACTGCAGAACGAGCGGCTGCTGCGTGACCTGTGCAGTCAGATTGGGGAGACCACCCTAGCCGCGTGCCCTGAGCGGACAAAGAAGTATGTCCGCCCTTCCTTAGACTGGTCATGATCTCTAGGGGGGCCCTAGAGCAGGCCACGACTAGCAAGCTGGCTACCTTTGGAGGGATCACCGATTTCTGGGTTAATATAATCCCCGTACTTTTTTAAGTCCCAAAGGGAACTTCGAAAAAGTAGGAGACCCACAAAAATCGGGATCCACCACTTAGAAAAAGTAGGAGTTAAGGAGAGATAAAACCTGATGTCTCTCCTTAGAAGGAGTTTGCTAATGCCTATCTTTTTCCTGCAAAGGAAAAGTTAATGAAGGTGAAGAAAGGGGGGCACATCTCGTGTGTACCTGAATTGCTTTTGCAAAATGAAGTAGACGTGAATGTCATCCACTGAACTCTACAAGATAAAGATGAGAATAAGGCACGGAAGAATAATAACTTGCAAGTACCTGATGGAGGCTTGTAAACACCTGTTATCCTCTGTAAAAGGAAGAGAATGCAGTTGACGTGAAAGAAAAATGAGTTGCAAGTACCTGAAGGGGTCTTGCAAGCATCTGCTAATTTCTGCAAAAGAGTAGTTATACACAGATATGATATATAAAAGTAAGTTGCAAGTACCTGAAGGGAACTTGCAAATACCTATTAATCTCTGCAAATGGAAGAGTAAGAAGCAGATATAAAAGAAAACTAAGTCGCAAGTACCTAGAGGGAACTTGCAAATACCTGCTAATCTCGTCAAGAAAAGAGTTAAAGGCAGATATGATATAAAAGTAGGTTGCAAGTACCTGAAGAGAACTTGCAAATATCTGCTAATCTCTGCAAGAAAAGAGTTGGAAGCAGATCTGATAAAAAGGCTAAGCTGCAAGTACCTGGATGGAACTTGTGAATGTTAACTGTTGATATGATAGGATAGATATGATCAGATAGCAGGAGAATTGTCTAACGAACTCTGCTAATTAGCGAATAAAGATCAGACTGCGATAGTGATCTTTTTGTGAGATCAGATATGATGTCTTTAATATGAAGTCCAGATCATAGGATGAAACTATCTTAATTTGACTCCAATAGCATGGCTTGTTAATCAAGGAGAACCAAATACTTTGATTAATGATTAGTGCCATTAATATCTGATACGAGTAATAGAGAGCTTGTAAATCATCATCTGATAGAGCTTCATACATGCAGTGCATATAAGATGAGTATAACCTAAATGAATGTTACAAATCCTTTTGATAGGTCGGATTTAACCTATCAACCTGTGAAAAGGTAGTTGATAAAAAGAGGTCTATACTCGGAGGTGACCAAGAAAGGTCGGATGCTAACACAGGTGTTCCCCGTGGGCCTTAAGCATCGCCTTCCCGAGAGAGCTCATCCGGAGTGTAGTCCTACTTAAAGCGTGCTGGCAATGCTTCCTTTAGAAGGGTATAAAAGATAAAATCATAGAGAATCCTAAGAAGGAACGTTAGATACACTGCTCTCATGACTCAGGTTTCAACATCGCTGATCAGTTAGGCCAGGTGCGTCATGGAGTCTATAGAATTGCTCGCCTTTGGAAAGATCTACAGAGTTATGGGCCCCGTGAAAGAATGGATTGAGGGTACCATAGATTACTCGTCCATCACACTCATGAGATGATCAAAGAGACAAGACTACACTTGATCGCCGTTGCTTGTCAAGCGAAGATCATCGTAACTGTAATGTATACTTAGCGATGCACAGCAGAGCTAACACATGAGACCTCCCTTGATGCATGCTTTGTGTTAGATGTTGGCCAGGATCTGAAGTCCCGTAATCCACCACATGAGAGTTGTATGGCTACCACTGCACATACGCGAACACGCCCCACTATATATGGTCATTGTGGTATTACGCCATAGTCCAACTTTGAGGGGGCCTTAAGCAAGACTCGGCGATGTCTTGGTGGTTCCGTGATCTCTTTGGCAAAGAGAAAATAGAGGAGGAAGTACTCCAAAAAAAATAAAAGTGTCAGTATGGCTTCTCTGACGTAAATTTCATTGAAATGAATGAGAGAAACACTTAGAAGTGTTTCAGAAAGAAAATTCTTGAAATATGTAAAGTAAGAGTAATCAGCAATGATTGTGAGGAGATTTTGGAACTATGACATCCTTTTCACTTCAGAATAGTCTTCCAAGCGCTCCGTCGTCATCAGCATCATTACAATCAATAATATTAAGGTTGGGGTGACTATTGATTTAGCTCACTCCCTTTGAGCAGCAAGGAATGTCTGCAACTTCTTTGCCTTTTGAGGTTGGTGGATCAGAGTGGTCATCTTTCGAGAACAGGTCATGCATCTTACCCAACCTCAGCATCCTTTGTAGCAGTTGACGAAGTGCTCGGTAGTTTTCAGTTGAGTTCCCTTGATCTTTTTGGATTTCGCAGTACGGATCCAAGTCTTTAGATCTTTGATCTGTTGGCCGATAAGGCCTTTGTAATTGGCCTTATCCTTCATTACATGGCTTACTTCTTGCATGAACTCGTCCAGTTCGGACTATAGCAAGTCATCGTCTTGATGTTGATGAACCGAAGCTGTTCGCGGAGCCAGGGCTGGTAGTAGTAACAATTGATCTCGGGCACGATTATGGCCTAGGAAGAGGTGTCGATGACGTTGAAATCTTCTTCCCTTTCTTGAGTGGGATGGAAAATCTTTCCGAGGAGAACTCAGAGGTTGCTTGTAAGAAGGAGAATCCTTCTCTACTCTAAGCCTGGAGATAAAGCTGGGTTTCTCTACTCACCTCGAATGTATGAGTTGGCTATGCCAATCAACTCTTGATATGTTCTTGGTGCCCAGACACTAGCTTCAAACTTGAGCGGCCCTACACGCAGACCGTGTATTAGAGCCACACGATACATTTCTTGATCAACGATCTCAATGTACAAAATCTCTTTCTGGAATTGATCTACAAACTGAGACCATGTCTCGTTCTCGTGTTTCGTGATCTCAAAGAGGGCTTTTGGACTGGCCTTTCTCTTTGTTGAAGTAGAAAACCTGAGCAAGAACTCCCTTCCCAGATCAGCAAAGGAAGTGATGGGCTGAGGGCGCAATCCATAAAACAAATCCCTCACTTGTCCATCAAAGGTTGTTATAAGGAGCTTGTATTTGGTAGTATCTGAGAGAGTCTTGAGAGCTTTAGCTGATTCAAAATCTTGAAGGTGCTTCGTTGGATCAGACTCTGCAGTTTAGATTGGTAACCACAGCTCTCTGGAATTAGCTGAAGTTGGTTCATGCCGAACATTCTATGAAAATTGTGGTGGCTCTTCCTGCTCTCCTACAGCATAAGTAAAGAATGGAGAATAAGTTGTGGCTGCAAAAGGAGCAGGAGGATAGAAGGGAAAAGCTACTGTAGGAGGAGCAAAGGCAAGTGCTGATGAGTAAGGATGACTTCCCTGAAAGTTTAGAAATCTTGCTGGACTTCCTCGGGCTTCTTCCCAGAAGAAGTTTTGACGAGCTACAAACTCATCATTTTGAGGACGCAAAGGGGTTGCAGGCCCTTGCGGAAAGGTTGGTGTGTAAGCAGGAGGATAGAACGGAGGGTAAACCGGAGTATAGGCTTGCTGATTCTCCAATATTGGTGTTGGATTAACTGGTGGAATTGGTGCTGTTGCAGATTGCATCTCTAATCACTGCTTGATAGCAGCTAGAGCATGATTGCATGTCTGGAACTGTTTGGCAGTTTCTCAGCACGATTGCTCCAAGGCTTCCAAAAGTGAGTCCTCACCAGGACTTAAAGCAAAGTTCTCTTTTGATTGATGATCTGACATGGCTAACTGTTGATTATCAACATTTGTTCGAGATCTGAAGGTCGCGTGTTAACTGTTAATGCACGGGAACAGAGAGCAGGCCGCGGGCACCAACAGCTAACGGGTGTGTTCAGTCTAATAGGCAAGGTGATGAGGTGAAGAGGTTGATTGAGGATGCATGGAAAAACTTCTGATTGCTAGAGAGTGGAGCAAGCACTTGATCAAGGGTTGCGGGGATAGAGGAAAGCAAGATGCTGATACGATTCAGAGATGGCCGGGAGGTTGATGAGGAGCTATCAAGCAGACAGTTACTTTGATGGTTAGGTTTACAGGTTGACGCTGAGAGAGGTGTGATGAGAAGAGGAGGTGGCCTCTAGTAGCCACAACAACAGACTTCGCCCGCCGAGGCATAACTGCCACTCTTGTGACGAGCATTCCTTTGATTAATATCCAGTGTTACAGCTTGAGTTGCACCTTTACATGGAAACCAAATAAAGGGTACAAAGGGAAGCTGGCGGCTAAGGAAAGAAGTTGCCAGGAGGCCGCCCGGACTGAGTACAGAGGTCGGCAGACCGCGCGGATATCTGATCCCGCAACTCGCTTGAGTAAGCCGAGCGGACTGCACGATCAGGCAGAGAGGACTGCTGAGGTCGCGTATACTGAGAAATAAAGTCCTCAGGATCTGATGCCTTGACTTTGTCATCGGTTTTCCTTGAGAGTCCCCCCGAATGAGAGGTATGGGGGGCTATTTATAGGCCTGAGGAGATAACGGATTTTGGTAACGTCATCCTCAGTGAGTAGGTGAATTGTGCGAGTAGAATGAGGAATCCGCCGAGCCTGCGCCAGGTCATGCGGTTAGGGACTTGTCTTCTGGAGCTGATCTGCTATTGGCGGACTTGGACGAGTCGACCTCTGCTGAACTAAGTGAGCCCTCGCCAAGCCATGTGGGCTGAGAAGTAGTCCGCCCCTTGCTAGAAAGAGGCCGGTGCTGGATAGCTGAGTGGAGGACTGCACAATTAGTCTGCCTCTACTGCAGGGAAGCATGATGGTGGAAAGGTATTGCCAATGCAGACGGACTGAAGGGTTGGACTGCATAATGAGTCCGCCCAGCCCGCGGAGGACGTGATGAGTATGCTGAATGTTGTGCGGATTGATGGAGAGCTAGAGAAAGTCCACGCTCCCTGGCAGACTGAGATTGATACTGCGAAATGCAAGCAGACAGGAGCTGGATGACTGGGCGACCTGGCAGACCGAAGAAGCAGGTCGCCACCTTTGTAGAAGTCTGCCTCCTGTTGGACAGGCTTACCGCCCATACTAGGTGGCCTGGAGGTTGTCGTCCTCTGTTGGGCAACCTGAGGGAAGGTTGCCGACTATCGGGCTGACTAAGATGGAGTAGGTCGCACATGCTGGTCCGGAGTCCTGATGCTTGTTGCGTATTGTTGAGCAACCTGGAGACAGGTTGTCTGATGATGTGGCAGTTTGCATTGCTTGTTGTGCAACTTGCAGGAGTGGGCTGGAGAAGACTGTGACTCCTGCCGAGTATGCGGCTACACAGCGGTCTGTGTGGATGGTAATGGGAGTCCGCAACTTATTTGGGTGGCCCGCACCTATCGGAATAGGGAGAACCATGGCACGGTTTGCTGATCTAACTACGTGGCCTACAGGCATGGACCAAGAAAGCAGTCTACACCCCTTGTAAAACGAGCGGCTGCTGCACGACCTGGGCGGTCAGACTGGGGAGACTGCCCTAGCTGCGCGCCATGAGCGGATAGATAAGTCTGTCCGCCCATCCTCAAACTGGTCGCGACCTCTAGGGGGAACCTGGAGCAGGCCGCGACTAGCAAGCTTTTTACCTTTGGAGGGTTCGCCGATTTCTGGGTTAACAAATGCTAGAATTCCTGAGACTGCAGTGCCTGGTCTAGTCAATGATGATGTTAATCATGCCACAGATTATTCATAATACTGGACAGACTCTCAGGACTTCTCTCAGTAAGTACCAGTATTAGAAAAGCCTATTTTGATAGATAGTATCAGAAAAGCTAGGGCAAAATGCTTAATTGTATTTCAATTGATGGTTGTGGATTTTGGTTGCCCCATATAGAACTCTTATATATATATAATTTAATGTTTTGGCTGGGAATGCTTTATCTCTTATTTTTATATGTTCTTCTTTTTAATGTTTTAAGATTATTGTGTGTACAATACACCTTAGCTTATAGTGTTTTGACTTTTTCAAATAAGGGGGAGTTTGTTGGGTATTGTGTCCATAATAAATGTGGTTTGAAGAAGTGTCCATTGAACTAAGATGAATTGAGTTTGTATTTGATGGTTTTTCTAGTTATGTGTTTGCAGGACGATATTGTCAAGTACAACCAAATGTCAGGTAGTGTGGGTCTTGAAACACATGACAATATAATGTAATCCCTCATTGTGTAGGCCAATGTGTTGACTCATGTGTAATATCTCTATTGGGGTGTACTTATACTTCAGGTACATTAGAAGGATCCAAGAAGATCAAGCTGCGGTTTTTAGAAGAGTGGATTTTCTTAAAGTAAAATTCATCGAGTTTAGCAATGGATACTCGTCGAATTCGTCGAGTATACTCATGTATATACGTCAAATTCATCGTGCATTCTTACTGGCATTCGTCGAATTTGTCATATTTACTTAGGGAATAATTTACGAATTCCTGGGAATCAGCTATGTGCGTCGTCAAGTATCATCGTGTATATACATCTAATTTGTCCAGTATACTAGCCGATAACCATCAAATTTGTCGAATATAAATGTCGATACATGACGAATTCGTCGAGTCATTTCGAATTTACTTCTCTAGATTTCTCTAAATGATATTCTTTGAATATCACTTGGTATAGCTTTGAATGCGTCGAGTCAGCTAGCCGTACTCATCGAATTCGTCGAGTATACTAGCCGATACTTGTCAAATTCGTCGAGTATATCTTATGCCAAGTGTTGAGTTATATGATCGATCTGGCTGGAATTGTCTAAGTAAATTTCGTCGAGATTTCAATTATTTTGATGAGTAAACCCGCAGATACTCGACAATATTCGACGAATTATACTTAGGGTTATTTCTTCTCCTTTACAAATTTTTTTCTCGGGCTGTCCAGATAGCCATGTACAGTAAATTTTGGATCTCTCAATATGGAAGGAAATTTCTAGCCATAATAGAAGAAGGTTTCCTATATATATATAGGTTGGAATTCAATCAAACCTAATCGTGCTTATTTGGTAAAATCGAGAAATCTATAAAAAACAAATCTTCTCATCAGCGCACGATATGTTCTTCACTACCCGGATCAGTTGATGACTTCTTCCTGCAAGATTCGTTCTTCTTCCAGAAAATCGGTCAGGTCTTTGATCATTGAAGCTTCCGATTCTCTCAGATCTAATCAATCTGTGTATTCAGATCAAGCTTTCAAAGTCTTCGCTTTTCTCTCATTCTTTAATACGTTTAAGATCAACTTTTCAAAGGGACGAGGTATCGAAGATTCCAGATCTATTGAAGATTATTTTTAAATCTTTTCTTGTGTAAAGCTTTTCATTATTGTAGGAGGTTTCTCCCTCCGAGTTGTAGATGCTTATTTTAGGATCGAGCTGTAGGAGAGTTTGTTCTCCGAGTTGTAGGAGATTTTGTTCTCCGAGTGGTAGGAACATTGTCTCTGAGTTGTGGGAGTTAAGACTTTGAGGTGTAAGATTGTTTGCAATTTGAGGTAAAGGTGAAGTAGCCAAATCTAGCCCTTTATGGTATATAAGCGAGGTGGGACAGTGGACCTACCTAACTCGGGGAGCCACTTTAAATCTCTGTGTTTTTGTGTGTTTGTTGTTCAGTAATTTTATTCCACAAAAAGACGTAGAACTCACCTTTTCACCCCCCCTATGTGATTTAGGTTGAAACAAGATACTTTCAATTGCCCTATTATAACTTTCACCATAAGGAGGGCCACACAACAGCCACCTGCAAATATTCTTGGATTTTAGGGGAGCAATAAGACTCGAAAGAGGGAAGTTGACACTGTTGTAGATAAAAGAAGTTTATGTAGGGGAAGGATGAGAATGAATGGTAGAGTTGGAGCACCAGTGAAAATACTAGGTAGATGTGGATACCTAAGGAGGGATCACTATAATCCCTAGGGGTTGGGGGCAGGGATTAATGCTACCCGCAAGGGGAGCCTTCATACCATGTTCTGTCGGAGTGTGGCTTATACATGCCAAACTCTATGTCTATAAGATAAGATCACATTCTCATCAAAGGATATGCCAGATTATGAGGATTCGTTCTACGACGCGTTGATGATACAAATGGCCATCAAGAATTTCATGGTCTCGAGAATACAAGTTAAAAATAGTATCTTGGTGAATGTTATTTTCAAGAGCACCTTTGATGAGATGAAGGTAGATGCCAGGAGGGTTTTTGTTGGGTATTGTATCCACAATAACCATGATTTGAAGAAGTGTCCATAGAACTAAGATGAATTGAGGTTGTATTTGATTCTGTTTTTCTAATTATATGCTTACATTACTATATTGCTAAGTACAACCCAATATCAGGTTGCAGTGGGTCTTGCAACACTGGACTATATAATGTAATCCTTCATTATGTAGGACAATGTGTTAAGTCAAGTGTAATCTCTCTATTGGAGTATACTTCTACTTTAAGTACGTTAGAAGAAACCAAGAAGGACAAGTTTCTATTGTCAGAAGAACAAATTTTCTCCAAGTAAAATTCATTGAGTATAGTAGTGAAATACTCGTCAAATTCGTCAAGTATACTCATGAATACTTGTCAAATTCGTCATGTATATTTACTGGAACTCATCGAATTCATCATATTTACTTACGTAATAATCTCTGGGTTCGTGAAAAACTATTAAGTAAAAATATTCGAGTATCTTCATGTATACTCGTCGAATTTCTCAAGTGTATTTATCGATACTCCTCGAATTCGTCGAATATATATGTCGATACATGACGAATTAGTCGAGACTTCTCGAATTTACTTCTCTGGATTTCTCAAAGTGATATTCGATGAATATCACTTGGACTAGGCGTCGAATGCATCGAGTTGCCGATACCCGTCGAATTCTCCAAGTGAACTAGCCGATACTCATTGAATACGTCGGGTTTCTCTTCAAGAAAGTGTTGTTATCTGTTAAGTCTTTTTCGTCGAATATCAAAGTTGTTCAATGAGTATACCCGTACATAATGGACAATACTCAACGAATCTGACTTAGGTTTTTGAATTCTATTTTCAAATTCCATCACGGGTCAATCCCGACCGCCATATATAGTGTTTCGCGATTTTTTTATTTGGAAGGGATTTCTAGCCGTTGAAGAAGAAGGGTTCCTATAAATACTTAGGGTGGATTTATTTCAACCATAATCGTGCATATAAGCTCAAATCATAATTTTCCAAGAAAGTACTCGTCGACTCTTGTTCACGATCTTCACGACTCTCTCGGTCGACATCAACATGATGCATGATCCGCTCTTCTTCAAAAGGTTTCGACTATATCTCTATTCTCAAAAGGTTTAAGTTCCATTTAGGTCTAGTGGATCCTTTGCTCAGATCAAGCTTTCAATGATTTCAGATTTCGTTTCTCCTCAAGATTTTCAAGTTTCACTTTTTGGAGGAAAGGAAGACCGAAGTTTTCAGATCTGAAGAAAATTAGATTTAATATAATGTTATAAATCATTTTATGATATAGTATGTGGTTTTGCCTTTGAGTTGTAGATCGTTATTTTAGGATCGAGTTATAGGGGTGGTTGTTCTCCGAGTTGTAGGAGAGGTTGTTCTCCAAGTTGTAGGAGAGGTTATTCTCCGAGTTTTAGGAGTGTTGTCTCCGAGTTTTAGGAGTTCATGCTTCGAGGTTTAAGATTTGAAGAATCTGAGATAAAGTTGAAGTAGCTGAATCGAGCCCTCCGTGATAGATGAGAGAGGCGGAATAGTGGATGTACCAAACTCAGGGAACTACTATAAATCTCTGTGTTTATGTGTGTTTTCTTTATAGTAAATTTTTTCTTGCAAAAAGACGCATAGCTCACCTATTCACCCTCTATGTTATTTAGGTGGACACTAGATACATTCAATTAGTATCCGAGGGGTGTTGTTCGATATAAGGTTAACACCTTAAACAAGATATCTTATCTAGTTGTCAAGAGATACTGCTCAGTTGCAACGAATAGAAGCAAGGATATGTCTTCGATGTATTTGCCCGTGTGCACTGATGAGAACTTTCCCATGTGGAAGGAAAGACTTAGATTCTACATGGAAGCTGCTGATCCATGCATTTTTTAGATTGTTGAAGAAGGACCTCACATTCCTACACAACCATTATGCTCTAAATCCTACTGTTATGATTCCAAAGAAAATGATGGACTTGACTAAGGATGAAATTGCTCGTCTCCTTGGATAAAAGGAAAAGAATATCATAGCCAGTGCAGTGGATGATTCAATGCTGCAAAATTAATTCCACTGCAAATCTACCAAGGAGATGTGGGATTGTCTCGTAGTTCTCATAAAAGGAACTGAAAAAGGTAGAGATGATTGGAGATCTCTACTTAATCAAGAATACGAGGCATTCAAGCAAGGGACAAATGATACAATTGCTGACAGCTTCGAAAAATTCTTTAAGATCGTCAACGACCTCAGAAACTATGGTCGTACGTTTACTAATTGTGGAGCTCAACGACAAATTCCTAAGGTCCCTGACAAAATACTGGGACACTAATTTTGTGTCATTAGGGAATTTGGAAAGCTATCAAAGATTGATCCCCAAAATCTGTTCGGAAAGCTCCTCTCATATGAAATACAAATGAATACTCGAAAGAAAGAGGAGCAAAGCAACAGGACTTCAAGCAAAGATAAGTCGGTACCTCTGAAGGTCGAAGGGTCTAGAAACTATAAAGCTATGTCACCAGTAAGGACACATGCTTCTGATGACCAAGAAGATTCTGAGCCAAGCATTTAAGGCTCCGAATTGTATGATGGATAATTCTCACTAATCTCCAGCAATTCAAAAGACTACTCAGCAAGAGGAGGCAAATGAAAAATCAGTCCTCCTCCTCAGATTTCAGAAGACCATTGTGATGGTGATCGGTCTAAGAATAACTATAACCGTGAGGACATGTATAGGTCCAAACCGAACAAACATTCTTCCTATGATATAGTTTGTTAATGCTGTAATAAGCCAGGACACGTGATTGTGGAGTGTCCGTGTAAAAAGAAGGAAGGATCCAAGAAAGAAGAGAAGAGATCCTTCAAAGGTAAGAGGAAGGAAGAGAAGTTCTTTGTTGTAAAGAAGTCAAAGACTCTTAGCGACAATGACTCAAGTGAGTCAAGTTCTGAAAAGGAAGAAGCTTACTTCGTGCTCATGGCTCAATAAGATGAGGAAGTAGGCGACTCCCAATTCCATGGGAAGGTAAAATCTCACACAATGCTCTCTGAAACTAAAACTTCTACTAATGTACATGAATACTACTCTTCTGAGAAAGATGAATCTAAGTTGATGGCTCAGCATGACGGACTATTGATAGCCTTTGGCAAATGCCCCAAGTTAGTCAAAAAATAATCAAAAGAGATTGCTTCTCTCAAGGTAGTGGAATCACGACTGAAGGAGGAAATTGCTGAATTAACTCCTCTCGGAGATGAAGTTCACTCCATGAAAGAGGAATTAACATGCTCCGCTGAACTTTTAAGTCAGAAGGAAAAATACTTAGATGAGCTAGAGGAAAAGCCCTTCGTGGAATGGAAACTTGTGTAAAGTTACTTTAAGCCTAAGACCATTATTCCTCTCATCGATGAATTGTCCGCCTCCATGAAGGGTAGTGGTCTTGCCCATGTAGCTGAGAAAGCTAAGGATACTAAGAAAGCTGATACCAAAGGCAAGTGGAAGGCAACTCATATTCAATCCTCTTTTAAGAAGGTAATCTTCCCCATAAATAAATATGGCTTTGAGACGTCCTATGGTCACTTTCCTAGGCCAACTTTTGTGGTGCTTATAAAGCACTACTAGGATGGACCCATCTTCGAGACTTTGGTGCTACTACATTCAAGGCACCATATGAATAAGTAACTCTTAAAGAGTATGGTCCCGATGTTCATGGACCAAATTTCAAGAAAGCACCGAAAGCCAAACAGGTTGCTTCCAAGGCTAAGTAGAAAGTGAAGTCGTGTGTTTGCTGCAATTATGAGGCTTCCACCTCCAAGTTGGTTGCCCCTGCTAGACCTCCCATTCAAAAGCTAAAGTAGGTGTACAAGAGAAGTTACACCAGTTTTGACTGTTAGTGTTGCGGCAAGATTGGTCACTTTGCCGTAGATTGTTGGTTTCATCATGTAAAAATTGAAACTCCACGAGTTAACAGTGCGAGACCGACCATTCGCAATCTTAATGCTTCTAGTGGTGTTAAACTAACAAAGAATCAAGGACCCAAATCAGTTTGAGTTCCTAAGGGAAAATGATTTATGATTGCAGGTGTGTCCAAAGGCCAACAAATCTCCAATCTGGTATTTGGAAAGTGGATCCTCTCGGCACATGACCAGGACAAGAAGCCTATTGCAAGAATTTACCCCAGTCAAAGACGGTCCAAAAGTTATCTTTGGAGGGTCTTATCGGGGATTCACTAATGGTTACGGTATGATTACCAACGGTCCAAAAGTTATCTTTGGAGGGTCTAACCGGGGATTCACACACGTGGCTTATGGTAAAGGATTACAACATAATCTGATAAGCATAAGCCAATTATGTGATAAAGGCTATATTATTGAATTCTACAAGGACAAGTGTCTGATAAAATCATCTGCCAATTTGGAGACAATCTTAACATGCACTCGGAGTAGAAATATTATCTGCTTAAATATTTTATGTTTAGAAAATTCTACAGCAATGTGTTTTTTGACGAAAGAGAGTGCGTCTCTCTATGACCAATGACACAAGAGATTAGCACATATTAATATCAAAACTATAAATATGCTATTTTCTCACAACTTATTGTGTGATTCCGCCAACATTAAATGCCTTAATGATAGTCCATGTCACACATACCAAATGGGGAAGCAGATAAGGGCTACCTTTAAGGGTATTACTGAAACCGATTCCTCAAGAAGTTTTCACTTACTTCATATGGATTTATTCGGTCCTATGCCAATTCATAGTTTAGGAGGTAAAGTCTATACGTTGGTCATTGTTGATGATTACTCCCGTTTTACTTGGGTGTTCTTTCTCAAACACAATGAAAGTATCTAGCGTCTAGAGGAATCTTTCTCAAACACAATTCACCTAGAGGGGGTGAATTGGTGATGTATATGTCCTTTCACGGAATAAAACTATTTAAAAAATTAATCACACAATCACAGAAATTTTATAGTGTTCCCCGGGTTGGGTACGTCCACTTTCCCGCCTCGCCTATCACCACGAAGGGCTAGATTCGGCTACCTAACCAAACTCAGATTTCTTCAAATCTTACACCTCAGAGCCGCAACTCTTACAACACAGAGATAATGCTTCAACCACTTGATCCACAACCGAATCTACGGCTCGATCTACAAACAGATCTACCACTCAATCCACACATGGATCTACCACTCGATCCATAAACGGATCTACCACTCAGAGAAAAATCTCCTACAAATGTAAATGAATATTACACAATAATATTACACCCAACTTAGACATGATTTGAAATCTTCAATCTGTTGTTCTTCAAAAATAGTAGATCTTGAAATCAGTTGGAGAACACAGAATATGAAAACTTGGAAGATCTTGAATCCTGACTTGAATCTTCGATCGACTCGATCTGCAGAAGTATAAATCTATAGAGAGAGTAGCAATCCATTCGCATATGTCGAAGAAGATCGAATCGAACTACACGTCAGTGCCCGATCAGAAGAAATCGTGCAATCATTGTAGCTGATCTGATGGATTTTTCGATCTTGGAAAGTTTTCTAGATTTCGAACTTTAGAGCAAGAGCACGATTACTATTGGAAAGCAATTCTACATAGGTATTTATAGAGATCCCCCTTCCAATGGATATAAAGAATTTCCAAAAAAATGAAATCATGAAAACACAATGGGCGAATCGTCCAGATCCAAAAAGTGAAAAACTAGCGAAATAAAACCCTAAGTCAAATTCGTCGAGTATCGCCGAGTATCGCTAGTATAGTCGTTGATTAATTATTGATATTCAACTAAAATGACATGTTGAAATTCAGCTCAGGCCATCAAATCACTCAATTCCAAGGCGGAGACCATACTCGATGAATTCTATAAGTATCGGTTGGTATGCTCGACGAATTCGTCGAGTATCGGCTAGCTCACTCGACGCACTCGATGCCTGGCTAAGTGATATACGACGAATGAGACTTAGAAAAATCTAGAGAAGTAACGTCAAATGGACTCGATGATTCGGCATGTATCGTCTTGTATATTTGACGAATTTAGTGAGTATCGTTAGATACATTCGACGAGTATACACGATGATACTCGACGAATTTTACTTGGCGGATTTTTCAATACTCAGAGAATTTGCCCTAAGTACAAATGATGAATTCGACGATTGTTGGAAGGGATATACGTTGAATTCGACAAGTATCAACGAGTATACTCGATGATTGCGACGAGTATTCCTAACCATACTCTGCAAAATTTAATTAGGTAAATTCCTATCCTTCTGATTACAAGCCTTTGTCCTTCCTTGATCCTTCTCCTATACTTGGGATAGAAGTACACCCCAATAGAGAGATTACATGTGAGTCAACATATTAGCCTACACAATGAAGGATCACATTATGTAGTCCTGTGTTTACTAACCCACTATAACCTGATATTGGTGTGTACTTAGAAATGTAAACCGACAAGTACATAACTACAATAGTAACATCAAATACAGTCACAATTCATCTTAGCTTAACTGGACCATTCTTCAAATCCTGGTTATTGTGGATACAATACCGAACAATCTCCCAGTATTTGAAGAAGTCAGAACGCAATAAGCTAAGGTGAATTGCACATAACAAATAATAAAACATTAAAATGAAAAGATAATAAAGATTAAATATAAAACGCATTCCAAGTCAAGATATAAACGAAAAATCATATGTATATATATGTATCAATAATGTTCATTGTTTGGGGGGGGGGAGCAACCCACAACTCTCAGATAAAACATATATGACTACCAGTTCTACTTGCCCTGCCACTTTAGTCACTGCATAGAAAAATATGCCCCTAGCTTTGGAAAATACTTTGGAGGGGCAGGAGGGGTTGTGTCAATATCCCTATAATTTCTGAAGTGTATCCTCCTCTTGGTACATGCCAGCTTATACTTGTTCCATTCCTCTTTATAGTAGTGGAGGTCTGGTTTTCCTCCTCTAAGGTCAACCAAGGAGAAGGTGTCCAAGATAATCCATATAGAAGTAGGACTCCACACCTCCTCCATCTCTCTATTGGGCTCTGACCTGACTTCCGATAAGCCTTACATATATCTTCTTCTCTTATGAACTGGAGTAGCAGGAATGTCTTCAACAAGTTGAACTTCTAGAGCCTCACCAGCAGCAGCCTGTGTGTCTGCCCAATATTGAGAGTACTCCTCAGCAGGATGAAACTCATCATTAGCAGGCACAATAGGTACTTGAGCCTCCTGGCCTGGCATACCAAAGATCTCCTTGTGAAGCCACAAGAAGTTGTCATAGCTGTAATTATTTACTCCTTCAAAGTTTGCTTGCATGGCTTCCTTAAGCGCATTTACCTTTTCTACCACCTTAGCTGTCATGGTATCCTCCCCCTTTCTGACTTCTTCGGCCAAAGTATTTGCATAAGCTTCCATGTTGGTGTCATAATGTGCCATTGAACTATTGCGAGCTTCAATCATGGTTTTGGCAATCGTAACTACATTCCACAGAACATCTGGATTGCTCATTAATCCTTTCATGACAAAATCAACCCCTTTTTCTCCTTGAGTAAACTAGGAGTTTAACTAGGCATCTATCTTGTCAAATCTAACCATAACCTCTGCTAGGCAATTGTTCAGATCTTTTTCTGTTTCTTTGACCTTTTTCAGAGCTCATTGTATGGAGGAATCAAAATAAGCTTTCTGCTTGACCAACATCGCTTATATGCTCCACAAATTTGTATTATCAGCAGTAGAACTTGAGATCTCAGGAATAGGAGTGCTGAGCAGATCCTCACAGGAAGACTCACCTATCGGAGATAAACGAGCTTTGTAAGTTGTAGCATAGTATTTAGTAGCAGTCAAAGCAGGAGTCTTCTCCTCCACATCTCCTTCCTTGTCTGAAAGAACGACAACCTCCTCTTCAGCAGTAGGAGGTGCATCTGGCATCTTGCATATCCTTTTATTATGGTTGCGCATGAGCCTAGAAACCTCAGTAGCAACTGATATTGAGGGCCTAGTCACCTCCCCCTCAGAATATGAAGCAGGAACAATTTCTAGGAGAGGGACAATCAGGTTCTCCATTACCATTAGCTCATCAGTAGCAACAACATCAACAACAATAGTAGAGGTCATACCAGCAACATACTCAATCTCATATCACTTCACTGAATGGTCATCAACAACATCACCATCATTATCCAAGTCATCCTCAACATCAGCACCATCATCTAGGATATCAACAGCCTCTTCCTCAGACAGTGTTGGAACCTCTTCCACGATAGTCTCTTCTCTAGCAGCAACATGCACAAGATCATATTTAAGGACACTATACTAATGGCACTACACTAGATACATTCCAGCAGCAGAACAACTGTCTCTACCTATAACTGGAGTATCTGGTACACGCACAGACTCTTGAACTGAAACAACTGCATCTGGAACTTCTGACACTGACCTTAAAATCATATTTAAGGGCACTATACTAGTGGCCAATTGTGCTACAGCTGTAACCCCCCCCTCCAATTTCAGCACTCGAGCTCTCAGGAATTTCACTAGGGTGAGGAGTTGGACTCCTGTCCTAAGGAAGATGTTCTACATCTTCCACATGCAACACATGGGCTCCCCCTAGCCTCAAGATCCTTCTATCCCAGCTGGAAAATATGGATGAGTCTATTTTCTTCAAGTGGTGGATAGGCACACCCTTGGACATATCAAACTTATCCTGGTCCATCTGATTCAGGTATAGGTTGAGAATCCGAACCAAGTTTAGTGTGCGAAGACTGTCTTTATCTTCTCAAACAACATAGCACCCTAGTCCAATATCTTCCTGCAGATAATTGCTACTAAGGTCTTGAACATCTAAGTATATAGATAGTCATTGGAATCGATTTTGCACAATAGCACTTTACTAATGATACCTAAGAGAAGCTTTCCTTATTCATTCATTCCTTTCTGCATTATAGATTTGGTTCCTCGGGGTAGTCTACAGAACAATAATGCTCTAGAAAATCATCCTCGTCGAGGTAATCAGCCTCTTCACAAATAGGAATCCTCAAGTACTAGTGAGGAGTGATGCTTTAACTCTGACTTTAGTCTGCAGAACTCTACTTTTGATGATGGTGTCATCAGGTCCCAACTTGGCGTTATGAAAGAATTTGAGGACAACCTTATCCAGAACCTTGCAAGGATGTTTTAGGGCAAAGGATAGTCCAGCTGTCTCCAACATGACTATTACATTTCGGAACTCATCTGAGGCTGATGCAAAGCCAGTCCAGACCAATTCTCCACCTCCCAACAAACCACTATTGCTTTGAGGGGTATGGAGATTCGGAGAATGAATTTGAAATTGCTGGACTGTACTATTGATCGGAACAAATAACTATCTGTAAGACCCCATTTTTTTCTTTAAAACCACCGGGGTCTTATGCCCAGAACTGCCATTTTGTGGTGACACCGACACTCGGGAAGGTCACCACTACAAAATGCCGATCCTGCCGGCCTTTATGATCACCAAATAGAAAGAGAAGTATACACATAGTATGGATAAAACTAAGTCCACAATCACATATAATATATGTAAATGAAATCACATCAAGTCCACATGAAGATAAAAGTATTGAAATAAAACAGTATAAAGAAACATAAACGGACTCAAACCCGGTACATCAATCCTCACTACAAACTCCCACGGAAGCTAAGTAAACTAATCACTCACGGAGCTAGTAGCTGGTGTTCCTATGCTAGACTGGCCCACCTCCATGTGCACCGTACTCCCCTGGTACTGTATCCACTACTGCAGCTCCCTGTCTCCCATCCAGAGTCCCTGGAATGTTGTGGTCCAAAAACCATTAGTCAAAAAGAATAAGTCCTATCATCCCCTACCCATCCCCCATGGCTCCTTGGCACCGAGCAAGGAGGAGGAAAGGGAAGTTATGAAGGTGGAGAATAAAACAAGCAGGTGACAGTGGAACTAATCTAGCAGTTATTTATAATGAATACACAACTAAGGGAGGAAGGTGCATGCTATCAGTTCTATAATAGCAATCAGTAAGGTAAATAAGTAGAATAAGCATCATATGTAAGAAAGATAAACTAAGAAGTAAGTAACCTTAACTTATATGAATGCCCATACAAACTTATAAGTTAAGGTTTCTTTTACAAGGCTCCCATCGTATAAAAACTCCCATACCGATTTATATGATGGGGTGTTAGGTTTAAATACAAGTATTAGTGAAGTGCTATGTTATGCCATGATTCGTGCAAGTGCAACCCACACACATGACTTTATGCACACAGACCTTTAATTCCCCCCATTTGGGCAGCTAGCTTCACTCCCAGGAACCTCCGTAGTGGCAAACGGAGACAGTGGGTCGGGCCCCCCACTCCTAGGCTGATATCCACACTACCAGGCCTAGCCCTTAAGTACTCCTCTAGAAGGATACAACCTAGAGTCACCACGTACTAATGTTGGCCATATCCACCAGACTTTCTTTGGCTAAGTGTCAACCACACCCGCCGAGTCAACGTATCGACGTCGGTGTGAACGACCGTCCAATACCGAAGACCCACCACCTTATTTATGTATCCAAATAGTTCCGAGCCACCGGCTCCCCGGACTATTCCGTCCGTTACATCTACCTTCCGAACCTACCGTTCGGATGACAAATCAAACTAACCTAACCAATCTCCCGAGCTACCAGGGTGTGTGAATTGTGAATCCCTACTTATACTAATTACTCTTTTAAATTTATTCTTACAATTTAGGTTAGCCTAGGACTGCCCCCGGCATAAACAGTGAAGGGTTCTCAAAGGGCACTAGGAACAATGATTGTAGATGAATCCCATCGTTCCCTTTTGTAAGACACTTACTATTATCGGTTATTAACCATTACCAGATCCCTTTTTGCGTTATTTTGGAACTAACCCTAATGTATTTGACTCTTCCTCTCCGCGAGAAAGACAATCTTTCGTCGATCCCGAGCATCACCTACTTTAGTCAACCCATCATTATTCCCAATGATGAACTCCTTAGTACCTAACCTCAGCCAATAGCCTAATATCCCAACTCTCTGAGCTCATTTTGCAGTTTTACTATGTGCAGACAATCGTAGGCTATATGATATACATAATAGGAAGTACTCTAAATTTTCATCTAAAAGCCTTAAGATAATTAATGAGGGTCTATCATGACATGATTAGCCTAAATCAAGAAATTTATAATTTTCTAATTAAATTTGATATTTAATTAGATTTTCCCAAACTTAATCCATGGGTGATTTGAACATGAAGTACTTAATTTACTTACGGTATGACCATTCAAAAAATTATGAACACTGTAGGATAACAAGATATCAGTGAATACTAAATATCATAAACTTTCATAAAATATTTAACCTCTAAATATTTTTTCCAATATAATTCATATAAATAGGGGTATTGAAGGAAGTACCAAAAATACTAGTCCAAAAATTCCTCAAAAATTAGAATAGCTACATTATGATCATAAACTTCACATCCTAAGTTTCATGAAATTCCCAATTGAGTAAACCAGGTAAAAGATTATCCTAAGGAAAACCATCATAAGGCACTTTATGAACACACACCCTTGTAGTCTCGATTGAACAACATTTAACAATTTTCCCATGCTTCTATATGCCCTAATATGTTCCTTGACTAAGGATCACAATCTTCCATCAAGCTATGTTATTTATTTCCTATTTATCCATATAATGTGCACTAGTTTACTTTACAATGGAGGTACTACAAATAAAGCTTCAAGCACTCCAAATAAACTACTAGTGCAGCCTAATGTCATTTGATAATCTATTCCAGAATTTCAAACTATTCTACCACCTATAAATCGTATTTTCATCATTAACATCAAAATGGAAATGTGGAAGTTACTACTACGAGGATGTTCTACTGATCTCTAAACACCATAAGATAAATACCAGAGGTTAATAATACTATGAAATTATCCATACCAAAATATCATCAATATTCAATGTCATTTGACTAGTGAGATAATTTCTAGGATTTAAAGTCATAAATACTTATTAAGTGGTTTATGTGGGGTGCATGTGTCTAAATAACACCATATCCCTTCTTAGGTCATTTCACCACCCTAGGATCTCATGGACTAATCCCCAAGTCCATCCAAGAACATAACCCCCTATGTCCTTCACAAGCACCCAAAGTTCAACCTTAGGATTAGAACTAGGGTCCTAGAGCAAATCCACCCTAATCCACCCCATAATCCATATGACGGTGTTAAATGTCATGTAAATCCAGTGACCAAAATTTCAACCTCTGTTGAGGTTGTTTGGCCACTCAAACCCACAAGGGCACTTTTGACATAAATACCCCTTTCAGGGCAAGGCTAGGGTCTGCTTATTTCCAAACTAAATCATCTCCAAATGGGAATTATACAGAGCCTTATGATGACCCCAAGGACCACTCACCAAAATTTGGGAAGGTTTGGAGGTCATTAGGTCCCCTAATTAAATTACCCTAGGATTATTAAATAATTTTAAAAACTATAGAAAAAGTATCTCCAAAAATTCCCATTTTTATGCATGACCTAGGTATAGGTTATAATGACTCCCTGTCCAAATGTTATAATGACTCCCTATCCAAATTTCAGGTCATTTGGACATGTGGTGAAGTGGGGGCACACATTTAAATCTCTGACTAGCCCTAGGTAGAGATCCCACCAAATTGACTGCTGAGGTCTAACTTTGACTCCAAATTGACTCAAATAAATTTTAAAATAAACTAGACATCCAGACCTACAAACTTCATGTTGACCACTTTCTCTGATTTGGCCTCTAAATATTATTAAAATAATTCCTAAACTGACTGATTTTGTGTGACAGATTAAACAAAATTATATGATATATATAATCTGATCTTGCACAGATGTTGACGCAATCCGACGTTTGATGGCCTTCTTCTACCTCCATCCAACGGGTAGGATTTGCCCGACCTGGAGCAGGTTCCATCTGCCACAGCTAGCCACCCGGTCACCTCCTTGGCCGGTCACCGCCACCAACACCTCCGTGGAGGTGGTGGCCATCGCTGGGAAGCGGCACGACCGCTGGAGGCGCCATTTCCGGTGATCCCGACACTTGCATTTTTCCCAAACAAACAAGGAAAGTGACAGCTTTGATAGAGCTTGATGAGTCCAATTTATATACGGTTTTTCAGACTCATCTAGGCTAGTTTTCACGCACTTGCACTTCACTTTTAGTATGTTATCGTTGATATATCATTTATATAGTTTTTTTAAGGTAAGTGCATTATTTTGGCCCTTGTGGTGTGCAATTGTGCATTCTGATGTTGGGGGTAAGCACATGGTGCACCCCATGGTTCTTTCTATTCATTTTTTACTGTGTATGGTTGCTGGGAGCTTGTGCTCCAGTTTTGGTTTTTACTGTGCAGGTGGTGCATTTTCCCCAAGGGAGGACTTTTGAATTGAGGAAAACGCACGGTCGTGCGTTTTCTTGGCATACGGTTCTTTGTGATCGTGCGTTTTATTTGTGCAGGAGAAACGTCGTGCTGAGCTCGACGAATTTCTTAATGCATGGTTGACGCAAGGTTTCTTCAGAACTGTGCGCGAAGGAAACACACGATTTTCCTGTAGATTCTTATTTGTTCCTCTCTGTAGTTAATCGTGCGATTTATTCAGGCACGGGAGGAAGCGCCCATGTGCGAGTAAAATGCACGGTTCCCCCGTATTTTTCTTGTTTTCCTGCTTTCTGTCGCTACCCGTGCGATTTCCTTCACGCACGGGCGAAACTGCCCGTGCGCGAAGTAAAACACACAGGGCAACGCTTCATCTTCCACAAGCTTGGCATACAAGTTAATAATGTACGGTTAACGCACGGTCGTGGCCAAACCTTGCGTACCTATTTTTCTGACCTGCATCTATTTAAAGCGCAGATTTTCCTCCATTATGGAGGACTTTGGATGGACTTTCTACCTTGCCATTTCCTGCCTCCAAGGAAGGGTTCCGCCATTTCCCTTCATCTTCCACCTTAGGGAGGAGCTCCGAGCAAGCTTTCAATGCCAAATTAAAGTCGGAGCTTCCTCTCGGCCTCCTCCTTCATCCTTGAGCATCTAGAGGAGTTAGATCTAGCTTTCTCCTTCAAGCTAGGAGAATTTTGTGCCATCCTTCACCGGATCGTGACATAAAGAAGACGGGTCCATTGGGAGTTAGTGATAGCCTCCTCCACCCCGGATGCAGTTGAGGACCAAGCTAGGATGCAGATTGACAACCCAGTGAATCCTTCTGTGTATCCTTCGCAAGACTTTAGATCCGGTCGATTTCACACACTCTTCTTCTCTTATTGTTAATAGTGTAGCTTAATCTCTTGTATATGATGAAGTATTCTTATTTTGTAAAACATTTGTATACAATCATGTCAATGTGATTTTATATTTTTGTTATTTGCTTGAGGTGCGCCTTTATTTTCCATCATCCACCACATCAGGTTGTGTCGTACTAGCAATTGCTACAGGCATGCGTAGTGAAGAGGTGCTCTCGACCCTCATTCCGCCATTCTAACCACCTCATCCGCAAGCCTACTATTCCATCTGCCCAGTGATTCGGTGCATAGTGGCCCATGTAGTCTTCCATCCTGCCTGGTGAAGCTTCGCATAGCGGTGTTGCATAGGAGTAGTTCTTAGTATTTTATTTTCTGTTTTCGCTACCATAAAAATCCCCCTTAGTAACTCCGACCAAAGGAATTCAATATCAAGTCCTCCTTGAAATTAACTCCACCTTACTGTGTTTCTTGAAGAGATCGATACTTGGGGAAATTCGCCCATTTTATATTACTTGTGCGATCGGTACACTTGCCATCCAACGCATCAAGTTTTTGGCGCTATTGCCGGGGAACACAGTCGTGTGAGTTTTTGGAGAGGGAGATAGTAGATCGAAGCCATTTTCCGTTGGTATATTTCATGTTTCTTCTTTGCTTTAGTTGATAGAATTTTTTATTTTGCTTATTTCTTTTGCCCTTTTCTGATTTGTGATTTAGATAGCAGATCCGTGCTATTTTTATTCTAGCTGTGTAGCACTTTTTCTGCAATTATTTTTGTTCGCCATGTATTCTATAGCTGAGTGCCGTCTACTTAACATTTTGCACCAATACATCGATGTCATGGCTGTTATGAATGTCGAGCATTGTATTCGATGTTTACTAGGTCAGGGTGTAGGCCACGTGGTGAAGGATTTCCCTCGCTTTTGCAAGCTTTCTCCCTCTGAGGGCGTGTGCGCAACAGCCTCCCGTTCATGGAAGACTGTTGTGGACAGGCCTACCAGGGTGTTGTCGGGCCTATACACTGACATCATGCACCTTATTTGCTCTTTACCCGTTGATATTACGGAAGAATCTCTCGCTGTATACAGATCCTTCATGGGTCCCTCGCTCCCTTTTTATGAGCTTCCCTTTAGCGATGACGATCACTCTTGTGGTAGCCAGCAAAAAGAGGATCAGGAATTCACGGGCGCTCTAGTATGGGATGTAGAGATTATTCCTGTCGACAGGATGGCATCTGCGACTGATTTTGGGATGGGGCCTGCTCATTCTATGCCTGATTTTGAGAGCAGTTTCGCCCCTCCGCATTTTTTGCCTGAGTTTGCTACTCATTTTTCTTGTGACTCGGTTGATGATGCCGTATTTTTGGATGATTCGGTGCCTGAGGTTGCGCCAAAGTGACATGAGGACTCTACTATCTCCGATGGAGAATGTGGATCTTCGGAACACTTTTACGCATCCCGGAGGGATGAGGAATATCCTCTTTTCGATACGGAGGTTTGCACTTCCTTATTGGATGAGGTCGTTCCCCTTACCACCATGGACCTCGAGATCTCGGATTCTCCATGATATGACTTGTGTGATACCGACGATGATCTATGTTTGGATCTCGCTGGGAGTGAGACCGGGACCACTCCCCCTATTTCTGATTATTTTAGTTCTTCTTCTCATTTATTACTTGACTCCCCTTCTTTATCTGAGCCTGTGCAGGTTGAGTCTCCATGGGTACGTTGGGATGACGATGAGCTTAGTGCCCATACCATTGCCATCTCTTCCTACACATCTGTGGTTGAAGACGCCCCGCTAGGCAAAGATTTATTTTGTGGTGAGATGAGTGCGGACTAGTGCGCCTCCTCTTCTTACTTCTTATTTACTCTACCTTTGTTGGGCATGTCATATTATTTAGGCAAAGGGGTAACTGCTTTATCACCGTATCGGTACCCATTACCGAAACGGATAATGGAACAGTTACCTGTGCACTTTTCTTTTCATAGGCCAATTAGCTAGAACCTTTTCCTTAGCCGAATAAGTCGTGCTGGGTGGGCAATAATCCCAGTACTTATCTTTCATTTCATGTATTTTTATTTTTCATGTCTATTTTTTTAGTATTTCTTTGTATTTTGTATATTTTTCTTTTGTTTTTACAGAGCTCACCCCTGCAGGTATTCATGGCCAATTCGTATTGGCGGGGTTGTGATTCTTCGTATGGCGGAGCTGCTTCTGTTTTTCACGCTTCTTCTGGTATGCTCACTGGCTGAGCATTGGGTAACCTCTTTCTTTGTCTCTATCTGATTTAAAGTTTTATATCTTATGCTATGTAGCTTAGTTTAAGTATGGGGAGAGTCAGTATGTGTTACCTTTTGCACGCGCATATTTCATGTGCATACTAGAAGCTTTTATTGTTTTATTTTGATTAGTTCACGCATCGCAAACTACTTCACCCACATGAGCACGTGCTTAGTTGTTAGCGTGTTACATGTTAAACTCATTTCTTTTGTATGATTTGGGAAACTTTTTGTGCTGGCATAGGATTGTGAGACGGAGTAAAATGTTGACCCTGCTATGCTCCTAGTCGAGTGCTCTCATCTCGTGTAGAAATTAGAGTAGATTTAATTTTTCTGTATGCTTATAGTTTTATATTTTTCTAATTATGTAAATACTTTTATTCTACTCAAAAATTGGTGAATCCGGTGCGAATCCTACGGTTGTATAGGGATGTGTGTAGACGGCCGCTAGGTTCGTATTGCTCGAGTCGGGAGGATGGATAGTCTTTCTCGTTGGCTAAGAACTTGCCCCAAGCTATTCTTGAAGCATAAGTATAGGTTAGTCATGCATGAGTGTGACGTGGGCCATCATTTTGGCCCGGTTGAGCTTTGTACCATTCCTAAAATCATGTCTTTGCTAGCCCCGTTGTGCCTACCCCTTCTTTTGATTCATCTCCACCATTATTTAACCAAAGCCTCATAGCTGATCCTAGTCGCACACCCAAGTCGAACTTTAGTGTTTTACATTTTTCATGTTGGGTGGTGATGTGGTGATTTTACATGTGATTATGTGGATGTGTTCCAAAACTTCTATTTGCTGAAATTGTGAAAATAAAAAGATGATTTGAAAAAGAAAAAGAAAAGTAAAAATTGATGTTAATTGTGAAAAAGAAAATAAAAAGTGTAATTGAAATTTTTATTTGAGATGAGATCGTATTTGTAGTAGGTGGTGCACACACCCATATTTTAAAAATTAAGTCTACGGGTGTGGTGTACCCGCATGTATTGTGGGTAGCGTTGGATTCTTTTTTTATGCTAGCTCATTTTGGTTAGGTGTGTAGCCCTCTTATTTATCTTTATTTACCTCATTGAAACCCAAGCCCCATCTCTTCACCTAAAGTAATACTAATTCATGTGTGAAACTAACCAGTGTCATGGAGAGAGTGCAAACGGGGAAGCATATGGTCACCGATATTGGTGGATTCCTTTGGAGGTTATCCTGAGCCTTGATCTTTAGCAATGATCGCCTAGCGATTAGTATTCTTTCTTCCTATGCGTGACCGGAAGATTCACTGTGATTTCATTTTTGAGTAATAATAAAATGTTGATACGCATTGTGAAAAGTGAAAACTATTTTGCATACTTTGAAATTTCCTCTATTTATATTTTTACGCGTACGAGCATGCAACTTCGCATGGAACTCCATATCACAATTTCTATGTTAGCTAAATCATTTGCCCTATCTGCATAGATTTTGTTTGCTCGGGACGGGCAAACAGGTAAGTCTGGGGTTGTGATGAGTCTGATTTATATAGGGTTTTTCAGACTCATCTAGGCTAGTTTTCACGCACTTGCACTTCACTTTTAGTATGTTATCGTTGATATTTCATTTATATAGTTTTTTTAAGCTAAGTGCATTGTTTTGGCCCTTGTGGTGTGCAATTGCGCATTCTGATGTTGGGGGTAAGCACATGGTGATCCCCATGGTTCTTTTTGTTAATTTTTTGCTGTGTGTGGGTGCTGGGAGCTCCATAGCTATGCGCTGAGCCGATGGCAAATGCTTTGCCAAAAATAGTCTCAAAAACTCCTCGATCGAGACATCCGTCAGTTGTCTGCCTGTTAAGTGGTATAGCTATATCTCATCCCACCATAGCCGAGCCTCTCCTTCCATCAAAAAGGTGACGAAGGTGACTTTCTGTTATTCCTCCATCCTTATCGCCGTCAATATTCGCTTGACCCACGACAACCAATCCTCTATATGCGTTGGGGATCCCGCCTCCGTAAATGTAGAAGGATTGAAGCTCATAAATTGATTCAGTTGTCGTTCAGCTGCTCGAGGATCAACAACAGCGTCATCCGATTCGTGCAGCACACCCACCTGATCTAGCACCACCGCAGGCCTCGCCTGCCCAGTAGGCTGTTCTTGAATCATAACAAACAGTGCCTCAGCAACTAAACGTACTGTCTCCGCAGAAGGAGTAGGTGTAGGCACCTCAGCTAGTGCCATACTCTCATCCGAACGGTGGGGCTCAGACTACCATGCACCACTTCGGGTCACCTATACGTGTAAAGACACACGTTAGTGAATTGGAAACAATAACAACAACAATGTATGAATGCGTAGGTTCCTCAAACATGTGTATTTATGTAACGCCCCGAAACTCAAAGGAGCGACGGGGGACGTTTTGGGCCAGTTTTGGGTTCTGGCTGCCGGCACACGGCCTGGGACACGGGCGTGTCCCAGGGTGTGTCAAGCCTGTGTTGACACTGAGACGGGAAGTCGACACTTTGGTCTCGACATTGTGTCGAGACTGGGCACACGGCCTGCGACACGGGCTTGTCGCAGGGCGTGTCGACCCGTGTCGACACTTAGCCGCGAAGTCGACATTCTGCGTTCGACGAAGTGTCGAGACATGGCACACGGCCTGCGACACGGGCGTGTCGCAGGGCGTGTCGACCCGTGTCGACACTCGTCCCGGGAAGTCTACACTTTGGTCTCGACATTGTGTCGAGACAAGGCACACGGCCTAGGACACGGGCGTGTCCAAGGCCGTGTCAGTAGGTCGACGATCTTCGCTTGACGAAGTGTCGAGTGTCGAGACCGTGTACACGGCCTGGGGTCCAGGCGTGTTGAGGTGACATGGGTAAGGACACGGGCGTGTCCTAGAACCCGTGCAGTGCTCGAGTTGATTTCGGGGAAAAATGATAGGGGTACACGGCCGGCCACACGGCCGTGTCACATGGTACACGGGCGTGTCAGCTCGAACACGGGCGTGTTCGATACCCGTGTGAGGTTCCAGGCGAGCTGATTTTGACGGCGAATGAGGCACACGGCCCTGGACACGGGCGTGTGCCAGGCCGTGTTCGGTCCAGATTGGGCATTTCAGTCCCGAATCAAAGCCGTTCGTTTCCTTATTTTGAGATCCAACGGCTGGGGGTTGTTCCTGAAGGGATATACCCGGGATTGGACTTAGAAACCCTCACTTTTCTTAAGTTTTCATCTTTCTAAAACCTTAGAGAGAAAGGAGTGCCAAGGAAGGAGAAGGAGCTAGATCCGGCCATTGGAGGAGCTTCGAAGCTCCGAATCGCGAGCCGACTCCGGATCCACGGAGGCAAAGCTAGTGCGGTGCTTTTCATCCGATTACTTTTCAATGGTGCCAAAGAGGAACGCTAGGGTAACGATCCTCATCTTGAGTATGAGTAGCTCTCTTTCTTTGCATAGGAAGCCCGCTCTCGCGAGTTTGCGGAGAGTTGGAGGCGTTCCTTCGGGTAGATATGTGAAGTCCCCGTTGTTTAGAGTCCGTAAGCGAGAACGGACATAGGCATGATGTGTGAAGCCTACCAGAATATGTTGTTCTGGATCGGTGATGTTGCATTACAGAATGTCGGAGAAGACTCCGTGCTATTGGTTGTTTTTCGTGTTTTCTACGCGGTAGATTGCAGTAGGGAGCCTTGGGGACTAACCCAAAGGTGCACCCGAAAAACTGGGCGAATACGAGATCTTGCCAACTTGGTGGCCTGAGAGCCAACTTGAACATAACCG
Source organism: Platanthera guangdongensis (assembly GCA_039583875.1). NCBI lineage: Eukaryota > Viridiplantae > Streptophyta > Magnoliopsida > Asparagales > Orchidaceae > Platanthera > Platanthera guangdongensis. Next base: position 117,966,431 of record CM077148.1, on the reverse strand, counting down.
GGTTATGTGACTTGTGATGGAAATGGGACTCGGTGGAAGTTTGACCCGCGCATATGGCTTAAATTGTCGTTGCGATGTGAGCACGGGTTAGATGGAACCGTTCCCATTCTATGTCGTTCGGTTAAAGAGACCTAAAGGCACGTGGCACTTGCCGTTGGCATAGATTAAGGTCTTCGGCGGTCAATGGCTTAAATTGTCGTGACCCAGGCCAAGAAGACAAATTGGTCATAGGTTTGGCCGTCTTAATGGCGGTGGTGAGTCCGGAATATCTATGGCTTTAATTGACGTGACATCGACCGGTTCACCAAGAATGTGCCCTGAGATCACGGGGCGTGTGGCCGTGCGAGCCAACGTCTGTGATGGAATGACTATATATAAATTGCTCGCTTATGCTAATGAAATGCAGGGAAGGAGCATCGCCGCCCCGAGTTGGGGGCGGGATCGTTATAATTTGGTCAGCATTGCTGACCGTTGCCTTGTTTTGCCACCGTGCGGTGGTTTGTTGCTTGCAGGTGCTGCTGGACCAAGCGGTCAATAGCGGGCTAAAGCCCTTTTTGCAAAGCCGGCCCTCGAAGGCCCAAATGGAAGTGTTTACTGTTTTATTCATGTATGACCGGCCTGCGTGCCGTGGTTTGTAAATCATGTAATATCAAGTGAAACATTTTGTAAGGCCTTAAGGCTTATATTGGTATTTGTACACATTCCTATTTTGGTTAGTGGACATTCATGCTTTAATGCTGGGTTCTTTGTTACAACTTTTATAAACTGCTTCCGCTAGAATGCTCTGTGTAGGACATTGAGATTGGTTGGATGGTTTCCATAAGTAACCACCCGGTCTGTCTGTGGCATACGGAGTCGGGCCCCGGCTGGACCTACTGTTATATGCTATGTGACGGATAGGGGGTGTAACAATTTACATTCCTTAATGGATATTCTTGAGTTCACTTATATTATAACGGGTCGCACGGTAACGCGTGCTCGCCACCCCTCAAAAGAATTCGACCACGAATTTGAAGGAGGAAAACAAAGACAATCTGATAATAAATTGTAACACCTCTGTCCGTCACATGAAATATAACAGAATGTCCGTCCGGGGGCCCACACAATATTCCACAGACAGTCGGGGACATTACTTACGAATATCAAAACCATTATACGCATCCTAACTCAGAGCATTCTAGAGGAAGCATTAGGGGTTAAGTTTGAACTCATTAGCCATCATGAATGTCCACTATATATAAATAACCACATTTATATATCTACAAGAAGTTTTTACAAAATACACAAAATATTTGACCTTACGGCCTTAGAAGTTTTCTTCATACGTATTGATTACATACATCGACACGCAGGCTGACCACACATGTAAATCACAAAACATTTCAATCTTTGGCCTTCGACGGCCAGTATAGCAGCAGCAGCAACAACAACAGCAAGGGCTTCAGCCCACTTTGTTCCGCTCGGCTCTCCTGCACCTGCACCGGAACAATCCACCACAAAACGGTGGCAAACAATGCAACGTTCAGCATTCGGCTGACTAATTTATAACAACCCTACCCCTACCTGGGGCAGCTGTATTCCTTCCCTCCAGGCATATCATTTCACAAGCAGATATATCACAAGAACATGCACTCACGCATAGTTCAACATATCACAAATGAATGCCTCAGCGACCAAACGTTCCATGCACTCAGGGCAAATATTTGGTGTACCGAATTATCAGGCCCCACCACCATTCCAAAAAACAACTTTGAGCATTGCGCTCGACAACCTACAACTAGAGACTTTAGTCTTAATGGCGCACAGGCCTAAGACTCTCATTATATGCTACGACGAATGCCCAATAACCTGGGCAACTCAAGTTGACAACCATAATGCGGAGACAGGTCAGCCCTATTCGTTGCCCAAATCGCTAAAAGTGACATGGGATGGCTTCTCCCTTATTCGTTCAGCACGAAGCCTTTTTAAGAGCTCATAGCTCACAATATCCACACTGTCCACGAAGGACTAGCTTCACAATCACAGGTTAGCTAGGAGCTATCGCCTGCGGCAATCACTATCGCACAATGTTTAGCGACAGAACTCTCTTTTCATTCCCAACCCTAAGCATAACTGGACAAACCATCCAGAAATCCCTGCAGTCACCTGTAGTGCCAGAAACACTAGACTTTCATAGCATACATCACTGCACTTTGAAGGTATTTTCTTGGAATTCCACTCAAGTACTTCCTACTACTCCATTTCACAGGCACAACCCACCGACTCCACAAAATACTTATTTATATGTATAGTATTCTCCGGTGCGCAGAATAAAACATCACTAATGTAGACCAACCTGTCCAGATGGGCTTCACACAGTATGCCTATTCCGTACTACACATTTCCGGATCTATATGCAAGACCTCTTGGGGATATCCAGAATCAACCCAATCAAAAACCCTCAATATTCCGACATTTGGTCGGGGAAATCCATGCATATGCCAAATAAGGACTTCATATGTCTAAGGAAGAAGATTGTTACCCTTGAAGATCTCTTCAGAGCCATGACCATGATCTATGATCCAGATGTAATTGATTGCCACAACATCCCCTCCGTAGAGCTAGCATCGACTCGCGAGTCCAATCACAAGCAAACCTTGGATCAAAATTCACACAAGTTCCTGAACGGCTCCTCTTCCCTCTGTAGAAGTTCATCAGATAAAGGATAAGAGAAGATGAGAATAAAGTCTCAAGTTCATTCTTATACAATAGATACCGCCGTGCGGTAACTACTACCTTTACGTGGTAAATAGGCAGTAACCACTTTGACCAGTCGGCACCGCTATCAGAGCTAGCGCCTACGATAACACCTTAGCGCTTGAAGTTAAACCGTTTGATGTTCGTCGAGCGAGTAGAGCGGCTCGGTAACTCCTACTACCTGGCATTAGCGCACTCGACGATTGTTCGACAGCTTTGACTGCTCGAAATCATTGAGTGGTCAAAAGTGTTGAGTGGTCGAAGCGTTGAGTGGCTACCGTGGAGCACTAGCTTCGCTGTACCCAACTCGAGTGCTATGCCTTTTAAATTGCTGAGCTACCGCCTGTGATATGACTATCACGGCACGTTAGCCCCCCATGACCACTACTACTTTTTGGGGTGTTACACTGGGCGTGTAACTTTAATCCGATGTGGAAATTACTTTTGGAACTCCTTTGTGTGTCACGCCCGTGACATAGGGGCGTCTACTTAAAAAAGGTTCCAGAATTGTCCCGGGTAGCTTTCTAAAGAAAATTGCATTTTTTCCCGAGACATGCCCATGTTCACGGCCATGTCACACTGATTGTCTCTTAGATATCTGCAAGGAGAAAATAACCAAACTAACAATCCAACAAGGCAAGTATACCTATCGAAATGCAGCTAGGGGACACAAGTGTCGTATTAAAATCCGGGAACAGTTGAGTAAGCTTACTCACACGAAATCTATTATTTTATCGACGGAAAAATTAGGTTTTTTAGAAGAAAGCTAAACGTACTAAAGGAAGAGAACTACTTGCAATGAAAGATAGCTACTTGCATGAAAAGATAAAGAGAGCTAAAAGAGCGATTAAACTTAAGCTTAGTAACGATAAGGGGAAAATGCACTCGATCAGAAATCACCTCGGCAAGAGTGGTTAGAAAAATACGATAAATAAACCTAAACTAATTAGGATAAAGGTCCTTGACCGTGGAGGTTCCATGAATATTGACACGCTTCTCTCGAAGGCCGTGCCTAACTGAGTTTAGGAAGGTCCGACCGACTCTCGCCTAAATCGGAGGCCTAAAACTCGCTTTACGCGGTGAACCCCACTATTGGATTTTGCTCCAATACGGGAGATTTGAATGTCTGCCTCTCTCGAGGGGTGCGAACAACTCCCTTAACTCTTGAGTGCTCATTTCAAACCTTCGGCCTCTCGGCTAGCCCAGAATGAAAGCAAAGGTGGAGAGTATATATCGATGATATACCTCCAACCCGTGATAAATCAAGAGTAATTCAAGGCTAAAACCCTAAAAAGAAAAGGTAAGATTCAAAGCATCATAACCTAATCACTCGAACCTCAGATCATCAAGATCGAGTACATGGAGGATTAGTTAATCATGGTGAGGTGGAAGAGGGGGGATGAGTAGAAGAAAAATAATGAAAACAGAGCAGAAACGAAAAAAGAAAACAACACTTTTTATTAATGGAAACAGGGATCTTACAACTTAAAAACTAGAGATTACAAGTGCATGAAAGGTAAACTACACTATCATTATCATTATACTACAGAACGAAGCTAGGAACTAATACAGGAAAAGCATAAAGCTAGAGCTAAGAACTAAAAATGAAGAGACATGCTTAAAAAAGTTCAAAAATACAAAGGACAGAACCTCCCCTCTCAATGCAAAAAGTGTCCCTGAACCCTTGGAGTTGGGCTCTATTTATAGAATTTTTCGGGTCAGGTCACGCCCCCCTGTCACGCCCGGGCAGGGCGTGACCCTAGGGCGTGACAAATTCGGTGCGACTTTTTCAGGCTGGATTTTAATTCTGACGAAGTAGTTGAAGTACACGCCCACAAGTCACGCCCTGGTAGGGCGTGTACCTGGGGCGTGTTCTTTGCGACGTGACTTTGTTGAGCTGAAATTGAATGCTGGAGGTGACGGGCGGAATTGCTGCAGTACACGCCCATATGTCACGCCCGGGTCAGGCGTGACCCTGGGGCATGACACTTTCGGCGCTATGGTGGAGCGGGAAAAACGAGCGCGTTGCGGCGATTCCTCGGAACCTGGGGACACGCCTCTAGAACACACCCGTGTCGGATGTGACACGGGCGTGATCGAGGGCATGTACACTAAGTTTCCACGAAATGCAGTTTCGGACCAATTGCTTCATTCCTCTGGGTTACACGCCCGGGTAGGGCGTGACCTTGGGGCGTGTCACAGCAAAATTCGGCTGAAAGCCGTGAAAACCTGCAAAAAGCAGAAAAAATGCATTAGCGATAAAAATATATATAAAGGGGAATCAAAATAAGTACTTTACAAGACATGATGTGCTTTAAAACCCCGAAAATATCCTAATAAAATTGACTGCAAACCGTATTATCAAACTCCCCCAAGCTTAAGTTTTGCTTGTCCCCAAGCAAAGATATAAAGACTAGCTAATCATAAAAAGTGACTAATTCAAAAAGTTTTAATCATACTTACACAAGTACTATGCGAAATTCTAGGAAGGGAGAATGTAAAACGTAAATCTAAAACAATTATTTTGGTATAGTTTAACTTTTATAAACTTTACTTAATAAAAATAAATCATCCAGAATTTTGACGAAATTCTTTAAATAGATTTAAGCAAGGCAATGAAAATGAAAAGAACGTATTGAGTTATTACTAGATCCAAGCAACACATTATAATTATACCAATTAAATAACAAAAATCTAAGTTTAAATCCAAAACTAAAACTGATTTACTTTTCTTCTTTTCTTAGTTCTTAAATAAAATTAAAAAAAAGGCGTGAATCAAAAGGAATTAATGGGACTGAAACGTTTGGTTTAGGATTATGAATAGGAGTGGAATTCAAATATAAACATGGAGGCTTAAAAATCACACTAAACCAAAACAACGAGTTTCAAAAATTTATTTTAAACAAAATATGTATATAAATATAATGTTTTTTTTCTTCTTTTTTTTTTCTTTATTATTATTTATTTTTTTTTATTTTTTTCATCATTCATTATTTTTTTTCTTTTTATTCAAAACATTGCTGTTGAGTACACTTTTTTCAACAATTTCGCCAAAGATAACACAAAATTTCCTATCATGAAGATTTTAGAACGAAGCTCAAAAAAAAAATTAGCGTGATTAGATAGGTAGGAATTTGGGCTTTGGTGAAAATGAAATGCTATGTGGAGTTATCAAATGAATTTGGAAAAAAGGCTCAAAAGCGGCTAACTAGTGGTAAAAGATTTGAAGTTGGCAGGAAAGCTCAAACGTAAACAAAAATGGCCTAAATCATTTTCACGCTTTTTTTTAAAATTTATTTAAAACATAGAGTTGATAAATTTCAAAAAGCAAGTTCGAGATAATAAAAGAAGATTGATGAAATTATCTTTAAAATAAAAATAATATGTGACTTGGATCGTTCATATCTACTACGTTATTCAAAATTTGTTCTTACAAAAATTATCTAAAGACGAAAAGGAAAATAGTGGTTGATAAATTTTAGAGAAAGTAAAGAAAATAAAGAACGGAAAACCATAATAGAAATGCACGTTTTAGAGAAATATTTCACCTTAACATGCTACCGTGAATTAGAAACACAGCATGACCAACATTTTACTTGTGAAATATGATAAAAAAATGATTAGAAAAATTATAATTAATTACGTTGTTTATAAAGAAGTTTGAGAAAAACAAAACATAAACATGGGGTACTTATTGAAATACCAAAATGCAGCTATACTTATTAACTACGTTTTTTTTTGGATTTTTTGGATATTTACAAAAAGCAAAAAGGAGGAACTCATCCCCCAAGCTTAAAATCGACATTGTCCTCAATGGAGAAGGAGGTCGGAGAACGAGAGAAAAGTAAAGTACAGAAATGAAAGATAGAATTGAAAAACAGGTACTTCCCCGATTTTATGTTGCAGGGAAAGCTGAGTGATGCCGCTCCTCCATGCGTGTGCTGTGGATCTTCATGAAATGTCGTCTGGTGGACTTTGTCATGGAATCAGAACCGTTGGAGCAGGCGATCGCAGAAGTTTCAGCTTGCCGGAGCCATTCGAGGGCAAAAATTGTGAAATAAAGAAAACAGAAAAAGATAACTTGGGTTGCCTCCCAAGAGCGCCCTTTGTTTAAAGCGTCGTTTGAGCTCGACGCATCAAAATAAGATTGTCCCAAATATTGTTTAACAATAAAGTTCGAATAAAGTTCAAAGTTTTTGAGAAAAATAAAGTTTAGATTAATCAAATGTCAGGACCGGAAAGATAGAGTTAACAGGGTTGAGACTGACATCATCACAGAAATACAGTTTAAGACGCTGACCATTCACTTTGAAAGTACCCTTATTAGGGTGGGAAATTAAAACAGTACCATAATAAAAGACTTCTAAAACAGTAAAAGGCCTCGACCAACGTGATTTTAATTTACCCGGGAATAAACGTAAACGAGAATTATAAAGAAGCACTTGGTCGCCCGGCTTAAAGATATTTGGGTGCCTAAGATGTCGATCGTGTAAACGGTTCGTCCGCTCTTTATAAAGTCTGTTATTTTCATATGCGTAAGAGCGCCACTCGTCGAGTTCGTTAAGTTGAAATTTTCTAAAATCGCCGACAGAGTGGGGATCGAAGTTTAAAAATCGTAAGGCCCAAAAGGCGCGGTGTTCTAACTCTACGGGTAAATGACACGATTTTCTATAAACCAACCGATATGGCATACATCCGAGGGCGGTTTTGTACGCTATTCGGTAGGCCCATAGAGCATCGTCTAATTTGGCTGACCAGTCTTTTCTAGATGTTGAAACCGTCTTTTCTAAAATTTTTTTTATTTCTCTATTCACTACTTCGACTTGTCCGTTAGTTTGGGTGTGGTAGGCAGTGGAAAGCTTATGAGTAACGCCATATTTAGTTAGGATTTTTGAAAATTGTGTGTTACGGAAATGGGAACCCCTATCACTAACGATAGCGCGCGGCGTACCGAATCGAGAAAATAATTTTTTTAGGAAATTAACTACGACTCGGGCATCATTCGTAGGAAGAGCTTGGGCTTCGACACAACGCGAAACATAATCAACAATAACTAAAATGTACTTATTCCCGAAGCTAGAAGGAAAAGGGCCGACAAAATCAATCCCCCAGAGGTCGAAAACTTCACACTCTAGGAAATAATTTTATAACATTTCATTTTTATTCGAAATATTCCCCGACCGTTGGCAACTATCACATCTACTCACAAAGGCATGCGCGTCTTTAAACAGGGTGGGCCAGTAAAAACCCGCGCTTAACACTTTGTGAGCGGTGCGAGCAGCTTGATAGTTCCCACCCGTCGGTCCTTCATGCAAATGTTTAATAATATCTAATCCTTCATCAAAAGAAACACACCTCTTTATCACTTGGTCGGCACAAATTCTGAAAAGATGTGGGTCCTCCCAAAAATAGTTTTTCAGCTCAGAAAAGAATTTCTTCTTTTGCTGAGATGAAAACTCTTTTGGGAGCACACGGGCCACTAGATAGTTGGCGATGCGGGCAAACCAAGGAGAAGTAAATGTGTTAATTATGAACAGCTTCTCATCAGGGAAATAGTAATGAAAAGAATTTTCGTCTAATTGTTCTATAAACGGGTTGTCTAGGCGCGAAAGGTGGTCGGCGGCCAAGTTCTCGGCACCTCGCTTATCACGGATCTCTAAGTCAAACTCCTGGAGGAGTAAGACCCAGCGAATCAAGCGAGGCTTGGCATCCATTTTAGAGAGAAGATATTTGAGGGTCGAGTGGTCCGTAAAAACAATAATTTTCGAAAGAGTAATATAAGGGCGAAATTTGTCAAAAGCGAATACTACAGCTAAGAGCTCCTTCTCGGTTGTGGTGTAATTTTCCTGTGCAGATGTGAGTGTTTTACTAGCGTAATAAATGGGGTGGAAGTTTTTGGAAATACGTTGACCTAGTACGGCTCCCACCGCATAACTACTCGCATCACACATTATCTCAAATGGAAGATCCCACACCGGAGCTATCATGATTGGTGCATTAACTAATTTTTCTTTTATTAAATTGAAGGCAGCTAGACAGAGGTCATCAAAGATGAATGGGGCGTCTTTTTCTAAGAGATGGGTAAGGGGCTTGGTGATTTTGGAGAAGTCCTTTATGAAGCGGCGATAGAAACCCGCATGACCCAGGAAACTTCTTATAGCTTTTATGTTCGTAGGTGGCGGCAGCCTCTCTATAACTTCTATTTTCGCAACGTCTACTTCAATACCCCTTTCAGAAATTTTATGTCCCAAAACTAACCCTTCCCTTACCATAAAATGACATTTTTCCCAATTTAAGGCGAGGTTAGTTTCTTCGCATCGCTCTAAGACTTTTTCAAGGTTCTCTAAGCAACTATCGACGGAATTCCCGAACACGGAGAAATCATCCATGAAAACTTCCATAATGCTTTCTACATACTTGTCAAAGATGGCGAGCATACATCATTGGAATGTAGCTGGCGCATTGCACAATCCAAACGGCATTCTTCGATAGGCGAAGGTGCCGAAGGGATAAGTAAACGTAGTTTTCTCCTGGTCCTCGGGGGAGATGGGGATTTGAAGATACCCCGAGAGGGCATCGAGAAAAAAATAAAAGCTATGTCCGGAAAGTCGTTCTAAAATCTGATCAATGAACGGCAAGGGGATGTGATCCTTGCGGGTGGCGTCATTCAACTTACGGTAATCTATACACATTCACCATCCGATTACCGTCCGAGTCGGGATTAATTCATTATTTTCATTACTTACTACCGTTATCCCTCCCTTCTTTGGTACTACCTGTACTGGGCTAACCCACTTACTGTCAGATATAGGATAGATAATTCCTGCGTCTAACAATTTCATAACCTCGCCCTTAACTACGTCTTTCATGTTTGGGTTTATACGGCGCTGAGGTTGTATAGAGTTACGTGAATTATCTTCCATTAAGATTTTATGAGTGCAGAAAGATGGGCTTATCCCTTGATATCAGATATCTGCCAAGAAATAGCTTGTCGATGCTTCTGTAAAATTGAAAGAAGTTTATCCTTTTGTGCATCCGTGAGGTAGGCCGAAATTATGACAAGCAGCTTGGAGTCCTTTTCTAAGAAAGCGTATCGAAGGTTCTCTGGTAGATCTTTCAGTTCCAAGGTAGGGGAGTCATCATACGAGGTTTTGAAAATTTGTTCTTTTTCAAAAACTATGTCCTCGTACACTTTTTTATATGTAAAATTAAAAGGGGTGTTGCTAGCGGCCATGGCGGCTTCGTGCAGCGATTCAGTTGGAAAAGTAGAAGAGGAACAGAAATAAAAAAATTCTTGTTCAAAATCAGAAAGGCGGGTGGAGGATTCTTCACTTAGGTGTAGAGATTCATTTGGAGGAGTAGGAGAGGAACAAAAATTGGAAAATTCTTCTTCAAAATCAGAGGTGTGAGAGAAGGATTCTTCACTTACGGTATCCATGAAAAAACAGGAGTCATCATTAGCTAGTGTGTTCTTCATCGAGGGGGTGATAGAGAAAGTTACCTCATCGTCGCCCACTCGAAGGAAGAGCTTACCAATTCTTACGTCAATGATAGCTCGGGAGGTGGCAAGGATGGGTCGGCCAAAGATCAGGGGAACCTCGACTTCTTCTTCGATGTCTAAAATGATAAAGTCCACCGGGAAGATGAACTTGTCAACTTTGACTAGGACGTCCTCCACTATTCCTAACGGGTATTTGACTGATCTGTCGGCGAGCTGGATACTCATGAGTGTGGGATTGAGACTACCAATTCCTAACTTTTTAAACAACGAGAAGGGCTTAAGATTAATACTTGCACCTAGGTCGGCTAAAGCGTGTTTGACAAAGAGATCACCAAAGACACACGGGATAGAGAAACTACACGGGTCACTGATTTTCTTCGGTAATCCGTTTATTAAAACCGCCGAGCACTCGGCATTTAACGTGACATGAGAAAGGTTCTCTAACTTCTTCTTGTTGGTTAGGAGGTCCTTAAGGTATTTTGCGTACTTCGGCATCTGGGATATGTCTTCGTGGAAAGGCAGATTTATGTGGATTTGTTTAAACATTTCTAAAAAACGGGTGTATTGATCATCCTGTCGTTGTTTATTAAGTTCGGAAGGGTATGATGGGGATGGATTATTTTTAAAGGTGGGTGGTGGAGTGAGTTGTTTTTATAAAATAGGAGTGATAATTTCTTCGGCAGAGGGTGGAATTTTTAAAACGGGAACGGAGCTTTGATTTTTTAAAGCGGGAGCGGAGATTGCCTCGGGCTCTTCACTTATCGTACCGGGAACTTTCTTCCCAGTCCGAAGAGTTATATCTTTTGCTTGCTCTCTCGGGTTGGGCTCGGTATTGGAAGGAAGAGACCCTACGGGTCGCTCAGAAATCATTTTAGCGAGCTGTCCTTCCTGATTTTCTAAATTTTTAACACTTCCAGGTAAGGTTCTAATCGTAGCGTCATTAGCATTCATGTATTTTGAAAACATTTCCTCCAAATTCGGAGGTTTTGGAAAACTTTGAGGAGGTGGTGGTGGTGTAGAAAAATCACTTTGCGGTGGTAGGCGCACAGCATTCGATGGATTGCTCCACGAAAAATTCGGATGATTTCTTAACGCAGGATTATAACTATTCGGAAAATTAAAACCAGGAGGATGATAATTCGCAGCAGAAAATTATTAAAAGCAGTACTAGGCATATTATTTACATAATCCAAATGTTCGGCGGGAGGAGTTGCAGATTCCCATACCTGAGGGGCGGAGGCAGCAGTCATCTCCTTAATTTTTTTGCTTAATATTTCAACTTGCAGTGCGAGTTGGGAGACGTTGTCCACTTCAAAGAGACCTGCAGGTTTGTTTGGGAGGTACCTAGGCACATTCCACTGGTAAGTGTTCATGGCCATGTCCTCAAACAGCTCAAGAGCTGCTTCCGGGGTCTTATGGTTTAAAGTACCGCCAGAAGCTGCGTCTATCATTTGCTTCGTGCTTTGATTTAGCCCATTATAGAATGTCTGCAACTGCAACCATACAGGCAGAGCGTGATGTGGGCATCATCTTAATAATTCTTTAAATCATTACCAGGTTTCGTAAAGCTCTCAGAGTCTATTTGTCCAAAGGCAGAAATGTCATTCCTAAGTTTTGCAGTTTTAGCAGGCGGAAAATACTTGACCAAAAATTTTTCAGTTAATTGCGTCCAAGTAGTTATGCTATTTTTAGGAAGGGTGTTCAGCCACTGCTTAGCCTTATTTCTAAGAGATAAAGGAAATAATCTTAGTCTAATAGCATCATTTGTGACACCATTTATCTTGAAGGTGTCACAAATCTCAAGAAAGCTGGCTATGTGTGCGTTCGGATCTTCATCTTGAAGCCCGTCAAATTGCACATACTGCTGCACCATTTGAATTATGTTAGGATTCAGTTCGAAATTATTATTATATATTGCAGGGCGAACTATACTAGATTCTGTACCCTCGAGATTCGGTCGTGCATAATAGGACATAGGCCTTTGCGCGGCTTCCTCCACGTTGGGTTCTGCCATTCTTAAGGTAGAAAATGACTCGGAATCCTCAACCGGCACTTGGGTAATAGAGCCTTGAAATTGCGATCTTCTCCGAAGAGTAGGCTCAATTTCGTGGTCCAGGTCCAAAGTAACCGACGGACTTCCGCGGGTCATACACTTGAAGAAGAGAGGAGAAGAAAGACTAGAAAATAAAAGAGCTAATGAAGTTCGAAATTTTTTTTTTTGAAATAGATTTTTTTTATGTTTTAACTCCCGAACTTCCCAAGGGCTACCCGGTGAAGGGTTCGCAAGGTACTAGACAAGATAGTGGCATTTAGAGCCACTTTGCCCTTTTCGAGAGAGTTAGGTGGTGTAGAAAAATTTTGTGATGTGGGTTTCTATTAAGTAGGCGGTAATTAAAATCCAGTCATTTAACTCTGAGCGAGTAGGCGGAAAATAAAAGCTAACACTCACGCACTCTACAGAAAGTAAACATACTCTACTGAAATAAAATCCTGCCAATTAACTCAAGTGAGTAGGCGGAAAAATAAAAATACGCACACTTGCTTGAATAAAATCCTGCCAATTAACTCAAGTGAGTAGGCGGAAAAATTAAAAATACGCACACTTGCTTGAAGAAAATCCAGCCATTTAACTCAAGTGAGTAGGCGGAAAAATTTTAAGGAGGGTGAGAAAGAGAAGTGATAAAATTAATATATCCGTGTTTTCAATTTATCAACGAGCGTTGCCTCCCCGGCAACGACGCCAAAAACTCGATTGTCTCTTAGATATCTGCAAGGAGAAAATAACCAAACTAACAATCCAACAAGTCAAGTATACCTATCGAAATGCAGCTAGGGGACACAAGTGTCGTATTAAAATCCGGGAACAGTTGAGTAAGCTTACTCACACGAAATCTATTATTTTATCGACGGAAAAATTAGGTTTTTTAGAAGAAAGCTAAACGTACTAAAGGAAGAGAACTACTTGCAATGAAAGAGACCTACTTGCATGAAAAGATAAAGAGAGCTAAAAGAGCGATTAAACTTAAGCTTAGTAACGATAAGGGGAAAATACACTCGATCAGAAATCACCTCGGCAAGAGTGGTTAGAAAAATACGATAAATAAACCTAAACTAATTAGGGTAAAGGTCCTTGACCATGGAGGTTCCATGAATATTGACACGCTTCTCTCGAAGGCCGTGCCTAACTGAGTTTAGGAAGGTCCGACCGACTCTCGCCTAAATCGGAGGCCTAAAACTCGCTTTACGCGGTGAACCCCACTATTGGATTTTCCTCCAATCCGGGAGATTTGAACGTCTGCCTCTCTCGAGGGGTGCGAACAACTCCCTTTACTCTTGAGTGCTCATTTCAAACCTTCGGCCTCTCGGCTAGCCCAGAATGAAAGCAAAGGTGGAGAGTATATATCGATGATATACCTCCAAACCGTGATAAATCAAGAGTAATTCAAGGCTAAAATCCTAAAAAGAAAAGGTAAGATTCAAAGCATCATAACCTAATCACTCGAACCTCGGATCATCAAGATCGAGTACATGGAGGATTAGTTAATCATGGTGAGGTGGAAGAGGGGGGATGAGTAGAAGAAAAATAATGAAAACAGAGCAGAAACGAAAAAGAAAACAACACTTTTTATTAATGGAAACAGGGATCTTACAACTTAAAAACTAGAGATTACAAGTGCATGAAAGGTAAACTACACTATCATTATCATTATACTACAGAACGAAGCTAGGAACTAATACAGGGAAAGCATAAAGCTAGAGCTAAGAACTAAAAATGAAGAGACATGCTTAAAAAAGTTCAAAAATACAAAGGATAGAACCTCCCCTCTCAATGCAAAAAGTGTCCCTGAACCCTTGGAGTTGGGCTCTATTTATAGAATTTTTCGGGTCGAGTCACGCCCCCCTGTCACGCCCAGGCAGGGCGTGACCCTGGGGCGTGACAAATTCGGTGCGACTTTTTCGGGCTGGAATTTAATTCTGACGAAGTAGTTGAAGTACACGCCCACAAGTCACGCCCTGGTAGGGCATGTACCTGGGGCGTGTTCTTTGCGGTGTGACTTTTTTGAGCTGAAATTGAATGCTGGAGGTGACGGGCGGAATTGCTGCAGTACACGCCCATATGTCACGCCCGTGTCAGGCGTGACCCTGGGGCGTGACACTTTCGGTGCGGCAGTGGAGCGGGAAAAACAAGCATGTTGCGGCGATTCCTCGGAACCTGGGGACACGCTTCTAGAACACGCCCGTGTCGAATCTGACACGGGCGTGACCGAGGGCGTGTACACTAAGTTTCCATGAAATGCAGTTTCGGACCAATTGCTTCATTCCTCTGGGTTACACGCCCTAGGTACACGCCCGGGTAGGGCGTGACCTTGGGGCGTGTCACAGCAAAATTAGGCTGAAAGCCGTGAAAACCTGCAAAAAGCAGAAAAAATACATTAGCAACAAAAATATATATAAATGGGAATCAAAATAAGTACTTTACAAGACATGATGTGCTTTAAAACCCCGAAAATATCCTAATAAAATTGACTGCAAACCGTATTATCACATGCCCGTGATTTGGGGGCGTGTACTTGTGAATCTCTCCAAAATTGTAGAGGACATCATCCTCTTTCCATTGACTGGTTGCACGTCCCATAACTCTTCCTGGTTCGATTGTTTAGACCATTTCAAGTACAGCTATCTGCGGCCAAAAATTGTGATTTTCTACTAAATGTCTCCAGATCAAGGTCCTGGACTTAAAATTGATATTAGAAGCCCAATGATGGCTGAAATTAGAAAAGAAAGTATTTAAAAAATATATTTATATAAACTAAATAAAAATTGATTATTTATTGAATAAAACCTATATTAATAGAACTATTAATATTATTTTATCACTCACTATCGGTTAAACCATTCCGCACATCTAGAGTTGCAAACCCAAATTTTTGATTTGTTAAGTAAGGGATTCATTCGCCATAGTAAGAGTCTGTGTGTCGTACATGCTTTATTAGCCCCTAATAAAGATGGATCTTGGAGGATGTGTGTTGATTGCCAGACTATTAATAAAATCACCATCAAATATAGGTTTCCCATCCCTCGCTTGGATGACTTGTCAGATATGTTAGACGGGGCCACGATATTTTCTAAGTTGGATATTAGGTATGGCTACCTCCAAATAAGGATTAGGGAGAGAGATGAATGAAATATGTCTTTTAAATCAAAAAAGGGCATTATGAATGGTTAGTGATGCCTTCTGGGATTTCCCATGCCCCGAGTAATTTCTCTAGGATGATGACTCATGTCTTCCAACCTTTCATGGGCAAATTCATAGTGGTATATTTTGACGATATCCTCATTTTTAGTACTTCACTAATCGATCAGAGTCAAAGTTGAGGACTATCCTTACCACGTTGATGGCAGAAGAGTTATTTGTCAATATCAAAAAGTGCACATTTTTTGTGTCATCCGAAGAATTCATTGGTTATATTGTGTGTTTCGAAGGCATAAATGTGGATCCTAAGAAGGTCCAAACAATTACGGATTGGCCGGAACCCACCAACATTTTGGATGTTAGGAGTTTTCACGGACTAGCTACCTTTTATCGTCACTTCATTTGAGATTTTAGTAGTATCAAGGCGCCAATAACGGAATGTATGAAAAAAAGGTGGTTTTATTTGGAGAAAATTGGCTACCAAAGCATTCCAAACTATAAAATCACGGATGTTTCAAGCTCCACTTTTCAGGTTGCCAGAATTTATTAAGGTTTTTGAGTTATCTTGTGATGCGTCTGGGGTAAACATACGACGTTTTTTTAAGTCAGGAAGGTCATCTGATTGGATACTTTAGTGAGAAACTCGCGGGTCCGAAATTGAATTATTCTAATAACGATAGGGAGTTTTACGCGGTTATTCGATGACTCCAACATTTGCGGCACTACCTACTCCCAAAGGAATTTGTTATCCAATCCGATCATGACGCCTTGAGGTTTGTCAACGATATCTAAAAATCATTATGAAAATAATTTCAAACTAGCAATCCAACGAAGGAAATTATACCTATCAATTTTTAGCAAGGGGACACAAGTGTCGTATTGAAATCCGGGAACCGTTGTATAATTGTACTCAAATGAATTACTATTATCTGATCGAAATATATTTCAGAGTTTGCTTAGAAAATTAGAAAAGGAAAATTACTTGCAAGTAAAGAGAAGGGTTTAAATGATGATAAAGAAATAGTACTTGATCGTGAATCACCTCGGCATAAGGTAATCAAAAATGAAATAACAACCTAAGTCTTAATAAGGTAAAGATCCTTGATCATGGTGGTTCCCAAAGCTTGAAAATTCTTCTCTCGAAGACATGCCCAACTGAGTTTAAGAAGATCAGACTGAACTCTCATCTCGTATTCGAATACTTAAAGCTCGCCTTAAGTATGAATCCCGCTATTGGATTTCACTCTAATCTAGTAGACTTACGTCATCTTCTCTCGAGGGGTACGTGAAATTCTCTTTACTCTTGAGTTTCACTTCAAACTATGAGCCTCTGAATTAGCTAAGAGAGAAAACCTAAAGAGAGGCTATATATCGATAATATTGTTTCATTCGAAATAAGTCAAGAGTAAAACGAAGGTCTAAGCCCTAAAAACAAGAAGAAAGCTAAAGCATCATAACTGATGAACTCATCCTTGTATCATGAAGATCGAGTACTATGAGGATTTAATTACTCATGGTGTAGAGAATGAAAATCATATTAAAAATATGAATAACAAAAAGAAGAAGAGAGAGGGAGAGGGAATCACAAATTATTTTATTTCTTCTTGAACAATAGTTACAAAAAAGGAATAAAGACATTACGTGGAGAGTTTGCAAGAATATTACAAGTACGATAAAAGAAAATTGCAAAAGATTTAAGGAATGAAATCATTAAGCTGAAATATTAAAAATAAACTCAAAATTAAAAACATAAAATCCTGAAAATGCTAAGAAAACTAAGTAGCAGCAGCTCCCTTCCCTCACAAGATCTGCCTTCAAGCCTTGCGGCTGCTCTTAATTTATAGAAATTTTTCTTGCTGGGTCATACCCCCATTACACGCCCGGGTCGGGCGTGTACCAAGGTCGTGTAATACTTGTTGACTTTTGCTCGCTGAAATTAAAGTCTGGAAGGTAACTGGCAGGGTAGTTATGGTACATGCCCCTAGTACACGCCGGTGTCTCGGCGGCGTATTAGCTGTGTCGTGTTAGTGGACTGGCAAAAAGTCACCCTACGGTGCATCCTCAGAACTTGGCGGGACACGCCCCAGGTACAGGCTCAAGTAGGAAGTACACGGTCGTGACCAAGGGCGTGTAAGCTGAATTTTGCTAGATTTGCATTTCAGATCGTTGCTGCATTACATTTGGGTTACACACCCTAAGTAAACGCCCTGGGAGGGTATGACCTGGGGCCGTGTAACAGGAGAAAACCCCAAAACCTAGAAAATAAAAAATATACTAACTTAGGACAATAATTACAAAAGTGACAAAATATGGAATAATTGCATATGTTTAAAGTAATAAAATTCTAACTTTTACCGTAGTAAATTAAACTAGAAAAGGTATTAACAAATTTCCCCAAGATTATGCTTTGTTTGTCCCCTAGCAAGGATATACTTATTAGCTAACATAAAAGTGACTAATCAAGAGCTCTAATTATGCTAAACACAAGTACTATGCGAAATTCTAAGTATGGAGAAAAAGGAAAGTAAGTCTAAAGAGAGTATTTAAATATGGTATAACAATTTATAAATTGTACTAACAAAAAGTATTCATCCAAAATTTTAACAAAATTCTTTAACTAGATTTAAGCAAGGAGACAAATGAAATTGAGCATTGAGTTGTTACTAGATCCAAAGACACATTTTATACTCATATCAATCAAAGAACAAAAATCTAAATTCAAACCCAAAACTTAACTAATCTAATTTTCTTCTTCACCTCGCTAATAAACAAACCTAGGAGCATGAATCAAGAGGACTTTTTAGTTCCAAAATGTTTTGCTTAGGTATATGATTACGAGTGGAATTCAAAGATAAATACGGAGGCTAAAATCACACTAAACCAAAACATTTGTTTCATTTAAAATTTTAACATTAAAAGGGTGAAACCATGCATTTAACAACACCATAATAATTTTTGTTTTTTTTATTTTTATTTTTCAAAACAAGGGACGTATATATATATATATATATATATATATATATATATATATATATATATATATATATATATTTTTTTTCATTTTGAAATTGGCCAAACAGAACTTTTCATTTGAGCATATATTTTTTCACGAAATTCTACAAATATCACACAAAAAAACTATCACAATATAAAATTTTAAACGAAACTTAAAAGAATAGTGTGATTGGTTAGGTTGGAAAATTTAGCTTTGGTGAAAGAATATTGATAAGTTGAGTTAGCAACTGCAATAGGAAAAAAGGATCAAAAGTGGATAACTAGAGATATAATTTTAAGGTTGGCATGAAGGCTCAAACGAAATCGAAAAATGGCCTACATCATTTTCATCCTCCTAAAATTTATCTAAAGCATAAGTTTTGAAAAATTTCAAAACGTAAGTCCGAGATATTAAATAGAGACTAATGAAGTTATCTTGAAAATAAGAATAATAAGAGTTTAGAATCATTCAGATCTACTACACTAGTTAAAGTTAACATTACAAAAATTATCTAAAAACAGAAGGAAAATAGTGGATGAATAATTTTTTTAAGGAAGCAAATAAAATAAAGAATGAAAACCATAAGAAAAGCATAAGTTTTAGAAAAACATTTTGTGTTAACATGCTACCATGAATTAGAAACACAACATGACCAACATTTTACTTGTGAGAGAAAATTAAAAAGAATGATTAGAAAAAATTAAAATTAGCTAAGCTAATATCGGGAATTTTGAGAAAAACAAAACGCAAGGGGTATTATTGATTTTTCCAAAATTAGTTTAGACTATTAAAGTAAAAAACATATAATATATATATATTTGATTTTGAAAATATTCTCTTTTACTGGAATTCTAAATATTCTCTTTTTTGTTGAATTTTTCTTTAAGAAGTAAACACTAATTGTTTTTAAAAATTTTGATTTTTTGATGTAAAGAGAAAAATAAAGAAAATAAAAGAGGAAGGAAATCCTACCAAAGCTTAAAATAAACATTCTTCTCAATGAATAAACGAGGGGAAGGAGGGAGAGAAACTAATAAAGAAAATTGAAAGGATAGAATTGAAAAACAGGTACTTCCCAGATTTGCGAGTCGCGACAAGATGTGTGGTGCCGCTCCCCCATGCTAGCGCAATGGAACTTCATGAAATATCATCTTTGAATTTATGGTGTATTCAGCAATGTTGGAGCAGGCGATCGTAGAACCTCACCTTGTTTGAGCCGCCCGAGGCAAAAAGTAAACAATAAAGAAATCAAAAAAACCATTGGTTGCCTCCCAAGAGCACCCTTTGTTTAAGCGTCATTTGAGCTTGACCCAAAAAATATTGTCCAAAAATAGTAATAGTTCACAAAAAAATAATATAGTCTTAAGCTATTACAGTTCATGCAGAGGAAAATTAATATTGTCCAGACTGACATCATCACCAGATAAATAAAGTTTCAGACGCTGCTCATTTACTTTGAAGTCACCCTCGTCCAGGAGAGAGATTAAAGCAGTGTCATAAGGAAAAATTTCTTTTACAGAAAAAGGACAAGAACATCGAGATTTTAGTATGCCTAGAAATAAACGCAGATGCGAATTATAAGGCAAAACTTGGACTCCCATCTTGATTGTTTTTGGGTGCCTTAAATATTTATGGTGAAAATGCTTCATTTGCTCCTTATATAATTTGTTATTTTCGGGCGCATAGGAGCGCCACTCGTCGAGTTCGTTAAGTGGTAATTTTTGAAGATCGGAGACAGAGTGGGGATCGAAATTTAATATTTTTAATTATCAAAAAGCACGATGTTCAAGTTCGACGGGTAAATGACACGATTTTCCATAACTAACCGATACAACATATAACAAATGGCATGTTTGTATGCTGTTCGGTAAGCCCATAGAGTATCAACTAATTTAACTGACCAATCCTTACATGAAGTAGAAACTGTCTTTTATAATATGCGTTTAATTTCCCGATTCACTACCTCGACTTGGACGTTAGTTTGGTGGTGGTATGCAGTTGAAAGCATATGTGTAACACCATATTTTGAAAGTGTTTTAGCGAGCTGCGCATTACAGAAATGCGAGCCCCTGTCACTAACGATGGCACTAGGAGTACCAAATTGAGAAAATATTTTTTTTAAAAGAAAGTGATAACAACTTATTAGTCATTGGTAGGAAGAGCTTAGGCCTCTGCCCAACGAGAAACGTAATATACTGCTACTAAAATATATTTGTTCCCAAAACTAGAAAGAAGAGGGCCTACAAAATCAATTCCCCAAAGGTCGAAGACTTCGCACTCGAGGAAGTATTTTTGTGGTATTTCAATTTTATTAGAGATATTTCCCGACCATTGACAACTATCACAACTACTCACAAAAGTTTGGGCATCTTTAAAAAGGCAAGGCCAATAAAAGACTGCACAAAGAACTTTGTGAGTGGTGCGATTGGCTTGATAGTGGCAACCAGTGGGTCCTTCATGCAAGTGTTTTAAAATATCTCGTCCCTCTTCAAATGACACACATCGCCTCACTACCTGGTCTACACAAACTCAGAAAAGATGCGGGTCCCCCCAAAAATATTTATCTGATTAGGAAAGAATTTCTTCATTTGCTGAGAGGAGAACTCTTTTGGGAGGACACAAGGCGCTAAATAGTTGAGGAAGTTTGCAAACCAAGGATAAGGGGAAGTGTTAATCAAAAATATCTTCTCATCAGGAAAAATAATTATTAAAAGTTTTTTCATCTAAATTTTCAATATACGGGTTATCTAAACGCGAGAGATGGTCTACGGCCAAATTCTCGGCCACTTCTTATCTTAGATTTTACAAGTCAAACTCCTGGAGGAGTAAGACCCAGCAAACCAAGCGCGGCTTGGATTCCAATTTAGCAAGTAAGTACTTGAGGGCAGAGTGGTCTGTGAAAACATTAATTTTTAAAAGAGTAATATACGGGAGGAATTTATCGAAGGCAAAAATAACAACTAAAAGCTCATTTTCTGTCGTGGTGTAATTTTCTTGTGCGGATGTGAGAATTTTAGTCTTTTAGTAAATAGGGTGGAAGTTCATTAATATGCGTTGTCCTAGAATGGCTCCCACCGCAAAGCTACTCACATCGCACAAGATCTCGAAAGGAAGGTCCCAGACGGGAGATTTCATAATAGGTGCGTTAATTAATTTAGTTTATATTAATTCGAAGGTAGATAAATAAAGATCATCAAAGTGAAAAGGGGCATCTTTTTCTAGAAGCTGAGTAAGGGGTTTGGTGATTTTGGAAAACTCTTTTAGGAACCTATGGTAGAAACTAGCGTGACCTAAGAAACTGTGTATGTCCTTAACATTGTTTGGATGTGGCAATTTTTCAATTACCTCGATTTTCGCTCTATCAACCTCAATCCCTCTCGAAGAAATTTTATGAACTAAAACTAAACCTTCCCTAACCATGAAATGACATTTTTCCTAATTCATGGTGAGGTTAGTTTCCTCACATCTCTCTATAACCTTTTCTAAATTTTCTAAGCAGATATCAAAAGAGTCACAGAACATGGAGAAGTCATCCATAAATACCTCCATAATACTTTCAATGTACTTGTCGAAAAGGGCTAGCATAAATTATTGGAATGTTGCTGGCACATTACATAACCCAAATGACATTCTTTGGTAGGCGAAGGTGCCGAAAGGACAAGTAAATGTTCTTTTCTCTTGATCCTCGAGCGAAATAGGGATTTGAAAAAAACCTGAGAGACCATCAAGAAAGCAATAAAAGCTATGGCCAGACAACCGTTCTATGATCTGATCGATGAAAGGCAAGGGGAAGTGGTCCTTGCGGGTGGTATCATTCAACTTACGATAAACTATAAACATACACCACCCTATCACCGTCTATGTCAGAATTAAATCATTATTTCCATTCAAAAATATTGTGATCCCTCCTTTTTTTCGAACTTCCAGAACAGTTTTAACCCACTTAATATCTGACATGTGGTAGATAATTCATGCATCTAAAAGTTTCATTACCTCGCCCTTTATTACTTCTTTCATGTTTAAATTCAATCGGTGCTGAGGTTGAATAGATTTAGTTGAATTATCTTCCATTAAAATTGTGTGTGTGTAGAAAGATGGTCTTATGCCTTTTATATCAGAAATCTTTCAAGCAATAGCTCGGTGGTGCACTTTTAAAATGTATAGAAGTTTAGCACTTTCAGATGCAGTTAAAAATGTCGAAACAATCACTGGCTGCTTAGAGTCTTTTTCTAAAAACACATAATTCAAGTGTTTGGGTAGTTCCATCAGTTCTAATGTTGGTGGTTTCTCGTATGATGATTTAGAGGGTCTTTCTTTTTCAAAAACCACTTATTTGTATATTTGTGATTTATATTGAAATTTTTAGGGAGGTGAATCTATTGCCAACACCTTTTCTTGCAAAGACTCGGGTGAGATGTTTGAAGAACTAAACGAAGAAGAAAAATCTTTTTCAGAAATACAAAGAGAAGAGTTATCATTTAACACGTCTAGGAAGAAATAAGAGTCGTCATTTTCTAAGGTATTTTTCATAGAAGGCGTGATGTAGGAAGCAACCTCGTCGTCACCAACTCGTAAGAAAAGCTATTTATCGATATCGATGATAGCGTGGGAGGTGGCAAGGAAGGGTCGGCCAAGGATCATGGGAACCTCAAAGTCCTCTTAGATGTCCAAAATGATGAAATCCACCAGAAAGATGAATTTGTCGACTTTAACTAAAACGTCCTTCATGATTCCTAACGGAGACTTTACTGACCTATCGGCAAGCTGGATACTAATTCTCGTAAGGCTAAGGGTACCCAATCCTAACTTCTTAAACAAAGAAAATGTCTTCAAGTTGATGCTCCCTCCTAAGTCGGCCAGCATGTGCTTAATAACTAAGTCACCAAAAGCACAAGGTGATGGCGCGGCCCCTCCAACACTTCCTGATGATGACCCGGTTGCTGCGGCGCAACAAGTTAAAGATTTGCGGCGTCATGACAACGCCACGGACGCTAACGGAAAGCTGCGATACAACCTCCGTCCGCGGCGCGCAAAGCTTGCTTAATAATTCTACTTAGTTTAATTTTAATTGCTTAAAATATTTGGCTTGTATTATTTTTATTTTCATGTTGGTGTGCTATTAAACCCGTGGTGTGTATGTAACCGCCCGGATGGATGAGATTTCATCTCCATCATGGATGGTTGGATCTCTTTTGTAACTCCTATTTAAAGGAGGCTATTATGATGAGTTACATATTGGAAAAAGAAACCTAAAGAAACCCCCCTTGAGAAATTTCGGCCACCATGGTGGAAGCCATAGCCACCTCCTCCCCTTTGGTGTGAAGCCAAGCCTTGCCTCCTCCATCCCCGTTCGGTGCGACTCCGGCGTGGCTTCTCTCGGTGCGACTCCGTGGAAGAAGGAAGCAGCCCCTTCGGTGTGAAACCGGTGGAACCGTGGAGAGAGTGATTCTCCCACAAATATTGTGTGATCTTCTTCTTGGTTGGGTAATCTCTTCCCTATCTTTGTGTTTCTTGCTGTGAGAATTTTGTGGAGGTTATTCATCCGTCTTTTCCGCGATTTTAAAGTGTTTTTTCGCTTGCAAATCTGAATCGAACGTTGCTATTGACCCTCTTGTTTTCCGGATTGGAAGATCCGCTAGAGAACAAACTAGGCCAAGCCTTGACTTGTTCTCCAAGATTGGGCACGCTATGGTGCTAACAAGGGAGTTAATCTCAACTGGTTCTTGATCCCTCCTTATCGTTTACCGCCGCTCCTAAATATATTTTTGCTGCGATTGACGGCTTATTGTGAAAAGAATAGATGCTTGTGTAGGTGCGGTGAGATGTGTTCTTGTTGGAGAGGTAGGTCCTAAGGTCGTGGTATCGAGTCCGGCTAGGCGCGAGTTGTGTGCTTGTTGGAGAGTAGGTCCTAAGGACGTTGTATCGAGTCCCGTATTTTGAGAGCCAACCGACCCCTTTTCGTTCGCTCTTGGTCGGAGCACTCTCCTTTTTTTCTATGTTCTGTGATGGGTACCCGCCGTTAGCGTAAGCACGTCCATCTCACAAACATCCCTACACCAATTTGGTATCAGAGGCGGTCGTTTCAACTTTCACGTTGCAAACATCCTCTCTGCGTTCCTTGTTAGAGATCCGATCGTTAGAACTCAAAAAAATTATTTTCTGTGGTCTGCAAATAGCAGGCTGAAATCTTTATTTTTCAGCAAAATTTCCAAAAAAAAAATTTTTAACGATCTACGTGTTATTCACAACGGGAGTATATAAAAATATCTTATTTTCAATATAGCTTCCGTCCTAGGAAAATTCATCTTGCCTGGGGCCTCCCAAACCTGAATGCGCACTAGGCTAGGAACGGAGTACGCAACCCCGTCTACGTCTAGGATGGCTGCGAACGAGCATGGTGATCCCAATACCGAGGCTATAGCAGGTCTTCGTGCCGAAATGACAGAGCTTAGGAACGCCTTAGCCCAGATCCTACAAAATCAAGCAAGGCCACCCCCACCTCCCGTTAATGCTGCGCAGCCCAACCGGCACCAACCGAACTTTGATTCGGATTCTGAGGGAAACTCTCCCCGTATGCCCCCTCGAGAACCCCGCCCCGAGCGAGGCTTTGATATCACGAGGGCTATCAAGATAGATGCCCCCACCTATGATGGCATGGGAGATCCCCAGATCTTCCTCCATTGGGCTATAGACATGGAGTGCTATTTCGAATGGCACAACCTCAGGGACCCCCAAAAGGTTCAAGTTGCCAGGATGAAATTAATGGGACGTGCCAAAACCTATTGGCTGAATGAAGAACGTAGGTTAGGAGCTGGGCACGGGGTCCCACTCATTGGATGGGCTGTTATGAAGAACCTGCTAGCCGATCAGTACGTTCTCGCGTACCATCGGACGCAAATGTTCGATGAGCTTGCCACCCTTCGGCAAGGCTCAATGTCTGTTGCTGAATATATGGGAGAACTTAAGGACCGCATGGTACGATGTGACCTTCGAGAGATCCCCGAAGTAACTTTATCTAGATTTCGAAAGGGACTTCACCCCGACATTCAGCGGAAACTCTTGCGTTATGGTCACACGGACTTGAATACGACTTTCAATGCCGCCTTGGACATTGAAAAGAACCTAGCATCTAAAGCTCACTCCCGTTATTCTAATGAGAAGAATAAGTCCACCGCTGGGGCATCTTCTTCCACTTTTCCTGATAAAGGAAAATTTAGATCCTCCGAGTCGAAATCCGTTGTGATTACCGCGAGAAATACCAAGAACCCCGCTAGTGAGCGTATCCCCGTTGGAAAGGTTAGCAAGGCTAACACCACTTGTTACTCATGCGGTGTTCAAGGCCACTATGCCTACGAATGCCCCACCAAGACGAAGGCCATAGCCTTACTAGAGTCCACTACCGACCCTAACGACTATGTCCATGAGGCCGAAGAGGAGAGCGACCTTGACGGAGTCCCTAGTGACTTGGAGGACGATCACCGCCTTATGGTGATGCGTTGCATTATGACCACTCCTCGTCCTGTAGACGACTGGAAGAGGACGAGCATCTTTTCCCTGATCTTTAAGAGTGGAGAAAAACTTTGCAAATTAGTTATTGATGGTGGTAGTTGCGTAAACGCTGTTTCTGAGAATGCCGTTAAGCGTATGTCCTTGACTGTCGAGCCGCACCCGACCCCCTACCAGGTCGCTTGGATTAGTAAGGTTACTATTAAGGTTACCCAACGATGCCTAGTCCCCCTGTCTTTCAAATCCTACTCGGATGAGGTTTGGTGCGACGTCCTACCAATGGACGTTTGTCATGTGTTATTAGGCCGCCCTTGGCTATATGACCGTGATGTGACGCACTATGGTCGTGCCAACACTTATGAGTTTAAATTCAATGGCAAGATCGTCACCTTGAGACCGACTGTGCCAAAAGAGCCGGTAGTGTTGGCTAAGGATACCACCATCCCAGTTGAGAGGAAAGCCTTGAGTTTAGTTGGTAGGAAGGAATTTGTGAAGGATCCCTTTATTGGGGGAATAATGTACGCTCTTGTACTTCTGAGTGAAAAAATTGACGGTGGCGTGTTGGAAGATTTTCCCCGAGAGCTACGGGTATTGTTGGATGAGTTTAGGGATGTATACCCGGAGGAGTTGCCTTCGTCGTTACCACCGCTTAGAGATATACAACACGCAATAGACCTTATCCCCGGATCGTCCTTACCCAACCAACCACACTATAGGCTTAATCCAACTGCCCACATAGAGTTACAAACCCAGATAGAGGAGTTGTTAAATAAGGGATTTATTAGGACGAGTATGAGCCCATGTGTTGTCCCTGCTCTTCTTGCCCCTAAGAAGGATGGCACCTGGCGCATGTGTGTTGATAGCCGAGCTCTCAACAAAATTACTATAAAATATAGGTTTCCAATTCCGCGACTAGATGATCTCTTGGATGTCCTATCGGGTGCCACTATCTTCTCTAAACTGGACTTATGGAGTGGTTACCACCAAATCAGGATCCGAGAGGGGGATGAGTGGAAGACGGCGTTCAAGTCTAAGGATGGGTTGTATGAGTGGCTTGTGATGCCCTTTGGGCTATCCAATGCCCCCAGCACCTTCTCCCGGATGATGACGCACATCTTTAGGCCATATATGGGGAAGTTTGTTGTAGTGTATTTTGATGACATCCTAGTGTTTAGTACCTCCCCCGCCGAACACCTCTCTCACATCAAAGTAGTCCTCTCCACCTTAAGGACTGAAACCTTATATCTAAATCTAAAGAAATGCACGTTTTATGTTTCGGAGGTTGAATTCTTAGGTTATATAGTTGGCTCTGAAGGAATTCGTGTTGACCCAGGAAAGGTTCAAGTGATTAGTGACTGGCCCGAGCCCACTAGCCTTCGTGAGGTGCGTAGTTTCCACGGGTTAGCTACCTTTTATCGTCGTTTCATACGTGATTTTAGTAGCATTATGGCACCCATTACGGACTGCATGAAGAAAGGAGAATTCACATGGTCCAAATCCGCCACGTTTGCATTCCATCGTATTAAGGAGCTTTTGACCGAAGCACCGGTGTTACGTCTCCCTGACTTCAACAAGGTCTTCGAGCTTACTTGTGATGCATCTGGCGTAGGGATTGGAGGTGTCTTGAGTCAAGAGGGTCACCCAGTTAGTTATTTTAGTGAGAAGTTAGCGGGTGCCAAATTAAATTATTCCAATTACGATAGGGAGTTTTATGCGGTCATTAGATGTTTGCATCATTGGAGGCACTACCTCCTTCATAAGGAGTTCGTGATCCTCTCTGATCATGAAGCGTTGCGATTCATCAATGGTCAGCACAAAATCAGCCCGCGCCACGCTAAATGGGTATCCTTCTTGCAAGAATACACATTTACTCTCAAGCACCTTAAGGGGACCGACAATCGAGTTGCCGATGCACTCAGTCGCCTCACCCTCTTACTTTCCTCCATGCAAGTCCACGTGGTAGGGTTCGAGCGCATAAAGGATGAATACGCCACATGCCCTGATTTTCAGGAGCCATACTTATCTGCCCAGGATAGCTCTCCCACGACCATCACGACCTATTCACTTAGAGACGAATACTTATTCAAACACGGAAAATTGTGTATCCCCCACTCCTCTTTGCGACTCCACATCATTTGGGAGTTACACAGTGGTGGCTTGAGTGGCCACTTTGGCAGAGACAAAATGATAACGCTCGTGGAGGAGAAATTCTTTTGGCCTAAACTAAAGGCGATGGTTGGGAAAGTTGTGAGCAGTTGCCGTACGTGCCAAGTTTCTAAAGGTACTAAGTCCAATGTAGGTTTATACACTCCGCTACCTATTCCGTCCGTCCCGTGGGAAGACGTGAGCACATGATTTAATAGGATGAGAGTATATCATCCTAAGTAGGACATAACATCATTATAAAATCCCAGAGCAAGTTGTAGCATAAGCAAGTTTCTTTTAAGTATGGTCTGAACAAGTTGTGTGGCCTAGTTGTAATCTATGATTTTTGATGAGTCGTTCGTTACTTTTCTAGAAATGTCAGCTAGATGTCCCGTGACTCGGTCGACTCTCTAGTCGGAGGGTGAGTCTTCAGGTGCACAAAGTGATGCGGTGATCGAGAGTTTGCGTCAGAGTAACGAGGCTCTGTCAAGGCAGTTGGTGGCGATGCAATCACAAATTCAGTCCTTGTTGTCTGCCGCACCTGCGCATCAATCCTTAGTGCAAGATTCTGCCTTGGGTCGAGTCGTACCCATTATTCCTATTCCTCTGGTGCCCCCAGTGATGCTACCACCAGAGATGAATTTTAGTTCGCACTTCCAGTGATTAGGACCCCCTACCTACGATGAGAGTGCCGACTTTATGGTTTTGGATGATTAGATCATCGCTATCGAGGAGATGTTCTCGTATTCGGGGATTGCATAAGCCCAATAGGTAATGATCGCATCCAACTAGCTAAAAGGCCTTGCAAAGAGCTGGAGGATTCGGGAAAAGGAGAGTATGAAGGAAGGATCCTCTTGGGAGACCTTCAAGAAGATGCTGCTCAAGAAGTTTCTACCCTCGGTCAAGCAGGACCGCCTGATGAATAATTTCCTGCATCTGAAGCAGAGATAACTCATGGTTAGCGAATATGAGATCGAGTTCTGTAAGTTGAGCAGATTTGCTCCGGATATGGTAGCTTCGGAGGCAGGAGGAGTGAAGCGCTTTCTAAGAGGACTAATAAGTGATGTCCAACAGTTGGCGTGTGCTTATAGAGCTGAAAGTTATGCTGAGGCAGTGGAATCCGCTTTGAAAGTTGAGGTGATTGAAAACATCAAGCATCGGGGTCCTGCGGCGAGAAAGGAGAAGAGGAAAGGTGTTGAGGATGGAAGCTCTAGGGCATCAGGCCCTACTTCGAAGAAGAAAAGTGGAGAAATATGTATCTTCTGTGGTCGATCTGGCCACCCTTACGAAAGGTGTTTCAAAAGGACTGCTACTCTGAAGCAGCAGCAGGTGCTCACCATCCAAGGTGCACCCAAGGGAGATCTGGTGTGCACATTCTGTGTAAAGAAGTGGCATGACGTGAGTCATTGTTGGTCGAAGGAAAAAGGCTTGCTTCCAGTACGGGTAGAAGGGGCACCTGAAGTCTTCATGCCCCCAAGATCAGTCCCCACTGCTGCCTGCCCCGCTCCAGTCTCTACCGCCACCACCAATTCAGGACAAAGGGAAAGGAAAGCTGAATGTGGTGACTATGGAGGAAGCTCAGACCTCTACCCAAGTGATAATAAGTTAGATTCTCGTCTAGCTTTTAATCTGCATGGTTGCTCTAGTTCATCGTACGCTTTAGTTATGCATTCTACGGTTATAGGGGAGTTTAAGGTGCGGAATAGGTGGGTGCGCGTTCTCTTTGATTCGGGTGCCACCCATTCCTTTATAGCACGAAGTTTCGTAGATAGACATCATTTGGGCATGGATCACCTAGAAGTCCTTCAACGTCAAGCGTCCCTTCGGAAATTTGGTGAAATCAAATCAAGGAATTCAAAGGTGTCCTATTTGTCTAGGTGAATTCCTAGCCTTTGCAGATCTGACGGTGTTGGATCTGGTGGATTTTGACGTGATTTTGGGCATGCACTGGTTGTCCAGGTATGAAGCGGTCATCCAGTGCAAAGCGAAGCGACTGAACTTCAAGATGGACAATGACCAACCTATGAGTGTCTATGGTTTGCAGGACAAGGTTTCCGCTATTATTTCTGCGATACGTGCCTGTCGAGTTATAGAGTCTGGTTGCGAGGCATATCTCGTTTTTATTTCTGCTTTGGAAACAGCTTTTGTTTACACCGCATCTTGAGGATGTCTTGGTGGTGCGAGAGTTTTCAGATGTTTTACCTGATTGTCTTCCAGGACCTCCTCCGGTAAGAGAGGTATAGTTTGTGATAGACCTCGAGCCAGGTACTCGTCCTATTTCTAAGGAATCGTATAGTATGGCTCCGCATGAGTTGGATGAGTTACGTACCCAGCTCGACAAGTTGCTGCAATGTGGATTTATTAGGCCGAGCTCTTCTCCGTGGGGTGCTCCTGTTTTATTTGTAAAGAAAATGGATGGAACGATGAGGCTTTGCATCGATTATAGAGAACTGAATAAGGTGACCATTTAGAATAGATATCCCCTGCCGAGGATTGATGATTTGTTCGATCAGTTGCACGGTAGCTCAGTGTTTTCAGAGATCTATCTTCGTTCAGGCTACCACCAGTTGAGAATTCGTGAGGCAGATATTCAACGAACTGCCTTCCGTTCGCGGTATGGACATTTTGAGTTCTTGGTAATGTCCTTTGGTTTGACAAATGCACCCTCTGCTTTCATGAATTTAATGAAAAGAGTGTTCAAAGATTTATTGGACCGTTTTGTGATTGTGTTCATAGATGACGTCCTCATATATTCCCGCAGTGTTGGGGGGCTTACTCAACACTTGCGATTAGTCTTGTTGACCTTGATGGAGCACAAACTCTATGCCAAGCTGAGTAAGTGCGAATTTTGGTTACCCCATGTGTCTTTTCTGGGTCATGTTGTGAGTAAGGCTGGTATCTCTGTAGACCCGACCAAGATTTCTGCTTTGACAGAATGGAAGAGACCTTCTACACCCAAGGAGATTAGAAGATTCTTAGGCCTGGCCGACTATTATAGAAGGTTTGTGGAAGGGTTTTATTTGTTGTCTACTCCTCTAACTAGACTTACCCAGAAGAACACCGCGTTCATTAGGAGTGATAAGTGTGAAGAATCTTTCCAAGAGTTGAAGAAGTGATTGTGCACTGCTCCTGTTTTAATTTGCCTACTGAAGGGGTTGAGTACACTGTATATGTGGATGCATCACACATTGGACTCGGTTGTGTTTTGATGCAAGAAGGAAAGGTGATCACGTATAGATCAAGGCAACAAAAGATTCATGAAAGGAACTATCCTACGCATGATTTAGAGTTTGTTGCAGTAATTTATGCACTGAAACTTTGGAGACATTTATTGCATGGCACGCTGTGAAAGATCTACACAGACCATAAGAGATTGAAGTACGTCTTCACTCAAAAGGAGCTGAATTTGCGCTAGCGTATGTGGTTAGAGTATGTGGGCGATTATGAAGTGGAGATTATTTATCATCCAGGAAAGGATAACGTAGTAGCCGATGCTCTAAGTGGGAAGACAACCAAAATCTTCAATTTATCTGTACAGTCCCTGGTGGAAGAATTCTTGTTGATGGACATTGAAGTTTTGAGTAATACTGTATATGTTAGTTTGGAAGCAGAAGAGCCCTCTTAGATTTCCCTTACCAGAGCGCACCAGAAGGATGATACAGATTTGTTGCATTTTCGGAATAGAACTGAGAAGGGAGAGCTACCTGATTTCTCTTTGGATGAGATAGATACTTTGAAATATCGGGGTAGATTTTGTATCCCCGCTTTTGGTGATATTTGGGCTAAAATTTGTAATGAAGCTCATTGTTCCAGTGTTTCCTACCATCCTGGTTGCACCAAAATGTATAAAGATCTAAAGCAAATTATTTGGTGGTCGGGAATGAAGAATGATATAACAAAGTTTGTGTCAGAATGTTATACGTGTCAGCGTATTAAGGATGACCATAGAAGGCCTGGTGGTAAACTGACACCGCTTAATATTTCAAGTTGGAAGTGGGAGAGTATTTCGATGGATTTCAACACCAGTTTACCAAATCTCCCCTTGGGCACGATTCTGTTTGGGTTATAGTTGATAGATTGACTAAGTGTGCTCACTTTATGCCCTTTAAGATTGGGTATATTATAAAGAAGATAACTGAGTTATTGTTGTGTACATTGGAAAATGTGTACCAGATTTGGAGAAGCCTAACTTAGCTCAATGATATTCATCAAGGTGTATTTGATGTTGTTTTGAGTTTATATATGCAGGTTAAGAATATGCAGGAAAAGTTTCTAAGTTCATGAGTCGACACCAGAAGAAGCTGTGTCGACACTTGTGAAGACTTGTGTCGACACTTGAGAAAAGCTGTGTCGACACCTGGATTCAATTGTGTCGACACTTGGAAAAGCTGTGTCGATATGCAGGACTTATGTCAACACACAAAAAGTTCAGTCGACATCAACTGTGTCGACACACAAGACTTGTGTCGACACACAGAAAGCTCAGTCGATATCAATTGTGTCGACACATAGGACTTGTGTCGACACACAGAAAGTTCAGTCGACATCAACTATGTCAACACACAGGACTTGTGTCGACACACACAAGAATTTCTTCTAAGTCAATTGTGCCAAGACAAGAAGTGATTGTGTCGACACACATGACTTATGTCGACTCATTCTCACAGAAGCTATGTCTAGAAGCAGTGTCGACACCATGAGAGCTGTGTCGACACCACCAAGGATTATGTCGACACTTAGTCTACTTGTGTCGACACATATGAAGACCAGACTCGACATTTTGCTGACAGAGGCAAAGTTTCAAGAATTGACTGGAAGACTTGACAGCTGCCATAACCAACAAGTCTACTGCAACTGTCAGATCTATCAGAAGTTGGTTAGCAACCGGATCAGCCGGTAACCTTGGATGAAGTCTATATAAAGACAGATTCTATCAACTAAAGAAGAGAACAAGTAAGAACGAAAAAAAATAAGAAGTACACGAAACACAATTACAACAGAAGATCCAACATACACAAGAAAATCCTGTCAGAGATTTCAAGTGGATCTAAGTGAAGAATTTCAAAATATCTTCTGAAGAATTTGTAGAGAGAGAGAGACCTCCAACAATTCAAGTGAAAAAAAGACTATCATCAACTAGTCTCTTAAGAGAAGATCCTGAACTAATCTGCAAAGAAGAATTCAGATTAATTTCTGGATTTTAAGAAGGAAGCTGATTGAAGATCATCTTCAAGAAATTCAACCTTACTGTGTTCAGATTCAAGAAGCTTTGAAGAAAGCCAAAGGCAGGTTGATTTCTGTGTAATCAGATTCTTCAAGATTTGATCAAGAAATATTTCTACCCATTCTCTCTCAACTTGGGTGAAAGATAAAACTTATTTTTTTATCATTTTCTGTAAGATCATTATTGATCTGAGTTGTGAGCCTAATTTATAAAGGCTGAGGTAGGGCTGAGTGCCTGAGGTAGGAGATTTACATCTCTGAGTTGTAGGCCTTGGGAAGGCTGAGGTAGGGCTGTGTGCCTGAGGTAGGAGATTTGATTCTCTAAGTTATAGGACTGGGTGAAGGCTGAGGTAGGGCTTAATTGCCTGAGTTGTAGGAGTGTGGACTCACTTTGAGTTGTAGAAACCTTGACTGAGTTCTAAGCTGTAAGATCTGTAGATCTGATAAGGAAGGAAGAAGTTAGGCCGAATCTAACACACTGCTAGATAGGCGAAGCGGTAAAGTGGATGTACCCATCATTTGGGGAACCACTATAAAACTGTGTGCCATCTGTGATTGTGTGTGATTGTGTGATTTCTGTGATGTGGTAGCAGTAGGTCTATTTGATTCTATTTGATTAACTGAATTAATATTCTGCCTTAGAGTAAAAAAGAATTGAACCTATTCACCCCCCCTCTAGGTGTTTAAGTTATCTTGAAACCAATTCTTTCAAGTGGTATCAAAGCGAGGTTGCTCAAAGATTGACTTAACAGTCTGAGTAAGATCTGTAAGGAAGAATAAATTAGAAAAGATGGGTTCAGGAGAAAATCATAAGGAACTTGGTTCCATGAAGTTGCCCATATTCAGGAAAGAAATCTTTGGAATATGGAAAGAAAGGGTCAGATTGTTTATGGAAGCATCTGATCCAAGAATATATATAAATGTTAAGGAAGGGCCTTATATTCCAATGAAAGTCTCAGTTCTTGATGCTAATCAGAGGACACCAAAAGACTTTTCAGAAATGACTAAGGATGAGATTATCTTGGGTACTATGGACAAGAGAGCTCAGAATATTATAGTGAGTGACATAGATGACTTAACATTCCAAAATCTGATTCACTGTAAAACCTCCAAGGAGATGTGGGACTCATTGATAGTCTACATGGAGGGATCAGAAGAAGTTAGACAAGATAGAAAGTCAATACTTAATCATGAATATGAGAGCTTCATACAAAGAAAATCAGACAGCATCACTGAATGTTACAAGAAGTTCTTCAGAATTATGAATGAACTAATGTCATATGGAAGGGTATTTAGTACATATGAGTTGAATGATAAATTCCTTATATCTTTGACTAAGGATTGGGACACCAAGATCTGTGCTATCAGGGAAGTGGCCAGACTGGCAGAAATCTCTCCTCCAACATTATTTGGCAAATTGCTTTCTTATGAAATGCAAATCATGGCCAGAAAGGAGGAAGAGAGTTGGCCATAGAGAAAAGTCAGTGGCCTTCAAGGCAGAAGTCACAAGAAAGGATAGGAGGATGTCTCCATCTCCTCCTAAGAAAGCTGCAGAAGTGATCTCTGAAAGTTCTGATAGTCACACCTCAGACAGCAATCATTCTGATGAGGACTTTGCTGTCTTCACAAGGCAGTTTCAGAGATTTTTGAAGAGGAAGAGTGGAGAACTAAGCCATCCTCCTCTCAGTCCAAGGATGAATATTATTAGAAAATAAGGTCATCTAGAAAGGATAAGAGTAGGTCAAAACCTAGCAAATCAACAACTACAAAGAATGTGTGCTATTGCTGCAATAGACCTGGACATGTAGAAGCTGATTGTCCAGACAAAAGGAAGGAATCTATAGATAAGAAGAAGTCTTAGTATAATAACAAGAAGGAGAAATCCCTTGTAGCAAAGAAATAGAAAAGCTGGACAGATCCATCATTTTCAAATACTGAATCTGTTGCTGAAGCTTATATTGGTCTGTTTGCAACAGAAGAAGAGACTGAGTTCTTGCAACTGCTGGACTCAATAAATGGAACTGAAGATCATAAGTGTAAAGGGCTGATGGCCCTGACTGATAAAGATCACTACAAGGATCAGCCAGGTCCAAGTAAGGTAAAAATCTTATCTGAAGACTCTGATTATTACACTGGCTCAGAATCAGAATAATCTGCATCAAGAGATATGGATGGATCTGAATCTGAAGGAGATATTCATCAACTTATAGATGATTATGATGATTTGCTACAGGCATTTAAGAGATGCAAAAAGCTGACTACAATTTAGGCTAAGGAAATTGCAGCTCTTAAGTTGGTTGCATCTGATTCAGAAAAGCTGTTGGATCAGAAGATGAATGAGATTGCCAAGCTGAAAAACGTAACTGTTATTCAGATGAGAACAATCACATTCAAGAGTGATCAAATCAAAAGTCTGGAAGTCAGACTTCAGAAGGAAAAAGTTCTAGTGGCTAGTTTCTATAAGCAAAAATCTGTCCTTCCCTTAATTGATGACTTTGTGTCTCAAAAGGGTAAGGCAGGATTGGGTTTTAAAGGAAAATTAGGGCTGCTAATTCCAAGAGAAAAAGGAAAGCCCCAGTTAAGCCAATTGTCTTTAATCCCCCTATTGCTCTCAAAAAAGTGCAACAGCCTACCAATAGTAATGATCATGATATCATACATGGTCATGGTAAGCCTGATATTCTGAATGACAAGTGGTATCCAGCACTCAAGCAAAGAAACAATGTACCTAAAAAGAGGTATAATAGATATGAGTGCTGGTGTTGTGGCAAGGTGTGACACTTTGCCATTGACTGTTGGCATAACACTAGTGTCAGGATGAATGCCAGCTTACCTGGAAGAAGGGCTGCTACAAAATATGCTAAATTTCAGTCTAACCTGAACCAAGGACTCAATAACAATTTGGGTTATAAGGTTAAGTAATTATTTGTTGCAGATAAGTCCAAGTGACCATGCCCCTTTATGGTACTTGGACAGTGGATATTTCAGACATATGACTGGAACAAGAGGATTGCTGAAGGACTACTTACCCATATTGAATGGACCTAAAGTAATCTTTGGTGGTTCTGAAAAAGGAGTCATCAAAGGGTTTGATAACATTTCTAACTGATCAATTACTATCACTCAAGTGGCTTATGTGAAGGGTTTGAAACATAACTTGATAAGCATAAGTCAATTGAGTGATCTTGGATATGATATTTCATTCATTAAGAATGGTTGTCATATTAAAAGGTCAAGTGATCGGAAGATCATGTTGACTGGTTATAGGAAAGGAAATGTGTATTGCCTAAACTTTGTGAGTGAGAATAAAGATTCTCCTATTTGTCTGGTAGCTGATGAGAAAGCCTCCCATTGTGTCAAATGGCACAAGAGGCTACCTCATCTAAACTACAAGACTATTGGTCAACCCTTTAATAAAGAGTTAGTGAGGAATGGTCCTCAAGTTAAGTGCATTAAGGATGGAATATGCTCAACTTGTCAAAAAGATAAGCAGACCATATCCTCCTTTCATAGCCTAGAAACCAAAGACTCAGTGAGGTGTTTATACCTCTTGCATATGGTTTTATTTGGTCCAATGCCAGTTTAGAGTCTATGTAAGAAAGTCTACACATTTGTGCTTGTAGATGAGTATTCTAGATTTTCATGGATTTTCTTTCTGAGGCAGAAATCTGAAACCCCAACTGTTTTCTGCAACTTTGTTAACCAAATTCAGAATGAACTGAACAATTCAGTGGTCAAAATCAGAAGTGACCATGGAACTGAATTTCAATCTAAAAATATGACAAAGTTGTGTGAAGAATTTGAGATTCATCAGGAATTCTCCTCACCTATAACTCCTCAGCAAAATGGAATTGCTGAAAGAAAGAATAGGACTCTCATTGAGGCTGGTAGAACTCTATTGAGTGACACTTCTCTCCCAGAATATTTCTGGGCTGAGGCAATAAACACTGCATGCCATGTGCTCAATAGGGCTTCCATCACTAAGAGCTACAAAAAGACACCCTATGAGGTAATGAAAGGAAAAAAACCAAACTTATCCTATTTTAGGATCTTTGGTTGCAAGTGTTATGTGCTTAATAATGGCAAGTCTTACCTAACAAAGTTTGCGCCCAAATCCCAGGATGAGATATTTGTTGGGTACAACAATAATAGTAAGGCATATAGAGTCTATAACTTAACTACTCAAGTTGTAAAAGATTCTATTCATGTTATATTTGATAAATCAAGACTTATTAACATTGAGTTGCCAAGTAGTTCTTGTAGCTCTATAGGTATAAAAGAGAAGATGGACATGCTGACTATCAAAGAAAATCAAACTACAAGGCAGAAAGAGGAAAATGATGATTGCTGCCCAAGGGGAGTACAAGACTCACAAGATGCTGATGAAGACCATAAAGTACAGCAAAATGAAGAAAATGGAGAAAGTCAAACTGTAGACAGACTTCCTCCAGTAGCTAGACATTTAAAGGATCATCCTGTAGACCAGATTATTGGTGATCCTATACAAGGGGTTCAAACTAGAAGCAGGAGCTTGAACACTGTACTATGCTCAAGATTCTTGTCTCAACAGGAACCTAAAATATTTGAAGAATCTATACAAGACCCACACTGGATTGATACTATGCAGGAGGAGTTAAATCAATTAAGGAGATGCAAGGTCTGGAAGTTAGTTCCTAAACCAAAAGACCACAATGTCATAGGGACTAAGTGGATCTATAGGAACAAGCTAGATGAGAGTGGGATCATAATTAAGAATAAGGCAAGGCTTGTTGCCAAAGGATACAGACAGGAAGAGGGCATAAACTTTGATCAAACATTTGCCCCTGTGGCAAGGTTGGAAGCAATAAGTCTATTCCTAGCCTATGCAGCTTATCAGGGTTTCAAAGTGTTCCAAATGGATGATAAGTCAGCCTTCCTGAATGGAGACTTAAAGGAGGAAGTTTATGTAGAACAGCCATAATATTTTATTGATCCACTCTATCCTAATTATGTGTATAGGCTTAGGAAAGCCCTATATGGTTTGAAATAAGCACCAAGGGCTTGGTATGAAACCTTGTCTACTGTCCTCATTGAGAACAAATTCTCAAAGGGGAAAATAGACAAAACTCTATTTCTTAGGGAATCCAAAGGGAAGATAATCCTAGTCCAGATATATGTTGATGACATAATATTTGGTTATACTGAAAACAACCTTTGTAGGTAATTTGCTAAACTTATGCAAGGGAAGTTTAAGATGAGCAGCGTGGGAGAACTTAAGTTCTTCTTGGGAATCCAAGTAAGACAGACTGATGATGTCATGTCCATATCCCAGTCTAAGTTCACCTAGGAGTTAATTAAGAAGTATGGTATGGATTCATGCACTACCATGAGAACTCTAATGGGGACAGGTATGCCTTTAAGCAAATATGATGCAGAAAAACCTGTAGATGAGTCTTTGTATAGAGGGATAGTTGGCTCCCTCCTTTATCTGACTGCTAGTAGACCTGACATCATGTATGCTACATGTGTCTGTGCTAGGTACCAATCCTGCCCAAAAGAATCTCATTATACTGTTGTTAAGAGAATTTTGAGAAATCTTAAGGGCACACATAATCTAGGCCTTTGGTACCCTAAGAATAGAGATTTTCTACCGACTGGATATTCAGATGCAGACTTTGCAGGATGCAAAGAAGATAGGAAAAGCACAACTGGCACCTGTCATTTTCTAGGACGAAGATTGGTGTCATGGAGCTGTAAGAAGCAAACTAGTGTGGCAATCTCCACAGTTGAGTCTGAGTATATAGCTGTAGGGAGCTGCTGTGCTCAGCTGTTGTGGATACAACATCAGCTTAAAAATTATGGTATCCAGGTAAGTAGAACCCCATTATTCTGTGATTCTATAAGTGCTATTTCTATTGCTAATAATCCTGTTTCTCATAGTAGAACAAAGCATACAAAAATAAGATATAATTTTCTTAGGGATTATGTAGAAAAAGAGGATATATGTTTATGTTGGGTATTTCATCCACATGAACCCAGATTTGATGAAGTCACCCTGGAACTAAGATGAATTAAGTTGTATTTGATGCTTGGTTTGAGCTATATGTTTGCGGGAATCTCACTGGGAAGTGTAGGCCAATGTCAGCCCACAGTGGGTCACCAAACACAGGAACTGTGCAATGTAATCCCTCATTGCATATTCCAAGGTGTTCACTCATGTGTGGTCTCTCTATTGGGATACACTTCATATTCAAGCTATTGGACTATGAGAAAGGCATTGGAAGTTGGCTACTCTAGAAGAATCAGTTTTTCCAACATCAGAAAACTTCTAAGTGTTTTACTCGAGTAGAGATTTCTCCTACTCGAGTAGTCTGGGTATAAGTTACTCGAGTAAAGGAATCTTGTACTCGAGTAGACATAGCCATATACTCGAGTAGCTAAGTCACCTACTCGAGTAGACTAAGTCATATACTCGAGTAGCATGCTTATATACTATAGTAGATTACTCGTTATACCCGAGTACCATATGGTTTTTCTCATCTAAATTTTTCTAAGTCATATACTCGAGTAAGTATACTCACATACTCGAGTATATAGAAACATACTCGAGTAGTTCATTTTACCTACTCGAGTAGTTCATGTGTCACCCGTGTACCTTGCTATTTCCCTACTCCAGAATTTTTCTAAGTCTTTTACTCGAGTAGAACTTTCACCTACTCGAGTAGATTACTTCCTCTCGAGTAGTTTAGTTCAACTACTCGAGTAGTTGCCAGTAGACCTCTTCAGAATTTTTCCAAGTATTCCACTCGAGTAGTACTTCATGTACTCGAGTAGTTCATGTACTATACTCGAGTAGCTCTTCCAAGTACTCGAGTAGATCCTCTATATACTCGAGTAGGTCCCTTCACATACTCGAGTAGTTGATCTATATATACTCGAGTAGTCCTTTTATACATACCTGAGTATGTTTCCCATCATATACTCGAGTAGTTATTCAACTACTCGAGTAGTTATTGACTTACTCGTGTAGTTGGCTGAGTCTTTCCGAAACTTTGCTAAGTCATTTTTCTGACGGGATTTTTCAAATCACGCGACATGATTGGTCCACGTGTACATCATTATGACCGATTATGACCGTTAGTCTCTCCTATATAAGGTTCTATCAGAAAATGACAAACCCTAAGTATTCTCAACGCTTTCTTGTAATTTCTTTTTCGAGAAATATTCTTCAGCCACCTCCTCTCTGACCTTCGCGAAACGGAAGCCGCCGCCGCCGCCTTCTTCTCTGGCCAAAGCTTCTACTTTCAGAGGATTATTCTGAAGAAAAGTTATAGATCGAGATCGACTTCACTGATCAGATTTTCTCTCGATTTCTGTAAAAGCGAGTAGATCCAGATCGAGGCCGAGACCTTCTTCACCGATTTCTGAAAAAGCTACAAAGTTGAAAAGAAGAAGATCCTGGCCATTTCCTTCAGATCTGAGTGATTTACTGTTTGTATTCTTGTAAACTCTTTATTAATCTTGTAAGAGAAATCTTCTCCGAGTGTAGGAGTTTTTCACTCCGAGTTTGTAGGAAGTGCTATCTTCCGAGGTGTAGATCCGTTTTGTTGGATCGAGTTTGTAGGAACTTTGTTCCGAGGGTAGGATCGGTTTTTGATCCGAGATAGTGGAGTAGCCGAGTCTAGTTGATTGCTAGATCGGTGAGGGAAAGTGGATGTACCCAAGGTTGGGGAACCACTATACATCTTGTGTCGTCTGTGATATTGGTAGATATCTCTGTGTTGTGCTCTAATTATTTTTTATTCCGCAAAAGACGCACAACCACCTATTCACCCCCCTCTAGGTGATTTAGGTCCACAACAGTTTTCTTTCAATTGGTATCAGAGCGAGGTTGATCGTTAAAAGGTTAACACCTTGATCAGATCCAGATCTGTTTTCTGAAAGATTCTACCATAAAATGGACAAGGGCAAGGATTTTGCCAAGCTTCCTCTGTGCAACAAAAACAACTTTCCCATGTGGAAAGAAAGGATAAAATTTTTCATGGAAGCTGTGGATCCAAGGATCTTCATGATCGTTGAAGAAGGTCCTTACGTTCCCATGACTATGTCCACTATCGACCCTACCAAGAAAGTTCCCAAAAAGCTAATGGATCTCGACAAAGACGAGATTGCACTTGTCTCTCTCGACAAGAAAGCTAAGAACATAATAGCAAGTGCAGTCGATGACTCGATGCTGTAGAATTTGATTCACTGTCAATCAGCTAAGGAGATGTGGCACTCCTTAGTCACTTTGATGGAAGGGACTGAAGAAGTAAGGGATGATTGAAGATCCCTTCTCAATCAAAAATATGAAGCGTTCCGGCAAGGGAACAAGGAAACAATTGCCGACACCTTTGAGAACTTCTTCAAGATTGTAAATGGCCTAAGGGTGTATGACCGTGTCTTCACAAACGGAGAACTAAACGATAAATTCTTGAGATCCCTAACCAAGGAATGAGATAACAAGGTATGTGCCATCAGGGAGTTCGGGAAGCTAGCTGAAACGGACCAACAAAATCTCTTTGGAAAGCTTATGTCCTATGAACTTCAAATCAATACAAGAAAAGCTGAAGAAGAGAAGGACAGGTCTGCTCTAAAGGAGAAATTTGTCGCTCTGAAGGCAGACACCTCCAGAAAGACTAAGGCTGCCTCCCCCGCTCCAGCTCCAGAAGTTGATGAAGAAGAAGAAACATTAGAGCCCAGCACCTCAGGCTCTGAACTATCTGAAGGAGAGTTCTCCTTGCTCTCAAGGCAATTCAAGAAGTTTCTTAATAAAAAGAAATAATGGAAAGGCAAGGATGCCTCGCACAGAAGATCGCGACGTGATGACGATCGACAAAGAAAAAGCTCAAGCAGCCACGACATGTATAACACTAAACAAAACAAATACGTTTCAACTGACATCATTTGCTACTGTTGCAATAAGCCAGGTCACGTCATTGCTGACTGCCCTCACAAGAAGAAGGAGGGTGGCAGAAGGGAAGATAAGAAATCCTCACACAACAGGAAGAGGAAAGAGAAGAGCCTCATAGCCAAAAGGAGCAAGACTCTTAGCGACTCCGACTCCTCAGAGTCAAGCGAAGAAGAAGAAGCTTACTTTGGGCTAATGGCTCAAACAGATGATGAACAAGAGCCCCAGTTCACTGGGAAGGTAAACTCTCATACCCCTCTCTCAGAGTCTGAAGTATCTGAACATGATTGCGAGAGTAGCTCCTCTGACGATGAGTCAGAATTAATGGCCCAGTATAAGGAGTTAATCATGGCTTACGACAAATGTCGTCGAGTCGTGAATACTTAGGCTAAAGAGATCAAATCTCTAAAAGCCGAAGAGAGCAACTTGAGAGAGAAAGTCGCAAAGACTGACTCCCTCGAGGAAAACTTCAATAATACTATTGAAGAATATAACAAGGCTCTTGAGCACCTTGACCTAAAGGAGAAGATCATCAAAGGGTTGGAAGCCGAACTTGCGGCTGAAAGGAAACTTGATGAGAGTTTCTCTAAGCCCAAGACGGTTCTTCCATTCGTTGCTGAATTCTCAGCAAAGCCAAGGGAGCTGGACTAGGCCATGAAGAAGCTCCTAGTAAATCCTCTAGGAGAAACAAGAATCAACGAAAAAATAAGGCCGCCAAAAAGGCCTCAGCAGAAGAAAAGGGAAAAGCCCCTCAGAATCAAACCACATTCAGAAAGGTCATCTTTCCAACAAATGAGTTTGATTTTGACTCATCATATGGGCACTTTGCTAGGGCTACTTATGTAGAGCCAAAGTCCCGCTATCAAGGATGGGCTCGACCCCGAAACTTTGGCGAAAGTGTCTTTAAGGCACCTTATGAAAAAGTTGTTCTTCAGATCTATGGCCCCTTCAATCATGGGCATAACTTCAAGAACGCATCAAAGACAAAGCCTGTTGTAGAGAAGCCCATAAAGGAGAAGAAGCCATATGATTGCCATCATCATGAGGCATCTTCCTCCAAGAATGCTACCCCTGCTAGACCAAAGTTCCAAAAGGTCAAGCAGGAGATCCTGAGGCAAAGGTACAACAGATTTGACTGTTGGTGCTGTGGCAAGGTTGGTCACTTCGCCATAGATTGCTGGTTCAATTCCAGAAACACTGCAACCCCTCATGTCAGCAATATGAGAAAGACCGCTTATAATACCAAAACTCGTAGGGGGAGAACTCTAACCCGAGACCAAGGACCCAAACGTGTTTGGG
Source organism: Platanthera guangdongensis (assembly GCA_039583875.1). NCBI lineage: Eukaryota > Viridiplantae > Streptophyta > Magnoliopsida > Asparagales > Orchidaceae > Platanthera > Platanthera guangdongensis. The sequence continues at coordinate 117,922,903 of CM077148.1, read as the reverse complement.
TTCCTAAGGCGAATTGATTGTGATTGCAGGGATGTCCAAAGGCCAACAAAATGCCTATCTGGTACTTGGACAGCGGATGCTCTCGGCATATGACCGGGACGAGGAGCCTCATTCAGAACTTTACTCCAGTCGTGAACGGACCAAAGGTCATCTTTGGAGGTTCAGACCGTGGAATTACTAGAGTCTATGGTATGATTACTAACGACAATGTATCCTTCTCGGATGTGGCCTATGTTGAAGGATTGGAACACAATCACATTAGCATAAGCCAACTCTGCGACAAAGGATACATAGTTGAGTTCCATGTTGATAAGTGCTTGATAAAATCCGTTGACAATATGGAAACGATTCTATCCGGCACTCGAAGCAGGAATATTTTCTGTTTAAATTTCATCTGTATAGATTCCTCCACACCAGTGTGTCTTTTGGCAAAAGATAGTGCGTCTCTTAGTGACCAATGACACAAGAGACTAGCACATATTAATTTCAAAACCATCAATAGACTATTTTCAATGAACTTGGTACGTGATGCCCCAAATGTCAAATGCGTTAAAGACAGACCTTGTCATGCATGCATAAAAGGCAAGCAAACAAGGGCTACCTTTAAAAGCACTATTGACAAAGACTCTAACAGATGTCTCCATCTATTGCACATGGACTTGTTTGGTCCACTGTAGATTAGAAGTTTGGGAGGCAAGGAATATACATTGGTAATTGTTGATGACTACTCGCGCTTTGCGTGGGTGTTCTTTCTGAAACACAAGTCAGATACCTTCGATATCTTTACCAATTTTGTCAGGCAAGTCCAGAATGAATACAACTGCTCCATAGTCAAAATCAGAAGTGACAACGGAACAGAGTTCAAATCTGGGGCTATGACAGAATTCTGTGAAAGCTTAGGTATCTTTCATGAGTTTTCCTCTCCTCGTACTCCACAACAAAATGGAGTGGCTGAGAGAAGGAACAGAACACTCATAGAGGCCTGCAGGATCATGTTGAGTGATGCTTCACTACCGGAGTACTTCTGGGCTGAGGCCGTCAACACTGCATACCACGTGCAAAATCGAGCACTCATAAACAAAGACCACAATAAGACTCCTTACGAACTTCTGAAAGGCAGAAAACCAACAGTCTCTTACTTTAGAATCTTTGGCTGTAAATGCTTCATACTTAACAATGGCAAGTATCATACCACCAAGTTTAGCGAAAAGAGCTTTAAAGGTATTTTTGTAGGATATAGTAGTCATAGTAAGACATATAGGATTTTTAATAGAAAAACCCAGGTGGTGGAAGAATCGATACATGTTGTATTTGATGAGACGAGCTTGCTGCAAAGCAATCCGTCTACTGTGCTTATTGAAGATGCATGTGAAAAGCTGAAAGAAACTAGCCTGGATGATCCGTCCGAAAACAAAGACGAGAAGTTCATTAAGATCACCACTCCAACTCCCATTGGAGAGGCTGATGATCAAAATGGAGAAGTCATCCAGGATGAAGAAATCACTCCGGTGCTTGAAGATAATCCAGATGCAAGGACTCTAGAGCTCAGACATCTGAAGGATCATCCCATGGACCAGATCATAGGAAATCCCCGGGATGGTGTCAGAACTCGGAGAGGTACAACTAATGAGAATCTTCATTTGAGCTTTCTCTCACAGGTTGAATCAAAGAAATTTGAGGAAGCAAACTCAGACGCATCGTGGATAATGGCAATGGAAGAAGAGCTAAATCAGTTCAAGCGCTGCAATGTGTGAATGCTGCTTCCAAGACCCAAGGGAAAGAACATCATTGGAACAAAATGGGTCTTCAGGAACAAGATGGATGAAGACGGGACTATCATAAAGAACAAGGCCAGACTCGTCGCTAAAGGCTATCGTCAAGAAGAAGGAATCGACTTCGACCAGACATATGCTCCAGTGTCCAGGCTGGAGGCAATAAGGTTGTTCCTAGCATATGCTCCCTTCAAAGGCTTCACCGTCTATCAGATGGACGTGAAGTCGGCCTTCCTGAATGGTAACTTAAAGGAGGAAGTGTATGTGGAACAACCTCCAGGTTTCGTTGATCCTAACTTTCCCGATCATGTATATTTTCTGCACAAGGCCCTATATGGTCTGAAACAAGCTCCTCGAGCTTGGTATGAAACGCTGTCTACCTTTCTACTTGAGAACAAGTTCACAAGGGGAAAGATAGACAAGACATTATTTCTTAGGGAAATAAAAGGCAAGATCTTGCTAGTGCAAATCTATGTCGATGACATTATCTTTGGCTCTACAGATAACAACCTCTGCAAAAAGTTCTCAAAACTTATGCAAGGGAAGTTTGAAATGAGCAGTATGGGCGAGCTGAAGTATTTCTTAGGGCTTCAAGTGAAACAATCTGAAGATGGAATTTTCATCTCACAGACCAAATTCACCAAAGAGCTAATTAAGAAATTCAGAATGGAGAACGCAACCTCTATGAGGACTCCAATGGGCTCAACTATGTCTCTGGACAAGGATGAAAAAGGGAAACCTTTTGATGAAACCAAGTACAAAAGCATAATTGGATCCTTGCTCTACCTTACTGCTAGTAGGCCTGACATAATGTTCTCAACATGTGTCTGTGCTAGATTTCAGGTGAAATCAAAGGAATCTCATTACGCTGCTGCAAAGCGGATCCTGAGATACCTTAAAGGCACACCAAATCTTGGCTTATGGTACCCAAGAAGTAATGACAGCGAACTAATTGGATTTTCAGATGCAGATTTTGCAGGTAGCAAAGATGACCGGAAAAGCACCTCAAGGACTTGCCAATTCTTCGAAAGAAGGCTAATTTCCTGGAGTAGCAAGAAGCAGAACTGTGTCGCAATCTCAACGGCCGAGTCAGAGTATATCTCTGCAGGCAGTTGTTGCGCACAGTTGCTATGGATAAAGAATCAGTTCGAGGACTACAACCTGCAGTTTAAGGATATACCCTTGTACTGTGACTCCTCCAGCGCAATTGTAATAGCCAACAATCCAGTCTCTCACAGCCGGACAAAGCACATTGAGCTAAGGTACCACTTCATCCGGGAACATGTGGAGCATGGAGACATAGATCTCCAATATGTGCCTACAGATAGGCAAGTTGCAGATATCTTCACAAAGCCGCTGGACGAGACCAAGTTCTCGTTCTTCAAGACAGAGCTTGGGATGCTCAACAAAGAGTACTAAAGAAGGCTGAATGACTAAGAAGCAAGTAATTGCAAAGGGTTAGTCAAAACCTACTCTTTCTCTACTTTTTCAAAATTCAACTCGAGAAGTATGAGACATACTCGAGTATCTAAAGACCTACTCGAGTATATGAATGAACCTACTCGAGTATGTGTACTGACCTACTCGTGTATCTAACGACCTACTCGAGTTAGTCTCTGACCTACTCGAGTAAGTCAATACCTACTCGAGTAAGTCTCTCACCTACTCGAGTAAGTCCTTATCTACTCAAGTAGTTTTCTTACATACTCGAGTAACTCAAGTCGGCCTACTCGAGTAGCTCCTTTATCTACTCGAGTATCCTATCTCTCTCTCGTGTCCTGATTCTCAGTTTTTCAAAAATTGTTCTATTCGCCACCCAAGGCTATATGTCGCCTCTTTCTTTAACTTAATTCGCGGAAATTTAAGAGTTATATATATATGAAATTCCGAAACATCAAACCTACTCGACATCATTTCTATCTCTTGAGTACCCTCCCTGTCTCTTCGCCTACCCTATCGACTCGCCTCCGCCGAAGTTGCAGAGCTCTCTCTCTAATTTCCTCCATGCATCCGCATCCCTGGCGTCTTCTCACAAGATCGGCGTCGGCTCCGAACTCGTCACTGACGGTCTTGCAGAGCTTTCCGACGATTTCCACAACCTCCTCATCCTCCTCGACACCGCCGGCCTCTCCTTCATCCTCCAAGAACCCTGTCGCGTTCTCTTCCCCGAAGTTGCAGAATTCTTCTCAAATCTCAAGGTTCGATGACATGGCAAAGTTCTAAAAACTACAGTAAAGGGTTTGAAACTAAAGTTCACCAAGACCTCTGTCTCTCAACTTCTCCGTTTACCTATTGTTGATGAAGAAGATGATCTGGATGATGAAGATTCTGACCGAACAGCACTCTTCTGTGGCATTTCTCCTAACGCTCAGTATATTAAGAGGTCAGACATGAATGCTGAAGGAAAATTCCTTGTTGATATCATTGGCAAGATTATCCTGTGCAAGACTCACTCCATCAGAGAAATTCCCTTATATTTCTTCGATATAATGCAAGCCATTGTATGCCGCAAGAAGTACCAATTTGGTATGTTGATTCTAGACAAGATAAAGGACAGTATGAAATCCCCCAACTACGCAAGAATTATATCTCTGCTCCTCCATGCCACAAATCCTGAAGTGTTCAACTTCTCCAAAGGGACTCCACTTCACCACATGAAGAAGGTCTCCATCTCTTCAATTCAGAGATGGGATCTCAAGCCCAAGAACTCTGCTCAAGCTGCACAGGTTTCAACAATCCCAGTAGTTCCAGCTGCAGAGGACAGGACTCCATCTCCCTCTCCTCATCAAGTGGCCAGCTCCTCTGGTGCACCAAGTGAGGGGGAGCCTGCTCCTTCTAGCACAGTCAGGAAGCCCTCTCCTCAGCCAGAGATTCCATCCCTACCTCATACTCCAAAGAGTCCAGCCACTTCCTCAGATCAAGTACCTCAAGACACTCTTCTGTCCACAGCTGCTGCCATAGATGCCATGATTGCAGAGCTTACTGAAGATGTGCTTCCCCCTCCTACTCTATCTCCTCCAGCTCCAACCACTGAACATCACAAGGACTTGTCTCCAGTACAGTCTCCTGCCCATTCTCCAGCCAGAACTCCAACACCTTCTCCTCCTCCTCCAGCAGATAAGCCAGACACTATTTTTATTTCTGATGAGCCTTCTCCTGAGCCAGCTGAGGCCCCTCTCAGAAACCTTGATTTCTCCATCCCCCATGGTACAGAAGAATTGGATGCTGTCATTCCTACCACCAGAGCTCTCAGCTCAGTGCTTATTGAAGAAATAGCTCCTTGGGTAACTCCTCCTATCCCTACTGCTGCTCCTTCTACTGCTGCTGCTACAGTTCCCTCCTCCTCAGATCTGCTGCAAAGTATTGCCATTCTTCTTCAAGAACAAAGACATCATTTTGACACCTCTCTAAAGGTGGTCACTAACAAGGTCACTGCTCTTGAGACTGAGATGAGCAGAGGTTTTGCTGAAATTCAGCATAACACTGACAAGCTAAAGTACCTATTCCAACTTGGTGGTAAAGCTCTTGACCATACTATCACTAGTATAGGCAATATCATGGAACAAGGTGTAACCTTGGCAAACAATCAGATTGAGCTAGACAAGAGGACTGAAGCCAACAAGATGAAAATATGTGAAGAAGTTGGCATCTTCAAAGATGACACCATAGATACAGTATCTGTTGAAATCAGAAAGGGGGAGAGTTTGATAAAAGAACACAAAGCCTAGGTAGAAAAGTCTACTGCTCAGAAGACAGTTGAATGGGAAGCTCATATAAAGACCATTCATGATGATGTGCTTGCCCAGATACAGAGTGTCAAATTTCACACCTATGACACTGCTGTCTGGATGCACAACCAGATCTTGCCAGATCTTGCAGTTGACCCAAACATCATTCCCCATCATCTTAATCCTCTAGCCACAAATGTCTCTGCTCCTGCTGTTCCTCAACAACCTACCTTCTCCCCCAGGCCTGGAGACTCAGTTGCTCCTCCAGACACTTATGTTCCAGGCTGGGAAGAAGAAGATCCTGCTGATATATTCCTTCAAGCCCCTCCAGAGATCAGAATCCACAAGAAGAAAAGGAAATATGGTGAAGGTCCCTCTGCCAGCAGGACAGCTCCTTCTAAGGCCCCAGAACATGCTGAAGCCTGGTCTCCAACTTCAAAGTCCCTCATCTTGGACACACTCAGGTTGGTCATGGATCACAATGAGAATAGAAACATGCACTACAGTTCCCAGGAATGAGAGTTATATGAGAAGTCTATGCTGAAAAGGAAGATCCATGATAGAGAATTTGGGAGAAATAACCATGCTGCTCCTCCAAGGCCTCCTAAGTACTTTCCTAAGCCTTTCAGCTACCTAAGGAGACACAAGAGAAGATGGATAAGCAGCAATCCCAAGCCCAAACCTAAAAGATGATGAGAAATTGAAATGACAAATTGTAGACTTGATGTTTTTTGGAAACTTATATATATACAATTCTTCATTACTGTCTAATTATCTTTTTCATTATCCTTTGCTTACCTGCCCATATTTTTCTACTTAGTTTCTTTTATGTCCATAATTCACCTTAGTGTAAAGGGTTCTGACTTCAACAAATAGGGGGAGATTGTTGGGTATTTCATCCACATGAACCCAGATTTGATGAAGTCACCCTGGAACTAAGATGAATTAAGTTGTATTTGATGCTTGGTTTGAGCTTTATGTTTGCAGGAATCTCACTGGGAAGTGTAGGCCAATGTCAGCCCACAGTGGGTCACCAAACACAGGAACTATGCAATGTAATCCCTCATTGCATATTCCAAGGTGTTGACTCATGTATGGTCTCTCTATTGGGATACACTTCATTTTCAAGCTATTGGACTATGGGAAAGGCATTGGAAGTTGGCTACTCTAGAAGAATCAGTTTTTCCAACATCAGAAAACTTCTAAGTGTTTTACTCGAGTAGAGCTTTCTCCTACTCGAGTAGTCTGGGTATAAGTTACTCGAGTAAAGGAATCTTGTACTCGAGTAAAGGAATCTTGTACTCGAGTAGACATAGCCATATACTCGAGTAGCTAAGTCACCTACTCGAGTAGACCAAGTCATATACTCGAGTAGCATGCTTATATACTCGAGTAGATTACTCGTTATACCCGAGTACCATAAGGTTTTTCTCATCTAAATTTTTCTAAGTCATATACTCGAGTAAGTATACTCACATACTCGAGTAGATAGAAACATACTCGAGTAGTTCATTTTACCTACTCGAGTAGTTCATGTGTCACCCGTGTACCTTGCTATTTCCCTACTCCAGAATTTTTCTAAGTCTTTTACTCGAGTAGAACTTTCACCTACTCGAGTAGATTACTTCCTCTCGAGTAGTTTAGTTCAACTACTCGAGTAGTTGCCAGCAGACCTCTTCAGAATTTTTCCAAGTATTCCACTCGAGTAGTACTTCATGTACTCGAGTAGTTCATGTACTATACTCGAGTAGCTCTTCCAAGTACTCGAGTAGATCCTCTATATACTCGAGTAGGTCCCTTCACATACTCGAGTAGTTCTGTCTGCATACTCGAGTAGTTGATCTCTATATACTCGAGTAGTCCTTTTATACATACCCGAGTATGTTTCCCATCATATACTCGAGTAGTTATTCAACTACTCGAGTAGTTATTGACTTACTCGTGTAGTTGGCTGAGTCTTTCCGAAACTTTGCTAAGTCATTTTTCTGACGGGATTTTCCAAATCACGCGACATGATTGGTCCACGTGTACATCATTATGACCGATTATGACCGTTAGTCTCTCCTATATAAGGTCCTATCAGAAAATGACAAACCCTAAGTATTCTCAAAGCTTTCTTGTAATTTCTTTTTCGAGAAATATTCTTTAGCCGCCTCCTCTCTGACCTTCGCGAAACGGAAGACGCCGCCGCCTCCTTCTTCCCCGGCCAAAGCTTCTACTTTCAGAGGATTATTCTGAAGAAAAGTTACAGATCGAGATCGACTTCACTGATCAGATTTTCTCTCGATTTCTGTAAAAGCGAGTAGATCCAAATCGAGGCCGAGACCTTCTTCACCGATTTCTGAAAAAGCTACAAAGTTGAAAAGAAGAAGATCCTGGCCATTTCCTTCAGATCTGAGTGATTTACTGTTTGTATTCTTGTAAACTCTTTATTAATCTTGTAGGAGAAATCTTCTCCGAGTGTAGGAGTTTTTCACTCCGAGTTTGTAGGAAGTGCTATCTTCCGAGGTGTAGATCCGTTTTGTTGGATCGAGTTTGTAGGAACTTTGTTCCGAGGGTAGGATCGGTTTTTGATCCGAGATAGTGGAGTAGCCGAGTCTAGTTGATTGCTAGATCGGTGAGGGAAAGTGGATGTACCCAAGGTTGGGGAACCACTATACATCTTGTGTCGTCTGTGATATTGATAGATATCTCTGTGTTGTGCTCTAATTATTTTTTATTCCGCAAAAGACGCACAAACCACCTATTCACCCCCCTCTAGGTGATTTAGGTCGACAACAGTTTTCTTTCAGTTTAGAATTTGTCAATACAAGTTTTCAAATTACTGATATGTTCACTAAGCCATTGGATGAAACTAAATTCAATAATTTTAAAATTGAACTAGGTATGCTGAACATAGAATAGATTGACAAATTTGTCTAAGTAATTTTGTGTTGTCACAAAAAGAGGTATATGTCGACACAGAGAAGTTGTGTGGACACATCTAGAAAATTGGTGTCGACACTTCAGAGGAGTTGTGTCGACACATTCAGAAGTTATGTCGACACTTAGAATTAGAGTCGACATAGAATTTCTGTTGAATTAATAAGTATGTCTGTGTCAACACATCATCAATTGGTGTCGACACATAGGAGTCAACACTTCTGTCGAGACATTAGAAGTCTGTGTCGACACCATCTCACCAGTGTCGACACACTAAGTAAATTTTGACGCGCCTTTTGACCTTCAATGTTTAGACACATATAAATAGGTCAAGAACCTACCCTGTCGACACGCTCTCCAGATTTTTGAGACTAGATTCTTGTGTCGACAAACTCTCTCTTCTCCATTCAAGATTTCTCACCATCCCAATGGCGCCGAAACTTGACAAAAACGTGAACGACGGATATGAACTGCTACGGAATGCCTTTGACGATGCTGAACCAGCGATTAAAGCTGTGATAGCTCTAATTGCAGAAAATGACTTGGAGTATTTGACATCAAAACCTACAAAGATATGGAAGAAGGAAATCCTTGAGTTTTATGGAGCTGCAACTCAGGATTAAACAGGACTAAAAATTAGGTCTTTAGTGCAGGGTAATAAAATCAAACTCACCATTAAGAGCTTACGAAAAACTCTTCATCTGCCAAAAACTCAAGAAGACGAAGAAGTTACATCTTCCAAGACCAGGGAAGCACTCCAGTGGTGTGGATTAGATCCCACCATGAAAATTGAATCATCCATGCATAGAAAGGGAATGAATGTACAAGGAAAATTCCTTTCTGAAGTAGTTGGTAAAGTAATCTTATGCAAACCAGGTGGACATGATAGGGTCTCAGCCTACATGTTCAGCCTTATGACCAGGATCATCTACAAAATCAACACCAATTGGTCTGCAGTCATATATGAAAAGATTAGAGAAAGCATTAAGAAACCTAATCTTGGAAGGATATTAAGTTTATACCTGGCTGGAGCAATTCCAGAAGTGATGCAACAGGCTGCTGGATCCAAGATCAATCACATGAGGAAAATGGATCTAAGGATAATCTCTAGATGGGATAGAGTGCTGATAAAAGACATGGCTGATGAATAGTGGCCAGAGAATACTGAGAAATCACCTGCTCAAGACATTAGACATGATGATCAGATGCAGGGGGAGCCTCATCTTGAGGAAGAGCCAACACACTTAGAAAGTGAAATGGCTAATCAAACTATTCTTGAGGTAATTCAAGAAGTTAATCAAATAATTTTAAATAATGAGGATGAAACACTAACTGTGCCCTTGATTGATGTTTGTTGGGTATTGTATCCACAATCACCTGGATTTGAGGAAGCCACCTGTCAAGCTAAGATGAATTCACAATGTATTTGATGAAACCTCTTAAGTTGTGCTTGCAGTTATTCCACGCTAAGTGCACACCAATGTCAGGGTGCAGTAGGTCAATATACACGGGTCTGCACGACGTAATCCCTCGTTGAGCAGAATCAGTGTGTTGGCCTACGTGTACTCTCTCTATTGGAGTGCACTTACTTTCAAGTACAGGGCTGTAATCTTGCAAGAGCAGACAAGGAGCAAGGATAGGTCAAGTGATTCTCACCAAGTGATTCGGCGAGAATCACTAGTGATTCTCGCCGAATCGTCGAGAATCATTAGTGATTCTCGCCGACTCTATCCGACTGCCTCAAAACCGTGCCAAGTAAGATTTGGCGAGAATCACTAGTGATTCTCGCCGAACCCATCGTTGAGCAGATCATGAATACCAAGTAATTATCGTTGAGAATCAAAAAGTGATTCGGCGAGAATCACTAGTGATTCTCGACGAATCGTCGAGAATCACTAACTGATTCTCGCCGATTCGTCGAGAATCACCTGCGATTCTCGCCGATTTTTACTTGGCGTTTTCTCGGGATGCTGCTGGACCGGATTCTGCCGTTGGACTAGTTTGAACCAGATTTCGGGGTTCTACGTGTGGGACCCACAATGGTCATATTGTAAGCGTCTACAGTGTATAAATACATGGGTATTTTTGAACAGTACTCAGAGCGAAGAAGATAAGAAATACGCGAGCACGGACGAACCCTAAAATCGCGGCTTCCGCTCCGTCGCCGCCGCCGCCGCTCGCGACAAGTTGTTCGCCGGTTGATCGTGGTTTCGCCCAGATCCTCCTGCGACAGAAGCCTAGCTAAGCTCAGCGTCTCACGTGTCTAACCGAAGATCTCTTGTCTCTCGATTTGTAGATCGGGAAAGTTTTCCCATCCGAATCGATCGAGACGATTGATCCTAGTGTGACCGTTGGTAGACCTAGCTAGCTTCGCTACGAAGTTTGGATCTCTAAAGAAGTGCAGCCGCACATCGTCGTCGCCGCCGATCCCGTGAACCTTGCCGCCGCCCATCTTGCTGCCGCCGGTTCCGGGGAGATCCTCTCCAAGAGAGATCTAAGGTTGTGGACTCCTTGTGGACGTCAAGAACATGTCGTCAACAAAGAGGGACACCTTAGTCTCCAAACGAAGTTTGTATCTCGTGTACATTCTAGTTTTTACTTTTGTTGTAAAGGAACGTTTGTTCCGTGTTGTAAGGGTTGGGTGCAACCCGGTTTGTGGGAGTGTTGACTCCTACGTGTGGAAGGGTTCCTTCCGATAGTGCAAGGATTGGATTTCAATCCTATTTGAGAAGTGACCGAGTCGTCCCTTGTTGGGAGATAGGTCGAAGGGGGAAAGTGGATGTACCCAAGTCGGGGAACCACTATAAATTGCCTGTGTATTCTGTGTGCTGTGCTGTTTATTTTTATTGTGCAGGTACAATCTTAAATTCCACAAAAACGCTGCACGTCACCTATTCCCCCCCCCCATAGGTGAAGCTAGTTGACACTAGGTGGACTTTCAAGTGTTATCAAAGCGAGGTTGCTCATCAAAAAGGTTTACACCTTGAGTAGTATCCTGCCACCAGTGTCAGAAGCATGGAGCTGGATTATGAGATATCTCCACTCAGACTCCCCGCATGTACAAAGGAGTTTTATCCCGTCTGGAGGATGAGAGTGTCGTATCACTTGGATGCCATCGATCCTCGTGCATCTTTCATCCTGGAAGAGGGTCCTTTTATTCCTATGAAGACCTCCGACTCTGGAATTCAAGTGCCCAAATGCATTGCTGAGATGTCGGAAATGGAACTTTCATTCTTTAATTTGGATAAGAGGATTCGTCAAATTATCATGGATATCTGGTCTGGAGCTTCTCGCTCTAGATTGGAATAATGTAGGACGGCTAAATCTCTGTGGATGATGATCTCAGAGCTGATGGGGGGGGGGGGTCAGAGAATGCTGGAATCTGCTGTCAATCAGAGGATGAAGCCTATGTGGGGGTCCTCGCTTCTGAAGATGAAGGCAAGGATCTCTCGGACAGCATCGAGCTCTAGTGTCCGTGTCAGAGACTGAAGAGGCCAGTGAGGAAAGTAGCTCTGATGAGGATGACACAATGGTCACAGGCTCTAATGACAATATCACTGAAGAGCAGGTAACTTCTTCATCCTGCCCCGTATCTCTTGAAGTTTCTGAAGACAAGAACTGCCTTCCTTCAGAAAATGCTGATTCCTTGAAGGGAGCCCTTCAGACAAGCAACCTACTTGCTGAGGAGCAAGCTCAAGAGATTGCTCGACTGAAGATCTTGTTGGTTCTCCAATTGGCATCCAACAAGGTCAAGGACTCTAAAATCTCAGCTCTAGAGAGTAGTCTAGAGAATGAGAAAAGAATAGTATAAAACTTTTCTAAGGTTGATGCTATAAAGAGAAAGCAAGAAAATGGGTGGATCTCCCGGATTATCAATTCGTGGAGAAATGGGGAAACGGTATTCCGACCCCCCACCCCAAGCAGGAAGGCAACTCATCATGCCTTCAGGTATGACCACAGGAACAATCGTGGTCACTGCAAGGGTGATCTTTCATCATGTGGAGACACCCGTAGTGCAAGGGCCGTCGTGGCCACCCATGAGAGAATACCTAAGGCTCCTTCTGAGCCCTTTGTATTCACTGCCACTGCCTCAACTCAGTGTGAATCTGCATGTCCCAGCTCACAGAAGACCTCTCACCACCCGAGGACACAGGATAGGGAGGTTAGAAGTCATGGTGTAAGTTTTCATGGGGCCTCCGGAAGGGGGATGCCTGAAAGGAAGGCACCACCTCCCCGGCCTCATGACGCTCGCAACATGCATTCCTTCCACCCTTCCACGTGTCACGGTGGAAGAGAACATTTTGTGAGAAGATCATGCCGTATCCCGTTTAGACCTAGGACCGTGACTACCTCAGTCATTAGATCAGGTCAGAAACGGCGATACAACATTCACCCGTGTTGGTGCTGTGGCAAAGTGGGACACTTTGCCATCGACTGTTGGCACAACCCCTCTGTGCCAAAGGCAAGGGCCTATCCACATTTTCTGCGCAGAGGTAGCCTTCCTGACAGGTTTTCTGAAGGAAGACAGTCGCATGCTTATGCTAACAGGAACCTAGGACCCAATATGATTTGGGTTCCTAAGGTAAAGTAATTCTTTCTTGCAGGGCAGTCTAGGTTCCCGTGAATATGATGGGAACTAGACAGTAGGTGGATCAAGACTAAATTGGAACAAGCGTCTGAAATAACAGATGTGATATCTACTTGAGCATACTCACATTGAGCTCCTAATATGTTCTACCTGAGGGACTAAACGATGACTCTCAAAATCCCAGGTACTTATGATCAGTTCCAAGACTTGAGTCGTTTTCCATTGACAGTTACATATATATATATCTTCATATATAGATACATATATGTATATACGTGTATGTATGCACATCCAAGGATAGGGTAACACGATGAATATAAACCTTAGATACATCATTAAAGAGTTATCGGAAATTCCACTGGTAGATTCGAGAACTAACATCTGCAGGCGTAAATCAATTCACTGAAAACTAACAAAGATACGTCGTTGGAAATCTCGGCAACGAAAATACATCATTGGAAACCTTGCCATCAATAAATGTATGGAAAAGCCGGCTCAAACCCTAATAGCTTGGCTTTAAGGAGTATCTATATAGTTAGAAGACTTTCAAATTAACTTAGACAAACGGAAACCGTAAGAATCCCATTTAACTCGTCGAGCTTGGTATTTAAGGAGAATCCCATTCTCGCCGAAGGATCAAGAAGAATCACATTTAAGGAAGAATTCCCGCCGACTCTTCACATTCCTTAGGAATCGCGCAAGGTTTCTTCCGCCGACCCGCAGGAAGCTCGTCGAATCGTCTTCTCGCAAGGTTCTCGTCGAATCCCGCACCGTCTTCGCCAAATCCCGCAACGTTCTCCATCGTCTTCCCGTAAGTAACCCACCAGGAATCGCACAGGCTTCCGTCGAATCCCGCCGAACTCCGTAGGAAACTCTCCTACTCACTGAAGGTCTCCATCGCTGTTTCCTGCAAGTTTTCCACCGAAGGTCTTCCCAAAGGTATCTCTCTGAGCCGTGAAAGTTTCCGTTGACATCTCGCAGGAAGCTCACCGACCACTTCTCGCAGGACGCTCAAGGAAGATTTCTCGCAGGAAGCTCACCAACTCACTTTCGTCTACGCCTTTAGGTAACCTCTTCCTCACCCGTACTTGGACGTTATCACTAGTGACGCTTCCCTTTTGACTATTCATTAAGCGTAGAGTAGGGCTTCTCTCCCTAGATTTACGATGGCTCCAAGGACAACTGTTGGGCTTGTCACCGGATGCGAGCTGGTTCGCACAGGGTTCTCTCATGCCTCTGATGAATTCCGAAACATCATTCTGATGCTGAAAGAGGCTGGGCTTTCATTCGTCCTGGAACACCCGTGCAAAGTCTTGGACAAAGAGGTGTTGGAGTTCTTCGCTACCGCCAGACTCCGAAATGAAGACTCTCTTATCAAGAGCAAGGTGGCTGGGGCGAAGGTCAAGATGTCTGCCAGCAAGCTGACCCGCTTCCTGCAGCTCTCTAGCTCGGAGCACGAGGACTATCTTGAGGAAGAAGACAAAAGCAGGACGCTCTTATTATGTGGTCTCCCACGAGGAACTCGGTCAATAAAGCGCAAGGATATGAATGAAGAAAGGGAAACTTCTGTCAGACATAATTGGAAAAGTACTCATCTGCAAGCCAGGCTCTCATGATCATATCTCTGCAGACATGTTCAAGATCCTGGTGGCCATAGTTTGCAGAAAAAGGTTCAACTGGGAGGAGTTGTTGTTTGAGAAGATAAAGGACACCCTGCGATCTCCGAGCTTTGGCCGAATCATAAGTCTATATCTCAATCAGCTGAATGGAGACAAGTATGACATGAGCAAAGGTGTTCCTCTACACTACCTGAAGAAAATGGACGCAAGTGTTTTTGACAGATGGGAGAGGCGAATTGGGCAGGCTGCCATGGAAGACCAACAGAAAGTATCTCCAGCAGTCACCCCCAGTGAAATTCCTGATACTTTGACTGCAGGAATTGAGGGGGAGACTCTACCCACTCATGCTGATATAGTATCTGACATCTCCCAGGTGGCCAGGGATGCTGTGGCTGAAATACAAGAAGAAAGTGAAACTGTGCTGGAGCATGAGGAGGCCCTAAACCGGAACGATCAAGGAGCCGAAGCTACTGTACAGGAGACTGCTGACAAAGAGTTGGAAGAGGCTGCTGATGAAGATGATTTCATGAATGATGACGGAGAGGAAGACGGGAATGAGGGACATGAAGCATTGGAGGCTCCGGATCTCATTGAACCTCCATCTGACAAGCACGCACCTGAAATCGTTCCTGAAAACATTGGTGCACCAGTGGAGGGGGAGTCAGAAAAATCTACAGAGGCCACCAGCATTCCCCCATTAGAGACTGTGCTTGTATCCAGCTCTACGTATGCGTCTGTTGAAGAGCAAGGCCAAGAAGTGCCTCCGGCTCTTCCATTACGAGACGAGCTAGCCACTCACACTGTAAATGTCATTCAGGGCATAGTGAATGAACTTAAAGCCTCCTTTGATAAAGCTCAGAATAAACTGCTGAAAAGGATTAAGACATCTAAAAATCTCATGCTCAAGAATATGGTGGAGATCAATCATAAACTTGACGTGATGGACAAGAAATTTGAAGAGAAGTATACTGCGGCCGGCCAAGCTGTCACACTTCTTATGGCCGGATTGAAAAAGAACACCGATACTCTTGTTGTCGTAAATCAGAATGCTCATGTTGTAGCGAACAACATTCAAAAGTTTGACGGTAATATGATAACTCTTAACGCCAATCAGCAAGCCTTAGTCAATGAATTCTTCAGGACTTCAAAGCATATTGATGACTCGCTGCACTAATATGCAAACTCCATAGCAGTCGAAGCCAAAAAGGGGGAGAAGGAATACATAGCTAAGATGGCTGAGCTTCAAGAAATCATGATCACAAACTTCGAACAGTCAAACAAATATGTCTATGACAGCTGCTGGTGGATGCTACAACAGGCGTTAGGCGTCGATTTGAATCCTGCAGGTATTCATGCTCCTGAGACTTCTATGGCTGCTGCGGGGGTAAGTGCTGCTGAGGGAGTAAGTGATGCAGATTTTACCATGAGTGAAGCTGATGCTAGGGCTGTTTCCAAAGCTAAACTGAGGAGCATGTTTGACCAAGAGGCCCTAGCAAAAGCTAGGGGCAAGAGAAAAGCTGAAGAAGGGACCTCCAAGGAGACACTAGATGAGAAGAGAATCAGACTGAGTGAGGAGGAAGTACGAAACGAAAAGTGGAGTCCAGTTTCATAGAATATCATCTTGGACACCTTTTGGCTACAAGAAAAAGGAGAACTCAATCGAAACGAAGTATACAGCCAGTATGAGTGGGAAATGCACAAGACGTATGAAGCGAAACGAAACATCTTCTTCAGGAACAACACGGCAGCAGATAAAGTTCCTCCTCCCAGATATTATCCGAAGCCTAAAGAGTATATGGAGAGACAAAGGAAGAAGTATTTAGCGCAAAAACTCAAGGATGACTTAGCTAAGGAAAAATAGTCAACAATTTATATCTTGTCATTCTCTCTCAAGAACATTTAATGCTTATTGTTATTATATGAACAATTCTGAGATTATACATGTATATATACATATTGGTATATATATTTGAATTTGTGAATGACTCAAGTCTTGATCTATTTGCTTATATTCTCTTGTGCTGCATGTTTAAATTCTGAATGCTGTCTTTATTATTTGATTAGTGTTATTCATCTTAGCTAGTAGGGTTTTGGCTTCGTCAAATAGGGGGAGATTATTGGGTATTGTATCCACAATCACCTGGATTTGAGGAAGCCACCTGTCAAGCTAAGATGAATTCACAATGTATTTGATGAAACCTCTTAAGTTGTGCTTGCAGTTATTCCACGCTAAGTGCACACCAATGTCAGGGTGCAGTAGGTCAATATACACGGGTCTGCACGACGTAATCCCTCGTTGAGCAGATCAGTGTGTTGGCCTACGTGTACTCTCTCTATTGGAGTGCACTTACTTTCAAGTACAGGGTTGTAATCTTGCAAGAGCAGACAAGGAGCAAGGATAGGTCAAGGAGCTCATCATGGGTGGAAAGACGAAAATTCGTCTAAGTACAATTCGACGAGAACCGAATCGTCGAGAATCATTAGTGATTCTCGCCGACTCTATCCGACTGCCTCAAAACCGTGCCAAGTAAGATTCGGCGAGAATCACTAGTGATTCTCGCCGAACCCATCGTTGAGTAGATCATGAATACCAAGTAATAATCGTTGAGAATCAAAAAGTGATTCGGCGAGAATCACTAGTGATTCTCGACGAATCGTCAAGAATCACTAACTGATTCTCGCCGATTCGTCGAGAATCACCTGCGATTCTCGCCGATTTTTACTTGGCGTTTTCTCGGGATGCTGCTGGACCGGATTCTGCCGCTGGACTAGTTTGAACCGGATTTCGGGGTTCTACGTGTGGGACCCACAACGGTCATATTGTAAGCGTCTACAGTGTATAAATACATGGGTATTTTTGAACAGTACTGAGAGAGAAGAAGATAAGAAATATGCGAGCACGGACGAACCCTAAAATCGCGTCTTCCGCTCCGTCGCCGCCGCCGCCGCTCGCGACAAGTTGTTCGCCGGTTGATCGTGGTTTCGCCCAGATCCTCCTGCGATAGAAGCCTAACTAAGCTCAGCGTCTCACGTGTCTAACCGGAGATCTCTTGTCTCTTGATTTGTAGATCGGGAAAGACTTCCCCATCCGAATCGATCGAGACGATTGATCCTAGTGTGACCGTTGGTAGACCTAGCTAGCTTCGCTACGAAGTTTGGATCTCTAAAGAAGTGCAGCCGCACATCGTCGTCGCCGCCGATCCCGTGAACCTTGCCGCCGCCCATCTTGCCGCCGCCGGTTCCGGGGAGATCCTCTCCAAGAGAGATCTAAGGTTGTGGACTCCTTGTGGACGTCAAGAACACGTCGTCAACAAAGAGGGACACCTTAGTCTCCAAACGAAGTTTGTATCTCGTGTACATTCTAGTTTTTACTTTTGTTGTAAAGGAACGTTTGTTCCGTGTTGTAAGGGTTGGGTGCAACCCGGTTTGTGGGAGTGTTGACTCCTACGTGTGGAAGGGTTCCTTCCGATAGTGCAAGGATTGGATTTCAATCCTGTTGGAGAAGTGACCGAGTCGTCCCTTGTTGGGAGATAGGTCGAAGGGGGAAAGTGGATGTACCCAAGTCGGGGAACCACTATAAATTGCCTGTGTATTCTGTGTGCTGTGCTGTTTATTTTTATTGTGCAGGTACAATCTTAAATTCCGCAAAAATGCTGCACGTCACCTATTCCCCACCCCATAGGTGAAGCTAGTTGACACTAGGTGGACTTTCAATGTTGACCAGACCACTCAACTTAACAATCAAGCACAGGATGTTATCATGAAGGATACAACTACAGCTGCTGATGCTTCAGAGATAGTGGTGCCTCCAGTCCATACTCAACAAGAGTTTACTCTTGAAGAGTTATTCCCTGATATAGAGATAGAAAGAACTGAGGGGGAGCAAGCCAGGACTGGGGTGGAGCAAGCTGGAATTGAGGGGGAGCAAACTAGGATTGAAAAGGAACTACCTCCAAGTCCTCAGGAAAGAGTTGATATAGCAAGTACCTCAACTTCTGAAGATGAAGCAGAAACTCAAGCAAAGAAGAGAAAGCTGATGGTTTTTAGAAGAAGAAGCCAGACCTATAAAAGAGCATTGCAAACTACTCCACAACCAGTTCCTGCACATTATTATAGCTCCTTACTGGTATCTTTGCAAGTAAAATTAGATGAACAAAGAATAGCCATGGAGAAATATATGGATGAAACTCATAAAGATTTGCAATTCTCCTTGGCTGAAGATATAAAATCAATTAGATTTGAGGTAAACCAGAATAAAAATGAGATGACAGATTGCTTTCACAAAGGAGATAATGTTGTGGTTTTCCTAGCAAAACAACAAGAAGGAATAAAGACTAAAGTTGATGATATAGTGGTCAAGCAAGGCTATGTCCTAGAAAATCAACTGAGTTTGAATGATAATCTTACTGAATCACATAATGTGATTGTTACAGAATTAAAGAATACTGCAACTGCACTGACTGAGGCAAGGGCTAAAGAGAAATCAGAGTTTGATAAGAAACTTCAAGAGGATTTAGCCACTTTTCAATCTGCACTTCAAGCCTCTCAGAAGATTATATCTGCTCAGCTTCAAAGTTTAAAGCCTATTATACAGAGGGAACAAATTATCTGGATACTCAAATCAGGTTCCAAAAGAATGATCTCATGGATCATATTGAAGGAGAAGTCATAAAGGGGGAGAGGTTGATAGTCAATGCTAGCTCAGAGCATGCCAAATGGATAACAAATGCTGTTAGAGCAACTCTAAGATATCCACCCCTATGTGATGATGATAACACAGCTGAGTCAGGAATTCAAGCTGTAGGCATTGAAGGGGGACAACAGGAAGTAGCTCAAATCATATATCCCCCTTCTAACTTTGAAGAAATTCAACACCTGGTTCATCAGATGTACAACCCTCCAGAGGCTACTAAGAATGTTATCATTGAGAAATTAGAAATGTCAGAGGCAGCTTTGCATAAAGAGCAAGAATCTCAGCTCTCAAAGAAAAGGTTTAGAGAACAGGTAGAGTTGAAGCCTGATTTTGAGTAATGGAGTCCTACTTCCAGGAACATTATATTGACTGCCTGGAAAGCTGTGAAGGACAAGACCCATGAAAGGGGTAAATGGTACACTGAGCAAGAATGGAACAAGTATGAAGCCAAGAAAGAAGCCATTCTTCAATATAGAAGGAAAGCAAAAGCTGGGAAATTACCTGCTAATGCTTTGGAGCCTAGCAAGTACTTCCCAAAGCCTTTTCATTATTTTGAAAGGCAAAAGATAAGGGCTGAAGAACAGAAAAGGAAAGATCTGAAAGGCAAGAAACCTGCTGATGATGCTGAACCTACTGTGCAGGCTCGGGTCAAACCAGGAAAAGGCTTAGTCATCAAGGAGCCAGATCAGCCTTAAAATAGATTAACTAGAATTTACAATAATGTAATCTTTAGTTGTTAAAACATCTATGTAAACTAATTGTTGACAAACTTTTGCTAGTTTAAACAGAACAATGATTCATGCTCACTGTGTTTGCATCATTCTGTAATGACATATTATATAAGTTTTGTTTATATGTTACCCTGTCATGTAATGTTTATATACATCATAATGTGTGTTTATTATAAATGGTGTATATCATTGACTAAGGGTTATGACTTCTCCAAATAGGTGGAGATTGTTGGGTACATTGGAAAATGTGTACCAGATTTGAAGAAGCCTAACTTAGCTCAATGATATTCATCAAGGTGTATTTGATGTTGTTTTAAGTTTTTATATGCAGGTTAAGAATATGTAGAAAAAGTTTCTAAGTCCATGAGTCGACACCAGAAGAAGCTGTGTCGACACTTGTGAAGACTTGTGTAGACACTTGAGAAAAGCTGTGTCGACACATGGAGTCAATTGTGTCGATACTTGGAAAAGCTGTGTGGACACACGAGACTTATGTCGACACACAGAAAGTTCAGTCGACATCAACTGTGTCGACACACAGTACTTGTGTCGACACACAGAAAGGTCAGTCGACATCAACTATGTTGACACACAGGACTTGTGTCGATACACACACCAGAATTTCTTCTAAGTCAATTGTGTCAAGAAAAGAAGTGAGTGTGTCGACACACAAGACTTGTGTCGACATATTCTTACAGAAGCTATGTCAAGAAGCAGTGTCAACACCATGAGAGCTGTGTCGACAACACCAAGGATTGTGTCGACACTTAGTCTACTTGTGTCGACACATGTGAAGTTCAGACTCGACATTTTACTGACAGAGACAAAGTTTTAAGAAGTGACTGGAATACTTGACAGCTGCGATAACCAACAAGTCTACTGCAACTGTCAAATCTGTCAGAATTTGGTTAGCAACCGGATCAACCGGTAACCTTGGATGAAGTCAATATAAAGACATTCTATCAACTGAAGAAGAGAACAAGTAAGAACGAAAAAAAAAGAAGTACACGAAACACAATTACAACAGAAGATCCAACATACACAAGAAAATCCAGTCATAGATTTCAAGTGGATCTAAGTGAAGAATTTCAAAATATCTTTTGAAGAATTTGTAGAGAGAGAGAGCTCCAACAATTCAAGTGAAGAAAGAGACTATCATCAACTAGTCTCTTAAGAGCAGATCCTGAACTAATCTGCAAAGAAGAATTCAGATTAATTTCTGGATTTTAAGAAGGAAGCTGATTGAAGATCATCTTCAAGAAATTCAACCTTACTGTGTTCATATTCAAGAAGCTTTGAAGAAAGCCAAAGGCATGTTTATTTTTATGTAATCAGATTCTTCAAGAACTGATCAAGAAATCTTTCTACCCATTCTCTCTCAACTTGGGTGAAAGATAAAACTTATTTTGTTATCATTTTTCTGTAAGATCATTATTGATCTGAGTTGTAAGCCAAATTTATAAAGGCTGAGGTAGGAGATTTATATCTATGAGTTGTAGGCCTTGGGAAGGCTGAGGTAGGGCTGTGTGCCTGAGGTAGGAGATTTGATTCTCTGAGTTATAGGCCTGGGTGAAGGCTGAGGTAGGGCTTAATTGCCTTAGTTGTAGGAGTGTGGACTCACTCTGAGTTGTACGAACCTTGACTGGGATTTGAGCTGTAAGATCTATAGATCTTAGAAGGAAGGAAGAAGTTAGGCCGAATCTAGCACACTACTAGATAGACGAAGGGGGAAAGTGGATGTACCCATCATTTGGGGAACCACTATAAAACTGTGTGCCATCTGTGATTGTGTGTGATTGTGTGATTTCTGTGATGTGGTAGCAGTAGATCTGTTTGATTCTATTTGATTAACTGAATTAATATTCTGTCTTAGAGTAAAAAGGAATTGAACATATTCACCCCCTCTAGGTGTTTAGGTTATCTTGAAACCAATTCTTTCAGTTATAGCTTAATGAGGTCATCAGATTACATGGAGTACCTGTTAGCATCGTATCGAATCGAGACTCCAGATTTACGTCTCGCTTTTGGAAGAGTTTACAGGAGGGGTTGGGTACCGATTTGAGGTATTCCACCACCTATCATCTACAGACAAATGAACAAATGGAAAGGGTAAATCAGATCATAGAAGATATGATAAGATGTTACATTTTGGATCACGGTGGCGCTTGGGATGAGCGTCTCAAACTCATGGAATTTGCTTATAAGAATAGTTATCAAGAGAGTCTGTAGATGACCCCATTTGAGGCCTTGTATGGGAGGCATTGTAGGACACCTTTGTTTGGGGCTGAGGGTGGTGAGAGACCACTGCTAGGTTCGGAAGCCATTGAAGAGATGAATTGTGCTGTAAATCATATTCAAGAGAAGCTCCGTGTAGCTAAGGAGCATTATGAAAAGTATGCTAATTGACGAAGGGTCGATTTTGTGTTCGCCAATGGGGACTTGGTTTTTCTGAAAGTCTCTCCGATACCAGGTGTTAAAAGATTTGGAAGGAACAACAAGTTAGATTTTTTGGTATGTGGTACCTTTTTAGATTCTTGAGCACATCGGAGTGTTAGCTTATAGACTGGATTTACCTGCTACCATCCCTGGTGTCATGATGTGTTCCATGTGAGCCAGTTATGGAAGTGCATTCATAGTATTCGTCAAGTCCTTGACTCGGTACCCCAGATTCAGCACAACATAACGTACGTGGAAGTACTTGTTCGTATTTTGGAATCTCAAGATCGAGTGTTGCGGAGAAAGACCATCCCCATGGTTAAAGTTCTCTGGAAAAATCAAGATGTCGAGAGCACGATGTGGGAATTGGAGTCAGCGATGAGGGAATCTCATCCGCATTTCTTCCCATAGTTTCTGGTATGTATCCATGCTTATGGATGTTTTCGATTTTCTCGTTTTGGTCTAGTTTCAGAGTTGTGTTAAGTTTCAGGACAAAACTACTCTTAAGGGGAGTGACTGTAACACCCCCGATTTTTCTGATGACATTATTTGATTTGTTATTGTCATATTTATGACGTCAGGGCGTTACCTTTTACGTCATGTTGACGGCACCGCACCGTTAGTGCGTTTTTGCATCAGTTGGGTCTATTTGACCAGATTTTGGAGTTTTGATGAGATTGAATGATTTATTGTTGGAAGAATTAAATTTGTGGCTTGTATGCTTATAATATGCATTTGATGCTAGTCTCTCAAGAATGGTGCGTTGGATTCTAGTTTAGTCTTCACCGTTAGATTCGTAGCGCATAAATTCGCCTATGTTGCGAATTTTATTCTAATCAGGATGTGTTTAATCTGTATCATTGTTCTATCTCAGAATAAAAAATCTGAATTTTTGAAATTATCCTACTTAATTCTCGGAAACCCTGCTTTGTACTCGTGATGACCAGCCTCATTTCTCGAGAGGCCGGGAGCTGTTCCCGAGAAGTTTATATTCCTTCTCGAGAAATGTTGCTTTGTTCCCAGGAAGTCTTGCTTCTTCTCGAGAAATCCCTCCTCTAGTTCCCGTGAAGTCTTGAAGCTCTCAAGAAATGCTCATTTGTTCTCGAGAAGTCCTTTTTAGTACTCGAGATCTGCCCATGTTCTCGAGAAAGCGTTGCCTTGTTCTCGAGAAAACTTTATTTTGTTCTCGAAAAAAAGACTCGTTGTTCCCAAGTAGCGCTTCTACTTATTCCCGAGAAGTTTTCTTCAGTTCCCGAGAATACTTTCTTTAGTTCTCGAGAAGTCCTCATCAGTTCCCGAGAAATCTGAAAGTGTGAGTTTGATCTAATATACTATAGAGAGGGGGGGGGGGTGAATAGAGTATGGTGCTTGCTAAAAACGTTTACAACAGTTGTTGTATTCTTATGTGAACAGGGAAGTAAATAATAAAGAGTAAATCTAATCACAGAAACTATCTAATCACAGAGCAACCTAGTCACAAACCACAGCCAGAAACAAAAGAAACATAAGCAACTAGAAGACACAAGGAGCTATAGTGGTTCCCCAACCAATCTGGGTACATCCACTCTTCTACCACCCTAGGTAGGAATCCACTGCAGGATGAGTTGATCAGGTGTCCTGGGAACCAATGAGCTTTTGATAAGGTGCTCAAAAACCAAACCAGATTTTTTGATCAGGTGTCTTGCCACCAATGAGCTTTTGATAAGGTGCTCAAAAACCACACACAAACTTTTGAAGGGAGTTTGAAAAACCCTTTACATCAGAGAGAGAGAGAGAGAGGGATAAGAAGATCTTCTCTGTCAACAGTCAGAGAGAAGATTGTGGATGTTGTCAAAGCTCCCCCTGAGATCTGTAGTTGTTTAGGAAGTGAAGCTTGGCAGTAGGGTGATAGGCCTTCAGAAAATTGATCTCCAGCAAATGATGATTTCAGCAACAGCTGAAATGTGACGTGTCTAGAGTCTTGAATGATGATGGCATTGAACACTTGAATCAAAAGAGATCTGAAGATTTCAGTTTGTTGATCTCCTTTTGGTGTTGGTGTTCTTGTGTGAATCTTTGACACTAAGGATGTCTGCAACTCTTTCTCTTTCTCTTGTGTGTTTGTTGTTGTAAGAGTTGTTGCAGAAGAAGTTTTGCAGAGAATGAATATTGCAGAATATGTGTCTCTCCTTGTTCTTCTTCTTCAGTTCTAAAAAATCTAATCTTTTATTCTCTTGATGTCTGAATAGAAATGATCCACTGTCAAGATAGCCATTGGACTGTCATAAATGACTTCCTTAATTGCATTTGTCTTTTGGAGGAAAGTCCAATAAAAACATTCCTTGATAATTCCTTGAAACTTGCTCCAGAATAAATGAAAACGGCTGTAAGATCTCTGAATTAATTACTGACAATAATTCCTTAACTATCTGAATTTGAATCTTGAAAATCGTTGAACTCTTCAAAAAAATGTCGAACTGAGCTCCACTATCGTCGAACTGAGCTCAGAGATTTGGACTTGGACAAAAACAGAGATCGTCGATCTGAGCTCAACTATCATCGAACTGAGCTCAGAGATTGAGAACCAAACTGGAGTCAAGATCGTCGATCTGAGCTCGAAGATCGTCGAATGGAGTTCGACGACTTTGATGAAGTTGAGCTCAGAGATCGTCGAATGGAGTTCGACGATCCGTCGAAGTGAGCTCAACGATCGTCGATAGGAGTTCGACGATTCGTCGTACTGAGCTCGACAAAATGACTTAGTTTCCAGACTGAAAAACCTTGGTCTTGAGGGCAGCTTCCAAACCTAAGTACTAACCCTTAGACTCAATTCTACTTGACCTTTAGATATATACAATGAGGTCAAAACAAGTTTTCTAAGAGTCATAGTGATCCTGACCCAAATTAGTAATAGGGTGTTCCAACAATCTCCCCCTATTTGGGTTAGGATTACTATTTACAGAAATTGAAAAATTAAGAATATACACAGCACAATATAATAACAAAACAATGAAGAAACACAGACATAATCTCAGATAGATCAGAAGGCATAATATATTGTCACCATACAGAATTACTCCTTTTCTTTGCTCTTTATAAGTTTTATTTCCCTGTTTGGATTGAGAGCTTCCTTCTTTGATCTTCTGTCATCAGCTGCACCTAGAGATGTTTGTTGTTTTGGCCTTGGTACTACAGCTTCAGGGTGCAGCTTCATGTAGCGTTCAGAATCAAAGAACTTGCTGGAGGAGTATCTTTCCAATTCCTTTTTCCTTTGGTCAGATAAAGTGGTAATACTGGAGGTGTCTTTGCCTTACTCTCTGGCTTTCTTAATCTGGTCCAGAGCAGCTAACTCTTTCATCCTAGCTGTCCAGGAAGTTGGATTGTTCCCTGGATCCTCATAAGGCACTGGAGGCTCATATCTGTTAGAGGGATTGTCTGGAGGAGCTCTGGAGGAGACAAATTCTTTCAGTTTGTAGGGAAATGGACCTGAAGTAGTATCAGATGGACCTGGTCCTTCCCTTGAGTATGGGTGCTGTATGGAATAACCTTTTGAATAAACTTGAAGTTCTCTTTGGTTTCCTCTGTAGTTTCCTCTCCTTGACTGATAGCCTCTGGATTGGCTTCCCCTATGTTGAGATCTTCCTTGAGGCTGATAGGGGGTTTGACTTCTGGCAGAGGGTTGAACAGCAGAGCTACCACTTGCACCTGCACCAGGTGAAGGAGGAGGAGGATGATGGAACTGAGAGGAACCTTTGTCATACTTTCTCTTCTTTTTCATAGCCTTTAATTGATTCTTGGAGTATTGCATCCAATGTTCTGTTATAGGGCAGTCATGCAGAATATAGTAGGGAATGTCATTTGTATCTTTTACTTTTGCTGGAGGAACTCTTTTCAATGCCTTGCTTCTTGCTATTCTTTTCCTTGCTATAGTAGCTGAGGAATCATCAAAATCAGTTCTGAACTGATCAATTTCAGAGCTTTGTTCATCATATAAAGCATCAATCCTTTTAAGGTAGTCTTTTTGAAGTTGTGATTGAGCAGATGAAACAGTAGTGACAGCAGTTGTGGCAGCAACAGTAGAAGGAGGAATGGAAGCAACACTAGCAGAAGAAGTTGTAGTAGTAACAGTAGATACCACAGCAACTGGGATAGCAGCAGATATAGATAAAACACTTTCAGATACAAGAACATCAGCAGGGGCAACATCAGCAGTAACAATAGGCTCAAAGTCATATACCTCTGTCTGCATATCCTCAGAAACTAAAACATCAGCCACATCAGAACTAACAGAAACAACAACATTTGCAGCAGTAGGAGCAGCATCAGTACTTTCAATAGAGACTGAAGGAGCAGCAGCAACAGAAACAGCAGGGGCAGCAGCAGAAAGGGACTTTATAAAAGAATTAATGAGACTGGTGTCACAGCTGGAAAAGGGCACAATGGCCTTGGAGAGATCCTCAGATTGCTGGACTGTAGTGCTCTCTGGAAGATAGCTGAAATATATATAATCAAACTCTGATAAAAGTGACCTGAGGTCTACTGAGAAAACTGCAACCTGTGGTGTTGAGGCTGGAGCTTGAGTTGAAGTAACAGCAGCAGCAGCAGCATGCAATCTAACACCTTCATGAGGCATCTCACCCTGCCTAGATTCAGAGATAGCTGGATCAAGGCACCCAAAGGAAGGGATTACCTAAGGAGGAATGATGGAGGAGAGCCTGGCAGATAGGTCTGCAACTGACTTTAAAAGTGGAGCCAAGGAGGTCTCCAACAAGAGGGATAGCCTGGGAGCTATCAGCTCATAAAGTCTGTCTGCTAAGGCTGGAATATCTACATGCTCAGTAGGGACTTGAGCAGAGGTAGAGAATGAAGGTGGAGCAGCTGGAGATGTTGGTGGAGAGCTGATGTATGGGGGAAAGGAAGGTTGAGGTGTGGGGATTGTTGAAATGGAAGATAGTGGAATGGAAATTGAAGGGGTGAAGGAGGGTTGAGCAATGATGTTTTGGAGTAACTGTTGGTAAGATGTGGATGAAGAGGGTAGATCAGGAGGGGATGAAGGAGAATCATCCATAAAGGAATCATCTATAAGTGTGAAGGATGGAAGTTGAGATGATAAACCAATGTCTTGGTGAGGGTAGTGATGTAATGGGTGGAAGAGTTCTTCTGTGAGAGGAAGAGTTGGAGAATGGATAGAAGTTGGAGATGGGCTTGAAATAATGATGGTGGAGGTAACTGTAATGGTGGATGAAATTTGAATGGTGGAGGTGACTGGTGGAGATGAAATAAGAGGTGGAGGAGGAGGAGAAGCAGCAGGAAAGTCTTCTGCAGGGGCAGAGACTTGAGGGGAAGAGTGTGTAACAGTCCTTGTGCCTAAAGTTGCAGCTGCAGAGGGCCTGCTGGGCTTCACAATCTGTCTGTCCCACTTGCCAAACAGGGCACAGGAGAGCCTCTTGGAGGCATTGATGTGCATCCCATTTGATACTAGCAGAGCAGGGCATCTGTTTTGAAGAAACAGCCCTAGTATCCTTCCATAATTCACAAAGTTCTTATTTATCTTCTTCTTAATCAGATCAAAGAAAATCTCTCCCCAGTTTAATTGTTTCTTATCTACAAGAGCACCCATCAAGCATAGCTGATACCTGGAGATGGTATCATGGGCTGAATGCTTGGCCAAAAGCACTTTTCCCACAACATCAGCTAAGAACCTGTACTCAACAGCCAAATTCTTTTTCAGCAGCTTGTTAGGGTTTGCATCAGAATGACCCATTCTATCAAGCATAGTAGAAAATTCTTCTCCAGACATTTCAACAGAATCCTCTCCAGAATTCAATCCAAAAATCTCTGTCAGAATTGCAGGTGTAAGAGGTACCTGGGTTCCAGAAATTGATCCAATCACTGTATTTTGATCCTGGTTGTGGGCAGTATATACCAACTCCTTGGTTTCATCAGCAACCAATTTGATTCTGGTGGACATGATGGCAACAAGCTTTTGTTCGTTGAACAGTTCTAGAATATCTTGGAAAATCTGATCACTGGTGCTGAAAGAATCCATATCAATATCGAATCCTGCATCAAATTTCATGGCGGCCAGAACGGCGACGGAGACGGCCATGGTTTCCTGAAAAAAAAACAACCAAATGACCAAGTGTAGAGAGGTTTGGAGGGAAAGAGAAAAGTTGCAGAGAGATTGAAAGCGCAAAAGGAGAACGACGGCCAAAAAATGAATTTTATATTAGGGTTCGACGCAGAAAAGGAAAGATCGTTGAACTCAGTTCGACGATCGGGGCTTCTAAAGGAATCTGAAAGGTCTTCAATATCGTCGATCTCCGTTCGATGATATTGGAGAGCATCGAGCTCCGTTCGACGATAGTTCAAAAAACAAAATCGTCGAGCGCCATTCGACGATCGTTGAGCTGGAGAGATAGTTGAGCACTATCTGAGAAGCGCTGAACTCTGGTCGACGATTTCGGAAAGCGTCGATCTTCGTTCGACGATCGGGGGTAAAATCATCGAGCGCAGTTCAGAGACCAGAAACACTCTATACACTAGAAAAATCAAGATGTTTGCCTAGTCTTGGTCAATTTTTAGAGTTTTAAAATCTTGGAACTTATTTTAAACTTCCTCCATCTAACATTCCTAACTGATTTAGGAAGAAGGTGTGTTTCTTTTCATCCAAGGGTTTGGTGAAAATATCTCCCCTTTGCAAATCAGTTGGGATATATTGAAGTTCAATTTTATTTTTCTCAACATTATCCCTTAAAAAGTGATGCCTAATTTCTATGTGTTTTGTCCTACTATGGAGGACTAGATTTTGAGCTATAGAAATAGCACTGGTATTATCACAAAAGATTTTAGACTTCTCTAAGTTGTAGCCATAGTCTAGGAGTTGGTTTTGAATCCACAATATTTGTGAGCAACAACTACCTGCAGCCATATATTCAGCTTCAGCAGTTGAAGTTGACACAGATGTTTGTTTCTTGCAAAACCAAGAGACAAGTCTGTCACTAATAAACTGACAAGTTCCACTGGTGCTTTTCCTGTCAATTCTGCATCCAGCATAATCAGCATCAGAAAATCCAGTTAAGTCAAATGCTGAATCTTTTGGATACCAGAGACCTAGATTTGGACAACTTTTAACATACCTGAGAATCCTTTTAACTAATGTTAGGTGTGACTCTAGGGCTCACTTGGAATCTAGTACATATGCATGTAGCAAACATTATCTCAGGTCTACTAGCTGTAAGGTACAGTAAAGAGCCAATCATTGCTCTATATGTTGTCTGATCAACAGGTTTCCCATGTTCATCAGCATCCAATACAGCATTAGTAGGCATAGGTGTTTTCATACAAGATGCTTCAGACATACTAAATTTCTTAACCAATTCTTTTGCATACTTGGTTTGAGAAATGAATATGCCTTCAGCATGTTGTTTGACTTGCAATCCTAGAAAGAAGGATAGCTCACCCATGCTACTCATTTCAAATTTAGAATGCATTAGATTGGAGAACCTTCTACACAAATTTGAATCAGTAGAACCAAAGATAATATCATCTACATAGATTTGTACTAGTAGGGTATGAGACTTATGGGTTCTAATAAAAAGAGTTTGGTCTACTCTACCCCTTATAAATTCATTTTTCAGGAGAAAGCATGCTAGGGTCTCATATCATGCTCTAGGAGCTTGCTTGAGACCATATAATGCTTTGTTCAGCTTAAAAACATAGTCAGGATGAGTTGGAGAGATAAAACCTGGAGGTTGTCTGACATAGACTTCTTCTTTGATGTCTCCATTGAGAAAAGCACTCTTTACGTCCATCTTATACACTTTGAAACCTTTGTGTACTGCATATGCTAAGAAGATTCTAATAGCCTCCAACCTTGCAACTGGTGCAAAAGTCTGGTCATAGTCTATGCCTTCTTCTTGAGAGTACCCTTGAGCAACTAGCCTTGCCTTGTTCCTTACAATTACTCCTTGATCATCCAATTAGTTTCTGAACACCCACTTTGTTCCAACAATGGAGTGATCCTTAGGCCTTGGTACTAGTTCCCAAACTTTGTTCCTTTCAAATTGATGCAACTCTTCTTGCATTGCCATGATCCAGTGTGGATCTTACTCTACATCTTGAATGTATTGAGATTCAATTTGAGATAGGAAGCAAGTATGCAACAGGTTTTGGTTGACCTAATTTCTGGTTTGCACACCAGCTGAGATGTCTCCAATTACTTGGGAAATTGGATGGTCTCTTGATGTTACTAAATCAACAGGGGGTGTTGATTGTTCACCAACCTGTGTTGTTGTTTCCTCTTGTGGTACAACAACTGGCTCTTCAAGAAGTTTCTCTTCAAGGTGTTGATTGTCTTCTTCATCTTCACTACTTTCATTCTTTTGAGTAATTTGTATTCTGTCCGAGTCTTCAGCTAGAGAGTGTACCTGTAAAGGTTCTATGTTAGAAGTGTTCTTCTCCTTGAAAGACATGTTAGTTTCATCAAAAGATATGTGAACAAATTCTTCAATTTTAAGAGTTGATTTATTATATACCCTATAAGCCTTACTGATCATGGAGTATCCCAGAAACACTCCTTCATCAGCTTTAGCTTGAAATTTTGCTAAATACTTCTTGTCATTATTGTGTATATAGCAGATACAACCAAAAATTCTAAAATAATCTATTTTAGGTTTCTTCCCTTTGAGTAATTCATAGGGAGTCTTGCCCTTCAGTTTATGTATTAAACTTCTGTTCAGCATATAGTTGGAGGTGTTCACTGCCTCTGCCCAAAAAGATAGAGGAAGGTGAGCATCTGACAATAATGTAGTGGTAGATTCAATAAGGGTTCTATTTTTCCTTTCAGCTACCCCATTTTGTTGAGGAGTTCTAGGAGCTGAGAAAGTGTGCATGATCCCTTCACTCTGACAGAACTCTTGCATAAGAAGAGAATCAAACTCTGTCTCATGATCACTTCTGATCAGGGTAATGTGAGTATTGAACTCAGTCTGTATGCATTTGAGAAACTCTGTCAAACACTTAAAGTTATCAGACTTCTTCCTCAGAAAGAACACCCATGTGAATCTAGAGAAGTCATCTACAACTACTAAAGTGTAAGATTTCCCTCATAAGCTTTGTACTGTAATGGGTCCAAAAAGATCCATGTGTAACAGATACAAAATCCTAGGTGAATCACTCTTATTAAGTGACTTGAAACTATTTTTAGTTTGCTTGCCTAATTGACAAGCCCCGTAGAGTCCTTCCTTCTTGTAGGGGCCAGAAGGTAGTCCTCTAACAAGGTTGTCCTTGGATAGCCTAGCAATGGTTCTAAGGTTTATATGCCCTAGTCTCTTATGTCATAATACATTAGGTCTACTAACAGAGTTAAACAAGAAAATATCTACTTTAGTTGAAAGAAAGTCTACTAAATAGATGTTACCTTTCCTTTTACCTGTCAACACAGTTATGTTGTCCTCTGACTTGATCTTGCATAAGGCTTTGCTGAAAGTCACCTGGTAGCCTTCATCACATAGCTGACTTATACTAATCAAATTGTGCTTCAGTCCTTCCACATAGGCTACCTTCTTGAATGTGACTGTGTCAATCTGAACTGCACCATATCCTTTTGTCAGTCCAAAGTTTGAATCACCAAATATGCCTTTGGGTCCAAGCTTGGCTTTAAAGGATGTGAGATTGTCCTTGCTTCCTGTCATGTGCTTTGAGCACCCACTATGCAAATACCATTACTGGTTTGATGTTGGATAGGTCTTCACCTGCACATAAAATAATTCACTTGTTTTTGACCCAGTTTACCTTGGGCCTAGGTTGATAACCTTTAAATTCAGAAATAAATGACATCCCTGGTTGACTCTTATAACCTTCAGGATGATATCTCCTTGGAGGTATTATCCATTCAGTATAAGGGTTAAATCTTTGGGATGAAGGACCCCTAGGATTGGATTTTGATTTACCTTGAAAGAATTTCCAAAGCTTTGATCTCTGTTTGACGATCGTTGAGCTGCGTTCGACGATCTTGGGTCACATCGTCGAGCTCCGTTCGATGGTCGACTGTGGCAGAGTTCAGGAATTAAAGATCGTCGACCTGAGTTCGATGATTTTGCCTGAGATCGTCGATCTGCATTCGGCGATCGTCGAGCTCCGTTCGACGATTTCTGCTGGAACTTGGTTTTCTTAGGCAGATCAGAATTTTTCCTAGCTACCTCTATAACTCCCTTCCATTTATCAGAGATAAATTTAATTGAGGTTGTTAGTACTATAGGTTGGCTAGATGAAGCACCCAAGCCCAGTGTACTATTGAATCTGGAGTTCACTGTGCTTGTGATGTCCATTAACTTGATGCTTCTCCCATTAAGAGATTCTTCAAGCTTTTTGGCATCTGATAGCTCACTTTTCAGTGAAGCTATCTGCTCCCTACATCACTACAACTCCTCAGAAAGTTTGAGGTTTTCTGATTTTAAGGTACTATGTTCAGACAATTGATTTCTGAGAGAGATAATTTCCTTCTCAGATTTTAATAGGTCTAAACACAGTGCTTTAAATTCATACTTAAAGTCCTCATAATTGAAATCAAATGAGTCTATTACCTGGTCTTCTTCAGGTTGAGTCTCTGAGTCTGACTCTTCTGCATCTGAATTGTGTTGAGAGGCATTGACTGCCATCATGCAGAACTCCTTCTCTTCAACATCATCCTCATCATCACTTAAGCTGGATGAAGCTTCTGATTCCTCTTCAGTCTCACTCCAAGATTCAACAACAAATCCCTTCCTTGTGTGTTTGTTCTTTCTTGAGGAGGGTTTGCCATTGCTATTCTTCTTGAAGTCCTTGTCCTTTCTTCTTTCTCTCTTATCCTTTCTGTCCTTGTTTTTGTTCTCTGGACAGTCATGCACAATGTGGCCTGGTTTCCTGCAACCAAAGCAGACAATTTCTTTATTGTTTGATTTATCATACCATGGCTTGTCATGCTCTTTGTATGATCTCTTCCTAAAGTCCTTTCTTGCCATCTTGTAAAATCTTTTGTCCAGCAGACTAAGCAGCTCATCATTTCCTGGGATTTTGTCTTCAGGCTGATCTTCAGTGGCTTTGAAAGCTATAGACTTCTCTTTTCTTGTGGCTGGTGAGGCAGCCTTCTGCTCTTCTTCTCTATTTTTGATGAGCAGCTCATAAGATTTGAGCTTGCCCAAGAGAGCTTCTATTGTAATCTCATTCAGACTTCTGGCATCCTTAATTGGCCAGATTCTTGAGTCCCAAGTGCTTGGGAAGCACATTAGGATTTTGTCATTTAGCTCAGTCAATGAGATCTCTTTATCTAGAGTCTTCAGTTCATTGACTATCAGACTGAGTCTGTTATACATTTCAGCTACTGACTCAGCTTCTTCTTTCTTGAAATTCTCATATTGGGATATGAGGTGGGATCTCCTGTCCTTTCTTTCATCAGCTGATCTTGAGACTATTTCAGATAGCTTGTCCCAGATCTCCTTTGCTGAGTTGCATTTAACTACCTTTTGGAAAATATCATCAGACATAGTCTGGGCTAAGATGTTCATAGCCTTTGCATCTGCTACCTTCCACTTCTTGATCTCTGCATCTGTTCCTGAGGGAGGTGGAACAGCATTTATGCTTGTGTTCTCTGGAGGTCTTGGACATACTGTCAAAACAGAATTAAAAATGTCCTCATCAATAGAATTCATGTAGAGTCTAATCCTTGCCTTACAAAGTGCAAACTTGGATAGATTGCACACTGGAGGTCTGGTGGTAGCATAATCTTTGTTTTGGGCCATGATTTGTGAAGAAATAATTCTAATAACAAAATCTACAACAAGCAGATCTAACTATAAGAATCTTTGTGTTCAGGTGTTAGCCTGTGCAACCACCAAGGTGTGGTATGTTTAACCAACCTCCCTTTGATACCAATTGAAAGTGTGAGTTAGATCTGATATACTCTAGAGGGGGGGGGGGTGAATAGAGTATGGTGCTTGCTAAAAACTTTTACAACAGTTGTTGTATTCTTATGTGAACAGGGAAGAAAATAATAAAGAGTAAATCTAATCACAGAAACTATCTAATCACAGAGTAACCTCGTCACAAACCACAGCCAGAAACAAAAGAAACACAAGCAACCAGAAGACACAAGGAGCTATAGTGGTTCCCCAACCAATCTGGGTACATCCACTCTTCTACCACCCTAGGTAGGAATCCACTGCAGGATGAGTTGATCAGGTGTCCTGGGCACCAATGAGCTTTTGATAAGGTGCTCAAAAACCAAACCAGATTTTTTGATCAGGTGTCTTGCCACCAATGAGCTTTTGATAAGGTGCTCAAAAACCACACACAAACTTTTGAAGAGAGTTTGAAAAACCCTTTATAGCAGAGAGAGAGAGGGATAAGAAGATCTTCTCTGTCAATAGTCAGAGAAAAGATTGTGGATGTTGTCAAAGCTCCCCCTAAGATCTGTAGTTGTTCAGGAAGTGAAGCTTGCCAGTAGGGTGATAGGCCTTCAGAAAATTGATCTCCAGCAAATGATGATTTCAGCAACAGCTGAAATGTGAGGTGTTTGGAGTCTTGAATGATGATGGCCTTGAACACTTGAATCAAAAGAGATCTGAAGATTTCAGTTTGTTGATCTCCTTTTGGTGTTGGTATTCTTGTGTGAATCTTTGACACTAAGTATGTCTGCAACTCTTTCTCTTTCTCTTGTGTGTTTGTTGTTGTAAGAGTTGTTGCAGAAGAAGTTTTGCAGAGAATGAATATTGCAGAATATGTGTCTCTCCTTGTTCTTCTTCTTCAGTTCTGAAAAATCTAATCTTTTATTCTCTTGATGTCTGAATAGAAATGATCCACTGTCAAGATAGTCGTTGGCCTGTCATAAATGACTTCCTTAATTGCATTTGTCTTCTGGAGGAAAGTCCAATAAAAATATTCCTTGATAATTTCTTGAAACTTGCTCCAGAATAAATGAAAACGGCTGTAAGATCTCTGAATTAATTGCTGATAATAATTCCTTAACTGTCTGAATTTGAATCTTGAAAATCGTTGAACTCTTCAAAAAAACGTCGAACTGAGCTCCACTATCGTTGAACTGAGCTTAGAGATTTGGACTTGGACAGAAACAAAGATCGTCGATCTGAGCTCAACTATCGTCGAACTGAGCTCAGAGATTGAGAACCAAACTGGAGTCAAGATCGTCGATCTGAGCTCGAAGATCGTCGAATGGAGTTCAACGACTTTGATGAAGTTGAGCTCAGAGATCGTCGAATGGAGTTCGACGATCCGTCGAAGTGAGCTCAACGATTGTCGATAGCAGTTCGACGATTCGTCGTACTGAGCTTGACAAAATGACTTAGTTTCCAGACTGAAAAACCTTGGTCTTGAGGGCAGCTTCCAAACCTAAGTACTAACCCTTAGACTCAATTCTACTTGACCTTTAGATCTATACAATGAGGTCAAAACAAGTTTCCTAAGATACATAGTGATCCTGACCCAAATTAGTAATAGGGTGTTCCAACAAAATCTTCTTCTGTTTCTCGAGAAGTGTTGTTGTTCCCGAGAAATGCTTTTCCTCATTTCCCGGGAAGTTCTCTTCAGTACTCGAGTAATCCATGCCTCCTTCTCGAGAATACCGGTTCAACCGACCCTTGTTCATCCTCTTAAGTGTACCAATTTTTATATCATATTCATTATATATATACATAAGAAAATCACTTCTTCTCTTTCTGACCGAACTCCTGTTCTTTTCCAAAACTAGAGCAGCGTGAGCGAGAGAGAGAAAATCCTTCGGTGATTCTTCGGGTGGCCGCTGATGGTGCTCCAGTGCTCGAAATCTTGAACCAAACGTAGATCTGGAAAGATCTCAACGAGAGCTACGCCATCGTGGTAAAGTTTTCCCCTTTTCTTGAGTTTTTCTCGGCAGGGTTTTGGGCCCTAACTTCTATTTCGCCCATTCTTGTTCAGATCTCAATTTCTCCCATCTTCTTTAGCACCGATTTGCGACAAGGAGTGATTTGGAGAGTTTTTACGGCAAACCAAGGCAAGTGATGGTTTCTCTCCTCTTCCTTCCTCTTCCAATCTTGTAGTAATTGCTAATCTTCCTTATTTAGTGTTGTATTCATTATTGACTTGCTGATTAGTGAAATTGATATAATCTTTTACTTAAGATTCACTTATAATATCATGTTCATGATTATGCCACTCCTACAGTGTAGGGTTGTTAGTGATTTACTGTCGCGGTTGAATCTTTATCGTTTAAACATCCCTTAACTACGTGTAGGACGAGATATAATTTGTTTAAGGTCATGCATCTTTACCTAGAGGTTGATCAACCATTTCAAATCTAGCGATCTCTAGTAGAATCCGATGTGCCAAGTTTTGAGATTTATATCATGGTTTTCCTTATTGTGGGTGTTAGTGGACGAAACCGCCGCCGCAATGTTTGTTATATCACGGTTTTCTTCGTTGCGGGTGTTAGTGGATGAAACCACCGCCGCAATGTTTGATCGCTTTATTTGTACCTTATGGAACTCTACCGGTTGTTTGGCCGTTTGCGGTGAATGGTGAAGTGTATGAGTCTCCCCCGTATTTAGACGAATATTATATCTGTGGGGGTGTGTCTGGATGAGTGACCACCTCGCCCGTGTTGTTGGGTAGAGTTGACCACATGTGGCTAATAAAGTCATGCAAATTCTTTCTTATGATTTAATCATGTTTTCCACCTTTTAGCCCTGGGCATCTGGTGTAGTTTGATGTGCATGATGATTCATGTACGTTCTACTTTCTGATTTTGGTACTTTACTTTTGTACTTTACTTCAATACTTTCAGTCTTGGGTAGGTACCCCCTTATGACTCGTGCTTGCTTTTGTTTAAATTTCTGCCATCACTTGTACCTTCTTACTGAGGTGTTCCATCTTTGGAATGCCTCATGTTCAGAGCTGTACCAGGTAGTGGGGCTGGTTTTGGAGTTCCTGAGCTGTAGTGTTGGCTGTGGTTTATACCTCGCTGTAGCAAGGTAGTTTGATGTTTTAGTTTACTTTACCTAGTTCAGACATACTTTTGTTTTATGTGGGTTCATGTGACGTTATTAACGCCGACAGGGTTGTTGATTCTTTTGGACACTTTGTTAGCTGCTATTTGTTTTCTTTCCGATTATTTGGATTGCTTGCTCTCTGGGACATTTTATGCTATGGCTGCATGTTAGATATTTTTAACTTATAAAACCTTACTAATAGTGTATCATACATGTCGTCTCTTTCAAAACTAATCACTATTTTTTGGATAGCGTAAAAACTCTTTCCTATACTTATTATAAATATAGAGATATGCATAACATGAGTTGTACTTCGGGGACATTTATACTCATATAGGATGTCTAATCTCGTAAAAGAAGTATTTTCTGCAGCATATAACTATTTTTCTCGTGGACTATATGAGCTACTAAGCCGAGGGATACAACTACTTGCTTCACTTAAACTAGATTTGTCTCTAAATAACTTAAAGATCTTTCTTTATGTGTTAAGTAGGAGTTTTTCCTGAGCGTCCATAGTTATCCCCTGCTGATGTGACATCATGATGCACATTTTCCCATACTCTGATATATCTTTAAAGGCAGTGAAAATGCGGGTTATGATAACCGCTAAACGGTAACTTCTAATACCCGGCGGTATCAACTATAAGATGCTTCTGCTCTTCACTTGAACATGTCAACCTTCACACTCTATTAACAGAAGACGTGGTCAAATACAATCTGGGAGTTGATATTCTCAAACACAGGGCATGTGAAACATCGTTCCAACATTGCTAGTCTTAATGCTCTGGCGTAGCTCTTCTAACATCGCTTTGCTACGAGCACCCGGAGAATCACCCTCAGACTGGGGAGCTATCCACGACATAAAAAGCTTTGGTGACATCTCCTACAAATACTGATGAACAACTCATCAAAACCTAGCTTAACACTAGAACTACACAACTTAGTTCAGACCACACATGTATAGATACTTGCTCATGCTACTAACTTACTCTGGGATTTTATTAATGATGTTATGCTTAATTTAGGATGATATACCAACATATCATTAACTCATGTGCGTAAATTATGAATGCATGAATTCTTATTCTTTTTTCTCTAAATCCATGTGTGTATGTATGTCATCATGTAGATCTTGAGCTTGGCACATGTGATAATGTTATGTTACATCATGCATGTTGTGTTATGCAATCTAAAAAAGGCCTTAATGTCTGTTATGAGCGGCGTACACATGAAATATTATGCATCTCATACTATATAATATTGCATGTAACAAAAAGCAAAATCTAATGGGCATTCATATGATGATTATTATGCATCTCATACTACATAACCATCACATGTTGCTTCCTATGAGGATACATATACAAACACATATTATGCATCCCATAATATATAATATGTCTCGTATACTTCTTATCATGCTTATGAGTGTAGTGTTCATCCTTTGGCCAAGACGTACTAATGATATATCGGTGTGTGTATGAAATGGAACGAGACCACTAAAACTACACCTCTGATACCAACTGTCATAATCCGCATTTTCTCCGCATTTAAATGATATATCAGAGTAAGAGAAAACACGCGTCATGATACTATGTCGTGCAGTGGATAACTGCAGGCACTTAGGCAAGAACTCGAACCTAACACTTTATATGAAATCCTCAAGTTTATCATAAAGAAAATTGTAATTTAAGTTCAGTTTTGAAGGCCGTATTCCTCGGCTCATTGGATCAACTAGTCCACGAGTAAAAGCATGAATATACGATGTGGAAAATACTTTATTTATATTGATTAACATCCTATATGAACATAAACATCCAAATAGGATAACTCATGATGTTCATACCTCTAGATTTAATATAAGTATAGAAAGAGCTTTTTACGTAGTTACAAATAAAATGACTTTGGCTTGAAATATGCTATGAATGAGATAGTCATAATGATACTTTTTATGTTTAAAATAACTAACATGCAGTCCTAATATAAAATCTTCCCGGAGAGCAAGGAAAACCAGAAAATCGCCCAAAAAGAGACTAAGCAGCTAGCAAGTAACTTGACAATATAAAAAATCCAGTGGGCGTCAACAACCTGACACGAACCCACCAAAAAGCATGTATGTCTGAACTAATCAACAAAACAATAACACTACCTCACAATGGTAAGGAAAGGATGACTGCAACAACTGCAGAACACCAGAAACCACCAACCCTAGCCGCTCAACCGACTAATGCTTCAAACCTGAGGCATTCCAAAGAAAAGAATATCTCAGCAAGAAAATACAAGTGGCAAATTTTTGGATCCCTAGTTGATTTGGGCTAGGTTCACTGACTTAGGATGTGACCCATCATGTATAGCCAGGGTCAATTTGTGTCCTAGAGTCTAGGTTAAGTCCTTAGGCTCAACTCCAGATGGACCAGCTTTCAACAAGACCCTCAGAGACTCCAGACTCACAAGTTTTCAAGACTAAGTAAAATGAGTTCGATGTTTGTCGAACTCAGCTCGACGAAAGGAGTTCTGCGCTCGACGATCGTGAGACAATTCTTAGTGCTGAGCTCGACGATCTATGTTCTATATTCTACGAAAACTCAGTTTCCACATCAAGCCAAAGTCAGGAGAACTTCAAATTTTTCTAAGTCCAGCTTCTTGCTTCGGTCGACGAGTTATATTCTGAGCTCGACGAACTTGGACCTCAAGTTCACAGCTTCTCAGGTCGACGAAGTCAGCTTCTCAGGTCGACGAATGCTAAACTCTACTCGACGATTTCTGGACTCAGAGAATTTGTGTCGACACTTAGGGTTTGTGTCGACACCAGACGATTTGTGTCGTCACAAGGATTTCAGTCGACACCAGCTTATGTCGACACCAAGATCAATCTGTCGACACCAACTTTTGTCGACACAGCATTTCAGCAGATGCAGGATATTTTGTCTAAGTCCAGAACTTTTCTCAGCTCGACGAATGAAAACTATCTATCAGGTGAATGAAGATTGTCTGGTCGACGAACTCTCACTCAAGCTCAGCTCGACTAACTCAAGCTCAGCTCGACGAACACAAGTTCAGCTCGACGAAATGTGTTCTTCGTTCGACAAATCCAGATTAGGTTTTCTTCAAGGTTCCCGTTCCGTTTCTTGGCGCTGATTCCTGAACATTTAATGCCAGATCTTCTCGGAATGTTACCTTTAGAACGTGCATTGACTATGGACGATTACATGCCGTTTTTCCATGGGACAGTTAGGAAAGTCATTGATTGCTGATTCTTTCCAAGGCCGACTGTAATTACTGCTTGACATTCAAAAGTTTGAATATTCCTCAGTCAGTCACAGACACATACATACACAAAAAAAAGAGAACAGAATCAAGCAGTGATAGAGTTCAAGAATTACATCACAGAAATCAATCTGAGAGACACTCTGAAGTTGCAGAGAAGAATAATCATTCACAAATCACAAGTTCTTGACTGCAATCAGCCTGACCAGAGAATATTTTCAAGCAGAAGAAGAACAACCAAATTCAATCAAGAGTCTTCTTCTCTCTATTCACAGGATAACTTCAAAGGACAACAATCAATCAATCTGTCAAAGGAGTTCCTGAAACATATTCTGGTCCAGGCATTCTAGGTCTTTGAAGACCTATCACCCTAAAACAGTGCTCCAGTCT
This sequence comes from Platanthera guangdongensis, assembly GCA_039583875.1. Classification (NCBI taxonomy): domain Eukaryota; kingdom Viridiplantae; phylum Streptophyta; class Magnoliopsida; order Asparagales; family Orchidaceae; genus Platanthera; species Platanthera guangdongensis. The sequence continues at coordinate 117,881,758 of CM077148.1, read as the reverse complement.
TCCTGATACATTCAAAATCTCAGGGGGAGCAAGCTGCTAACATCATTCCACTTGAATCTTCTCTCTGATTGTTGACAGAGAAGATACCATCACTCTCTCACCACCTCCTGTATAAAGGGTTATCATCTCCCTTCAAAAGTGATTCCTGGTTCACAAGTCTCCTTCCAAAAGACTTGAGGTTTGGTTTTTGGGGACCTGATCAAAACCCATTGGTGCCCAAGACACCTGATCAACTCATCCTGCAGTGGATTCCTACCTAGGGTGGTAGAAGAGTGGATGTACCAAGATTGGTTGGGGAACCACTATAGCTCCTTGTGTCATCTGGTTGCTCATTTCTTTTGTTTTCTGGCTGTGGTTTGTGATTGCTCTGTGTTTAGTTAGTTGTTGTGTTTACTTTATATTATTTTCTTCCATGTTCACTTAGGTATACAACAACTGTTGTAAAACATTTTTAGTAAGCACCATACTCTATTCACCCCCCTCTACAGTATATCAGATCTAACCTGCACTTTCAATTGGTATCAAAGCGAGGTTGGTTAAAATACCACACCTTAGTGGCTGCACAGGCTAACACCTGAACCCAAAGATCCCTCTAGTTAGATCTGCTTGTTTTAAGCTTGTTACTAGATTTATTTCTTCAAAGAACATGACCCAAAACAAAGATTATGCTAGCACCAGACCTCCAGTGTGCAATCTATCTAAGTTTGCACTTTGGAAGGCAAGGATTAGATTGTACATGAACTCGATTGATGAAGACATTTTTAATTCTATTTTGACAGTGTGTCCAAGACCCCCAGAAAATACAAGTACAAGTGTTGTTCCACCTCCATCAGGAACAGATGCAGAAATCAAGAAATTTAAAGTGGCAGATGCTAAGGCAATGAATATTTTAGCCCAGACTATGTCTGATGAAATATTTCAAAAAGTAGTTGACTATAACTCAGCAAAGGACATCTGGGATAAGTTATCTGAGATAGTCTCAGGATCTGCTGATGAGAGAAAAGATAGAAGATCTCATCTCATAACCCAATATGAGAACTTCAAGAAAGGAGAAGCTGAGTCAGTAGCAGATATGTATAATAGACTCAGTCTCATAGTCAATGAGCTGAAAACATTGGACAAAAAGATCGCATTGACTGAGCTCAATGTTAAAATCCTAATGTGCTTCCCTAGTACTTGGGACTCAAGGATCTGGCCAATCAAGGATGCCAGAAGCCTAAATGAGATCACAACTGAAGCTCTCTTGGGCAAGCTCAAGTCTTATGTGCTGCTCATCAAGAATAGAGAAGAAGAGCAGAAAGCTGCCTCACCAGCTATGAGAAAGGAAAAATCAATTGCTTTCAAAGCCATTGAAGATCAGCCTGAAGATAAGGTCACAAGCAATGAAGAGCTGCTAAGCCTACTGGCCAAAAGGTTTTACAAAATGGCCAGGAAGGACTTCAGGAAAAAGTCTTTCAGAGGGCTCGACAAGCCAAGGTATGACAAATCAAATAACAAAGAGATTATTTGTTTTGGATGCAGGAAAACAGGCCACATGGTGTCTGACTGTCCAAAAAAATCAGTATAAGGACAAGAAGGACAGGAAAGAAAGAAGAAAAGTCAAAGACTTCAGGAAGAACAACAATGACAAACTCTCCTCCAGCAAGAACAAACACACTAGGAAGGGGTTTGTAGCTGAAACTTGGAGTGAGACAGAAGAAGAATCTGAAGCTTCATCCAGCTCTAGTGATGATGAAGATGATGCTGATGAAAATAAATTCTGCATGATGGATATCAATGCCTCACAACAAAATTTTGATGCAGAAGAGTCAGAGTCAGAATCAGAGACTCAATCTAAAGAGGACCAGGTAATAGGTTCTTTTGATTTTAATTCTGAGGACTTCAAGTGTGAGTTTAACGCACTGTGTCTAGATTTATTAAAATCTGAGAAGGAAAACATTTCTCTTAGAAATCAGCTATCTGAACACAGTACTTTAAAATCAGAAAACCTCAAACTCTCTGAGAAGTTGGAATGCTGTAGGGAGCAGATAGCCTCACTGAAAAGTGAACTATCAGAGGCCAAAACGTTTGAAGAATCCATCAATGGGAGAAGTATCAAACTAATGGACATCACAAGCACAGTGAACTCAAGATTCAATAGTACACTGGGCTTGGGTGCTTCATCCAGCCAACCTATAGTATTAACAACCCCAATCAAGTTTATCTCTGATAAAGGTAAGGGAGTTGTAGAGGTGGATAGGAAGAATTCTGATTTACCTAAGAAAACGAAAGTTCAACAGAATTCGTCGAACGGAGCTCGACGATCGTCGAGTGGAGCTCAATGATCTCAGGCTAAATCGTCGAACTCAGGTCGACGATCTCTGAACCCTGAACTTTGGCATGGTCGATCTTCGAACGGAGCTCGACGATCTGACCCAAGATCGTCGAACTCAGCTCAGAGATCGTCGAACAGAGCTCAGATTTTTGAAAAATCTTTCAAAGGCAAATCAAACTTCAATCCTAGAGTTCCTACATCTCAATGGTTTAACCCTTATACTGAATGGATAATACCTCCTAGGAGATATCATCCTGAAGGCTATAAGAGTCAACCAGAGATGTCTTTTATTTCTGAATTCAAAGGTTATCAACCTAGGCCCAAGGTGAACTGGGTCAAAAACAAATAAATTGTTTTATATGCAGGTGAAGACCTATCCAACTTCAAACCAGCAATGGTATCTGGATAGTGGGTGCTCAAAGCACATGACAAGGAACAAGGACAATTTCACATCCTTCAAAGCCAGCTTGGACCCAAAGTAATATTTGGTGATTCAAACTTTGGACTAACAAAAGGATATGGTGCAGTCCAGATTGGCTCAGTCATATTCAAGAAAGTAGCCTATATGGAAGGACTGAAGCACAACTTAATCAGTATCAGTCAACTGTGTGATGAAGGCTATCAAGTGACTTTCAGCAAATCCTTATGCAAGATCAAATCAGAGGACAACACCACTGTGTTGACAGGTAAAAGGAAAGGTAACATCTATCTTGTGGATTTTCTTTCAACTAAGGTAGATATATGCTTGTTTAATTCCATTTGCAGACCTAATGAATTATGACATAAGAGATTAGGACATATAAACCTTAGAACCATTGCTAGGCTATCCAAGGACAACCTTGTTAGAGGACTACCTTCTGGCCTCTACAAGAAGGAAGGACTTTGCAGGGCTTGTTAATTAGGCAAGCAAGCCAAAAATCGCTTCAAGTCACTTAATAAGAGTGATTCACCTAGGATTTTGTATCTGTTACACATGGATCTCTTTGGACCCATTACAGTACAAAGCTTAGGAGGGAAATCTTATACTTTAGTAGTTGTAGATGACTTCTCTAAATTCACATGGGTGTTCTTTCTGAGGAAGAAGTCTGATAACTTTAATTGTTTGACAGAGTTTCTCAAATGCATACAGAGTGAGTTTAATACTCAGATTGCCCTGATCAGAAGTGATCATGGGACAGAGTTTGATTCTCTTCTTATGCAAGAGTTCTGTCAGAGTGAAGGGATCAGGCACACTTTCTCAGCTCCTAGAACTCCTCAACAAAATGGGGTAGCTGAAAGGAAAAAATAGAACCCATATTGAATCTGCTACTACATTGTTGTCAGATGCTCATATTCCTCTATACTTTTGGGCAGAGGCAGTGAACACCTCCAACTATGTGTTGAATAGAAGTTTGATACATAAGCTGAAGGGCAAGACTCCCTATGAATTACTCAAAGGGAAGAAACCTAAAGTAGATTATTTAAAAATCTTTGGTTGTATTTGCTACATTCATAATAATGACAAGAAATACATAGCAAAATTTCAAGCTAAAGCTGATGAAGGAGTGTTTCTGGGATACTCCATGATCAGTAAAGCTTATAGGGTGTATAATAAATCAACTCTTAAAATTGAAGAATCTGTTCATGTATCTTTTGATGAGACTAACATGTCATACAAGGAGAAAGAAATTTCTACCATAAGCTCTTTGCAGGTTCCACCACTGTGTGATTCTATGGATGGACTGAACCTTACCCAAGTGGTACCAAACCATCCTACTCCACAGGTTGCTGAAGATAGTGAAGAGGAAAGTCAAGAGGAAGTGGCTGAACTTCCCCTAACAGCTAGTATCATTCCCTAAGAGGAATTAAATACTGAAGCCGTTGCTCAACCAACTCCACCAACTGATCTTGTCACACTTAGAGATCACCCCAGATCTCAAGTAATTGGAGACATTTCAGTAGGTGTACAAACAAGGCATCAACTCAACCAAGACTTGATGCATGCCTGTTTTCTCTCTAAAATTGAACCTCTCACCATTCATGAGGCAGAGCAAGATCCCCACTAGATCATTGCAATGCAAGAGGAACTAAATCAGTTTGAGAGATGTAGAGTTTGGGATTTGGTTCCAAGACTCCATAACTACCCAGTTATTGGAACCAAATGGGTCTACAGGAACAAGTTGGATGCTCAAGACAACATAGTGAGGAATAAGGCTAGGCTTGTTGCTCAAGGATACAGACAAGAGGAAGGAATAGACTATGACCAAACCTTTGCCCCTGTTGCAAGGTTAGAGGCCATTAGGATATTCCTTTCCTATGCAGCTTATAAGAGATTCAAGGTCTACCAGATGGATGTCAAAAGTGCATTTCTGAATGGAGTACTTCAAGAAGAGGTTTATGTAGAATAACCTCCAGGTTTTATCTCTCCAACTCAACCCTCTTTTGTTTTTAAATTGCATAAAGCTCTTTATGGTTTAAAGCAAGCTCCAAGAGCTTGGTATGAGGGCCTAGCAAGCTTTCTTTTATAGCATGAATTTACAAGAAGAACCATAGATAAAACACTTTTCACAAGACATCATAAGGACCAAATATTGTTAGTACAAATATATATGGATGACATTATTTTTGGGTCTACTGATCCCAAATTGTGCAAGAGATTTGCTGACATCATGCATTCTAAATTTGAGATGAGTAACATGGGTGAGCTTTCCTACTTCCTTGGTCTCCAAGTGAAGCAGCTCCCAGATGGTATCTTCCTCTCCCAAGCTAAGTATGTTAATGAGCTTATCAAAAAGTTTGGGATGGGTGATACCTTAGGGATGAAAACCCCTATGGCTAAAAATGTTGTTGTGGATTCTGATGCAGCAGGGAAACCAGTGAATCAGAAAAATTATAGGGCAATTGTTGGATCCCTATTATACCTAACAACTAGCAGACCTGATATAATGTTTGTCACATGCCTTTGTACTAGGTTCCAAGTGAACCCTAAAGAATCTCACCTTATTTTCCTAAAAAGAATTTTGAGATATATAAAGAGTTGCCCTAGTCTAGGACTCTGGTATCCTGTAGAGTCAGAGTTTGAGTTAACTGGATACTCAGATGCTGACTATGCTGGATGTAGAGTGGACAGGAAAAGTATCACCGGAACATGCCAGTTCCTTGGTATGAGACTTGGCTCCTGGTTTTGTAAAAAGCAGACATCTGTGTCTACATCAACTGTAGAAGCAGGAAACATGGCTGCTGGTAGTTGCTGTTCACAAATGCTATGGATACAAACCAACTCTTAGATTATGGTGTCAACTTAAATAATTCAACATTATTTTGTGATAATACAAGCGCTATTGCTATAGCACAGAATCCAGTTCACCATTCTAGGACTAAACATATTGAAATAAGACATCATTTCATTAGAGATAATGTGGACAAAAAGAAAATTAACTTGATCCATATTCCTACTGATCTACAGAGAGCAGACATTCTCACCAAGTCATTGGATGAGAAAACCCATCTATTCTTTATAAATCAACTGGGAATGATTGATGGAGAAGAGTTAACCTAGTTTTTGTCTATATTCAACGAATTTTCCAGAGTTCGTCGAATGGAGTTCGACGAATTAGGGAAAGTTTGAGAGATTCTCGTCGAACCGAGATAGACGAATTCTCTGTGTGATGAAACAATTTTCGTCGACCAGAGATCGACAAACTTTGCTTCAGAAGACATCTCGTCGAACGGAGTTCGACGAACTATTTTTGATTCTTCTGGATGAGATCGACGAATTATCTGTCTATAATTTATTTCGTCGAGCTCAGTTCGAAGAATTTTTCTTTTTCGTGGAACGGAGTTTGTCAATTCATATTCTAAAAATCTTATATCTAGGTTTTCTTCGACCTCCGTCCCACGCTTTCAGTTCCTTTGCTCTTGATCGCCGTTTCTCTCTGTGTTTTTCTTGCAGGACATCAATTGTGTTTCCCTTAGGTGCTTTGGGTGCAATGAAGTTTGACACTGGTTTCGACATGGATTTTGAGTCGTTTCAACATTCTGTCCCCATCTTTCTATACATCTTGGAACTACTGGAAGAACTCAGTTTAAAGGATTTCATGACCAGGCGCATTAAACTTCATGGAACGGAAATACGAGAGTGGGTATATACATCTACAGTTTCTGAAGAAGATGTTTTGACCGGCAATATAGGGAACACTGTTGTTTCCCTCTCTCCCGCAGTTCTCTCTGAGATATTTGGATTAGTGAACGGAGAAGACAATCTGGAAATGCATTCTGAGGAATTCAGTGATATGCTGAAACTGATGGGTTTCTCTAGTAACAACCCTAATAAGTTGTTGAAAAAGTAACTATCCGCCGCCTACCAATTTCTGGCAAATATTACGGGAAAGATACTGATGGCCAAACACTCTGCTCATGACTATATTACCTGTCACCAATTTATAATAATGTGTGCAGTAGTGAATAAGCGACAAGTTGATTGGAGTAAGGTTTTGTTTGAATTGATCAAGAAGAAGAACAACAAGAAGGAAGTCTGCTTTGGCAGAATTTTAGGAATCTTTCTCAAAGAGAAGGTTGCTGAATGTATGGTCTCCCCGACCATCTCCATAAATGCCAGCAAGCGCCTCACTTGCGCTCTGTTTGGCAGGTGGGAGAGGACCATCTCCAAGCCCTCAAAGGCTTCTTCCTCCTCCCTCCAAACTTCTGAGAGTACAAGGGCTGTAAAGGGCGCTCCCCACCCTACTGAAAAGGTTCCTCCATCTCAACCATCTCCTCCAGCACCTCTTCCTCCAAAGAAGCCTCCTCATGTACCTACCCCTCCTTCATCTCCACCACTTGACCTGACAATCATTCCATCTCCACCTCCATCTTCCCCTTTGCAAGTTCATCAACAACTCACTCCTCCAGATTTCCCCCATGAGACAGTACTTCCTACACCGCCACAGTCTCCCCTTCCCCCACACTTATCCACCATCCCATATTATCATATACCATCAGATACAATCATGCAAGATGCCCCCACTCCATCTGTTATTCCTCCTCCCATTCCATCCCCTTCCCCTTCCCCATTTGATCCATCTACCCTCATTTCTTTGCTCACACCTCTCATCCAATCTTTGATCCAAGAGGCCATTACACCTCTTGTGACCTCCATTAACTCCTTATCTGCCCAGATCTCTTTTCTATCTGCTGTCCCCTCTTCATCTAGGGGTCTGGCTCCAGGTATTCCTGAACCCAGGCAGGGGGAGATGCTCTGTGATGAAGTTGCAGCAGATGCAGATACAGCAACAGCAGTAGCATTCACAGCAGTTCCCTCTCCAGCTAATACAGATTCAGATGAGGATACAACAATTTTGACAGACTTTGATGCTGAGATGTTTGAGTTAATTCAATTCATGAATACTGACATTGAGTTGGATGAGTCAGTTGCTCAAATAACTCATGTTGGTGATTTCTATTTAAATCCCACAGTAAATTTATCAATTTTGCTGAGAAATTTTGATACTGTACATATGCAATTCCTTCCAGCAGATTTCTCTAAGTCATATTTGGCTATGGTACCATATACCTCTCCAGCTAGTCCAGCAGTTGCCAAGCAACTCTGTGATAATTTTGCTCTCTCTGCCTCTAGCTCAAAAGTTATTCCAGAAGATACATCAGTGCCAGTTTTAGCACCAGATTTTATTATAGATGACTCTCCAATGCCTACTCTAGATGAGCTTATTCAGGCAGACATTGAAGAAGAGAATAAGGTAGTAGCTGATAGCTCTGTCTCTTTTGTTTCTGAACCTTGTACAGATAATTTTTCTCTTGTTGCTGAAACCCTTATTCCTGATCCTTCTGCCTCTCCTCCAACAAAGGCTGTTGATGAGTCCATGTTTTATACCTATTTTCGGACTCATCTGGGTTAGTTTTCACGCGTTTGCACTTCACTTTTAGTTCTATATTGTTCATATTTCATCTTGTCTTTATTTCTATAGGAAGTGCACATTTATTCCCGTGGTTGTGTATTTTGTTACTTTTATTATTTGTACTCCTTTTTGTGATTGCCTGTAATGTCTGCACATATCAGTGATTGGTTTTTCCTTTCGGTACAGGGGTCGTGTGCGTGTTCCGGGATGGTTGCGAAACAGGAATACTGCGCACGATCATGGGATCTACTGCGCACGACCACTGGTCGTGCGCCCCTGATCGTGCGCACTACTCTACGTTTTCTAGAATCATCCTAGGGTAAGCGCACGACCACTGGACATACTGCGCACGACCACTGGTCGTGCGCCACTGATCATGTGCATTGATTCATCATTTTTGGAGGCTTGTCTGGGTAATCGCACGATCATTGGACTTAGTGCGCACGACCACTGGTCGTGCGCCAATTCTCGTGCGCATTATACCAGTTCTTCTTCCTGATATTCCATGCCAGTGCGCACGAGCACAGGACATAGTGCGCACGACCACTGGTCGTGCGCCTGTGATCGTGCGCATTGTTCATTTCTGCTTTTGTATAAATAGTGCAGGTCTCGCCCTAACCCAGAGATCCGGAGATCGCTCGTTTTCCTCCGTCGTTTTCCGCCTTCTCCGTCGTTCACCTTCATCTTCCACCCTAGGGAGGTGCTCCGGGCAAGCTTTCACCGCCAAATCCAAGCCGGAGCTTCCTCTCGGCCTCCTCCATCATCTCTTGGATTCATTTCAAGTTTCAACGCCATAGCCATCAAGCAAAGGGAAGCTTTCAACATTCGTCTGCTGTCGTGAGATGAAGAAGACGGGCCATTGGAAGGTGGTGACAACCCTTCTCTATTCCGGACGCAGTTGAGGACCGAGCTTGGATGCGGAATGACAACCCGACGATTCCAACCGTGAATCCTCAGCAAGACTTCAGATTCGGTCGATCTCTTGACTTATTCTTCCTTTATTGTTGTTTATGTGTTGTTGTAAACCTTATTTATAGATGATGTATGCTTGTTTGTAAAACGTTTATATTCAATCATGACTATGTGATTTTGTGTATTTTCGTTATTTACTTGAGGTGTGCCATATTCCATCCACCACCATCCACCCTTGTCGCACTAGCAATTGCTAGTGGCGTGCGTAGCGAAGAGGTGCTTACGACCCTCATTCCGCCGTTCTAACCACCTCATTCGCTAACCTTCTCGTCCATCCGCCTAGTGATTCGGTGCATAGCGGCCCGACTAGTCTTCCATCCCGCCTGGCGAAGCATCGCATAGCGGCGTTGCATAGGAGTAGTTGTTAGCCTTTTATTTTCTGTTTCCGCACCATCAAAACCCCCTTAGTTAGCTCCGACCTGAGGACTTCAATATCAAGTCCTCCTCGAAATTAACTCCACCTTACTGTGTTCCTTGTGAGATCGATACTTGGGAAAACCCCCATTTTATATTACTTGTGCGACCGGTTCACTGTCGTGATCTCTAGCATCAAGTTTTTGGCGCCGTTGCTGGGGAACACAGTCGTGTGAGTTTTTGGAGAGGGAGATTATAGATTGAAGCCCTTTTCCATTTGTGCATATCATTTTTTTTATTTGATTTTGTTATTAGAATTTTTATTTTGTTTATTTCTTTTTCCCCTTTTCTGATTTTTGATTTCGATAGCAGTTCCGTGCTATTTTCATTCTAGCTGTGTAGCACTTTTTCAGCAATTATTTTTGTTCGTGATGGATTCTGATGCTGAGTGTCGTATCCTTGACACTTTGCTCTGATCCATCGATGTCATTGCTGTTATGAATGCCGAGCATTGCATTCGGTGTTTGTTATGAAAAGGTGTGGGCCACATGTTGAAGGATTGCCCTCATTTGTGCAAGCCTTCTCCCTCTGATGGCGTGTGCACAACAACCTCCCGTTCGCGGAAGACTGTTGTGGACAGGCCTACCAGGGTGTTGCCTGGCCCATACACTGACATAACGCACTTTGCTCATTCTTTACCCATTGAGATTACTGAAGAATCTATGGCCGCATACAACTCTTTCATGGGTCCCTCGATCCTTTTTTACGAGCTTCCCTTGAGTGATGATGATCACTCTGGTGTTAGCCAACAAAAAGAGGAGCAGGAACTCATAAACGCTCCTGTATGGGACGATGAGATTGTTCCGGTCGTCGACGGGGTGGCGTCTGCGAATGAATGTGCGAGGGGGCCTGCTCATTCAGTGCTTGATTTTGAGAGCAGCCTTGCCCCTCCGCAATTTTTGCTGGATTGTGCTATTCCTCTTTTTTGTGAGTCAGTTGATGATGCCGTGATTATGGATGATTCGGTGCCCGAGGTTGCGCCGAAGTGGGATGATGATTCCTCTATCTTCGACGGAGACGGTGGATCTTCGGAACCTTTTTTCGCACCCCGGTGGGATGAGGAATACCCTATTTCCGATGCGGAGGTTTTCACCTCCTTATTGGATGAGGCCGTTCCTCTTACCACCGCGGATCTCGAGTTCTCGGATTCCCCTCGGTATGACTCGTATGATACCGACAGTGATCTCTGCTTGGATCCTGCTGAGAGTGATACCGGGATCACTCTCCCTATTTCTGATTATTTTAGTTCTTCTTCTCTTTTATTACTTGATCCCCCTTCTTTATCTGAGCCTGTGCAGGATGAGTCTCCACAGGTACGTTGGGATGACGATGAGCTTTGTGCTCATGTCGTTGCCATTGCCTCCTGCGGGCCTGTGATAGACGATACCTTGCTAGGCAAGGATTTGTTTTGTGGTGAGATGAGTGAGGACCAGGCCTCCTCCTCATCCTACTTCCTATTTCCTCTACCTGTGTTGGGCAGGTATTATTATTTAGGTAGAGGTGTAACTGCTCTATCACCGTATCGGTACCCGTTACCGAAACGGATTTTGGAACAGTTAGCTGTGCACTTTTTATTTCATAGGCCTATAAGCTAGAACTGTTTAGAATTTAATAAGTCATGCTGGGATGACAATAACCCCAGTACTTATCTTTCATTTTCCTTCATTTTTATTTTTAATGTCTATTTTAGTTTGAGCATTTCTTTGTGTATAGTTTTCTTTTGTTTTTGCGGAGCTCACCCCTGCAGGTATTCATAGCAAATCGCATTGGTGGGGTTCTGATTCTTCGTATGGCGGACCTGCTTCAGGTTTCCACGCATCTTCTGGTATGCTCACTGGCTGAGCATTGGGTAACCTCTTCCCTTAGCTCCTTATTATTTTAATTTCTTTATCATCTGCTGTATTGCTTAGTTTAAGTCTGGGGGAGAGATCTGTTACCTATTGCACGTACACATTTCATGTGCATACTAGAAGCTTTTATTGTTTTATTTTGATTAGTTCATTGCATCACACACCACTGCACCCACATGAGCGCGTGCTTAGCTTTTTGTGTGCTGCGAGTTAAACTCATTTCTTTGTTGGATTTGGGAAAATTATGGTGCTGTCATAGGATTGTGAGACGGAGTAAAATGTTGGCCTTGTCGTGATCCTAGTCAACTGCTCTCGTCTCGTGTAGAAATTGGAGTAGATTTAATTTTTCTGTATGCTTTTAGTTTTATATTTTTCTAATTGCGTAAATACTTTTTATTCTACTCAAAAGTTGGTGAATCCGGTGTGAATCCGACGGTAGCTTAGGGATGTGTGTAGACGGTCATTATTTTTGTATTGCTCGAGTCGGGATGATGGATAGTCTTTCTCGTTTGGCTAAGAACTTGCCCCAAGCTATTCTTGAAGCATGGGTATAGGTTAGTCATGCATGAGTGTGATGTAGGCCATCAATTTGGCCCGGTTGAGCTTTGTACCGTTCCTAACGTCTTGTCCTCGCTAGCCCCGTTGTGCCTACCCTTCTTTTGATTCAGCTCCACCTTCATTCACCAAAGCCTCATAACCAATCCTAGTCGCACACCCAAGTTGAGCTTTAGTGTTTACATTTTCATGTTGGGATGTGATGTGGTGTTATTATTTGTGAAAATGTGGAAGTGCTCCCAAGTTTATATCTGCTGAATTGTGAAAATAAAATGAAAAAGAAAAAAAAAAGAAAAAGAAAAATATTTGTAAAGAAAAAGAAAAAAAAGTGAAAAGAAAAAGTTTAATTGAAAATCTTTTTGGGAAATGTGATTATTTTTGGAGTAGGCGGTGCACACACCCATATGTTAAAAGTTAAGTTTGGGGGTGTGGTGTACCCGCATGTATTTTGGTTAGCTGATGGATTCTCTTCATACTAGCTCCTTTGGGTTAGGTGCATAGCCTTCTTGTTTATCCTTGTTTACCTCACCGAAACCCAAGCCCCATCTCTTCACCTAAAGTCCTACTGATTCGTGTGTGAACCAAACCAGTGTCGTGTAGAGAATGCTAAAAGGCAAGCATATGGTCACCGACATTGGTGGATTCCTTTGGAGGTTATCCGGAGCCCCGATCTTTGGCAATGCTCGCCTAGCGATTAGTCTACTTTCTCCCTACGCGTGACCGGGTGATTCACCGTGATTCTATTTTTGAGTAATAATAAAATGTTGATACGTATTGTGAAAAATATAAACTATTTTGTATACTTAGAAATTTCTTCTATTATATTTTTACGCACGCAAGCATGCGACTTCGCATGGTACTTCATATCGCAATTTCTTTGTTAACTCGTATTTTTCCCTATATGCTTAGATTTTTGTTTTCTCGGGACGCGCAAACAGTTAAGTCTGGGGGTGTGATGAGTCCATGTTTTATACCTATTTTCGGACTCATCTGGGTTAGTTTTCACGCGTTTGCACTTAACTTTTAGTTCTATATCGTTCATATTTCATCTTGTCTTTATTTCTATAGGAAGTGCACATTTATTCTCGTGGTTGTGTATTTTGTTACTTTTATTGTTTGTACTCCTTTTTGTGATTGCCTGGAATGTCTGCACATATCAGTGATTGGTTTTTCCTTTCGGTACAGGGGTCGTGTGCGTGTTCCGGGATGGTTGTGAAACAGGAATACTGCGCACGATCATGGGATCTACTGCGCACGACCACTGGTCATGCGCCCCCGATCGTGCTCACTACTCTACATTTTCTAGAATCAGCCTGGGGTAAGCGCACGACCACTGGACATACTGCGCACGACCACCGGTCGTGCGCCACTGATCGTGTGCATTGATTCCTCATTTTTGGAGGCCTGTCTGGGTAATCGCACGATCATTGGAGTTAGTGCGCACGACCCCTGGTCGTGCGCAAATTCTCGTGCGCATTATACCAGTTCTTCTTCCTGATATTCCATGCCAGTGCGCACGAGCACAGGACATAGTGCGCACGACCACTGGTCGTGCGCCTGTGATCGTGCGCATTGTTCATTTCTGCTTTTGTATAAATAATGCAGGTCTCGCCCTAATCTAGAGATCCGGAGATCGCTCGTTTTCCTCCGCCGTTTTCCGCCTTCTCCGCTGTTCACCTTCATCTTCCACCCTAGGGAGGTGCTCCGGGCAAGCTTTCACCGATAAATCCAAGCTGGAGCTTCCTCTCGGCCTCCTCCATCATCTCTTGGATTCATTGCAAGTTTCAACGCCATAGCCATCAAGCAAAGGGAAGATTTCAACTTTCGTCCGCTGTCGTGAGACGAAGAAGACGGGCCATTGGAAGGTGGTGACAGCCCTTCTCTATCCCGGACGCAGTTGAGGACCGAGCTTGGACGCGGAATGACAACCCGACGATTCCAACCGTGAATCCTCAGCAAGACTTCGGATTCGGTCGATCTCTTAACTTGTTCTTCCTTTATTGTTGTTTATGTGTTGTTGTAAACCTTATTTATAGATGATGTATGCTTGTTTGTAAAACGTTTATATTCAATCATGTCTATGTGATTTTGTGTATTTTCGTTATTTACTTGAGGTGTGCCATATTCCATCCACCACCATCCACCCTTGTCGCACTAGCAATTGCTAGTTGCGTGCGTAGCGAAGAGGTGCTTACGACCCTCATTCCGCCGTTCTAACCACCTCATTCGCTAACCTTCTCGTCCATCCGCCTAGTGATTCAGTGCATAGCGGCCCGACTAGTCTTCCATCCCGCCTGGCGAAGCATCGCATAGCGGCGTTGCATAGGAGTAGTTGTTAGCCTTTTATTTTCTGTTTCCGCACCATCAAAACCCCCTTAGTTAGCTCCGACCTGAGGACTTCAATCTCAAGTCCTCCTCGAAATTAACTCCACCTTACTGTGTTCCTTGTGAGATCGATACTTGGGAAAACTCCCATTTTATATTACTTGTGCGACCGGTTCACTGTCGTGATCTCTAGCATCAGCTGTTGTTTCTGATAAAGCTTTAAAAGCTTTGGATGCTTTGTATGATACCCCTCAGGATTCAGAATCTGATGATGATGATAATGATTCTGATGAGGATGCAGCTAGTAAGAAAAAGAGACTGTTAGCAAAGAAGAGAAAGGCTGCTCCTCCTCCAGCTCCCAAGCCAAATCCCACTGCAAACACTCCCTACTATATTCTGCACAATGTGACTCCATATAAGGGAATGCCAGCATGGATGTGGCTCTCCAAAAACCATCAGAAAGATAGAAAGAGAAGCAGGAGATACTCCCCTCCTCCAGTGCACAGATACAGGAAGGATCCTCCTCCTCCTCCTCCAGCAGCTGGTGCTAGTGGCTCTTGCTCCCAGAGATCTGCCCCAATGCAAACTTATCAGAGACAGTCAGGGAGATCTTCTGGAAGCAGCCAGTAGAGTCCATCCTCCTCAGGAAGTCAACAGCATAAGCAGCAACAGCAACAACAAAGTTCTGAAGTACATAAAGCTGAAAGCCCAAAAAGATCTCTCTCTCCTCCAATTCCTTTTGAAGAACTAGAGGCTGCTAATACTATAAGAATGTCTAGGTACCAAGAGCTGATTGGTCTATCATTGATAAATAAAGCCAAAGCAGAAGGAAAAGATATCTCTCGTCTTTCAACAATGTCAAAGTATAGAAAAGAAGAGCTGAAAAGATTTGACAAAGGCAACAAACTGTTTATTGTTGATGATTATATGAAACTACATCCAGAAGCAATTGTCCCCAGGGCTACATCATTGAAAATTATTGGGGCAGCTGATATGACCATGACAGTGGCTCAAGCTCAAGATCCTAATAGAGAAATCATTTTCAAGAAGATAGGAGAAAAGAAAACAGAAGACAAACCTCAGCAGAAGAAGCCAAAGAAGTAATTTTGTTGTTGTTTCAATTTCTGTCTGTTATTTGTTTTTTTTTAACTGTGCTTTCTGTTAAACAAAGCTGTGTGTATATATATATCTGTTGCATGTGTTATAATTCTCTGCCAGATATATTTCTTTCTTGCGTTGTCTTTCTGTTTTGAGTCTCTGTTAGTGACCTCACCCAAATAGGGGGAGATTGTTGGATCCCTAGTTGATTTGGGTAGGTTCACTGACTTAGGATGTGACCTATCATGTATAGTCAGGGTCAATTTGTCTCCTAGAGTCTAGGTTAAGTCCTTAGGTTCAACTCCAGATGGACCAGCTTTCAACAAGACCCTCAGAGACTACAGACTCACAAGTTTTCAAGACTAAGTAAAGTGAGTTCGACGTTCGTCGAACTCAGCTCGACGAAAGGAGTTCTGCGCTCGACGATCGTGAGACAATTCTTAGTGCTGAGCTCGACTATCTATGTTCTATGTTCGACGAAAACTCAGTTTCTACATCAATCCAAAGTCAGGAGAACTTTAAATTTTTCTAAGTTCAGCTTCATGCTTCGGTCGACGAATTATATTCTAAGCTCGACGAACTTGGACCTCAAGTTCACAGCTTCTCAGGTCGACGAAGTTAGCTTCTCAGGTCGATGAATGCTAAACTCTACTCGACGATTTCTGGACTCAGAGAATTTGTGTCGACACTTAGGGTTTCTGTCGACACCAGACGATTTCTATCGACACCAGGATTTCAGTCGACAACAGCTTATGTCGACACCAGAGGATTTGTGTCGACACCAAGATCAATCTGTCGACACCAACTTTTGTTGACACAGCATTTCAGCACATGCAGGATATTTTTTCTAAGTCCAGAACATTTCTCAGCTCGACGAATTTGATTCTTAGCTCGACGAATGAAAATTGTCTATCAGGTGAATGAAGATTGTCTGGTCGACGAACTCTGTCTCAAGCTCAGCTCGACGAACTCAAGCTCAGCTCGACGAACACAAGTTCAGCTCGACGAAATGTGTTCTTCGTTCGACGAATCCAGATTAGGTTTTCTTCAAGGTTCCCGTTCCGTTTCTTGGCGCTGGTTCCTGAACATTTAATGCCAGATCTTCTCGGAATGTAACCGTTAGAATGTGCATTGAGTAGGGACGATTAGATGCCGTTTTTCTATGGGATAGTTAGGAAAGTCATTGATTGCTGATTCTTTCCAAGGCCGACTGTAATTACTGCTCGACATTCAAAAGTTTGAATATTCCTCAGTCAGTCACAGACACATACATACACAAAAAAAGAGAACAGAATCAAGCACTGATAGAGATCAAGAATTACATCACAGAAATCAATCTGAGAGACACTCTGAAGTTGCAGAGAAGAATAATCATTCACAAATCACAAGTTCTTGACTGCAATTAGCCTGACCAGAGAATATTTTCAAGAAGAAGAAGAACAACCAAATTCAATCAAGAGTCTTCTTCTCTCTATTCACAGGATTACTTCAAAGGATAACAATCAATCAATCTGTCAAAGAAGTTCCTGAAACATATTCTGGTCCAGGAATTCTAGGTCTTTGAAGACCTATCACCCTAAAGCAGTGCTCCAGTCTTCCTGATACATTCAAAATCTCAGGGGGAGCAAGCTGCTAACATCATTCCACTTGAATCTTCTCTCTGATTGTTGACAGAGAAGATACCATCACTCTCTCACCACCTCCTGTATAAAGGGTTGTCATCTCCATTCAAAAGTGATTCCTGGTTCACAAGTCTCCTTCCAAAAGACTTGAGGTTTGGCTGATCAAAACCCAATGGTGCCCAGGACACCTGATCAACTCATCCTGCAGTGGATTCCTACCTAGGGTGGTAGAAGAGTGGATGTACCTAGATTGGTTGGGGAACCACTATAGCTCCTTGTGTCATCTGGTTGCTCATTTCTTTTGTTTTCTGGCTGTGGTCTGTGATTGCTCTGTGTTTATTTAGTTGCTGTGTTTACTTTATATTATTTGCTTCCATATTCACTTAGGTATACAACAACTGTTGTAAAACATTTTTAGTAAGCACCATACTCTATTCACACCCCCCCACTCTAGAGTATATCAGATCTAACCTGCACTTTCACAAATAAAAGATCAATTCACAATGAAAGCAAATGAGTCAAAGTTTTTCCAACCAAAATAAAAATAACTAAAATTAAAACATCAACAATAAACCACAAGGTAATAAATAAGAAAGAACTCACAAGGGTTACATATCCCAAGCTGCACCAAGTGCAAAAAAGAGTTATGCTTTATAAAACAATTATATGAGTATGTGTATGTATACATTATAGTGGCAAGATCCTCATAGAATGAACATAAACACAAACAAAATCTGGCACCTGCGGTGGTGGGAACCTACCCAACACATCAACAGTAAAAACTTCACAAGGGCCCAAGGAAAGGTGGTCGTGTTTCTTGACACACCCAATACCGGGGAACTACCGACACTTGTAGTGGTGGTCACCTCCTTCACATAACCAGTCACAAACCCATACCGGAACTCAGGATTACTCCCATGGCAAAAAGGAAGAAAACGAAATTCCAAAAATCACTTTAAGGCCAAACTCGATGAATTGGACTCAATTCGGGAAGAAAATTGTAAGTCCACACTAATTCGTGGAGTATACCCAGTGAATGCAGTAGACATCGACAAATTTTTCTTAGCAAAAAATCTGGCTAACTGGTGATACTCGACGAATCGGCCAACATTGCCTTGATACTCGACAAATCGGTGCAAATCACCAAGTCCACGAGAAATTTGTTGAGTGTACTCGACGAATTTGGAGTTGACTCAACACACTCAATACCAAGGCAGTTTCACTCAATGCCTGCACATAACTTCATGAACATTACTTCACCCGATGCCTAACTGAGTTCACACGATGCTAGCTGAGTTTACTCTACGCTCTTGATGCCAAAGAAACTTATACTCAAAGCAATCGATGCTATACAGCTTCACTCGACGCACTCGATGCCAAACAGTCTTAACTCGACGAAAAAGACTTAGACTCATAGGTCACTCGATGCTCTTGATGCCAATACCAAAGTCGACGAATTCGTCGAGAATACTCGACGAATTTGACTTAGTCTCAAAGATCACTCGACTCTCTCGGCGCCAAAACAAAATTCACTCAAGGCCAAGACTGATACTGGACTAACTCGACACCTAAACTCAACGAATGCAAAATCACTTGACACCAAGCCTGATACTTGACGAATCTGACTTAGTCCCAAACTCATATTTGACAAATTTCACTCAGGCTGACCCCACCATATATGATGAATTAAACTTAGGTTGACTCCCCTATAATCGACGGATTTCGTCTTACCGGACTCAGCCCTTATCCGACAAAATTTCCTTGGCCGGAAATCCTACACTACTCAGCAAATCGATCTTAGCTGAACCTTACACTACTCCTACATTCTAAGGATGGAAGAAAAAGACAGGAATGAAAAGCTAGAAAAATAGCAAGAGAAAGATTCACCACTTTCCTCAGAGCTTCCGAAGCCGGCCTTACGAGCGCTCCTCCTTACGGATCCGGTCGCAAGAACACCTTGGATACACTTGCTGAAACGTTTTGAGGAAAATGAGGGTCAAAACTAAATAACTTGATGCCCAAAAAATCCAAGAAACTGGAAAAACTCACCTCTCACATGTAGATCTCGGCGATAGCTTTCTGAATCTACCCTCCGACGATGATTTCATGCACCAGAACTCCTATAGTCAACGACCGAAAGCTTGAAATGTTCGCCGCTTTTTCTCTTTCGCGAACTCGGTCTGACGGCTTGGGAAGAAGATGGTGAATAGGATTCCGCCAAAATGCACACGCTTATATATATATATATATATATATATATATATATATATATATATATATATATATATATATATATATATATATATATTATTAATTAAACATCTAAACGACCCAAAAAATTCGAATCAACTCGGATTTCCACGAAATTCGCATTAAAGATAAATACCTATGCCACAAAACAAACTACGAAGTCGAATTCACCATTTAACAAACCAAACTCGGGTTAAATAATTCCCTGGAGTTCAACTATCACCAACCTACTAAAAACCAACCGAGTCAAAACCTCGGATTCCGATGAGCAAAAATCACGCTCCAACAACGGTATCCGCTAACTACACGTCAACGTAATGCCCTGACATCATAAATACATCACTAGGGAGATTAAAATAAGCATCGAAAAAAAATCAGAGGTGTTGAAACCGAAAAACGGTCTCTTGTGGAGTTCACCCTCGGGGATGGGGTGATCGCGCGCCTACTTCACTCCTGCAAGCAAAACAACAGGAAATACATGGGAAGAACCGACCCAAGGGGCTCAGCGGGGAGGACCCACCACACACCCGGAAGACCTGAGAATACTTCCCCTCCTTAGCCACAGGCCGAGCTAAGGCTACCTCAGAAAGTACTACTGGACCATGAAGCTAGAGAATATGAGAGCGTGCCTTCTGAGGTGCCCCCTTGGGTTATATTTATAGAATTCTGTAAAGGGCCTGCTAATAGCCAACCTCCGCTGTTTTGAACAGCTATGTGCAGTCCAACTTGGTCTGCCAACAGCGTAGCTTCGCTGGTCCAATAAGCTATTCGCACCCATGGGGAGGGCACCCATGTAATTTCACCTCGGGGCTTCTACTGGGCCCCATCCATGGATAGGGAGGTCAGCTCACCACTAATCCCTCCCCGCGAGACGCGGGCACGACCTGGCTCTAGCGGCTTGCCTACTCTTCTTGGGCGAGTGCGAGCCGGGCCACCGCGACCCGCCAATCCTCTGCCGAGACGGACAGGCGGCCAGGTCGCGAATAGGGAGTGGGCTGGCGGCCATTATGACCATTAGAGCGGCTCGCAGATCGGGGGTCATCGAACACATCCGCGAATACCGGTTCAACGAATGGCGCCCCCAACTCCGATCGACGAATCTCTGAGCAAGCGAGATGGATGAAGGGGTCAGCTCGCCTGGCTCGCTCGCTTGAACTGAACGGGAGCAGACCAGCCTCTTGCCCCATGCCTGCATGCTGCTTGGGTGCGGGCCGTGAAACCTGGTTCGCTCGCCTGTCTTGGCGGGGCCCGCTCGACGAACACGGGGTTGTACACAATCCCCGCTCTTTTTGAGCTTGATCAAGCTCGGAAAGAACCATCCAACCCCCGTGTTCAGCAAGTACTATGCTGAGCTGGCATTGAATATTCTGGTGGGCCCCTCTATTCGGCTATAAATATACCACTGAGTCCAGGGGTGGCTCCCTATGCCATCTCATCTTTACAAGCAGACTTCAGCTACTCGATGCCGGTCAGCGAGGAGGTGCGAGCCCGCCTGGCAACCGCGGGCTAGAAGACACGGGAGGAGGCCCTCAAGGCCGCCCCCAGGTTAGCGCGTGAGTCTCCCGACCCTCTCCTTAGGCCGGTAAAGGGAAAGATTGTTAGACGGTCCCCGGCGAATAACTTCCCGGGTTCCAGCTCGGCGGCTGGCACCGAGGTCGCTTCCGAGGTATGTGATCCTCTTTCCTGGCTTGTGATGGGCCAAAACCCGAACATGCAAGCGTACCTGTCGAATCGTAGTACCAAGGTCGTATTTAAACACAGGGCTGTCAATTACTTCTACTCACGCTCTAACTATTATCCTACCGGAAAACTAATGGGATTTGAGAATTTTTTTAGAATAAAACAAAAGACAACTTGCGAGACGAAAAACTTATAATAAAAAGCTAGCATTCGATCAATGATTCACCATGAAATTAGATGAGAGAGATAAAAATAAAGATAGTTTTAATTTTGCAAATCATACTCGACCGTGACGAATCCGAAAATAAGACAAAATCTCGCTAGAGCATTAGGTCTCCTAACTTATAGACTCTTCGATCGAAATCTCTTTACAAACCAAAGAAGCCTAAAGTTGCATTATCGAGGTGATCCGCACTATTGGATTTGACTCCAATCCGGAGGATTTACGTCGTCCTATCTCTAGGATTGCGTTCAACTCCTTCCTTCTTTGAGTGATCTTTCACATTCATGAGCCTCTCGGCTACTCAAATATGAGATCCCAAGCCTACTACCGTATACCGGAAATACGGAGTCGACAAAAAAATAAATCAAAGAAGGATCGAGCATGAAATAACAAAAATAAAACTAAGAAAGAAAATAAACTCTCATCTCACTTCATGGATCCTCACGATCGAATGCTATAGGAAATTAGCTACGCATAATTGAAAGGGAAGACAAAACAAAATAAGAGAGAAACATTTTCATTACTTGCAAACAAAAAGAGTACACAAAATATTAAAAAGACAAGACTATGTTAGGAAGAAAAACTTGCAAAAATGGAAAAGAAAACCAATACAATAGTGAAACTAAAAACAACTCACAAGCACTCTCCACTCTCGACTCAACACTCACATTCAACTTGAAACTTTACTTCTCAAAATTTTCTCCCTTTGGCTTGAGGGATGGGGTGGCTTTTATAGGAGATGGAGAAGGATCTAGAATGAAATGAAGAGGAGGAGGCCAAGGGGGGTGGCCGGCCATGTAAGGAGAGAAGTGCATGCATTTCATTTAATGAGGGAGAGAGAAAAAAACTAAATACATGCACTTTCTTTTGGGAAAATAAAAAGGAAAATAATAATAAAAAGAAAAGGGGAATGTATGAGTTTAAATGAGAATGAGAGAGAGGGAAAAAAGGGATGAATGAGGAATAAAGAGGGGGGGGAAGAGAGGGGCCGACCAAGCATGAAAAAGTGAATGCATGCATGCAATAAATGAAAGGGAGAGAGAGAGAGAACATGCATGTATGACATTGAAAGGTGGCCGGCCATGCATGGATATATTCATGCATGGGCTCGGGTAGGAGGCTAGGTGGGCTTCTCTTGAGGGAGGGGCTGCATGGGGCTGCTTTGGGCTTTTATATAGGCTCGGGTTTAGGTTACGGGCTGCTTGGGCTCGGGCTCCACATGTGCAAGACTTGAAGGGGGCTCGACAAACATGAAATGGGTTGGACTTGAGCTTGAGGGCTGCACCAAATTGAAAACTCGGGCTGCTCTTGATGTGGGCTTGAGTGAAATAATTCAAGGGCTGCATGTTGAGCTCGGGTAGGATGTAGAGTGGGCTTGAACCTACAAAAAAAAGACAATACAATTATGGATTAGTGTACATAAAATAACAAAGTTAAAACAAGATTTTAAAACACAATAATAATAAACACATTACAACATTAAAATTAAAACATTAAGACATATCATTAACTATAATTATTATACATAACATAACATAATATATAATAACATAATACATATAATAAGACTATATAGATTTTTATATCAAAACTCTAATAACACTAGGAATTAATATATTGTAAAGAGACATTAAAACATGAAATAACAATCATAAAATATAAATAAAATTAGGCATTTTGAATACTAAATTACCCCCAAAAAGGATGACTAAAACTAGTCATCAAATTCCCCCATGCTTAGACATTTGCTTGCCCACAAGCAAATAGAAATAAAAACTAGGGAGGAGCAAAAAGAAAACAAAAGATATATATTTTTAAGTTCCATAGTTAAGAAAAACAAAACATGAAAAATTAAACTATCCTAATATTCATATTATCAACTAGTGGGGTGAGAAGTGCACAATAGAAAATTTGAAAATGGAACCCTAAAAATCTCATTAAAACATAAGAAAAGTCTACTAATTTCTAAATCTTAAAACAAGGCATCCAAAATAAACGAAAATAAGGAAAACAAAAGTAGAGGTTCTAAATAAACGGCGCATTAACAAACTACTCGTTTGCTAGATAAACATTAACCCTAAAACACTCCAAGATAACCTCCAAAGAAATCCATCAATGATGGTGGCCATAGGCTTGTACGTTCACACTTTTTCCACTACGCGAATTTACGTTCTAAGATCAATAGGACTTCTACTAGGCATTAAAACTTGGCTTAGGTAAATGATTAGGAAGTGGAATCAAAGATAAACATGAAGGTTTTTGCACTAAACCAAGGTGAGCTCAAAAATAAACAAAGCATAAAAAAAATGAGGAATAACGAGTATGTCATTTCTCCAATATGAAACTACAAAAACAAGGCCATGAAAATTTTTCTTTTATAAACTTGGCCAAACATAAACTTTTTGCATTCATTTTTTTTTGATTTTGTAATGATATATTTTTTTTTCTCAATTTTTTTTTATTTTGAATAACATTTGATAAGAAAGCTCCAAAAATAAGCTTGAGAATTTCCTATTCATTTCAAAAATAATACCCTTCCCACAAAAAATAATTTTTAAGCTCAAATTTATAGTGCAAAAGTAGGAAAGATTTTTGGCTTTGGTGAATATAATGAAATGAAAGGTGGAGCTAAAACAAGGAAAAAAAGGAAAAGGCCCAAAATTGTTTTGCAAGGGTTTTGTTTTTGGTGGGCAAGAAAAGCTCAAACTATTCAAATGGTGGCCTAAATCATTTCTAAAGAACTTAAAAACGGCGCAAATGCTTCGAGAGTAGCTTGGTACAAGTTCTAGACACCAAGAAAGACTACCTCGCAAGTGAAAAAGAACTAATGATACCTAGCAACCATTCGTAAGCAACTAACCGAATAAAAAGACATAACTACACGTTGCTAGCTTATAACGTAAAAACCGAATGCCTATATTTAAGAAAAAGAAACTAGTAGAACTAAATTTTGCTAAAATGATAAGTTTAGAAAACATTTTCAAAGGAATCTATATAGAACTACAAAAACCGCACGGGCCTACACTTCACTTGAAGAAACATGAAAATAAAGATTGAAATAATTTTAGATTTTGTTTTTCAAATCGGTTTAAGCACAATTTTTTTTTATTCTTGTTTTTCTAATTTTTTTGGGTTTTATATTTTATAATTTTTTTTTGGATTTTGATGTCATAACATAAAATACTATACTAATATAAAACATAATATTATTTTTTT
Source organism: Platanthera guangdongensis (assembly GCA_039583875.1). Lineage (NCBI taxonomy): Eukaryota > Viridiplantae > Streptophyta > Magnoliopsida > Asparagales > Orchidaceae > Platanthera > Platanthera guangdongensis. The sequence continues at coordinate 117,857,348 of CM077148.1, read as the reverse complement.
CTTTTGAAAGAAGAAAAACAGAAAGGAAAGACCAAAAGAAACTAGACCCCCCATGCTTAAATTCTTCATTGCCCTCAATGAAGAAAACATAAAGAAAAAGAGAAGGGGACTGAGAAGAAGAGAAAAAGAAAAATGCAGGAAAAATAAATAAATAAGAACAGGACTTCCCCGGGTTCGTGAGATGAAGGCGGATGTCGCTCCCCCATGCTTGCTTTTTAGAGTACTTGATCGTCAGCAGGTATGACTTGATCCATCTGATATCAGCAGCGGCGGAGCGGCGACCACGATCATGGACTTGATTGGCCTCCGGTAGAAAGAGCAAAATAAAAGAAAACTAGATAGAGTCCATGGGCAGATGCCCGATAATGTTTTTTTATTACAGCAGTCCAAATAAAAGAGTTTCATAAAAAAATAGTAGTCCAAAAATAAAAATGACCATCAGAAAATAATAAACTAAGAATCAAAAAGAAGATTCTCCTTGGCAGGAGTCACAGAATCATTAGAGAAATAGAGTTTAAGTCTATGGCCATTAACTTTAAAGTCCCCCTTATCGGGGTGTGAAAGTAGCACAGTGCTGTAAGGAAAAACATCCTTGACCGCAAACGGTCCGGACCATCTAGATTTAAGCTTTCCCGGGAAGAGACGTAAACGCGAATTAAAAAGAAAACCTGATCGCCTGGTTTAAAAGTTTTAGGGTGGCGCAGGTTCTTATCGTGATACAATTTTGTGCGTTCTTTATAAATTTTATTATTTTCATATGCGTACGCTCGCCACTCGTCAAGCTCATTTAGTTGGTTTTTTCTATGCTCGCCGACCGAGTGCGGATCGAAATTAAAAAACTTTAACGCCCAGTACGCATAGTGTTCTACTTCTACCGGAAGATGACACGATTTTCCATAGACTAATCGGAAAGGAGTACAACCGATGGCGGTCTTGTACGCTGTCCGATAGGCCCACAGAGCATCGTCCAATTTTAAAGACCAATCCTTACGAGAAGTAGAAACATTTTTTTCCGAAATTCGTTTAAGTTCGCGATTGACTACCTCGACCTGACCGTTAGTTTGGGGGTGATAAGCAGTGGATAATTTATGCTTAACGCCATATTTGGCTAAAGCCTTAGTGAGTTGAGCGTTGCAAAAATGACTTCCCCTATCACTAACGATCGCTCGAGGAAAACCAAAGCGAGAAAATAATTTTTTTAGAAAATTAACAACAACGCGAGCATCATTATTTGGTAGAGCTTGGGCCTCTGCCCACCTAGAAACATAATCGACTGCGACTAGAATATATTTATTTCCTAAGCTGGAGGGAAATGGGCCGACAAAGTCTATGCCCCATATATCAAAAACTTCGCATTCGAGAAAGTAGTTTTGTTCCATTTCATTTTTATTTGAGAGATTTCCAGTCCGCTGGCATCGATCGCACTTATATATTTAGCGAGGATCTCTTCCAAAGGGGAAGGTTTTTGAAACTTTTGTTGCGGTGGTGGTGGTGGTGTAAAATCGTGCGGTGGGCGTATGGCATTAGCGTTATTACTCCACGAGAAATTTGGCTGGTTACGCCATCCGGGGTGATAAGAATTAGAAGAAGAAGAAAAACCAGGCGGAGAAGAAAAATTCAGAGAAGCAGAAAAATTGTTTGCAGAATTATTTTGAGCAGGCCTGGGTATGTTCCCCAGATAATCCACCTGCTCGGCAGCAGCAGCATTCACATTTTCATATACCTTAGCGGCGGAGGAAGCAGTCATCTTCGAAATCTTCTTGTTCAACATTTCCACTTGCAATGCCAGTTGCGAAACCGAGTCCACTTCATAGGTACCTGCAGGTTTAGATGGGCGAGTCCTAGACTAATTCCACTGATAAGTGTTCATCGCCATGTCCTCGATAAGCTCAAGAGCGGCTTCAGGAGTTTTGCGGTCCAAAGAACCAGCGGAAGCATCATCTATCATTTGCTTAGTTTCTTGATTTAGCCCATTGTAAAATGTCTGAACCTGTAACCATACAGGCAGAGCATGATGAGGGCATCTTCTCAAAAGTTCTTTGAACCTCTCCCAAGTGTCATAGAGGGTCTCAGAAGCAATTTGAGAATAAGAAGTTATATCATTTCTTAACTTAGCAGTTTTAGCGGGAGGGAAATATCTAGCAAGAAATTTATCGACTAAAATGTTCCAAGTAGTGATTGATCCTCTTGGAAGAGAACTCAACCACTGTTTGGCTTTAGTTCTTAAGGAGAATGGGAAGTGTCTTAGCCTTATATCATCGTCCGAAACACCATTAATTTTAAAGGTGTCACAGATTTCAAGAAAATTAGCAATATGTAAGTTCAGATCTTCATCTTGTAATCCGTCGAACTGTACATATTGCTGCACCATTTGAATGATGCTAGGCTTAAGCTCGAAGTTATTGTTCGCAATTATAGGTCGAACAATACTTGTTTCAGTCCCCTCCAGGTTGGGTCGAGCATAATCGGACATGGTCCTTTACTGAGCCATTCCTGGGTTGGGATCTCCTATTTCGGAAAAATTACAATCCCCGAAGGAATCCTCAACCGCTGTTTGAGAAGTGGAAGCCCCGAATCGTAGTTGTCTCCGAAAGGAGCATTCGATTTCCGGGTCCAAATCAACAAGTAGCGACGGATTCGCTCGGGTCATGCACTAGCAAAGAAAACGAGAGAAGATGAAAATGAAAGCTTGGAAAAGAAAGAAAAAGAGGAAAAGAAAGGAAAATTTTTTTTGTTTTTTTCTTTTTGAAAAAAAAAAGATTTTTTTTTCTTAGACGGCTTGGCCCTCGAACTTCCCGAGGACTATCCGGTGAAGGGTTCGCCCGGTACTAGGTAAAATGGTGGCGCTTAAAGCACCTTACCCTTTTCGAGAGATTTTAGGTGGGGTAGAAATAAGGTGAAGTGGGTTGATTATAAATATTTAAATATATAAATTAAATTTTTTTTTTGATTTTTGTAGAAGTAATAGCGCAAGCATTTTCAAAATATTGACGAAGAAAAGTCCCCGGCAACGACGCCAAAAACTTGATGGGCCAAAACCCGAACAGGCAAGCGTACCTGTCGAATCGTAGTACCAAGGTCGTATTTAAACACGGGGCTGTCAATTACTTCTACTCACGCTCTAACTATTATCCTACCGGAAAACTAATGGGATTTGAGAATTTTTTTAGAATAAAACAAAAGACAACTTGCGAGACGAAAAACTTATAATAAAAAGCTAGCATTCGATCAATGATTCACCATGAAATTAGATGAGAGAGATAAAAATAAAGATAGTTTTAATTTTGCAAATCATACTCGACCGTGACGAATCCGAAAATAAGACAAAATCTCGCTAGAGCATTAGGTCTCCTAACTTATAGACTCTTCGATCGAAATCTCTTTACAAACCAAAGAAGCCTAAAGTTGCATTATCGAGGTGATCCGCACTATTGGATTTAACTCCAATCCGGAGGATTTACGTCGTCTTATCTCTAGGATTGCGTTCAACTCCTTCCTTCCTTGAGTGATCTTTCACATTCATGAGCCTCTCGGCTACTCAAATATGAGATCCCAAGCCTACTACCGTATACCGGAAATACGGAGTCGACAAAAAAAATAAATCAAAGAAGGATCGAGCATGAAATAACAAAAATAAAACTAAGAAAGAAAATAAACTCTCATCTCACTTCATGGATCCTCACGATCGAATGCTATAGGAAATTAGCTACGCATAATTGAAAGGGAAGACAAAACAAAATAAGAGAGAAACATTTTCATTACTTGCAAACAAAAAGAGTACACAAAATATTAAAAAGACAAGACTATGTTAGGAAGAAAAACTTGCAAAAATGGAAAAGAAAACCAATACAATAGTGAAACTAAAAACAACTCACAAGCACTCTCCACTCTCCACTCAACACTCACATTCAACTTGAAACTTTACTTCTCAAAATTTTCTCGCTTTGGCTTGAGGGATGGGGTGGCTTTTATAGGAGATGGAGAAGGATCTAGAATGAAATGAAGAGGAGGAGGCCAAGGGGGGTGGCCGGCCATGTAAGGAGAGAAGAGCATGCATTTCATTTAATGAGGGAGAGAGAAAAAAACTAAATACATGCACTTTCTTTTGGGAAAATAAAAAGGAAAATAATAATAAAAATAAAAGGGGAATGTATGAGTTTAAATGAGAATGAGAGAGAGGGAAAAAAGGGATGAATGAGGAATAAAGAGGGGGGGAAGAGAGGGGACCGACCAAGCATGAAAAAGTGAATGCATGCATGCAATAAATGAAAGGGAGAGAGAGAGAGAACATGCATGTATGACAGTGAAAGGTGGCCGGCCATGCATGGATATATTCATGCATGGGCTCGGGTAGGAGGCTAGGTGGGCTGCTCTTGAGGGAGGGGCTGCATGGGGCTGCTTTGGGCTTTTATATAGGCTCGGGTTTAGGTTGGGGGCTGCTTGGGCTCGGGCTCCACATGTGCAAGACTTGAAGGGGGCTCGGCAAACATGAAATGGGTTGAACTTGAGCTTGAGGGCTGCACCAAATCGAAAACTCGGGCTGCTCTTGATGTGGGCTTGAGTGAAATAATTCAAGGGCTGCATGTTGAGCTCGGGTAGGATGTAGAGTGGGCTTGAACCTACAAAAAAAAGACAATACAATCATGGATTAGTCTACATAAAATAACAAAGTTAAAACAAGATTTTAAAACACAATAATAATAAACACATTACAACATTAAAATTAAAACATTAAGACATATCATTAACTATAATTATTATACATAACATAACATAATATATAATAACATAATACATATAATAAGACTATATAGATTTTTATATCAAAACTCTAATAACACTAGGAATTAATATATTGTAAAGAGACATTAAAACATGAAATAACAATCATAAAATATAAATAAAATTAGGCATTTTGAATACTAAATTACCCCCAAAAAGGATGACTAAAACTAGTCATCAGCTTGCTACTCCATTTCTAACCCTTTGTCCCGTAGGTACTGCCTCGTGAAGATGAGGGTGACGTGGGGGAGGATCGCTCCCCTCCCTTGTCGTCCGAGAGGGTTGCTAGCCCCTCGGGTCTGGGCCGTCCACCCCCGAATACCCCTCGTTCGTCGGTTCCCCCCGGACTATGGAATTATCTTGCGGCCTTCGACGGAGAACCCTTTCAGGGTCGGCCGGGCTTTTCCCGTCCTTCCACCGGTATGAACGGCGTGCCAACCCCTGGTAAGATCGCACTCGGTGCCTGCTTTGTTCTCGCCTGTCCCCTCTAAATCTCCTTTTTGCATGCTACAACGTGATTTCCTCTGAAACTGAGATGAGCGAAGGGTACTCGCCTCTGTCTGACGTGGAGGGTATCTCAGATTACCTGGGCGACCCGGCTGACGCGGTGGGGATGAAGAGTCAGGTGACACGGCTGTTCCAGAAACATACTCTGCTACTTCAGGAGCTCGTCAAGAGGGTCGACCAAGACAAGGCCGAGACCGAGGCTCGACTAGCGACTTTGGAGGGGGCTCCGCGCGTAGCAGAAGGTGGTGAGGTCAATTCACCTGGCGTGCACATTACGCGGGCCGAGGAGCGTCTAAAGAGTGTCATGGAACAAGTTGGCCTGGCCCAGCAGGAGTTGGTGGCGGTGCGCGATTATCACTATCCTCGCGTGCCGCCGCGAACCGGAACGCAACGGCGGGGCAGGTGGAAGTGGATCCAGTACTGATCCACCCTCTCTTCTCTCCGTTCGCGGACTATCACTGGGTCAGGTCGTGTATGCACTTTGAGTCGACTCACTTGGGGGTGTGGGGGTACTATTATTTCAAAAACTTATTCAGTATCTGTAACTATTTGCGACTCTCCTCGCCCGTCTACGGGTACGGTTTCTGATTTCTGGTGCATATCATTCTTATCATGTTGCTGCTTGATTCTCCCTGGGGTGGGCTCGGGTGCACCTGTGTCCTCTGCTCGCCCCCCTCATCGGGCGAGTGCGGGTCATAAGATGGACTCGCTCAACCTGCCATCCTGATCTTAATGGGAGAGGGCCAAGGAGCTCGCCGGCTGAGAGTCTCCCTGAATCGCTCAGAATCCTGGGCGGGTGCGGGTCGTGGCTTGCCCGCCCGTTCTCCGTGCGGATGCGGACGGGCGAGACCCGCTCCTGAACGGTCTTGGCGGTGCGGTTGCGGGTCGGGAAGTCGAACCGTCATGCCTGATTTTTGCTATACGCACTTTTCCTGTCGGCGGAAAATTTTCCCGCTCTTTTTTTCTCTCTATAAATAGGCCTTGCCGGTTCTTGTCCTTCCACCGCTTTTAAGCACTTTCCCCTCTCCTGCTCTTCGTGAAGCCCGGCTCGCGTGCCCCTTCTGAGGTTTTCTCGCTCGCTCGGCGATCGTTATGTGGAATGGGTGGCGGCGGCAGCGACGCGGACGGGCGAAGTAAATGTGCCTGGACATTCTCGGAGCATGACTTCCCCCACGCCGTTATCTCTGAGCGCGAGTACTTAGACACCCTCGGCGATCACGTCCCCCCTGGATTCTCGGCGAGATGGCCCGGGGAAGGGGAGAAGATCAACGATCTCTCCAGGGACGAGCATGTCATTCCACTGGATCACTTTGAGGTGGGTCTTCGACTTCCTCTATGGCCGGAGGTTCGTCAAGTGTTGAAGTACTTCGGGGTCGTCATAGGCCAGAGGACCCCAAACTCTGTGGCTGTCATGGTAGGGTTCGCCTGCTTTTTGTGGGAGGAGCGGGTCTAGTTCAGTCTCGTGGTTTTCCACAAATTATTCTCCTTCCGCACGAACCGGGGCGGGACCGCCTATTTCTCCAGCGCCCACCTCAAATTGCCAGAGACCTTTAATAAGAGCCACAACTGGCTAAAGAAGTTCTGGTTCGTCAAGGGGGACTTTGGCAACGTCCCTTTCTCGCCGGTGTAGCTCAGCGAGGCGAGTTACCGCTCGCCCAGCTTGGGGGGCCATGAAGCCGACCTGTGGGGTTCTTTGCCGGGAAGAATTTCGAGGTCGCGTACTTGCACCGCAACCTAGATGACCTTGCTTCTCTCCCGCCTGGGGGAGGTTAGCCACTCGCCATTGCTCTGTCTCGCTATTTTCTACTCTAGTTTCATCCTCTCTCTCCTTAGCAGGCGAGCGAGACATTCCCCTTCATCCCCCCTACGAGAGTGCTAGGGTTGGCTCCAGGGTCCTCACCTGAGCTCAGGTCGCTGACGCCGCCCAGCACGACGTCCCGGCGGTCCCTACTAAGAAGCAACCGGGCCGCGAATAGCCTACTCCCCCGCCCAAGATGGCGAATACCGCGGGGAAGCAACCTGCCGCGGGCTAGAGAAAAGGCAAGGCCCCGGCGAATCAATAGGCCAAGGGTCCCCCCCTTTGGCCGCTTCGACCAGCAACACCCCCGGCGGGGTGGCGGGCACTTCTGGGCCGCCGGACGGGGCGCATGCTGCCCCGAAGCTGGTGCCGAGAGGGCACCACAATTTCGGCTACGTCGAGAAATACCTGGACGAGCTCGGCGTCCCACTTCTGTTATGGGGCAAAGAGTCAAATCGCGCGGTGGTCTCGACCCTGCTGCCGAGTTGGTTGGAGCAGGACACCATCGGTTGGGAGGCCTATAACTTCTTGTTTGGCCTTTACTCGCGAGAGGACGCCGCTATCTACGATAAGGAGGCGACCCGAGTGCTAGTGCACAAAAGCGCGCGGGCCCAACTGTGTGGCCTGGAGCTGGCCCATATGGTTGGGCGGCGCTGCACCCAGCTGGAGCGGAATGCCACTTCTTTTAAGAAGTTGGCGGACGAGAAGGAGGAGGCCTGCAAACTTGCTCAGGAGGAGGCGGTTCTCCAGAGGAAGCGGGCCGACGCAGCCGAGGAGACCCTCGGGCAGTATTTGGGAGGGGTGGTACGTGCTTACTTCTAGTTGCCGTTTCCTTTCGCAAATCCTCCTTCCGACACTCTTTCTTTTCGTAGGATGCGGCGACGGCCAGTCGGATTGGTGCCGAGATCGCCGCCCTCGGCCAGGACAAGTTGGAGCTGGAGGCGCGGGTGCGCGAGCTGGAGGCTGCCGCTGCAGCCCCTCCGCCAGCCAATAGCATCTGCCTGCTTGAACATCACTCTGACTACAAGTTGGAGGTGTTGATGTAGAAGAATGCAGCCACTGACGCGAAGTAAACAATGCAGATGCTACGGCATGCAGACCTCCTCAAGAGCGAGGCCGCGGGACTCTCGGCGAGCGAGCTGGTGCCGGCGTTGTTCTTTCCCGTGCTGGACCCCAGGGATAAGTCCTACCAGCACATTTAGGACTTCCCGCTCAGGATCTCGCGTCGCCCTTGACCTTGCGATTCGCATGTTATATGCGTATCAGTGTATTTTGGGTTGTTTGAGACGTAGTCGCGAACAGTGTCATGACTTTGTGATTTTTGTCTACTCCTGCCCTTACAAATGTTTCTTCAATCGTGTTATATGTATGCTTGCTGTTATTGTGTGATGTAAACCTCCCCTTTCCGCACTCATAGTCGTTCGCCTCACGTTATGTCGACGAGGTCGTACGCCTACAGATCCGGCTCAGGATTCATCGGGGACCCGATCGATTGCCTTGCTGGGAGCGACCTGCCCTTGCAGTCCGGACTCGCTAAGGTGATTACTTGCTCACTAGGAGAGGCGAGCCAGTTTTTCGCTCACCTGAGCCACCAGAATTCTTGCGAGTCAATCCTCTAGCATGCGGCTTGGGTTCTTTTCTTCCTCCTTTTTTTGTTAGCTTCGCTACTCCAACTACTCATCCTTTGGACACCTGGTTCCCCGACTTCTGACCTGGCTTTGCACATCAAGGCCTCCCCGTTAGCTGACGAGGAGTCGACGTCTTTCCTCGACCAGTGACGTATGGCCCTGCCAGCTAGGTGAGGGCCTGGCAGTGGGATCCGCTCGGGGCCCAAGGATGACACCGAGTGACTTCCAGCCCTGCCAGCTAGGTGATAGCCTGACAACGGGATCTGCTCGGGGTCCATTACTAACACCATCAAGTGACTTGCAGCCCTGCTAGCTAGGTGAGAGCCTGACAGCGGGATCTGCTCGAGGTCCAAGGATGACACCGAGTGACTTTCAGCCCTACCAGCTAGGTGAGAGCATGGCAGCGGGATCTGCTCGGGGTCCACTACTAACACCATCGAGTGACTTCCAGCCCTGCCAGATAGGTGAGAGCCTGACAGCGGGATCTGATCGAGGTCCAAGGATGACACCGAGTGACTTCCAGCCCTGCCAGCTAGGTGAGAGCCTGGCATCGGGATCTGCTCGGGGTCCACTACTAACATCATCGAGTGAATTCCAGCCCTGCCAGCTAGGTGAGAGCCTGACAGCGGGATCTGCTCGTGGTACAAGGATGCCACCGAGTGACTTCCAGCCCTGCCAGCTAGGTGAGAGCCTGGCAGCGGGATCTGCTCGGGGTCCACTACTAACACCATCGAGTGACTTCCAGCCCTGCCAGCTAGGTGAGAGCCTGACAGCGGGATCTGCTCGAGGTCCAAGGATGACACCGAATGACTTCCAGCCCTTCCAGCTAGGTAAGAGCCTGACAGCGGGATCTGCTCGGGGTCCACTAATAACACCATCGAGTGATTTCCAGCTCTACTAGCTAGGTGAGAGCCTGACAGCGGGATCTGCTCAAGGTCCAAGGATGACACCGAGTGACTTCCAGCCCTGCCAGCTAGGTGAGAGCCTGGCAGCGGGATCTGCTCGGGGTACAAATTCACTTCACTTCTTCATGCGAGCTCATAGTGATAACATTGGCATATTAAAGAACTTTCATTAAAATTCAAGGTACAACTTACAAGTTTCAAGGGAAGAAGCGTTTAAAGTCGTCACCACTCCAGGTGAGACTTAGGGTCTCGCCCTCCACATTTTGGAGTCGATACCCCCCTGATTTCAATGCTTCTTTTACAATAAATGGGCCTTCCCAGCTGGGGTTCAGCTTCCCCACGGTTGCCGATCTCCCCACTGCATCCACCTTCTTTAGCACCAAGTCCCCCTCCACAAATTGTTTGACTCTGACGTGCTTGTCAAAGTACTTGGCCATCCTTCTCTTCACCTCTTCTTGTTGGAGGGCGGAAAGATCCTGTAGTTCCTCCACCATGTCAAGAGAGAGCCGCAGCTCCTCCTTGTTCTTAGCTTGCCATTCTACCCTGCCCTCCTTGGCCGCAACAACTCGAGGTGTTTGGACTTCAAACTCTACGGGGAGCACTGCCTCGCACCCATGAGAGAGTTTGAAGGGGTCTCCCCGGAAGCCGTGTTGGGGGTGGTTCTCAGGGCCCAGAGAACTGCAGGGAGCTGCTCCACCCAGCTTTCCTTCAGATTTTCCACTTTCTTTTTCAGGAGGTTGACAATGATCTTGTTCGCTGCCTCCACCTGCCCGGTTCTCCTGGGGTGAAGGACCGAGGCAAACCTGAGGTCAATTCCAAGCTGCTCGCAAAAACTAGTGAACTCCGTGCTGGCGAACTGGGGCCCGTTGTCCGTGATGATAGCCTGGGGCAGCCCGTGGCGGCAGATGATCTCCCCCCACACAAAGTTCCTGATAACCTGGGAGGTCACCTTGGCCAGCGTCTTTACCTGTAACCACTTGGAGTAGTAATCGATCATTACTAACAGGAACCTCCTCTATCCACTGGCCTGGGGGAACGGTCCAACCAAATCCATTCCCCAAATGGCAAAGGGCCATGGGGCTGTGATACTTTTGAGTCGCTGGGCCGGCTGTAGCTGGAGGGGGGCAAACAGCTGGCATTTGTGGCACCTTCATGTGAACTCCGTTGCATCGTGGCCCAGGGTGGGCCAGAAGTATCCCTGCCTGACAATCGTCCCTTTCAGGTTCCGACTCCCGGTGTGGCTCCCACACTCGCCAGAGTGGACTTCCTCCAAGATTCTTTATACCTCCCCCTCGGCCACGCAACGGGCCAACATCCCTGAGAGTGTCTTCCTATACAGCTGCCTGTCCTGGAGGAGGTAGTATGCCGACTTATGCCTGAGCTTCTTCTTATCTGCCCCCTCCGGTTACTCTCCCGTGAAAAGGAAAGTTACAACTGGGTCCATCCATGAATGCCGCTGATCTATCTCCATAAGCTCTCCTTCTTCGATGGAAGGGCGGAACAGGTCGGTGATGGCACCCCCCACCCGAGGACCGTGCTTTGCGAGCTGATCGACCTGCCCATTTTCCTCCCGGGGAACTTGCTGGATGGAGAAAGTTTGGAACATGCCGATGACCCACTTTACCTTGGCTAAGTACATCCGCAGGGTAGGCTCTCTTGCTTCAAACTCCCCGTTGATCTGGGAAGCTACCACCATGGAGTCAGTAAGGACCTCCACGTCCAGCTCCCCCAGCTCCATGGCCAGTCGGAGCCCTGCTATCACGACCTTATACTCGGCTTGATTGTTGGTGATGAGAAAGTGAACCATTATCGTTTGCTCAATCCTAGTCCCCTGAGGGCTCTCCAAGATCACCCCCACTCCCAGGGAATGCCTCCCTGAGGCGCCATCCACCTTGACCTTCCAATGAGTCGGGTGAGTGAGCTCTTCCTCCGCCACCTCGATCACATAGTCAGCCAAGAACTCGGTCATCGCTTGAGCTTTGATCGAGAGCTGCGGAACGAAAGAGACGTCAAACTCACTCAACTCCACCGACCACTTGGACAGCCTACTAGAATGCTCCACCCCCTCAAAGATGTTGCAGATAGGATGGTCAGTCACCACCCGGATCGAGTGTGCCTGGAAATAAGGTCGCAACCTTCGGGCTGAGATGATCAAGGCGAAAGCGAGCTTCTCCAAAATTGGAAACCGGGGCTCGACCTTTCTCAGGACCCGACTCACGTAGTAAATAGGGAGTTGCTTCTTACCCTCCTCCTGAACTAGGACGGAGCTCAGGGCCTCTGCCCCGACCCCAAGATACAAAAACAGGTCTTCCCCCTCCTTGGGCCCTTGGAGCAGCGGAGCCTGGGTCAACTGCATCTTGAGTGCCTGGAACGCCTCCTCGCACTCCTTAGTCCATTCGAACCTTTGTCCGCCCCTTAGTGTTTTGAAGAAGGGGGAGCACTTTTCCCCAGCCCAGGAGAGGAACCTACTCAGCCATGCCAGTGTTCCTGTCAGGCGCTGTACCTCCTTGGTGTTCCGTGGCGACCCTGGCTCCATGATAGCCTTGACCTTGTCAGGATTATGATCGACCCCCGCAGGGGTGAGGAGATGCCCCAAGAACTTTCCCCTGCTAGCACCGAAGACGCATTTTAGGGGGTTTAACTGCATCTTGTACTTGCACAGGGCAGCAAAGGTCTCCTTTAGGTCTTGGAGGTGGGAGCCCACATCCCGACTCTTGATCATGAGGTCATCCACGTACACCTCTAGGTTCCTCCCCTTTTGCTCTTTGAAGACCCTATCCATCATCTTCTGATAGGTTGCCCCCGCATTCTTTAGCCCGAAGGGCATCATCTTGTAATAGTAGCATCTGTCCCCTGTGATGAACGAGACATCCTTGATGTCCGGGGGGTGCATCCTAATTTGATGATGACTTGAAAAAGCATCTAGGAAACTCATTACAGAAAAACCAACGGCTGAGTCAACCAGCGTGTCGATCCGAGGCAAAGGATAATAGTCCTTAGGACAAGCTTTATTAAGTAAAGAGAAATCGATACACATTCGCCACCGGCCGTCTCCCTTTTTGACCATGACCACATTGGAGACCCAGCTGGGGTATTGGATCTCAGACACGAAGCTGACCTTGAGAAGATTTGTCACCTCCTCTCTGATGGGCTCTGCCATCTTGTCCGTAGTGGACCTCTTCTTTTGTTGGACGGGGCGTGTTCCCGGGTCCAGGTTGAGGCGGTGGCAGGCCATATCCGCGTCAACCCCCGGCATCTCCGTGGCGTTCCATGCGAAAATGTCCACATTCTTCTAGATGCACTCTGACATCCTGCCTTGGTCTTCCGGGGTCAGCCCTCCGCTGACGCGGATCTTCTCCACCCTGCCTCCACGGGTGAGGACCTCCAAATCCACCACTTCCTCTACAGCCTCCAACCTGGACTGCTCCCCACATCCTTCAGCATCCCTTTCTTCCGGAACGGGGACCTCCACTTCCACCTCTTCTTCCATGGCCATCACTTCGGCCGTCTCATCCTGATCTCTTTCTGCCTCCTCCTCTGTGTAGATCTCCACCTCTAGTTCCTCCCTGCCAGCTTCCTGCTCAGCCTCCTCCATCCTTCGCCCCATCTCCGCCACTCCATCCTGCCAAGAGATGGAGTTTACAGCGGTGACATAGCATTCCCGTGCCACCTTGGGGTCCCCCCTGACCCTGACCTGGATCCCCTCAGCATTGAAGTTCAAGCACTGATGGAATGATGAGGGGATGCAGCGGAAGGCACTGATAAGGGGCCTCCTAAAGATGGCGTTGTAGCTGCTGGGAGCGTCCATAATGACGAACTTGCAGTTCCTGGACTGCGCCCCAGGGGGACATGGAGGCTGACTCCTCCCTCCACTTCCTTCCTCTCCCCCGAAAACCCAAACAGGGGTCCATCCGAGGCCAGCACCCTCCTCGTCTCCACCTTAATCGCATTAAATGCCTTCTTGAAGATGACATTGACGGAGCTCCCATTGTCAACGAGGATCCGAGAGACGATAAAATTTCGATGGCTGCCTTGATGACCAGCACATCACAGAATGGATCCTCGTGATCTGGCATGTCGCTTTTTGAGAAGGTAATCCTCTCCTAGGGGGTGGGGTTTGGGATGTGGAGGCAACACTCCGACGATACATGGTATGGATACTCGCCTTTCGGAAATCCTCGACCACCCCACCCTGTGGATTACTCTGATCCCTCCTTGGGTTCCAACATTCACCCGGTCTTCGCAACGGTCCACCTCTGCCCGAGGCAGGACCTCCTCGATCCTGACTTCCTGGCACCCGTACTGCTGTTGGTCCATGTTCCCCCTCATTTCAAGGAACTCCGGGCATGTGGCTGTGGCGTGCCCCTCCTCCTGATGGAAGTCGCAATAGGGCAACTCCACCCTAACTTCTCTCCTCCTCCTCGCTGCTCTCCTCCTCTCCCCCGAGTCTATGGCCATAGCCTCTTCTTGATCGGGGAGTCGGGGCCTCTGGGCCTACCTCCAGCCCGGGGGTGGAATTGGTCTTGCCCCCCTTGATGACGATCCCTTCCTTGGTACCCTCTCTGTGGCCCCTGCCTTTTCCACTCAGGCCTCCAGCTCAGCCGACGGTTGGGCTCCTGACGCCCCCACCTAGGCGCCTGCTGCCCCTGGAGCTGCATCTGCTCCCTCTGCCGAGGCTCTCCTCTCCTCTCTTCCTGCCCCCTTCCTCCTCTCGATTCCTTCTCTTCCTCTGTGGCCACCTGGCCAGCTACCGCGCAAACTCCGGGTTTGATGTTGTTGGGTATTGTATCCACAACGTACCTGATTTGAAGAAGCCCCTGAATAAGCTAAGGTAAATAGACAATGTATTTGATAAAATATTTCAAGTTGTGCTTGCAGTTATTCCACGCTAAGTGCACACCAATGTCAGGGTGCAGTAGGTCAATATACACGGGTCTGCACGATGTAATCCCTCGTTGAGCAGATCAGTGTGTTGGCCTATGTGTACTCTCTCTATTGGAGTGTACTTATTTTCAAGTACAGGGCTGTGATATTGCAAGAGCAGACAAGGAGAAAGGATGGGTCAAAGAGCAGTCCATGGGCGGATAGACGAAAAATTGTCTAAGTGTTAATCGAAGTGATTCTCGCCGATTCGGTGAGAATCATCAAGTGATTCTCGCCGATTCGGGGAGAATCACTAGTGATTCTCGCCGAATCGTCGAGAATCACTAGCTGATTCTCTCCATCTCCTTCCGCCGAAAACAGTGTGTGCAACCAAGTCAACTTCGACGAGAATCATCTTTGATTCTCGCCGAATCGTCGAGAATCACCTTTGATTCTCGACGATTCGACGAGACTCACCTTCGATTCTCGCCGATTTTGACTTGGGCGATTTCTTGTTCCCGCTGGACCGGACTCTGCCGCTGGCGCTGTTTTGAACCGGGGTTAGGGTTTCTTCAGGTGGGACCCATAACGGTTATAATGGCGTAATTCCACCGTATAAATATACGCGTATTTTGAACAAAAAAAAACAGAAAGAAATACACGAGCCTCCGACCGTGACCTAGATCGCGATATCTGCTCCGCCGCCGTTGCCGCTCGTGCAAGTTGTTCGCCGACCTTGATCGTGATCTCTTCCAGATCTTCCGGCGACAGAAGCTTAGCCAAGCTTAGAGTCTCACGCGTCTAACCAGAGATCCTTTGTCTCTTGATTTGTTGATCGGGAAAACCTTCCCCGTCCGAATCGATCGAGACGATCGATCCTAGTGTGACCGTTGGAAGACCTAGCTAGCTTCGCTACGAAGTTTGAATCTCCACAGAACAGCAGCCGCACACCGTTGTCGCCGCCAATTCCGAGAACCAAGCCGCCGCTCTTCTTGTCGCCGCCGGTGTCCGGGAGATTCTCTCCAAGTGAGATCTAGGGTTGTGGACTCTTTGTGACTTCTACAACACGTCATGAAACGAAGAGGGACACCTTAGTCTCCGAAAGTAGTTTGTATTTCTCGTACATTCTAGTTTATTTTTGTTGTATAGGAACGTTGGTTCCGAGTTATAAGGGTTGGGTGCAACCCGTGTTGTGGGAGTGTTGTCTCCTACGTGTGGAAGGGTTCCTTCCGATAGTGCAAGGATTGGATTTCAATCCTGTTGGTGAAGAGACCGAGTCGTCCCTTGTTGGGAGATAGGTCGAAGGGGGAAAGTGGATGTACCCAAATCGGGGAACCACTATAAATAGCTTGTGTACTCTATTTGCTGTGCTGTTTTATTTTCGTGTCCAGGTACACTTTAAATTCCGCAAAAACGCTGCACGTCACCTATTCCCCCCCATAGGTGAAGATAGTTGACACTAGGTGGACTTTCAAGTGGTATCAAAGCGAGGCTACTCATCAAAAAGGTTCACACCTTGAGTAGAATCATGCCACTAGTGTCAATAAGAAGACAAACATCTACTATAGACGGGCACAAGTACACAGGCAAGATCCCAGTGTGCACCAGGCTCAACTTTCCTATCTGGAAGGAAAGGATCAGGTTCTACATGGAAGCAGTTGATCCTCGACTCTTCATGATCATGGAGGAGGGACCTTATGTCCCCACTAAGGTCTCCACCATTGATCCTACCAAGAAAGTGCCAAAGAAACTTTCTGAAATGGACAAGGACGAGATGGTGCTGGTGGGACTTGACAAGAAGGCGCAGAACATTCTGGTCAGCGCAGTCGATGACTCAATGATGCAGAACTTCTGTAACTGCAGGACAGCTAAGGAGATCTGGCACTACATGATTATCCTAATGGAGGGCACTGATGAAGTGAGGGATGATCGGAGATCCATTCTGAACCAGAAATATTAGGCCTTCAGAAAAGGGCCTAAGGAAGAGATCGGAGTCACCTTCGAGAACTTCCTCAAGATTGTCAATGCCCTCAAAGGATATGGAAGAGTGTTCACTGATGGTGAACTTAATGATAAATTCCTTAGGTCACTTACTAAGGAATGGGACACAAAGATCTGCGCCATCCGAGAGTTTGGCAGACTAGCTGAAATAGACCCGCAAATTCTATTTGGGAAGCTGATGTCCTATGAGCTTCAACTGAACACCACGAAAGCAGAAGAAGAAGCAGAGAAGGCTGCAGTCAAGGAAAAGACTGTGGCCCTAAAAGCCATTCACTCCAGGAAGGGCAAGGGTGTGGTTTCATACCGTGCCAGGAAAAAGGATGAGGAGGAGGACTCCGAGCCATGCTCCTCCAGCTCAGAGTTGTCTGAGGAAGATTTCTCCCTCATCACCCGAGAATTCAAGAAGTTCCTCAAGATGAGGAATCAAAGGAAGAGAGACGGCTCCTCCTCCAGGCATCAGAAGAAAAATTATTCTTCTGACAGGTATGCTTCTAAACCGAACAAACATCGCACCTCTGACATTATTTGTTTTGGATGCAATAAGCCAGGACACGTTGTGGCCGACTGCCACCAAGGCAAGAGAGAAAAGGGGAAGGGAGAGGAGCACATGTCTTTTAGAGATAAGAAGAACGAGAGGAGCTACATCGCCAAAAATCCAAAGACACTGAGTGAATCTGACTCCTCAGACTCCAGTGATGATGAGGAAGCCTACTTCGGACTGGTGGGTCGCTCTAACTCAGAAGGAGAATGCCCCCCATTTACTGGGAAGGTAAAAGCTCACACCCCTCTCTCCGACTCTGACTCTGATTCTGAGTCTCAGGATGATGACCCTGAGGATAGCCTTTTGGCCCGGGAAGCGGAGCTCCTCGAGAAGTATGAGCTTGTGGTCAACACTTTCGAGGAGTGCCGTAAGAGATTGAAGGCTGAGAAAAAGGAAGTGAAATTCCTTAAGGGTGAGAGTGTCTCCCTAAGGGAAGAGATCACCAGTTTGATTTCTCTCCGACAGGAGCACCTTGACCTGACTTCAAAGCATTCAGAGTCTCTTAAGCTCCTTGATCTTAAGTAGGAGGAAGTCGACAAGTTGGAAGAACAACTTGCGGCAGAAAGGAAGATCGTCAAGAGCTTCTCTATGCCAAAAACAGTTCTTCCAGTAGTTGATACCTTCTCTGCTCAGGCCAAAGGAGCTGGCTTGGGGTATGTAGGGGTATCTGGTTCCTCATCCAGGAGAAATAGGAACCGGAGGAAGAATAACGCCGCCAAGAAGGCCTCTGCAGATGAAAAGGGAAAGGCTCCGCTCAGTCCTGTTGCGTTCAGAAAGCCTAGCTTTCCTTGCAACCAACATGACTTTGAATCAACCTTCGGTCATCATTTCTGGCCCTCGGTTGCAAAGCCAAAGAGCCGATATGATGGTTGGACTTTTCCCCGGAACTTCGGTGAGAGTGCCCTCAAGGCACCTTATGAGGAAACCCACATGGGAAATTATGGTCAATTCTCTAGCGGCCATAATAGAAAGCAGGCACCAAGAGTCAAGCCTGTTATACTGACGAAATAGAAGGTGAAGAAGTCATGTGACTGCATTCACTATGAGGCCTCCACCTCCAGATCCAAAGCCTCGGCTGTACCCACCATTCCCAGGGTAAAGTAGGAGCCTAGGAAGAGGTATAACAAATTTGACTGTTGGTGTTGTGGCAAAGTCGGTCACTTTGCCGTGGATTGTTGGTTTAATCCGAGGTATAACGAGACTCCCTATGTTAGCACTGCGAGGCTGACCACTCGTAAGGTTAACCAACCGAGGGGGAGTATGCTAACCAAGAATCTAGGACCCAAGTTCGATTGGTTTCCTAAGGAAAATTAATTTTGTTTTGCAGGAATGTCCAAAGGCCACCAAAACGCCAATATGGTACTTGGACAGTGGATGCTCCCGGCATATGACTGGGACAAGAAGCCTGCTGCGTGATTACACTCCAGTCGAGAATGGACACAAAGTCATCTTTGGAGGGTCAGATCGAGGAGTCACCAGAGGTTACGGTATGATTTCCAACGGTATAATCTCTATCACCGACGTGGCTTATGTTGAAGGGTTAAACCATAACCTGATCAGTGTAAGTCAGTTATGTGACAAAGGTTATTACGTTAAGTTCTGCAAGGATAAATGTCTGATAATATCATGTGTCTCTTCTGAGACGGTATTAACAGTCATTAGGAGCAGAAAAATCTTCTGCTTAAATTTTCTCAGTTTAGATTCATCTACCCCCGTATGCCTTGTGGCAACAGGCAGTGCATCTCTTTGTGAACAATGGCACAAGAGATTGGCACATATTAATTTCAAAACAATTAGTATGCTGTTTTCTAAAAAACTTAGTAAGGGATGCTCCCGTTATCAAGTGCATCAAAGATAGCCCCTGTCCTGCATGCCAGATGGGCAAACAGACTCGGGCTACCTTTAAGAGCATTGCAGACAAAGACTCTTCCCGATGTCTTTACCTTCTACATATGGACTTGTTTGGTCCAATGCAAGTTCATAGCTTGGGAGGCAAGTCCTATACGCTAGTGATAGTTGATGATCATTCTCGGTTTACATGGGTGTTCTTCTTAAAACGAAAGTCGGATACGTTTGACATCTTCACTAGTTTTGTCAAGCAGGTTCAGAACGAATTTAACTGCCCAGTGGTCAAAATCAGAAGTGACCATGGAACAGAATTCGAATCTGGTGCTATGACAGAGTTTTGTGAAGAACAAGGTATCTTTCATGAGTTTTCCTCACCGCGCACTCCTCAGGAAAATGGAGTTGCGGAGAGGAGAAATAGAACTCTCATTGAAGCCTGCGCGACAATGTTGAAAGACGCTTCTCTCCCAGAATACTTCTGGGCAAAGGCTGTCAATACAGCTTGTCATGTACAAAACCGGGCATTGATCAACAAGCATCATCATAAGACGCCTTATGAGCTACTGAGAGGCAGGAAACCAACCATGTCCTACTTGAGGATCTTTGGTTGCAGATGCTATGTACTGAATAATGGGAAGTACCCGCGTACAAATTTGGTGAAAAATGCTTCGAAGGCATATTCATGGGCTATAGTTCCCACAGTCGGGCATATAGGGTCTTCAATAAGAAAACCCTAGTGGTAGAAGAATCAATTAATGTTGTATTTGATGAAGGAAGTTTGCTTAACAACAATTCTTCCAGTGGTATTCTTGAAGATGCAGGTGCACGACTTGAACAGCTGGATCTCGATGAGACCGCTAAAGATGAAACTCCTAAGTACGTGAAAGTTTCCACCTCCACGTCATCTGGGAATGTTGAAGATCAAAATGGAACAAATCTCTTAGAAGAAGGAGAAGCCCAAGAAGTAGTCGAAGCTCCAGACGCCAGACTTCTAGAGCTCCGGCACGTGAGGGATCATCCTAGAGATCAGATCATCGGAGATCCTCGTGTCGGTGTCAGAACTCGAAGAGGTACTATTAACGGAATTTTGCATCTTAGCTTCCTGTCACAGGTTGAGCCAAAGAAGTTCGACGAGGCGAACAAAGATGCGGCATAGATTCTGGCCATGCAAGATGAACTACATCAATTCGAACGTTGCAACGTTTGGACGCTGGTTCCCAGACCACACAAGCAGAATGTGATTGGCACCAAGTGGATCTTCAGAAACAAGCTGGATGAACATGGTGTCATCATAAAGAACAAGGCAAGGCTAGTGGCTCAAGGTTACAGACAGGAGGAGGGGATTGACTTCGACCAGACCTTCGCACCAGTGGCAAGGCTCGAAGCAATCAGATTGTTCTTGGCGTATGCTTCGCACAAAGGATTCACAGTGTATCAAATGGATGTGAAATCAGCATTCTTGAACGGAGATCTGAAAGAGGAAGTATACGTCGCTCAACCCCCAGGTTTTGTCAATCCTACTTATCCCAAGCATGTATATTTTCTTAATAAAGCTTTATATGGTTTAAAACAAGCTCCACGAGCTTGGTATGAGACTTTATCTAGTTTTCTTCTTGAGAACAAGTTCTCTAGAGGTAAAATAGATAAGACATTGTTTCTCAGGGAAGTCAAAGGCAAGATTTTGCTGGTGCAAATCTATGTCGATGACATAATATTCGGCTCAATGGACGACAATCTTTGCAAAAAGTTTTCCAAAATTATGCAAGGAAAGTTTGAAATGAGCAGTATGGGAGAGCTAAAGTATTTCTTGGGACTTCAAGTGAAACAGTCTGAGGATGGAATCTTCATCTCTCAGACGAAGTTCACAAATGAACTCCTCAAGAAATTCGGTAGGGAGAGTGCAACCTTTATGAGGACTCCAATGGGATCCACTATGTCTCTGGATAAGGATGGGAAAGGTAAACCTTTTGATGAAACCAAATACAGAAGCATCATTGGATCCCTGCTCTACCTTACTGCCAGTAGACCGGATATCATGTTCTCCACATGTGTCTGTGCCAGATATCAGGTGAACACTAAGGAATCTCACTATGTCGCTGCAAAGCGAATTCTAAGATACCTTAAAGGTACTCCCAATCTTGGCTTGTGGTACCCGAGAAACAATGATGTCGAGCTAATAGGTTTTTCAGATGCTGATTTTGCAGGGAGTAGGGATGACAGGAAAAGCACTTCCGGGACGTGTCAATTCCTCGGAAGAAGGCTTATCTCATGGAACAGCAAGAAGCAGAATTGTGTAGCTACCTCCACAGCAGAGTCTGAGTACATCTCGGCAGGCAGCTGTTGCGCACAACTCCTATGGATCAGAAACCAGTTAGCCGACTACGACCTTCAGTTCAAGGAAGTACCAATGTACTGCGACTCCTCCAGTGCAATTGCAATTGCCAACAATCCGGTATCGCACAGCAGAACAAAGCATATTGAAGTGCGCTACCACTTCATTCGGGAGCACGTGGAGAACAAGGACATCTCTCTCTGTTATGTCCCCACGGACAAGCAGATTGCAGATATATTCACAAAGCCCTTAGACGAAGCCAAGTTCAGTCTTTTCAAAACTGAATTGGGGATGCTAAACTATGAGGAATGAAGACTACCGAAGCTCCAGGCTGGTGCATCTAGGGGGAGCCTCTGCCCGGAACTCAAGTGAGAGCACAGGTGCAAGAACTGAGGGGGAGCAAGGGGTCAAATACAACAGACCCAGATTTGCAGAAGCCGAGAAGGGGGAGATTACCCTCTCGGCTAAGGCTAATGTGGCTCCAAGTTTGCTGTCAAGAAACTGGTATTGGTAATGAATAACTCTCTCAACTCAATTTCAAGTTTATGTTTTTCATTCCCATACGCTTTATTCACCTTAGCTTGTAGGGTTTAGGCTTCTTCAAATAGGGGGAGATTGTTGGGTATTGTATCCACAACGTACCTGATTTGAAGAAGCCCCTGAACAAGCTAAGGTAAATAGACAATGTATTTGATAAAATATTTCAAGTTGTGCTTGCAGTTATTCCACGCTAAGTGCACACCAATGTCAGGGTGCAGTAGGTCAATATACACGGGTCTGCACGACGTAATCCCTCGTTGAGCAGATCAGTGTGTTGGCCTACGTGTACTCTCTCTATTGGAGTGTACTTATTTTCAAGTACAGGGCTGTGATATTGCAAGAGCAGACAAGGAGAAAGGATGGGTCAAAGAGCAGTCCATGGGCGGATAGACGAAAAATCGTCTAAGTGTTAATCGAAGTGATTCTCGCCGATTCGGTGAGAATCATCAAGTGATTCTCGCCGATTCGGTGAGAATCACTAGTGATTCTCGCCGCTAGTGATTCTCGCCGAATCGTCGAGAATTACTAGCTGATTCTCGCCGTCTCCTTCCGCCGAAAAAGTGCGTGCAACCAAGTCAACTTCGATGAGAATCATCTTTGATTCTCGCCGAATCGTCGAGAATCACCTTTGATTCTCGACGATTCGACGAGACTCACCTTCGATTCTCGCCGATTTTGACTTGGACGATTTCTGGTTCCCGCTGGACCGGACTCTGCCGCTGGCGCTGTTTTGAACCGGGGTTAGGGTTTCTTCAGGTGGGACCCATAACGGTTATAATGGCTTAATTCCACCGTATACATATACGTGTATTTTGAACAAAAAAAACAGAAAGAAATACACGAGCCTCCGACCGTGACCTAGATCGCGATATCTGCTCTGCCGCCGTCGCCGCTCGTGCAAGTTGTTCGCCGACCTTGATCGTGATCTCTTCCAGATCTTCCGACGACAGAAGCTTAGCCAAGCTTAGAGTCTCACGCGTCTAACCAGAGATCCTTTGTCTCTTGATTTGTTGATCGGGAAAACCTTCCCCGTCTGAATCGATCGAGACGATCGATCCTAGTGTGACCGTTGGAAGACCTAGCTAGCTTCGCTACGAAGTTTGAATCTCCACAGAACAGCAGCCGCACACCATTGTCGCCGCCTATTCCGAGAACCAAGCCGCCGCTCTTCTTGCCACCGCCGGTGTCGGGGAGATTCTCTCCAAGTGAGATCTAGGGTTGTGGACTCTTCGTGACTTCTAGAACACGTCATCAAACGAAGAGGGACACCTTAGTCTCCGAAAGTAGTTTGTATTTCTTGTACATTCTAGTTTATTTTTGTTGTATAGGAACGTTGGTTCCGAGTTGTAAGGGTTGGGTGCAACCCGTGTTGTGGGAGTGTTGTCTCCTACGTGTGGAAGGGTTCCTTCCGATAGTGCAAGGATTGGATTTCAATCCTGTTGGTGAAGAGACCGAGTCGTCCCTTGTTGGGAGATAAGTCGAAGGGGGAAAGTGGATGTACCCAAATCGGGGAACCACTATAAATAGCTTGTGTACTCTATTTGCTGTGCTGTTTTATTTTCGTGTGCATGTACACTTTAAATTCCGCAAAAATGCTGCACGTCACCTATTCCCCCCCCCCCCCCTCATAGGTGAAGATAGTTGACACTAGGTGGACTTTCAAATGCCTCCCAGTTGACTTCTCCCGCAGCCCTCTACATCAGCTCCTCATTGGAGAGGGGGGAACTCTCTTCAGCTCCATCCTGAAGAATCCCTGCTGCAGGCCCAGGGTAAAGGCCATCATCAAGCTATGGCCCGACATCTCCTGGACCTGGGTGACATCCTCCTGGAACTGATCCACGTAGCTCCCTAATTTCTCGTTCACTCCCTGCTTGATGTGGAACAGGGACTCCGATTCCTTCTTCCTCCTCTTCGAGGTAGTTAACCTCAGCATAAACCCCCGGCGCAGGTCCTAGAAGAAGTAGATGGAGCAGGCCGGTAGCTGGTGGAACCACTCCCTTGCCTTCTCCTTGAGGGTGATAGCGAAGAGTCGGCACTTGAACCCGTCCGACATCTGTCGGATTGAGACTACATCCTCGAACCATTGAACGTGCTGAACCTGGTCTCCCTTCCCGGTGTAGTAGGACATTTCGGGTTCCCTGAACCCATCTGGAACTGGGGCAGAGGAAACCAAGTCACTGAAGGGGCTCCCTCCCCCACTGGGCAAGCTGGCGAGTCTCGCGAGCCCAGCTCGCCGAACCGGCCTCGACCTCCCGAGCCAGGGAAGAGCTCACGCCCGGGGAGCTCGCACCCCCAGCCTTCCTCGGCGACCTCCTTCCCGGCTCGCCTGCTGGGGGCATCTTCGCCCAGAGAGGGGGCGGCCGCGATCTGGGCTGCTGGAGTCGAGCACTTGGCCCGCGTGCCGAGTGCAAACTTGACGAGGCTCAGCACCTCACTCCTGAAATCCTCGAACATCCTCACTGTGGCGAGAGGCGGGGGGGGGGGGGGGGGCGAGTCCGGCCTGTCAGATCCATGTCCTCCTGTCATTAGGTTCGCTGAAGCTTTTCTACACTGACCACGCTCCACGCTCACCGCACCAAAATGTTGAAACCGAAAATTGGTCCCTTATGGAGTTCACCCTCGGGGAAGGGATCGCGCGCCTACTTCACTACTGCAAGCAAAACAACAGGAAAGACAAGGGAAGAACTGAGCCAAGGGGCTCGGCGGGGAGGACCCACCACATACCCGGAAGACCTGAGAATACTTCCCCTCCTTAGCCACAGGCCGAGCTAAGGCTACCTCAGAAAGCACTACTGGACCAGGAAGCTAGAGAATATGAGAACATGCCTTCTGAGGTGCCCCCTTGGGTTCTATTTATAAAATTCTATAAAGGGCCTGCTAATAGCCAACCTACGCTAGTTGGAACAGCTATGTGCAGTCCAACTTTGTCTACCAACACTGTAGCTCCGCTGTTCCAATAAGCTATTCGCACCCATGGGGAGGGCACCCATGTAATTTCATCTCGGGGATTCTACTGGGCCCCATCCATGGATAGGGAGGTCAGCTTTCCACTAATCCCTCCCCGCGAGAGGCGGGCGCGACCTGTCTCTAGCGTCTCGCCTACTCTTCTTGGGCGAGCGCGAGCCGGGCCACCGCAACCCGCCAATCCTCTGCCGAGGCGGACAGGCGGCCAGGTCGCGAATACGGAGCAGGCTGGCGGCCATTATGACCATTAGAGCGGCTCGCAGATCGGGGGTAGTCGAACCCATCCGAGAATACCGGTTCGACGAATGGCGCCCCCAACTCCGGTCGACAAATCTCTGAGCAAGCGAGAGGGATGAAGGGGTCAGCTCGTCTGGCTCGCTTGCTTGAACTGAGAGGGAGCGGACCAGCCTCTTGCCGCATGCCTGCATGCTGCTTGGGTGCGAGCCGTGAAACCTGGTTCGCTCACCTATCTTGGCGGGTCCCGCTCGACAAACACGTGATTGTACAAGGGGCGTTATACAAGTCACTATTGGGGGTCTGGGCCTTACAAGGACCTCGAACTTTAATGAGCCTTCCCAAAGTCCACTAGTCAAAGCCACATGATAGAGTGAGGGATCAACATCCCTAATCCCAAGATCTCTTCTTGTAAGTGATTTATGAAGTAAGTTAGAGTCTCACTTCCACCTTGCATTATTCTAAAGAGGCAACAAGACCACACTTTCGCTTACTTGAGGTGACAAACCTCAAAAGAAGCTCTTTCCTGAGCTTTGCGAAATAAGAGATGATCTGGAAAGGTACCATGTAGAACTAATCTCGTGCTTGCACATCAAATGAGGTGAATAACAGCTTGCGTTTCATTACATCTGAAAGAATCATCATCGAAACTGCGAACTCAAAAGATTAAAGATGGGAGACTAGATCGTCTCTTTTGGTGAACACTGGTAAGTTAGGCTCCCTGAAGTCACTGGTAACATGCTCCCAACAAACGCTATCGACAAAGGTAGATGAATCTTCCACCTCAACTGGAATAGGAGGAGCCTAAAGATAAGCAGCAGTAGGATAATGAGCGAAAGGATTGGCATAATCCTCCTAGAAGTTTAGAACTCGAGCTAGACTTCCCTGGGATGCTTTTTTGAAAACTCCTCAGTGAGCAGCCACAGATTCTTCAAAATAGAGCCATAGAGGAGCTCCGGGTTGAAAAATAGGGTGAACTAGAGGAAGAGGAGCCTCCCTTAAAAGAGTTGGAGGAACTGGAGGAGTCATAATCACTTGCGACTTGAGGAGCTAACTGCCGCGTGAGCACAATCAGATGGTATTTAATTACCGGGCATCTCGCGATGAGATTGCCCAAAGGTTTACCGAGTAACAGCACCACCTGGGCTTGAATGAGCTAGATGAGGAGCAAACTCATGGTTGGACATGCTTAAACGCAGATTTCACAAAACAACTATAAATCTGAAGGTTGTGTGTTCATTCTATTGGTGTAAAAATCGCACCTGCACAACTACATGATGGGGGAAACCGAGGGAGGAGAAAACTCTGTGTTGAAGGTTACTAGGGGCTAAGCTGGTTTAGAAAGTGAGCGGGTCGCCGAGAGGCAAGACCTAACTTAACCACCATGAAAAAAACTACTTGCAACATGCAGTCTATTGGATGATGAAAAATTCATTTACAAAGAAAATAAAAAGAGACTATGACAAACAGGAGACCGCTAAGACAGAATATTCGATACCGCTACCACAAGGGGCGAGCATGAGGATTTGAATTATTGTTCCTTAAGGGTAATACCTATTTATATTCTTGGGGACCTGTCCAATTGGGCATGACTTAAAATTACCAGCTGTCCGGGATACAGGAGAACCGTGCAGATGTGAGGGATTCTTGGTGGTCAAATAAAAGAAAACAATATGACCGCGTAGTTAGGTGATCAAGCTTGAGTCTGATGATGAGTCCACTTTATATACCTATTTTCGGACTCATCTGGGCTAGTTTTCACGCATTTGCACTTCACTTTTAGTTCATTATCATATATATTTCATCCTATCTTTATTTCCATAGGAAGTGCACATTTTAGCCCGTGGTTGTGTTTTGTGTTATTCTTTTAGTCTGTAATCCTTTTTGTTATTGTCTGGAATGTCTGCACAGATTAGTGATTGGTTTTTCCTTTCGGTACAGGGGTCGTGTGCGTGTTCCGGGATGGTTGTGAAACAGGAATACTGCGCACGATCCTGGGATATAATGCGCACGACCATTGGTCGTGCGCCCCCGATCGTGCGCACTACTCTACGTTTTCTATAGAATCAACCTGGGGTAAGCGCACGACCACTGGACATACTGCGCACGACCACCGGTCGTGCGCCACTGATCGTGTGCATTGATTCCTCATTTCTGGAGTCCTGTCTGTGTAATCGCACGATCATTGGACTTAGTGCGCACGACCACTGGTCGTGCGCCACTACTCGTGCGCATTATCCCAGTTCTTCTTCCTGATATTCCATGCTAGTGCGCACGAGCACAGGACATAGTGCGCACGACCACTGGTCGTGCGCCTGTGATCGTGCGCATTGTTCATTTCTGCTTTTGTATAAATAGTGCAGGTCTCGCCCTAATCCGAAGATCCGCAGATTGCCCATTTCCTCCGCCGTTTTCCGCCTTCTCCGCAGTTCCCCTTCATCTTCCACCCTAGGGAGGTGCTCCGGGCAAGCTTTCACCGCCAAATCCAAGCCGGAGCTTCCTCTCGGCCTTCTCCTTCATCCATGAGCTTCAAGTAGGGTTTGACGCCATAGCCATCAAGCAAAGGAAAGCTAGCAAACTTCGTCCGCTATCGTGAGACGAAGAAGACGGGCCATTGGAAGGTGGTGACAGCCCTTCTCTACCCCGGAAGCAGTTGAGGACCGAGCTTGGATGCGGAATGACAACCCGACGATTCCAACCGTGAATCCTCAACAAGACCTCGGATTCGGTCGATCTCTTGACTTGTACGTGCTTTATTGGTGTATATGTGTGTTAAAACTGTATTTATATTGATGAAGTATGTTTAGTTTGTAAACGTTGTGTACAATTATGTCTATGTGATTGTATGTTTTCGTTATATTTACTTGAGTTGCGCCATATTCCGTCCACCATCCATCCACCCTTGCCGCACTAGCAATTGCTAGTGGCGTGCGTAGCGAAGAGGTGCTTACGACCCTCATTCCGCCATTCTCACCACCTCATCCGCTAGCCTTCTTGTCCATCCGCCTAGTGATTCGGTGCATCGCGGCCCGACTAGTCTTCCATCCCGCCTAGCGAAGCATCGCATAGCGGCGTTGCATAGGAGTAGTTGATAGTGTTTTATTTTCTGTTTCCGCAACATTAAAACCTCCCCATCGTTACCTCCGACCTAAGGACTTCAATCTCAAGTCCTCCTCAAAATTAACTCCACCTTACTGTGTTTCTTGTGAGATCGATACTTGGGAAAACCCCCATTTTATATTACTTGTGCGACCGGTTCACTGCCGTGATCTTTAGCATCAAGTTTTTGGCGCCGTTGCCGGGGAACACAGTCGTGTGAGTTTTTGGAGAGGGAAATGTGAGATTGCTTTCCTTTTCCTTTGTAAATCGCTTTTGTTTTGTTCTATTTCTGTTTTGTCTTTCTTTTTATTGTTTGTTTAGGCATTTGTAGTAATATATTGTTGGATTTTGTAATTTGCACAATTTATTTTGAATTTGCTATTTTGTACACCATGTGGGGATATTCGTATGCCCAATGTCGTTGGTGTGGGAAGCCTTCCCACGCTAGTCATGAATGCCCTACGAGAGATATTGAGCATAAGCCTCAGTGCACAATGCATGAGATGTTGTATTCGTACAGCCTTTCAAACACTGTGCCCCGAGCTTATGGTCAATCGTCCTCGCCACATACACCGTTCTCTTATTCCTCTCCAGCCCCACAAGGATCGCAGCGTAATGGGAGAAAGTGTTTGTATTGTCGTAGAACAGATCATGTCCTGAAGGATTGTGCCGAGTACCTCCGTGTTATGGAAGAGGATGATGAGCCGGACATCCGGATCATCCCGACTCCTACCCTTGGTGGAACACCTTCATCCTCTGGTTATGTATCCCTGTCACCTTCATTTGTTGAAGGGCATGATATGGACACAACCACCAGATGTGTGACTGATCTAGGCTTCGACGTGGATGAGCCTATCTCTCATGTTCATACATCTCCAAGCGTGGAGATGATTCTTTGTGAGGAACCTGCGCTTGACTTTTATTCAAGCAAAGTTGTTCCGCCTTTTGTGCATTCTACTTCAGTCGCCTCTGTCGACATTTTCGACAATGCAACACAAGTTGAGGCTTGTGATACATGGGTTGTTTCCACTCCCATGGAGGAGGACAACCTTCTTGGTGTCGAGGATTCTCCCTTGATACCAAAGGAGGAAGTCCAAGTCTTGGTGGAGGCCTCTATGGATCCAGCCGAGCCTTGTAGCATTGTCGAGATTACTGACGATATTTTTCTACCTCAGCCTTTGGGGAGTGAAACCGGGATCACTCCCCCGATTATTTCTTTATGTTCTTCGTCTCTTTTATTTCTTGACCCACCTTCCTTTTCTGAGCCTGTGCAGGTTGAATCTCCACGGGTAAGTTGGGTTGACGTTGAGCCTTGCGCTCAGGCGGTCGACAAGTGCATCCTCTTGTGTGAGGAGGTTCCTACCTCCTTCACAGTGGAAGCCCCTGCCGTCACTTTCGCCCCCAGCAAACTTGTGGTGGATGAAACCTTGCTAGGCAAGGATGTGTTTTGTGGTGAGAAGAGTGAGGACTAGCGCTCCTTCTCTTCTTACTTCCTATTTCCTCTACCTGTGTTGGGCAGGTATTATTATTTAGGTAGAGGGGTAATTGCTCTATCACCGTATCGGTACCCGTTACCGAAACGGATATTAGGCCAGTTACCTGTGCACTTTTTATTTCATAGGCCTATAAGCTAGAACTGTTTAGAATTTAATAAGTCGTGCTGGGATGACAATAACCCCAGTACTTATCTTTCATTTTCTGCATTTTATTTTTCATTTTTATTTTAGTTTTAGCATTTCTTTTTGTATATTTTGTTTTGTTTTTGTGGAGCTCACCCCTGCAGGTATTCATAGCAAATTGCATTGGCGGGGTTCTGATTCTTCGTATGGCGGGCCTGCTTCAGGTTTCCACGCGCCTTCTGGTATGCTCACTGGCTGAGCATTGGGTAACCTCTTCCCTTAGCTCCTTATTATTTTAATTTCTATATCATCTGCTGTATTGCTTAGTTTAAGTCTGGGGGAGAGCTAGTTTTGTTACCTTTTGCACGTGCACATCTCATGTGCATACTAGAAGCCTTTATTGTTTTATTTTGATTAGTTCATTGCATCACACACCACTGCACCCACATGAGCGCGTGCTTAGCTTTTTGCGTGCTGCAAGTTAAACTCATTTCTTCGTTAGATTTGGGAAAATTATGGTGCTGACATAGGATTGTGAGACGGAGTAAAATGTTGGTCTTGTTGTGTTTCTAGTCAACTGCTCTCGTCTCGTGTAGAAATTGGAGTAGATTTAATTTTTCTGTATGCTTTTAGTTTTATATTTTTCTAATTGCGTAAATACTTTTTATTCTACTCAAAAGTTGGTGAATCCGGTGTGAATCCGACGGTAGCTTAGGGATGTGTGTAGACGGTCATTAGTTTTGTATTGCTCGAGTCGGGAGGATGGATAGTCTTTCTCGTTGGCTAAGAACTTGCCCCAAGCTATTCTTGAAGCATGGGTATAGGTTAGTCATGCATGAGTGTGATGTAGGCCATCATTTTGGCCCGGTTGAGCTTTGTACCATTCCTAACGTTTTATCCTCGCTAGCCCCGTTGTGCCTACCCCTCCTTTTGATTCAGCTCCACTATGATTTCACCAAAGCCTCATATCCGATCCTAGTCGCACACCCAAGTTGAGCTTTAGAGTTTTACATTTTCATTTTGGGATGTGATGTGGTGATATTACATGTGATTATGTGGATGTGCTCCAATGTTATATTTGCTGAATGGTGAAAATAAATTGAAGAAAAAGAAAAAAAATATTTGTAAAGAAAAAGAAAAGGAAAAAAAAAGTGAAAAGGAAAAGTAAAATTGAAAATCATTTTGGAAATGTGATTATATTTGGAGTAGGCGGTGCACACACCCATATGTTAAAAGTTTAGTTTGGGGGTGTGGTGTACCCGCATATATTTTGGTTAGCTGATGGATTCCCTTCAAACTAGCTCCTTTGGGTTAGGTGCATAACCTTCTTGTTTATCCTTTTTTACCTTACCAAAACCCAAGCCCCATCTCTTCACCTAAAGTCCTACTGATTCGTGTGTGAACCAAACCAGTGCTGTGGAGAGAATGCGAAAGGGCAAGCATATGGTCACCAACATTGGTGGATTCCTTTGGAGGTTATCCGGAGCCCCGATCTTTGACAATGCTCTCCTAGTGATTAGTCTACTTTCTCCCTACGCGTGACCAAATGATTCACCGTGATTCCATTTTTGAGTAATAATAAAATTTTGATACGCATTGTGAAAAGTATAAACTATTTTGTATACTTAGAAATTTCTTCTATTATATTTTTACGCACGCGAGCATGCGACTTCGCATGGTACTTCTTATCGCAATTTCTTTGTTAACTAGTATTTTTCCCTATCTGCTTAGATTTTGTTTGCTCGGGACGCGCAAACAGTTAAGTCTGGGGGTGTGATGAGTCCACTTTATATACCTATTTTCGGACTCATCTGGGCTAGTTTTCATGCATTTGCACTTCACTTTTAGTTCATTATCATATATATTTCATCCTGTCTTTATTTCCATAGGAAGTGCACATTTTAGCCCGTGGTTGTGTTTTGTGTTATTCTTTTAGTCTGTACTCCTTTTTGTTATTGTCTGGAATGTCTGTACAGATTAGTGATTGGTTTTTCCTTTCGGTGCAGGGCTCGTGTGCGTGTTTCGGGATGGTTGTGAAAGAGGAATACTGCGCACGATCCTGGGATATAATGCGCACGATCACTGGTCGTGCGCCCCTGATCGTGCGCACTACTCTATGTTTTCTATAGAATCAGCCTGGTGTAAGCGCACGACCACTGGACATACTGCGCACGACCACCGGTCGTGCGCCACTGATCGTGTGTATTGATTCCTCATTTCTGTAGTCCTGTCTGGGTAATCGCACGATCATTGGACTTAGTGCGCACGACCACTGGTCGTGCGCCACTACTCGTGCGCATTATTCCAGTTCTTCTTCCTGATATTGCATGCCAGTGCGCACGAGCACAGGACATAGTGCGCACGACCACTGGTCGTGCGCCTGTGATCGTGTGCATTGTTTATTTCTGCTTTTGTATAAATAGTGCAGGTCTCGCCCTAATCCGAAGATCCGCAGATCTCCCATTTCCTCCGCCGTTTTCCGCCTTCTCCGCAGTTCCCCTTCATCTTCCACCCTAGGGAGGTGCTCCGGGCAAGCTTTCACCGCCAAATCCAAGCCGGAGCTTCCTCTCGGCCTTCTCCTTCATCCATGAGCTTCAAGTAGGGTCTGACGCCATAGCCATCAAGCAAAGGAAAGCTAGCAAACTTCGTCCGCTATCGTGAGACGAAGAAGACGGGCCAATGGAAGGTGGTGACAGCCCTTCTCTACCCCGGAAGCA
This sequence comes from Platanthera guangdongensis, assembly GCA_039583875.1. NCBI lineage: Eukaryota > Viridiplantae > Streptophyta > Magnoliopsida > Asparagales > Orchidaceae > Platanthera > Platanthera guangdongensis. The sequence goes on along the minus strand of CM077148.1, from coordinate 117,824,973 downwards.
GTTGAGGACCGAGCTTGGACGCGGAATGACAACCCGACGATTCCAACCGTGAATCCTCAGCAAGACTTCGGATTCGGTCGATCTCTTGACTTGTACTTGCTTTATTGTTGTATATGTGTGTTAAAACTGTATTTATATTAATGAAGTATGCTTAGTTTGTAAACATTGTGTACAATTATGTCTATGTGATTGTATGTTTTCGTTATATTTACTTGAGTTGCGCCATATTCCGTCCACCATCCATCCACCCTTGTCGCACTAGCAATTGCTAGTGGCGTGCGTAGCGAAGAGGTGCTTACGACCCTCATTCCGCCATTCTCACCACCTCATCCGCTAGCCTTCTCGTCCATCCGCCTAGTGATTCGGTGCATCGCGGCCCGACTAGTCTTCCATCCCGCCTAGCGAAGCATCGCATAGGGGCGTTGCATAGGAGTAGTTGATAGTGTTTTATTTTTTGTTTCCGCAACATTAAAACCTCCCCATAGTTACCTCCGACCTAAGGACTTCAATCTCAAGTCCTCCTCAAAATTAACTCCACCTTACTGTGTTCCTTGTGAGATCGATACTTGGGAAAACCCCCATTTTATATTACTTGTGCGACCGGTTCACTGCCGTGATCTTTAGCATCATCTGACTCTGCTCTCCCTTAGGGCTCAACTGCTAGATTATCTATCTCAAGTCCTCCTCAAAAACATGATGCTATAGATCACGGCAGTGAACCGGTCGCACAAGTAATATAAAATGGAGGTTTTCCCAAGTATCGATCTCACAAGGAACACAGTAAGGTGGAGTTAATTTTGAGGAGGACTTGAGATTGAAGTCCTCAGGTCGGAGCTAACTAAGGGGAGGTTTTGATGTTGCGGAAACAGAAAATAAAACACTATCAACCACTCCTATGCCACACCGCTATGCGATGCTTCGCCAGGCGGGATGGAAGACTAGTCGGGCTGCTATGCACCGAATCGCTTGGCGGATGAAAGAGTAGGCTCGCGGATGAGGTGGTTAGAACGGCGGAATGAGGGTCGTAAGCACCTCTTCGCAACGCACGCCACTAGCAATTGCTAGTGAGGCAAGGGTGGATGGATGGTGGATGGATATGGCGCAACTCAAGTAAATATAACGAAAACATACAATCACATAGACATAATTGTACACAACGTTTACAAACTAAGCATACTTCATCAATATAAATACAGTTTTAACACACATATACAACAATAAAGCAAGAACAAGTCAAGAGATCGACCGAATCCGAAGTCTTGCTGAGGATTCACGGTTGGAATCGTCGGGTTGTCATTCTGCGTCCAAGCTCGGTCCTCAACTGTGTCCGGGATAGAGAAGGGCTGTCACCACCTTCCAATGGCCCGTCTTCTTCGTCTCTCGATAGCGGACGAAGTTTGCTAGCTTTCCTTTGCTTGATGTCTATGGCGTTAAACCATACTTGAAGCTCATGGATGAAGGAGAAGGCCGAGAGGAAGCTCCGGCTCGGATTTGGCGATGAAAGCTTGCCCGGAGCACCTCCCTAGGGTGGAAGATGAAGGGGAACGACGGAGAAGGCGGAAAATGGCGGAGGAAATGGGCGATCTGCGGATCTCTGGATTAGGGAGAGACCTGCACTATTTATACAAAAGCAGAAATGAACAATGCGCACGATCACAGGCGCATGACCAGTGGTCGTGCGCACTATGTCCTATGCTCGTGCGCACTGGCATGGAATATCAGGAAGAAGAACTGGGATACTGCGCACGAGGAGTGGCGCACGACCAGTGGTCGTGCGCACTAAGTCCAATGGTCGTGCGATTATCCAGACAGGACTCCAGAAATGAGGAATCAATGCACACGATCAGTGGCGCACGATCGGTGGTCGTGCGCCGTATGTCCAGTGGTCGTGCGCTTACCCCAGGGTGATTCTATAGAAAACGTAGAGTAGTGCGCACGATCGGGGGCGCACGACCAGTGGTCGTGCGCATTAGATCCCAGCATCGTGCGCAGTATTCCTGTTTCACAACCATCCCGGAACACGCACACGACCCCTGTACCGAAAGGAAAAACAAATCACTAATCTGTGCAGACATTCCAGACAATAACAAAAAGGAGTACAGACTAAAAGAATAACACAATACATAACCACGGGCATAAATGTGCACTTCCTATGGAAATAAAGATAAGATGAGATATGAATGATAAAGAACTAAAAGTGAAGTGCAAACGCGTGAAAACTAGCACAGATGAGTCCGAAAATAGGTATAAAACATGGACTCATCACACCCCCAGACTTAACTGTTTGCGCGTCCCGAGCAAACAAAATCTAAGCAGATAAGGAAAATGATTTAGCTAACAAGGAAATTGCGATACAGAGTACCATGCGAAGTCGCATGCTCGCGTGTGTAAAAATATAATAGAAGAAATTTTTAAGTATACAAAATAGTTTATACTTTTCAGAATGCGTATCAACATTTTATTATTACTCAAAAATGGAATCACGGTGAATCATCCGGTCATGCGTAGGGAGAAAGTAGACTACTCGCTAGGCGAGCATTGCCGAAGATCGGGGCTCCGGATAACCTCCAAAGGAATCCACCAATGTCGGTGACCATATGCTTGCCTTTTCGCATTCTCTCCACGGCACTGTTTTGGTTCACACACGAATCAGTAGGACTTTAGGTGAAGAGATGGGGTTGGGGTTTAGGCGAGGTAAACAACGATAAACAGGAAGGCTATGCACCTAACCCAAAGGAGCTAGTATGAAGGGAATCCATCAGCTAACCAGAATACATGCGGGTACACCACACCCCCAAACTAAACTTTTAACATATGGGTGTGTGCACCGCCTACTCCAAAAATAAGCACATCTCAAATATGATTTTCAATTTTACTTTTCCTTTTCACTTTTTTTTTCTTTTTCTTTTGCTTTACAAATATTTTTCTTTTTCTTTTTCTAATTTTCAAATCATCTTTTTATTTTTTTGCAATTTCAGCAAATATAACATTGGAGCACATCCACATAATCACATGTAATATCACCACATCACATCCCAAAATGAAAATGTAAAACTCTAAAGCTCAACTCGGGAGTGCGACTAGGATTGGCTTGGAGGCTTTGGTGAAATCATGGTTGAGCTGAATCAAAAGGAGGGGTAGGCACAACAGGGCTAGCGAGGACAAGATTTTAGGAACGGTACAAAGCTCAACCGGGCCAAAATGATGGCCTACATCAGACTCATGCATGACTAACCTATACCCATGCTTCAAGAATAGCTTGGGGCAAGTTCTTAGCCAACGAGAAAGACTATCCATCCTCCCGACTCGAGCAATACAAAACTAACGACCGTCTACACACATCCCTAAGCTACCGTCGGATTCACACCGGATTCACCAATTTTTGAGTAGAATAAAAAGTATTTACGCAATTAGAAAAATATAAAACTAAAAGCATACAGAAAAATTTAATCTACTCCAATTTCTACACGAGACGAGAGCAGTTGACTAGAAACACAACAAGGCCAATATTTTACTCCGTCTCACAATCCTATGTCAGCACCATAATTTTCCCAAATCTAACGAAGAAATGAGTTTAACTCGCAGCACGTAAAAAGCTAAGCACGCGCTCATGTGGGTGCAGTGGTGTGTGATGCAATGAACTAATCAAAATAAAACTATAAAGGCTTCTAGTATGCACATGAGATGTGCACGTGCAATAGGTAACTGATCTCTCCCCCAGACTTAAACTAAACTACACAGCATATGATAGAGAAATTAAGATCATAAAGAGCTAAGGGAAGAGGTTACCCAATGCTCAGCTAGTGAGCATACCAGAAGATGCGTGGAAACCTGAAGCAGGCCCGCTATACGAAGAATCAGAACCCTGCCAATGCAATTTTCCAAGAATACCTGCAGGGGTGAGCTCCGCAAAAACAAAACAAAATATACAAAAAGAAATGCTAAAACTAAAATAGGCATGAAAAATAAAAATGCAGGAAAAAATGAAAGATAAGTACTGGGGTTATTGTCATCCCAGCACGACTTATTAAATTCTAAATAGTTCTAGCTAATGGGCCTATGAAATAAAAAATGCACAGCTAACTGTTCCAATATCCGTTTCGGTAATGGGTACTGATACGGTGATAGAGCTGTTACCCTTCTACCTAAATAATAATACTTGCCCAACACAGATAGAGGAAATAAGAAATAAGAAGAGGAGGAGCACTGGTCCTCGCTCATCTTATCACAAAATAAATCCTTTCCTAGCAAGGTATCGTCTATCACAGGCCCGCAGGAGGCAATGGCAATGGCATGAGCACAAAGCTCATCGTCATCCCAACATACCTGTGGAGACTCATCCTGCACAGGCTCAGATAAAGAAGGGGGATCAAGAAATAAAGGAGACGAAGAACGAAAATAATCAGAAAATGGGAGAGTGATCCCGGTGTCACTCTCAGCAGGATCCATGCAGAGATCACTGTCGGTGTCATATGAGTCGTATCGAGGGGAATCCGAGAACTCGAGGTCTGCGGTGGTAAGAAGAATGGCCTCATCCAATAAGGAGGTGCAAACCTCCACATCGGAAAGAGGGTATTCCTCATCCCACCGGGGTGCGTAAAAATGTTCCGAAGATCCACCGTCTCCGTCGGAGATAGAGGAATCCTCATCCCACTTCGGCGCAACCTCGGGCACCGAATCATCAACAAATACAACATCATCAACCGACTCACAAGAAAAAGGAATAGCACAATCCGGCAAAAATTGCGGAGGGGCAAGGCTGCTCTCAAAATCAAGCACTGAATGAGCAGGTCCCATCGCAAAGTCATTCGTTGACGCCACCACTTCGACGACCGGAACAATCTCATCGTCCCATACAGGAGCGTCCATAAGTTCCTGCTCCACTTTTTGTTGGCTAACACCAGAGTGATCATCATCACTCAAGGGAAGCTCGTAAAAAGGTATCGAGGGACCCATGAAAGAGCTGTATGCGGCCAGAGATTCTTCAGTAATCTCAACGGGTAAAGAATGAGCAAAGTGCGTTATATCAGTGTATGGGCCAGGCAACACCCTGGTAGGCCTGTCCACAACAGTCTTCCGCGAACGGGAGGTTGTTGTGCACACGCCCTCAGAGGGAGAAGGCTTGCACAAATGAGGGCAATCCTTCAACATGTGGCCCACACCTTGGCATAACAAACACCGAATGCAATGCTCGGCATTCATAACAGCAATGGCATCGATGGATCGTCGCAAATTGTCAAGGATACGGCACTCAGCATCAGGATCCATCACGAACAAAAATAATTGCTGAAAAAGTGCTACACAGCTAAAATGAAAATAGCACGGATCTGCTATCTAAATCAAAAATCAGAAAAGGGCAAAAAGAAATAAGCAAAATAAAAATTATAATAACCAAAGCAAATAAGAAAAAAGAATGATATGCACAAATGGAAAAGGGCTTCAATCTATAATCTCCCTCTCCAAAAACTCACACGACTGTGTTCCCCGGCAACGGCGCCAAAAACTTGATGTTATAGATCACGGCAGTGAACCGGTCGCACAAGTAATATAAAATGGGGGTTTTCCCAAGTATTGATCTCACAAGGAACACAGTAAGGTGGAGTTAATTTTGAGGAGGACTTGAGATTGAAGTCCTCAGGTCGGAGATAACTAAGGGGAGGTTTTGATGTTGCGGAAACAGAAAATAAAACACTATCAACTACTCCTATGCAACGCCGCTATGCGATGCTTCGCCAGGCGGGATGGAAGACTAGTCGGGCTGCTATGCACCGAATCGCTTGGCGGATGAAAGAGTAGGCTCGCGGATGAGGTGGTTAGAACGGCAGAATGAGGGTCGTAAGCAGCTCTTCGCAACGCACGCCACTAGCAATTGCTAGTGCGGCAAGGGTGGATGGATGGTGGATGGATATGGCGCAACTCAAATAAATATAACGAAAACATACAATCACATAAACATAATTGTACACAACGTTTACAAACTAAGCATACTTCATCAATATAAATACAGTTTTAACACACATATACAACAATAAAGCAAGAACAAGTCAAGAGATCGACCGAATCCGAAGTCTTGCTGAGGATTCACGGTTGGAATCGTCGGGTTATCATTCCGCGTCCAAGCTCGGTCCTCAACTGCGTCCGGGATAGAGAAGGGCTGTCACCACCTTCCAATGGCCTGTCTTCTTCGTCTCACGATAGCGGATGAAGTTTGCTAGCTTTCCTTTGCTTGATGTCTATGGCGTTAAACCCTACTTGAAGCTCATGGATGAAGGAGAAGGCCGAGAGGAAGCTCCGGCTCGGATTTGGCGGTGAAAGCTTGCCCGGAGCACCTCCCTAGGGTGGAAGATGAAGGGGAACGGCGGAGAAGGCGGAAAACGGCGGAGGAAATGGGCGATCTGCGGATCTCTGGATTAGGGCGAGACCTGCACTATTTATACAAAAGCAGAAATGAACAATGCGCACGATCACAGGCGCACGACCAGTGGTCGTGCGCACTATGTCCTATGCTCGTGCGCACTGGCATGGAATATCATGAAGAAGAACTGGGATACTGCGCACGAGGAGTGGCGCATGACCAATGGTCGTGCGCACTAAGTCCAATGGTCGTGCGATTGCCCAGACAGGACTCCAGAAATGAGGAATCAATGCACACGATCAGTGGCGCACGACCGGTGGTCGTGCGCCGTATGTCCAGTGGTCGTGCGCTTACCCCAGGCTGATTCTATAGAAAGCGTAGAGTAGTGTGCACGATCGGGGGCGCATGACCAGTGGTCGTGCGCATTAGATCCCATGATCGTGCGCAGTATTCCTGTTTCACAACCATCCCGGAACACGCACACGACCCCTGTACCGAAAGGAAAAACCAATCACTAATCTGTGGAGACATTCCAGACAATAACAAAAAGGAGTACAGACTAAAAGAATAACACAATACACAACCACGGGCATAAATGTGCACTTCCTATGGAAATAAAGATAAGATGAGATATGAATGATAAAGAACTAAAAGTGAAGTGCAAACGCGTGAAAACTAGCCCAGATGAGTCCAAAAATAGGTATAAAACATGGACTCATCACATGTGATGAGTCCATGTTTTATACCATTTTCGGACTCATCTGGGCTAGTTTTCACGCGTTTGCACTTCACTTTTAGTTCATTATCATATATATTTCATCCTGTCTTTATTTCCATAGGAAGTGCACATTTTAGCTCGTGGTTGTGTTTTGTGTTATTCTTTTAGTCTGTACTCCTTTTTGTTATTGTCTGGAATGTCTGCACAGATTAGTGATTGGTTTTTTCCTTTCGGTACAGGGGTCGTGTGCGTGTTCCGGGATGGTTGTGAAAAAGGAATACTGCGCACGATCCTGGGATATAATGCGCACGACCACTGGTCGTGCGCCCCCGATCGTGCGCACTACTCTACGTTTTCTATAGAATCAGCCTGGGGTAAGCGCACGACCACCGGTCGTGCGCCACTGATCGTGTGCATTGATTCCTCATTTCTGGAGTCCTGTCTGGGTAATCGAACGATCATTGGACTTAGTGCGCACGACCACTGGTCGTGCGCCACTACTCGTGCGCATTATCTCAGTTCTTCTTCCTGATATTCCATGCCAGTGCGCACGAGCACAGGACATAGTGCGCACGACCACTGGTCATGCGCCTGTGATCGTGCGCATTGTTCATTTCTGCTTTTGTATAAATAGTGCAGGTCTCTCCCTAATCCGAAGATCCGCAGATCGCCCATTTCATCCGCCGTTTTCCGCCTTCTCCGCAGTTCCCCTTCATCTTCCACCCTAGGGAGGTGCTCCGGGCAAGCTTTCACCGCCAAATCCAAGCCGGAGCTTCCTCTCGGCCTTCTACTTCATCCATGAGCTTCAAGTAGGGTTTGACGCCATAGACATCAAGCAAAGGAAAGCTAGCAAACTTCGTCCGCTATCGTGAGACGAAGAAGACGGGCCATTGGAAGGTGGTGACAGCCCTTCTCTACCCCGGAAGCAGTTGAGGACCGAGATTGGATGTGGAATGACAACCCGACGATTCCAACCGTGAATCCTCAGCAAGACTTCGGATTCGGTCGATCTCTTGACTTGTACTTGCTTTATTGTTGTATATGTGTGTTAAAACTGTATTTATATTGATGAAGTATGCTTAGTTTGTAAACATTGTGTACAATTATGTCTATGTGATTGTATGTTTTCGTTATATTTACTTGAGTTGCGCCATATTCCGTCCACCATCCATCCGCCCTTGCCGCACTAGCAATTGCTAGTGGCGTTCGTAGCGAAGAGGTGCTTATGACCCTCATTCCGCCATTCTCACCACCTCATCCGCTAGCCTTCTCGTCCATCCGCCTAGTGATTCGGTTCATCGCGGCCCGACTAGTCTTCCATCCCGCCTAGCGAAGCATCGCATAGCGGCGTTGCATAGGAGTAGTTGATAGTGTTTTATTTTCTGTTTCCGCAACATTAAAACCTCACCATCATTACCTCCGACCTAAGGACTTCAATCTCAAGTCCTCCTCAAAATTAACTCCACCTTACTGTGTTCCTTGTGAGATCGATACTTGGGAAAACCCCCATTTTATATTACTTGTGCGACCGGTTCACTGCCGTGATCTTTAGCATCATCTGACTCTGCTCTCCCTTAGGGCTCAACTGCTGGATTATCTATCTCGACGTTTCATACGGCCAGCATGAGTCTGACCCCCCCCCCCTAATTGTCATTGGAGGAAAACTGGTCGCATAATTTAAGGAAAATAATTTTATTAAGCAACATTTAGAAAAAGTTCTTAGTAATAGATAAAATAACATTTATTGAATGTTAGGCTGAATATGTTATCTAAAATTGCTACTCTATTGCAATTATTAAATATAGTTCTGCATTCTATGTTTTGAAAATATTTTATAAATATTGCAAAATAAAGTGTTGTTAAAGATCAAAAAGTGATTCTGGAATACTTTATATAGTAATTTTTTTTAATCCTATTTAATTACAGATACCCTACTTCCATGTAGTTAAAGATGATAACTCAATTTGTTGATAACCACCTAGTTTTAAAAATAGGTGCATAACTGAAAGTATCTAGCGTCTACCTAAATCACCTAGAGGGGGGTGAATAGGTGAGCTCTGTGTCTTTTTGAAGAATAAAAATACTTTAAAAATATAAACCCACGGAACACAGAAATCTATAGTGGTTCCCTGAGTTGGGTACGTCCACTGTCCCGCCTTGCCTATCTACCACGAAGGGCTAGATTCAACTACTTCACCTTTCTCAGATTTCAACAAATCTTACACCTCGGAGTCGTAACTCTTATAACTCGGAGACGACGCTCCTACCACTCGGATAACAACCTCTCCTACAACGAGATCCAAAATCGAATCTACAGCTCGATCCACAAATGCTAGGCAGAACTCATACTTGACGAATTCGACGAGTATCCGCTAGTATACTCGACGAATTCGACGAGTATCAGCTAGCTCACTCGACGCATTCGATGCCTGACCCAATAATAGTCGACGAATTTGACTTAGAAAATCCAGAGAAGTAAATTCAAATTGGCTCGACGAAATCATCGGGTATCGACCAGTATATTCGACGAATTCGGCGAGTATCGTTAGATAAATTCGACGAATTCGACGAGTATACATAGGAATACATGACAATTTTTACTTGTCAGATTGTTTAACTCTCAGAGATTTTACCTCAATTATAATATGATGAATTCGACGAGTGTTAGCAAGTATACATGACGAATTCGACGAGTATCAACGAGTATACTCGACGAATTCGATGAATATCCCTTACAATACTCGACGAATTTTACTTGGGTAAAATTTTTGTTCTTCTGATTCCAAGTCCTTCTCCTTCCTGGATCCTCCTCATGCACTTGTGATAAAAGTACACTACAATAGAGAGATTACACGTGAGTCAACATATTGGCCTACAAAATGAAGGATTACATTGTATTGTCTTGTGTTTTCTGACCCATTGTAACCTGACATTGGTGTGTACTTAGCAATACAGACCTGCAAGTACATAGCTGAAAATACAACATCAAAAACAATCTCAATTCATCTTTGCTTAACGAGACCCTTCTTCAAATCGGGGTTATTGTGGATACAATACCCAACAATCTCCACTATTTGAAAAAGTCATAATCCTATAAGCTAATGTGAATTGTACAACAATAATAATGCATAAAATTGAAAAGATATTTAAATTAAAGAAAATGAAACAAAGCTCACATTCTAGTCAAAAACATTTAAATCATATATATATCAAAGAGTTCAATGTTTGGGGCAACCACATTCACATATATCAACAAAAGATATATAAAACAATTAGCCCTGCCTGCACTGGCTCTTCTAACTTTATCTAATAAAATATGCCTTGGGCTTTGGATAGTATCTTGGAGGGGATGGAGGTGCAGTTGGATCATCATGCCTGTGATTTCTAAAATAAATTCTTCTCTTTACACTGGCCACCTCATTGATGAGTCCACATTTTACACTGATTTTTGGACTCATCTGGGCTAGTTTTATCGTCTTACAACTACACTTGAGAGCCTTTATTGCTTATTTGTGCTTATGTACCTATTTCACGATTACGTGCACTGTAGGCCCGCTTCTGTGTGCTTTCTGTGTTTCTATATTGTTGTTATTCTTTAGCCCTATCTCGGGGATATGGTGTGCACGTTCTGGTGGCCTATCTGCCCCTTCTGCTGGTACAGTGGTCGTGTGCGTGCTCCGGAACCGCTCGGGAGACACCGACGTTGCAGGAATACTGCGCACGACCACTGGACTTATTGCGCACGACCACTGGTCGTGCGCCACCGATCGTGCGCATTACATTTCCTTTTTCCTAATCCGGTCTTGGTAATCGCACGATCACTGGCCGTAGTGCGCACGACCACTGGTCGTGCGCCACTGCTCGTGCGCATATATGTTGATGCTTCATGTCCAGGTTGCAGGTCTATTTGGAAAAGTCGCACGATCATCGACCTACAGTGCGCACGACCACTGGTCGTGCGCCACTGATCGTGCGCACTGCTTCTGCTGCCTCTGTATTTACGGCCCTGCTCCGCGATTTAGGTCAACGCCTGTCATTTGCTGCTATCAGAGAGTGCACGGGAATCGCCATTTCACTTCTCCAGCTGCTCCATCACCTCCACCTTCGTCGGAGGCCATTGCCAACTACTCCGAAGCTTTTCAACTCTCCGGCGAAGCCCTCGGCCATTGATGAATTCAACTCCAAGCTTTCCTGCAGAGTTGGTAAAGTAGATAACCTAGAGAACGGACTTAAAGGCCTTCGAGGTGACAGCTCGTTGTTACCGGAAGCCTCCTTGGACTGAGCTCGGAAGCGGATTGACAACTCGCTACTCCGACCACGACCCGTGGTGGATCTTCACTCTCTTTTGGTTTACTCCTCTTCCCCTTCCTCTGTAGTATGGAATGTTTTGAGCAGTGTAATGAATACTTCCATCCATGAACATCAAGTTTATTTTATAACTAATGGAATGTTAGTATCTTCTTATGCTTGTGAGTATTGTCTGTGAATGTGCCTCGCTCACCCCACATCCACTTCATTCCCGTGTCTTGTCCGATTGCAATCCACACAAGAACACTGCAATCCATTAGCTTCCCTTCCACTCGCCCAACTGAAGTTCGCCATCGCGGCCGACAAACCCACTCCACCTTGTGAAGCGGTGCCGTCGACCCGCATAGCTTTTACTAGTTCCGTAGATCAAACATCCACAATCTCCCTAGTCCTCTATTTCCTTTTTGTTCTATTTATAACTCTCATAACGATATTCTCGGTACTGTTGCCATTCTATGCTAATTGCATTCCTCAAGAGACCGACAATCGGGGATTTATTCCCAAAATATTATTACTTGTGCGACCGGTTCACTGCCGTGATCTATAGCATCAAGTTTTTGGCGCCGTTGCCGGGGAATGCAACTGTAGAGCGACTTCGGATGACTTCAAATATTGTTATAAGAGTTAGTATTGTTTTGTTTTGACTGCTGTTTCCTTCTAGTGTGTAGTGTTTGCCACAGTGAATGCACGACCGAGCTACAAGAGATTTTGTCGCCTACGACCCAGAGATCGAACGTACACTCCTAGCACGAAGATGCACCGCAGCCATCATTTTTGCCCAATGGGAGACCAGCTGAATATTGATGCAGGCAACCGAGTTGGAGGGATACCTCATGTCGACAGAAATGACGACGAAAATGAAGTGAATCCTCCCGAGGTCCGCACCATGAGGGATTATACTACACCTACTGTCGGGAGCATATACCCCGGTTTCAGACCTGCTATCACCAATCCACAGTTCGAGATTAAACCAGCTATTCTGAATATCATTCGGAACAACGCTCAGTTCACCGGAATGGCCACTGAAGACGCCCATCTTCACCTTACAGAATTCTCCGAAAACTGCGCCACGTTCCGCTACGCTAGAATCCCAGACGAAACAGTCAAGCTCCGCCTCTTCCCTTTTTCATTAAGGGACAAGGCCAAGACATGGCTTCACTCCCTCCCACCTGGAACAGCCCCCACCTGGGAGGCTTTGACCACAAAATTCCTAGCTAAGTTCCATCCAGTGGATCGGATCGTGAGCATGAGGCGCGCAATAGCCAACTTCCGGCAAGCCGATCAAGAAAGTTTAGCCGAAGTTTGGGAGCGTTTTAACGAGCTGCTGAGGAAGTGCCCTAATCATGGATTCCAAACATGGAACCTCGTCGAAAGTTTCTACTTCGCTATTGATCCCCACCATCGAGCAATTATCGATGCTACCTCCGGAGGAACCATCATGAATCCTGCTCCAGATGATGCTCTGAAAGTCTTACAAGACACTGCCACCCATAGTGCTTACTGGACCGCTGGAAGAAACATCCCACGAAGCACCAGTGGAGTGTTTGCCTTGGATATCCCCAAGCCTGCTCCTGCCGACCCAATGATGGCAATCTCATGTCAAGGGTGCGGAAGCACCGATCATCACATCTTCGAATGCTTAGGAGTTGAGGTACCAGACGAATCTTTGTTTCTGAATGAGTCCTTTAATTTTGTTGCCAATCAAAACAGGGGAGTGCCTTACGGGAATACTTACAACCCGGGGGTGAGAAATCACCCCAACTTTTCTTGGAATCCTAACGCATTTGGCCAAATATGGCAACCGGGGCAGCATCAAAACGATGTGTATGCTTCCGGCAGCCAACCGCGACCGCCTCAACCGAATTATTCCCAAGGGCCCCCCGTCGTTAAGAAAAATTCTTTGGAAGAGATGTTCGAGAAGTTCGTTGAGATTTCCCAAACCAACATGACAAATCAGGCCGCCTCGATGTGCAAACTGGAGGCACAATTGGGCCAATTGGCTCAAGTGGTTTCCGAGCGCACCCAAGGCACCTTACCGAGCAACACCGAAAAGAACCCCCATGAACAGGGAAAGCGCCTTGGGGAGGACACTTCGGGAAACCGCAACGAACTTGTCATTACTTGTAAAATCAATAACATCGAAACTCCAGCATTATGCGATTCTGGGGCGTCCAGCAACATTCTCACTTTACAAGATGTTGCGAAGATGCACTTACAAGTTGACATTGAAAATCGGAAATCGCTTATCTTAGCTAATGGCAATTGGGTTGACACTGAGGGCGGTTTTCAGGACGTTGAAATCGAGGTTAATGACACAAGTATCACCACTGACTTCCAGGTTTTGGGACCATAGGACAATAACTCCATTCCTAATTAGGAGTCCCATTCCTAACAGCCAGTGGCGCATCCCTCGACTTTTCTAAAGGCCGTGTCACTTGGCCAAACGAAGAGTCCACCCTCGATAACACATCCATACATTCTTCTCCCATCCAAAATAATAATTCTCTGAGTGTCACAGATATCAAGCTGGATTCCGGTCTCCCCGTATTGGAAGCACATCTGGAGGAGATGCCAAAGAAAGGACTCCCTCCGGAAGTCGATGAGAAACAAGAGCTACTGGTCCACGAAGGGATCAATTGTACCAAAGCCACGGCTACCGTTCTACTGCCAGCCAACTCTGTTGTTGCGCATGGAAAACCAAGTTTTATTCGGGAGAAATCCCTGGACACTAATTTGTATAATTCTGTTAAGCGATCTGTAACTTGGGCAGATCCGGTTGCCGTCACGGTGTCGGATAGGCCGCCACAAACCACGACACCAGGAAACCCCACAGCATACCTCCATTGGAAGTCTCCCACGGTGGAGAAACTGAAAGAGGCCAAGCATTTACGCGAAGAGCGCTACGCTGCATTCCAGCGTGCGAAAGAGTGCACTCGCAGTAATGGGACAATGCCTACTCCCAATGCAAAAAGACACTCTGCTTTTCTCTCGCATCCCACCGGGGAGACTTACCATAAATCTGCTTATAGCTGATTGTGCCACCCTCATTCCTCTTTCCATCCTCTTTCTCGCTACTTGTTGAATGCTGGTTTCTCTACTTTTAATTTTGTTTCCTTTTGCTACTGCCAAGAACTCTCTTTTTGAACTGCTAATACAGGTATTTGGTCCCCCTTAAGGACGGTAAACAAAAGGGCTTTCGGGAGACAACCCAAGTTCGACTGTTTGGTCCTATGCTGTGTTTTGATTTCTTTTTATATATTCATATATTCCTGTTTCCATATTTTGTTTGGCTGGCATCCTTTAATCGCAGGTGCAGGAATATTTGAGGTGCGGCAACCTGGCCGCACTTGGACATCTCATTGCATGACTGGTATGCTCAATTTTGAGCATAGGTACTTCCTACCCTAGCTGTTTATCAAATATGACTTGCTGATTTTTACTAGTTATTGATTTTAAGTCTGGGGGGGAAGAGCATGCCTATGGTCACTTCACCACACTTTCTGTTGCATACCAGTTTCTTGTTTACTTATTTCTTGCTTTATGTTGCACACACTGAATCACCCACACGAGTGCACTCTTACCCACGCGCACAACCCGAGTCAAATTTATTGCTTTTGTGTAAACTTTAAAATAGTGGTACTGGCTTAGGATTTTAGGATTGAGTAGTTCGAAACTCATGCAGTGCTCCTAATCGAATACTCATGGTTTGTGTAGAGTTAGGATAGAATTAATTTTTCTTTATGCTCGTAAATTTATTTTTTTCTGCACACGTAAATATTGTTTGTACTGCTCAAAATCTGAATCTGGGATAATCGAATGATAATGTAGGAATGTGTGTAGCCGCCACTAGACTCGTATTACTCGAGTTGGGAGGAAGGATCATCTTTCTCGGTGGCTAAGAACTTGCCCTAAGCTACTCTCGAAGTATTGGTGCACGGTTAGTCAAGCGTGAGAATGACGTAGGCCTTCATTTTGGCTAGTTTGAGCCTTGTTTAGCCTTTCCTACCTGTTAACCGTTGCATGCCAAATTTGTGCCTACCCTTTCTTT
Source organism: Platanthera guangdongensis (assembly GCA_039583875.1). Classification (NCBI taxonomy): domain Eukaryota; kingdom Viridiplantae; phylum Streptophyta; class Magnoliopsida; order Asparagales; family Orchidaceae; genus Platanthera; species Platanthera guangdongensis. The sequence continues at coordinate 117,809,544 of CM077148.1, read as the reverse complement.
GATCCAGCTCCACTCACTTTCACCAAGGCCTAAAGCTAAACCCACCATCGCAATCAAATGCTTGAGCTGATTTGTATTTACTGTTTTGCCGAGGTTGTGATAAGTGGACAATGGTTTTGGGGGTGCTGAATTCATTCACGTTTTGATTGCTCTGTTTGGGGATTGCTAGCGCAGAAAAGAAAACAAAATTTACGAAAATAAAAAGCTGATTCGCGCAAAAGAGAGAAAAATATGAAAGAAGTGCTTTGAGATTTCGACCCCCATCCTCTTTATTGAATTTGGTCGGGTTCAGCCATGTTCGCACCCGGATTTCAAGCTAAGTCTGGGAGCGTTTGCCCCATTCATTTCTAAGTGGCTGTTTTGGTTTGGGTTTTATTCGCTCGCTTTGGTTGCATAGAGCCTTCATGTTTATCTTTGACTACCAAGCCGTCGCCTAAGCCCCATTTTCTCCTACAAGCCCTACTGATTCACGCTTGAGACTAACCCGTGCCGTGGAGAGAGTGTGAACGTGCAAGCGTATGGTCCCCGACATTGGTGGATTCCTTTGGAGGTGATCCAGAGTCCCGAACTTTGGCAATGCTCACCTTAGTGGCCTGCCTACTTTCTTCCTACACATGATCGCAAGATTCTCCAGAATTCTAATTTTGAGCAATTACAATATTTATTTACGTCTGTCGAATAGTTTAAACTACATTGTATAATTAAAAAGTTTTTCTATTATGTCTTCTATACCCATGATATATTTGATTTCTCGTCTTACTTCTTTTTGAAATTTCTCAGCCAGTTAGCTATCTTCCAGTCCACGGAGTAATGATTTGCTCGGGACGTGCAAATGGTTAAGTCTGGGGGTGTGATGAGTCCACATTTTATACTGATTTTTGGACTCATCTGGGCTAGTTTTATCGTCTTAGCACTACACTTGAGAGCCTTTATTGCTTATTTGTGCTTATGTACCTATTTCACGATTAAGTGCACTGTATGCCCACTTCTGTGTGCTTTCTGTGTTTCTATATTGTTGTTATTCTTTAGCCCTATCTCGGGGATGTGGTGTGCACGTTCTGGTGGCCTATCTGCCCCTTCTGCTGGTACAGTGGTCGTGTGCGTGCTCCGGAACCGCTCGGGAGACACTGACGTTGCAGGAATACTGCGCACGGCCACTGGACTTATTACGCACGACCACTAGTCGTGCGCCACCGATCGTGCGGATTATATTCCCTTTTTCCTAATCCTGTCTCGATAATCGCACGAGCACTGGCCGTAGTGCGCACGACCACTGGTCGTGCGCCACTGTTCGTGCGCATATATACTGATGCTTCATGTCCAGGTTGCAGGTCTATTTGGAAAAGTCGCACGATCATCGACCTACAGTGCGCACGACCACTGGTCGTGCGCCACTGATCGTGCGCACTGCTTCTGCTGCCTCTATATTTAAGGCCCTGCTCCGCGATTTAGGTCAACGCCTGTCATTTGCTGTGATCGGAGAGTGCGCGGGAATCGCCATTTCACTTCTCCAGCTGCTCCATCACCTCCACCTTCGTCGGGAGGCCATTGCCAACTACTCCGAAGCTTTTCAACTCTCCGGCGAAGCCCTCGGCCATTGATGACTTCAACTCCAAGCTTTCCTGCGGAGTTGGTGAAGTAGATAACCTAGAGAACGGACTTAAAGGCCTTCGAGGTGACAGCTCGTTGGTATCGGAAGCCTCCTTGGACTGAGCCTGGAAGCGGATTGACAACTCGCTACTCCGGACATGACCTGCGGTGGATCTTCACTCTCTTTTGGTTTACTCCTCTTCCCCTTCCTCTGTAGTATGGAATGTTTTGAGCAGTGTAATGAATACTTCCATCCATGAACATCAAGTTTATTTTATAACTAATGGAATGTTAGTATCTTCTTATGCTTGTGAGTATTGTCTATGAATGTGCCTCGCTCACCCCACATCCACTTCATTCCCGTGTCTTGTCTGATTGCAATCCACACAAGAACACTGCAATCCATTAGCTTCCCTTCCACTCGCCCAACTGAAGTTCGGCATTGCGGTCGACAAACCCACTCCACCTTGTGAAGCGGTGTCGTCGACCCGCATAGCTTTTACTAGTTCCGTAGATCAAACATCCACAATCTCCCTAGTCCTCTATTTCCTTTTTGTTCTATTTATAACTCTCATAACGATATTCTCGGTACTGTTTCCGTTCTACGCTAATTGCATTCCTCAAGAGACCGACACTTGGGGATTTATTCCCAAAACTTTATTACTTGTGCGACCGGTTCACTGCCGTGATCTATAGCATAACTCATACTTCTGCCACTCCTCTCGATCATAGTGGTTCCACCTGTTTTCTCATCCAACGTCAACTAATGTGAATGAGTCTAAGATGATGCCTCTGAAAATCAGACTCCAAATCACAGACATTTCTCGGTTGTGAATTTCTATAGCAGGTCCTGTTCTCACAGCAGATGGGCCATCACCATATTTTCTTCTTTTGTAGACTTGTGAAGGAATGTCTTCAACCACTCGAGTATTTGGAATATTAGCAGCGACAGCAGCAGGTCTGTCGTGTGAAAAATCATGAGTGTCTGACCAGTATTGTGAATAATCCTGAGCAGGATGAACTTCAACATCTACTGTGCAGGCCCAACAGGTACTAGAAAACTTGCAATAACTTGACCCGGTCTGCCAAAAATATCATTATGTAGCCAAAAGAAGTTGTCATAATTGTACTCTTTGACTCCTTTGAAGTTTGCAACCATGTTAACCTCAACAACGTCTATCTTAACTTTCAGGGCATCCTCCCCCTTTCTGACTTCAACAAATATAACATTGGCATAAGCTTCCATCATCATGTGAAAATGAGCCATTAATCTATTGTGAGCATCAATCATGGTCACTATATTATTATCAACATTCACAAGAACATCCATATTACTTTTGAGTCCGGCCAGTGTATGAACTAAAGCTTGTCTACCCTGGACGAACCAAGAATCCAACCTTCCATCTAATTTGTCAAAATGCACCTTGACAGCTGCAAGACTATTGTTCAAATCTCTCTCAATTTCCTTTACCTTTTGTAGAACTTTCTGTATTGAGGATTCAAAATGTGCGTGTTGTTTAGCAAATATGGTTTCTATCACTTCAGAATGGAACTATCTGAACTGGAGCAAGGAATATCTTCAGTAGGAACGCTGGGAAGAGATGGAAGATCTACATGGATTTTTGAATCACTAGAGGACTCATCTATCATAGATTAACGAGCCTTAGCCATCAAACTGAGATCTTTAGTAGGTAGGACAAGAGTATGCTCCTCTGCATCTCCTTCCTCATTAGAAATAGTGACTACGTCCTCTGGAACAACTGGAGGGGAACCTGGCATCTTTCCAATCCTTTTATCAAGGTTGTGGATAAACCTGTCAACCTAAGTAGAGACAGAAATCAAGGACTGAGTTGCCTCCACCTCAGATACTAAAGCGGGAGTATTTTCTGGAATAGTTATTATCATGTTCTCTAATGAATCTTGCTCAGAACCATCAATAGCATTATCAGCAGCTTTGGACTCATCAGCAGCATCAATAACCTTATTAGCATCCACCTCGTAATCAACAACATCCAATTCATTGACAGTAGTAACTTCATCAAACTCAATATCAGAGGAGATTGGAACATCATCTATAGTCTCATCTTCAGGCACATTAACCACTATCTCAGCAGGAGCCTATCCTATAGTAGCAACCTCAGAGAGTAGATTAACTGCCTATTCATCTGTAACTGTAGCAGCTGGAACTGACACTGAAACTGGAACCTTTGCAGCTAGGACTGGTGTATCTGAATCAGAGCAGATTAGGACATCTGGAACTTGAACTGAAGGAACACTCAAGGGCACTGACTCAGTAGTCGCTTGTGTATTGACTATCTCCCCCTCAACTCCTGCACTCAATCTATCAGGAGTTTCCCTAGGGGTGGAAGCAGGATGCCTGTCCTCAGGTACTTCCTCTTCCTCTATCGCTGGAACATCTCTAACTCCCCCTGGTCGTTGGATCCTTCTATCCCACCTCAAGAAGATGGAGGAATCGATCTTCTTCAGCTGGTGGATGTGGACACCCTTGGTCATATCAAACTTATCTCTGTCCATCTGATTAAGATATATACTTAAAATTCGTCCAAAATTGGGAGTGCGAAAACTATCCTTGATCTTTTCAACCAACACTGCACCCCAATAAAACATTTCTTCCTGCAGATAATGGCAACCAGGAGCTTGAACATCTCAGATGAAAGGTACACATGAGAAATTATCTTGCATAGCAGTACCTTGCCAATGATGTATGATAGCAGTTTTCCTTCCTCGTTCATGCCTTTTCTTGTAATAGCTCAGTACCCTTTGGCAGTCCCTAAAACAGTAGAGCTCTTGTGAAGTACTCCTCTTCCAGGTGATCAGCTTTGTCACAGGTTGGAAGCCACAGAAGTCGGGTTAGGAGAGAAGCCTTGTCATGACCCGTATTTTCCTTGCATTAATGTTATATCAGAGTATGGGAAAATACATGTCGTGATGCCGCTCCATGCAAGACTCCAAACTCTACTATTTAGATGAAATTCAAAAGTTATTATGAAAGAAATCCAATTTTAAGTTCAGATGGTTGTATCCCTCGACACGGTGGATCAACTAGTCCACGAGTAAAAATATACTTATACGCTGCAAAAATACTTTAATTATGTTGATTTAACATACTATGCAAGAAAAACCATCCCCGAAGGACAACTCGCGACATACAAGACTGTAGATTTATCATAAATATATAAAGTCTTTACATTAGCTTAGAAAGTAGTATATTAGTTTTAGAAAGATGGCATGTATGAAATACTAGAAGTAATGCTTTTATAAGTTAAAATACCTAACATGCAACCTAGCATAAAACATTCCCCAGAGAGCAAGTAAAAAGAACCATAAAGATGTAAAACTTGGAGCTTCGCGCAGTAATTAGCATTCTAGAAGAATTCCACCAGTGGGCATCAACAACCTGACATAAACCTACTGGAGAACATGTATATCTGTACTATCAAGAAACAACCAAAAACTACCTCATAAGGGTGAGGAAAACCTCTGCAACATAGCAGTCCACTAGCAACTCCAACCTAGCTGTTCAACCGACTACTGCCCTGAACCTAAGGCATTCAAAGAAAGAACACCTCAGCAAGAAAATACAAGTGGAAAAAGGAAACATTAAGATATAAACAAGTGAAAACATAAGGAATTATTAAACCCTACTTAGAAATGCTGACAACCTCAGCTAATATAATTAACAGAAGAGACAAGTAAGAAAGTACTCATCAGTAAGAGAGAAAAGTGTACCAAGTGAGAGAAGTTACCAAGATTCGCTTAAACCTGTAGAAGCAAACGACCAACATATGCCAAAACCACAGAAGGAAAAGGAACTAAACAGTCCTAAACATGTGAATCATTAACACTGGTAAAACCACAGATTCGTGTTGGCGACCAAAATGTCCAAAACCTAACCACCAGACCAAAATGTCTTAAAGACACCATGGTGGTGGCCACAAGGTCCAACACACCTAAAACAGCCTGTAAACAGAGACCTAAATCAAAACTACCAGGTGCAATGAATTCACGATATGGCGTCAAATTGGTGATCCTTTATCCACAGCCAATCTAACCATAAAACACATCCTAAAAACCCAACATAACCCAAATACCAAAACCCAAACACTTCCCAAGACAATCAGGACGAAAATACCCCAAATATACCCTAAGGACTAAACTCGACAAATCAGACCAAAATCGGTGAAAAACTCCAAGTCCTGGCCGATTCGGCGAGTATACCCGACGAACTCCAATGCGAATTATAAAAAAAAACCCAACTTCTAATTGTACCCACCTCTTTTTATTCCCACACCGCCAGTTAAAACTTGAATTTCGGGTTTATATTGCCCATTCCACAATGAATGTTTGAAATCAGTTGGGCTGGCGGGCGGGCGGGCGAGGGCCCGCCCACCCGCCCACCCACCCACCCGCAAGCCCTCCTGCCCACGGGTCCACGGGCTGGTCAACGATACAAAATTAATTGAAAACTTTAATTTTGTACTATTTTGTTTTCAAATTTTGTACTATTGTAACTAATTTATTGTGAGGAAGAATCTTTTTTGGGTTTGAAAGTATCGTTTGTTATAATTAATTTATTTGTAACGACACACATACATTCATTACAAGAAGTTTTAGCGTTGAGCTTTAGAGGTCGACTGTTACGTAAAGTTTGTTTCGTTACCAAAGAGTTTTTGTAACGATTTTTGGTACTTATTATAATGATTTAGGTCCTTACTATATATGCAATTGGTTGTAGTGCCTGCGGAGCTTTGCATTCTGATATAACTCCAGGTCATCTTTATCCAGAACTTTGCATGGGTGCTCTAACATGAAGGATAGGTTGGCAGATTCCAACATAAGAATAACATTTCGGAACTCGTCTGACGCTGATGCAAACGCGGTTTGAACGAGTTCTCCACCGCCTAGCAGTCCATTTGGGCTTAGAGCAGCCATGGAGAATAGAAATCTAAAAACTGAGGATTCGTTTCTGGACTGAACTGTTGACTTGGAACTTGATTACTGTCACGGACGGAATTGACAAGGAAAGAGTTTTCTGGATCAAAGCTCTGGAAGAAATCGGCGGGAGAACTTTGTTGGACTGTCGGCTATGGCTTTCACTGACCAAACTGACGAAGAACAAGAGCAGTATGATCGGAGGAAGACGATGAACAGTGTCAGAATAGGAATCGTCGGTAGGACTGTTCGACGAGTCGGTTGTCTGGTTTCGACGAAATGGCGAAGGTTTGCACCGAACCCTTATATATATATATATATATAATTTAAATTTGACAAGGGAAACTCACGTATCTGATAATCCTTGACTCTGTGGATCCAATATAGGGAAGAAAATTTGACCCAAGTGAAATTCAACAAAATTAACTAGACAAAGAGTCAAATTCATTGAGTTTAGGTGTGTATATCCGACGAATTACTGAATTTTGCTGACCGATATTCGAAGAATTTGCTTTGGACAAATTGTTCTGCTATCTGAAGTAATTCTCGAGTGAATTCCCGTCTTCTTGGCCATCTTTACAATTCCTTGTTCAGCATACCCAGTTTTGTTTTGAAAAATGAGAACTTGGCCTCGTCCAGTTGCTTCGTGAATATATTTGCGACCTGCTTATCCGTCGGTACAATGCTGAGGGTATATCCTTATTCTCCATATACACCCGGATGACGTGATATCTTACTTCGATGTGCTTTGTCCGACTGTGGGAGACTGGATTGTTTGCAATCACTATTGCAATGGAGGAGTCACAGAACATCAGAATCTCTTTAAACTTCAGGTTATAGTCCTCAAGCTGATTCCTGATCCAAAGAAGTTGTGCACAATAACTACCAGCAGAGATGTACTCTGACTCGACAGTTGATGTTGTCATACAATTTTGTTTCTTGCTACTCCAAGAGATAGGCCTTCTTTCGAGGAATTGGCACGTCCCAGAAGTGTTTTTCCTATCATCCCTGCTGCCTGCAAAATCTGCATCTGAAAATCCAATTGGCTCAACATCATTACTTCTTGGGTATCATAAGCCAAGATTAGGTGTACCCTTGAGGTATCTTAAAATTTGTTTGCAGCGACGTAATGAGATTCCTTCATATTCACCTAAGATATAGCGCACACATATGTTGAAAACATTATGTCGGGTCTATTAGCAGTAAGATAGAACAAGGATCCAATTATACTTCAGTACTTGGTTTCATGAAAATGTTTCTCTTTCTCATCCTTGTCTAGAGACATAGTTGCACCTATTGGAGTGCTCGTTGAGGTTGCATTCTCCATTCCGAATTTCTTAAGTAACCCTTTGGTGAACTTCGTCTGAGAGATGAAAATTCCATCTTCAGATATTTCATCTGAAGTCCTAAGAAATACTTTGGCTCTTTTATACTGCCCATTTCAAACTTCCCTTGTATAAGTTTGGAAAACTTCTTGCAAAGGTTGTCTTCCGTAGAGCCAAAAATAATGTCATTAGCATATATTTACACTTGCAAAATCTTGCCTCTTACTTCCCTAATAAATAATGTCTTTTCTTTCTTTTCTCTTGTGAACTTGTTCTCAAGAAGAAAGCTAAACAATGTCTCATACCAAGCTCAGTGAGCTTGTTTTAAGCCGTAAAGAGCTTTATTAAGAAAATAAATTTATTCAGGGAAAGTATAGTTGACAAAACATGTGGGATGTGTTACGGATACTACCTCTTTTAGATTCCAGTTGGGGAATGTGTTGGGTTTTGCTAGGATGGCACAACACTTGTGCACGCAACAGAAATTGAACAAGAAAACCCAAAAAATGTTCAGATCTAGCAATGAACATTAATCTAGAAGTAAATGCGGTGAAATAAAATTACCTTTGACGGATTGATTCTATACTCAACCAACATGCTCCGAATGATTCCAACAAACGACAACGACTGGAGTTTCGAGCGTAGAATAATGTTCATGCCTCTACGGATATCCACACGAGCACGGAGAAACCAAGACTCTTTTCACACAAGCTCTAAGTCGGAATTAGGTTTGCCCTCAACATCTCCACGGACGACTAGATCCGTTTAAGGAGAGGTGGCGGTGATGAATCTGACGCGCAGGAAACCTTTTACGGCAAAAGTAGAAGATCGGTTGTCGGCGGTAGCGAGCAGCTTCACGAAAAGACAGAACAGTTCCATCGTAGTCGAGAAGGTAAGGCCGTCGCGGGATTAGTTCAGGAATGAACAGTTACGTATATCAGTTCAACTGTACATATCCTATATATACGTTGAACCAAACCAATCAATGTCAGCAAACCCGCCGAACAGGAATTAAAGGAAATAAATCGGTCGAAACAGAATTTGTCGAGTATCACGTTGATATGCGACTAATCAAAACTATTCGTTGAGTTAACATGTGAATATTTGACGAAATTACACAGGGCAAATCGTCCGGGTATCAAGGCGATATATGACGAATCGAGGTCTAACTCGTCGAATCTGTCATGACGATACTCGACGATTCCTAGGCAAAAGTGTTGTGATGTCTCGATGATACTCGACGAAGCATTTAGTTGTCTCAATGATACTTGACGAATGTAAGATGGAAGCATTGAGATGTCACGAAGATACTCGACGAATCTAAACCATTCGTTGAAACCTCTCGTCCATACTCGACGAATTTCCCTTAGCTTTCTTTCAACACATTACCTGATGACCCATATTCACAATACAGGTCCCGGAATGAAATTCCTCCATATCCAAAACATCATAGGCTTGGTCCTTCACTCATATCACATATGAGCAAGGCCAACACAAACCTATACACCTTCTCAAGAGCTCTTATGTGCGACCCCATAGGCTCATACTGCGTCGACAGTGAGGCCACATTTAACACCCCAATCTGTCACATGAAATATAACAGAAGGTCCGCCGGGGCCCCATGCAATATTCCACTGACAGTTAGTGGCGTTACATATTAATACCAAATTACCGCCAAAGGAAACACACGTCCTAACTCAGAACATTCTAGCAAAAGCTTTTTAAAATAGTTATAAGAACCCAAATGCTAAAGCATGAATGTCCACTAAAACCCAAAGTAGGAATGTTAGTACAAATACACCGAAACTTTGGCCTTATGTCCTTACAAGAGTTTACTTAAAAAATAAACGTCTTCCATACATCGACACGCAGGCCGGTCACACATGAGCAAAAAAAGTAAACATTCGCTTTGGCTTCAAGGGCCGGCACAGCAACCAGAGCTTCAGCCCGCTACTTGTCACTGGGCTCCGCAGCACCTGCAATCAACATTTCACCGTAGCGGTGGCAAACAAAAGCAATGGTCAGCTAAATCTGACCAAATTATAATGACCCCGCCCCTTAGTCAGGGCAGTGGTGCTCCTTCCCTTCATTTCATTAGTATAATCAAACATAATAGTGAACGTACAATTTAAGCACACTTCACCACAGGCGTAGGCACGCACGGCCACACACCCCGTGCTCTCAGGGCACATTCTCGGTGAACCCGGTCCACCACCACCCCCAGGGTGGCAACATCGTGAGCATTATAGTCTTTCCGGCCGAAGCCTAAGACTCGCCCTCTATGCCATCAGTAGGCCTCTTAAACCGAACCACATAGAGCGGGTACGGTTCCAATCAACCCGTTGCTCACATCGTCATGTCAATTTAAGTCATCGGCACGGGTCAAGCTTCCTCGAAGCCCGAGTATCGATCATAGAATAGTGCATAACCCGGTTATGCACAAGGTTGGCTCCCAGGCCACCAAGGTGGCAGCAATGCACTTCTACCCAGATTTCTGGGTGCACCTTGGAGTTAGTCCCCAAGGCTCCCTGTTGCAATCTACTACGTAGAAAAACCTGTAAAACAAACGGCATGGAGTCTTCTCCGGCAATACAAGCATCATGAAAGCATCACCGATCCAGACCAACATGTCCGGGAATGCTTCACACACCATGTCTATGTCTGTACTTCGATTCCACACTCTAAATGAAAAACTACGGGCATAAACCATATGTACCCAGAGGAATACCTCACACTCACTGCGTACTCATGAGAGCGGGTTTCCTATATAGAAATGAAGAGGACTTCACATGTCCAAGAAGAGAATCGTTACCCTAGAGGTTCGCTTTGGTGCTATGTAAAACTAGCCGGATGAAAAGCACCGCAACGGGCTCGCCTCCACGGATCTGGACGCGGCTCACGATTTGGGACTCCGAAGCTCCACAGGCGGTCGGGTTCCTCCTTCTTCCTTGCTCTCCCCTCTCTCTAACTCTATAGAAAGAGAAATGCCTAAGAGAAATGAGGGTTTAACCCTCATCTCCCAGCTTTATATCAGCAGAGAGAGTTCTGGACCGTTGGATCCAATTTGAAGGAAATGAACGGCCATGAATCGCCCTGAAAATCACTTTCCTGGGCAGAAAACAGCTTGTGACATGCCCATGTCACATATCGTGTCTCACAATGTGAATACGATCATCCAACACAGAGCAGGACATGGGCTCAGACACGCTCGTGTTACTACTTGACACACCCGTGTCAACATCTAACACGCCTGTAATACAGGGCGTGTTCCTCAAGCGACACAGGAAATCGTCGCATCCCGACCAGGACATGGCCCTGTGACACACTTGTGTCACAGGCTGTGTGCCAGACACGGCTTCATACACGCCCGTATCCCCAGCTTGTGTTTAACAATCAACACAGGTCGGTCAAATGCAGAGAAGGACACGGCCCTGGACATTCCCGTGACCCAGGTCGTGTGCCCGACTTCGAGGATCATCGAATGCATTTCGCCGACCTCATGAAAATTCTTCAAACTCATAGCATGACATAGCCCTGGACACGCCTGTATCACAAGCTGTGTGCCTCACTCTACATCGCTCTGCCAATATAGAGCAGGACATGGTCATGTACACGCTCGTGTCGCAGGCCGTGTGAACCTATTAAGGCACCAAATTGGCCTTAAAATGCTATCCGATCCTTTTCGAGTTTTGGGGCATTACAATTCCCCCCCCCCCCTTAAATGAATTTCATCCCGAAATTTTAGAATGGAATGGTACAAAAAATTAAATGGTACCTGAGCAGAATAGCACGGGATACTGCTCGAGCATGGTCTGCTCTCGCTCCCACGTAAGCTCTTCCCGACAGCTCTTGCACCGCCTTCCGCAACACCGATATATAGAATACGTCGTGTAGACCACTCAATTCCACTGATAACTTCAGTCGATAAGCCGCTTCACCAATTCGCTCTAGTATCTCAAACGGTCCAAGGTACCTCGGAATCAGCTTCTTCAAGCGTCGTACCCGTGAGATACCCTTGAACGGCTTAATTTTCAAATATACCCAATCACGAACAGCGAACTCAACGTTCCTATGCTTGGCATTATAGTATTTAGTCTGCCTATCCTGAGCGATAAGCAATCATTCTCGTATTGTTTATACCAACGAAGTGGCATCTTCCACTACTTGTCGTTTATACATCTTCGACTCACCCGTCTCCAACCATGACAACAACATGCGAAATTGTTTACCATATAGGGCCTCGAAGGGCACCATTTGAATACTCGATTTATAGTTATTGTTATAAGCACACTCCACCACGTACAATTGATCCCACCACTTTCCGAAATCCAAGATACACATACGAAGCATGTCCTCCATCGTCCTGTTGACCCTCTCGGTCTGACCATCCATCTATAGACGAAAGACCGTGCTGAAACTCACCTTGGTTCCCAATAATTGATGCTCTAACCTCCAGTCGCTGGACATGAAGCGCCCATAACGGTCACTCACGATGCAGCGGGGCACACCGTATAGTCGAACAATGTTATCTACGTAACGTTTTGCCAGTTTATCCATCGAATCATCCTTCCTATTCGGAATGAAGTGTGACACCTTCGCTAATCTATCTACGATCACCGAGATGACGTCATTTCCCTTCTGCGACGTTGGCAACCAATGTACGAAATCCATTGAAATATTGTCAAACTTCCAGTCCGGGATAATCAAGGGCTTCAAGAAACCTTCAGGCTTTTGACACTCCGCCTTCACCAAGGCATAAGTTTGACACTTCGCCACATAAAGTGCCACGTCCTTTTTAATTCCTGGCCACCAGAATAACTTTTTTGTATCTCTAAATATTTTTGTGCTCCCCAGGTGAATCGAGTACTTAGTATGATGAGCCTCGTACATCAATTCCTCCCATAGTTTACCCACACTTGGCATGCATAGACAACTGTCACTCCATAACAGGCCATCCTTAGCAATAAATTCAGAATTTGACCCATCCAAAGCCTCATCCATGATCTACTTCATGTTGTTATCCCCAACTAGAGCTTGCTGAATCCTATCATCAAGGTCATACTACACCTCTGTCCAGTTCAATTACGCTTCGGCACTAGTCTGCTTGTCAACACACGATATCTCTAATGCCTCCAAATCACGAACTAAACGCTCATCATGTATATCCAACCAATCGTCCTGCGCGGGAGCCCTGCAACTCAACGCATCTGCAACCGTATTGCCTTTCCCAGGCACATAAAGAATCTTGAAGGTGTAGTCCCCCAGGAACTCCATCCACCTCCACTGCTGCATGATTAGGTCCTTTTGATCCAACAAGTACTTCAGGCTATTGTGATCGGTATAGATATCGACCTTCACACCGTACAGGTAATGACTCCACAACTTCAGGTCAAATATCATGGCCGCTAACTCCAAGTCATGGACCGAATGATTCCTCTCATGTACCTTTAGCTGACGCGAGCCATAAGCTATTACACTCCCTTGCTGTAGTAGAACATAACCTAAGACACTGCCCGAAGCATCACTGTAAATCTGAAATCCTTCGGTCCCACTCGACGAACATAGAATACGCATCGTGGTCAACCGACTTTTCAGTTCTTTGAAAGCTTGCGCACACTCCAGCGACCACACAAACTTTTGATCTTTCCTTGTCAAAGTCGTGTGGGGTAACACTATCCGCGAGAAGTTCTCTATGAAGCGCCTGTAGTTACCGGCAAGTCCAAGGAAACTCCGGACTTCTTCCACTGTAGATAACACAGGCCACTCCCGTATCGCAACTATCTTCACCGGATCTACCGCAATCCCTTCACCACTAACTATATGACCAAGGCATGCTACCGAGGATAACCAGAATTCGCATTTGGAGAATTTGGCATAAAGTTGATTCCTCCTCAATGTCTCCAACACCATATGCAGATGCTTGAAATGATCCTCCTTGCACAGCGAGTACACCAATATATCATCGATAAAGACTATCACGAAGTGGTCCAGGTACTCTCTGAACGTTTTGTTCATCAAATCCATAAATTTGGATGGCGCATTAGTCATCCCAAACGGCTTGACGGTGAACTCATAATGCCCATACAGTGTGCTAAAAGCTTTCTTGGGGATGTCACTTTCCCTTATCCGCAGCTGATAGTATCCGAATGTCAGATCCAACTTTGAGTACACAGTCGACTCCACCAGCTGGTCGAACAGATCATCAATCCTTGGGATCAGATACTTATTCTTCTCTGTTAGCTTATTCAACTCCCGGTAATCGATATGAAGTCGTAAACTTCTGTCCTTCTTCTTAACAAAGAGGATCAGTGTGCTCCAAGGCGACGAACTTGGACGTACATAAACTTGCTCCAAAAGCTCTTGAAGTTGTACTTTCAATTTTGTCATTTCCTTAGGCGCTAACCGATACGGAGAGCGTGACACAAGTTTGGCACCTGGCACCAACTCAATAGTGAAGTCGATCTCTCACTAAGGAGGGGCTCCAGGGAGATCGTCAGGGAACACGTTAGGATACTCAGATACAACTAGGATACTGTCCATACTAGGCTTAGGCTTCGAAGCCTCCACTAAAGTGAAAAACAGCTCTACACCAGCACGAACTGTCTTAACCACCTAGAGAGCAGACATCAAAGTCTTGCTCGGCCCTTTCATGCCCGCAACTGTCATCTTATGATCACTTCCCAATTTGAGCTCTTTGCGGTTGCAATCAATGTATGTCCGCTGCTCCGAGAGCCAGTCCATCCCAAAGATCATGTCGAACTCCACTAAAGGCAGTAGCGATGCTTTCAAGTCAAACTCTTGACTCCCAGTCCGTATCTTTACGAAACAAACTCTATTCGCGCGCATTGCACACCCATTAGACAACAACACATCCAACTTGTCCATTTTCTAAAAATAATTTTGAGATATATAAAGAGTTGTCCTAGTCTAGGCATTTTGTATCCTACTGAGTCAGAATTTGATTTAACTGGATATTCAGATGCTGACTTTGCTGGATGCAGGGTAGACAGGAAAAGTACCTCAGGAACTTGCCAGTTCCTCTGTATGAGACTAGTGTCTTGGTTCTGCAACAAATAATCATCTGTTTCCACATCAAATGCTGAAGCAGAATACATTGTAGCTTGCAGTTGTTGTTCCCAGATGTTGTGGATTCAAAACAAACTACTACACTATGGTTTCAACTTAAATAATTCAACTCTACTATGTGATAACACAAGTGCTATATTCATAGCACAAAATTCAGTCCATCATAGTAGGACTAAGCATATAGACATTAGGAATCATTTCATTAGAGTCTGTAGACAAAAACAAAATGAAACTTGTCTATATATACACAGATTTACAAAGAGCTGATATTTTCAACAAACCCTTAGATGAAAGGAATCACTTATTCTTTATAAATCAGCTGGGCATAATCAATGGAGAAGCTTTGATTTAACTTTTGTCTGCACTCGATGAACTCTTCAACGTTCGTCGAACGGAGCTCGACGAACTGGGAAAAGTTCTTGAGATAATCGTCGAACGGAGATCAAAGAACTCTCTGTGAGTGAAGTTGTTTTCGTCGAACGGAGATCGACGAATCTGCTTCAGAAAACTTTCGTCGAACAGAGCTCGACGAAATGTTTTCAAATCTTCAGATTGAGCTCGACGAATTATTTAACTACCAATTATTTCGTCGATCTCAGATCGAAGAATTATTTCTTTTTCGTGGAACGGAGTTTGTCGATTTATATTCTGAAAAATCCTATATCTAGGTTTTTTCTTCGACCTCTATCCCGCGCTTTCAGTTCCCTTGCACTTGATCTTTGTTTTTTTCCTCGAAGTTGAACTAATGGCGATTCTAGTGGGCTGTCTTGCAGCGATGAAATTCAATACAGGATTTGGTGTAGACTTTGATTCCTTCCAACACTCAGATCCAATATTCCTGGACATCTTGCAACTGCTTGAAGATCAACAGTTAAAAACTTTGATGACTATCAGGATCAAGATAGCTGGCGCAAAAATCAAAGAGTGGGTCTATACTTCCTCAACCACAGATGATAACACCATGACAGGCACCATATCGGGTAATGTTGTTTCTCTTACCCCCGCTGTTCTGACTGAAATCTTTGGATTAACTAATGGTGAAGATGAACTAGAAATTGCTAGTGATGAATTTGATGAGATGCTGAGTAAGATGGATTATTATGGAGAAACCCCTAATAAACTGCTGAAGAAACACTTCTCTATTGAGTACAAATTTCTAGCAGATATAGTGGGGAAAGTACTGCTGGGAAAACACACAGCCCATGATTACATCACCAGGCACTAATTCCTCGTAATGTGTGCTGTGGTGAACAAGAAACCACAGAACTGGGCTCTGGTTATGTTTGACTTAATCAAGAAAAAGAACACAAAGAAAGAGGTTTGTTTTGGAAGAATTTAGGGAATCTTCCTTAAAGAAAAGGCTGCTGAATCCCTGGTCTCCCCGACCATATTCATCAATGCCTCCAAGAGGCTCACCTGTTCCCTTTTTGGCAGGTGGGACAGGACTATCACCAAGCCCTCCAAGGCTTCTTCCTCTTCCACCAGGCCTTATGAGAGCACCAGGGCTAATCCAGCCATTTCCCAACCTGCTGAAGATATCCCTCCTCCACCTCCATCACCTCCAGCCATCCAAACTCATCCTCAGATGGCACACCAACGCCCCTCCCAAGTTCCTATCACAGTCCATTCTCCCACACCTTCATCCTCCAAAATACATACATCCCCCACTCATATTCAGTTTCATACATCCCCTTCCACCCAACATGGTACACACATTCCCTCCACCACTCCCACTCCCTCTCCCCATAGTACACCAACTAACTCCCCACCTTCCTCTCCCTTACCACATCATCTGGCCAACCTCCCATCCTTCACTCTGCCCACTTCCCCTATTCAAACTTCTTCCTCTCCAGATGTTCAAATGGTAGATGCTTTACCTCCTCCACCATCATCTTCCATCCCTCCCTCTGTTTCCATTGAAACACCTTCTGCCACACCCTCTGCATCTCTACCATTGGACCCCTCCATTATTCAATCTCTCATTGCACTTCTTACTCCCCTCCTCAAATGCATTATAGCAGAGGCTATTATACCTCTTGCTTCTTCCATCTCCTCTCTTGTTGATAAAATATCTGATCTCTCTGCTCCCCAATCTTCAGTCAGGGGCCTGACTCCATTTCCCACTGAAACCAGGCAGGGAGAGATGCTCTATGAAGAAGTAGCAGCAAAAGCAGTAGTAACAGCAGCAGCAGTAACAGCAGAAGCAACAGTAACAACAGCAGTAACAGTAGAAAAAGAAGTAGCAGAAGCAGAAGCAACAACAGATGCAGATGCTGATAAAGAATTATTTGATTTAATTAATTTTATTGAGTCTAATATGGATCTGGATGAGCAAGTCCCAGAGGAAATAACAACTGGTGGTGATTACATTATAAATCCCACAGTTGATCTAATGAATCTGTCGAAATTTTTTGATACAGTTTATTTGAGTGGACTTCCAGAGTATAGTACAATGCCATCTTTGGCTATAGTCCCTTATACCTCACCAATAAGCCCCAAGGTTGCCAAGCAACTTAAGGCTACTTTTGTTGTTCCAGAAGTTCCAGTCCTGCCATCTCCTCCGAAAGCTGCTTCCCCCATTATTCCATCCCCTCCAAAAGTTATTTCTACTCCAACCTTCATAATGGATGACACTCCAATTCCTGATCTTGATGAATTGATCATGGCTGATATAGAAGAATAGAGTAGATCAGTTGCTGAAAGCGCTGAAATATGCATTTCTCCTGTTCCAGCTCCAGCTCCATGCAGTTCTCCTATTCCAGCTCCATCTCCTTCTCCAACTCTTGCTCAGGCTGAAAAGCCCATTGATAAAACTGTACTAAAATAATCCTCAAGATTCTTCTGGTGATGATGATGATGATGATGATGATGAAGAGGACTCTGATGATGAGCCTAAGAAAAAGAAAGTCTCCAAGAAAAGAAAGGCTCCTCCACCTCCTGCCCCAAAACCAAATCCAGCAAATGACACTCCATATTACCTACTGCAGAAGATCACACCATATAAGGGCATGCCAGCATGGATGTGGCTGTCCAAGAACTAGCAAAAAGAAAGAAAGAAAAGCAGGAAGTACTCCCCACCTCCTCAGAGATATAGAAAGGATCCTCCTCCTCTTCCACCTGCTGCTGGTGCTTCAAGTTCTTCAACTCAGAGGACTACCCTGTATCAAACCTATCAGAGGCATCAGGGTAGGTCATCCTCTTTAGGAAGCAGCCAACAGAGGCATTACTCATTAGGAAGACAGCAACCACAACAACATCAACAACAACAACAACAAATTACTGAACATAAAGCTGAAAGCCCAAAGAGACCTGGCTCCCCTCCTGTACCCTTTGAAGTTCCAGAGACAGTTACAACTACAAGGATGGCCAGGTTCCAAGAGTTGGTTGGCCTATCCATGATCAATAAGGCAAAAGCTGAAGGAAAGGATCCTTCTCAATATTCAACCATGTCCACATACAGGAAGGAAGAACTTAACAGGTTTGCTATGGCTAACAAATTTTTTAATATTGATAACTATATGAAACTGCATCCTGAAGCTGTAGTGTCAAGGGATACCTCCCTTAATATCATTGGTGTTGCTGACATGACAATGATAAAGACACAAGCAGCTAATCCAAACAGGGAGATCAAGTTTACTCAGCCAGGTGAAAAAGCTAAAGAGGAGAAACACAAGGAGCCCAAGAAAAAGAAATAAACTTTAAACTGTTTAAGTATCTTTGATTATTTTAAAACTTCTTATTTATGTCTTGATACAAAGCTCTATATATATATCTATATATATATATATATATATATATATATATATATATATATATATATATATATATATATATATATATATCTGCTGCATATGTTAAAATTCCTGCCAGATATATTTTTCTTGCTTTGTATTAATGTAAGTCTGTAATTAGTGACCTTATCCAAATAAGAGGGAGATTGTTGGATCTCTAGTTGGATTTGGGTAGGTTCACTAAATTAGGATGTTTAACCCAACATGTATAATTAGGGTCATGTATGAGTCCTAGAGTCTAGGATTTATCCTTAGAGTCAATACTACATGGACCAGCCATCAACAGACTACAGAAGACTCAAGACTTAGAGAAATTTCAAAGACTCAGAAAATGAGTTCGACGTTCGTCAAACTCAGGTCGACGATAGTCGTGCTCATCTCGACGAACTCAGAGACAATTCTCTGAGCTTAGCTCGACGAACTTGGTTCTCAGGTCGACGATCTCTGGACACTATACTTCAACATTCCAAGTCCAGAATTCTTCTCACTAAACTCCAGTCGACGAAGTTAGAATATCAGCTCGATGAACTTGGATCTTAGGTCGATGATTTCTGGATGGTCTACATCAACATTGTAAAGTCCAGAAAATCTAAAATATTCTAAGTCCTGAATCATACTCCAGTAACCGAATTCATTTTCTCTTCTCGACGAACTTGGACCACAACATTGACAAGTTTTTTCATGTAGCAGTTAGCTAAACACTAGCCGACGAAGTCAGAATCACAGCTCGACGATCTTGATGCACAGAGTTGGCAAGGTTTCATAGAAAGCAGTTATCTGTTCTCAGGTCGACGATCTTGGATTTCAGTTCGACATAGAACTATTATCAGGTCGAAGAACGTGATTTCTCTGCTAGAAGAACTCTGGACCCAGGTCGACGAATTCTGTTCTTCACTCGACGATTTCTGTGTTGTTCCAGACATGGACTTTTCCTCTCCTCTGTCCCTTAGTTTATTATGCTAATTCCTGGGTAATCAATGCTTAACATTCTCTAAATATTACCGTTAGACATAGCATTGATTATGGACTTCATCAGGATTATTTCTTGCCATTTTTCAATGGGACAGTTGGGGAAATCAATCAGTGCAAATATTCTCCAGGCCGTCAGCATTGAATGAAAGAAGAAATTCAAAATTCAGAAAGAATATTTCATGGAAAATATAAAAAGGATTTTTCCTCTCTCTTCCAAGACAACAAGATAGTGCATAAGGATTTTCTTATTCCTTCTCATATGAACACAGAGAACAATATACACAGTGCAATAACAAAGTAAAGATACAAGTGGCCCTGGCCCTTGACCCGAGAAATTACAGCAAGCAGAAGAAGAAGAACATACATTCAAATCAAGAGTCTTCTTCCTTCTCAATCTCAGGATTCTTCAAAGGACAACAAATACTCTATCTGTCAAGAAGCTCCTAGATACATGTTGGTTAAGGCTGAAACATTGAAGACCTACTCACCCTGCAGCAAGGCTCAAATATTCCAGAGTTCAATATCTCAGGGGGTGCTTTTGCTAACATCATATATCCACTAAAGTCTTCTCAGTTGTATTTTGAGAAAGAAAAGACATAATCACTCTCTGACCACCACTATAAAAAGGATTCTTTAACTCCCTTCAAAAGTTATTCTTGGTGGAAAGTCTCCTGATCAAAGTCTCATTGGTGGCAGTCACCTGATCAAAAACCTGAGTGGATTCCTATCAGGGTGGTAGAAGAGTGGATGTACCCAGGTTGGGGAACCACTATAAAATTCTTGTGTTGTCTGATTGTACTTTTTCTTTTATTCTTGTTGTGGCTGTGCTAGCTAGGTGTTGTGTTTGTGATATTTGGTTTTACTGTGCATGCGATATTGCTAGATTAATTTATCTTAGGTCTATTTTTATTTGCAGAAAAAAGTTTTTAAGTTGTCAAGATACTCTATTCACCCCCCCCTAGAGTATTTCAGATCTAACCCTTACTTTCAGCGTGTTCTAAATGCGGTCTTGGAAATGTCACCTTCCCGAATCCTCAACTGGTAATACCCAGACTTCAAATCCAATTTGGAATAGATGGTTGATCCTACTAGCTGATCGAACAATTCATCTATTTGTGTAATCAGATACTTGTTCTTCTCTGTCAGTTTATTCAATTCACGGTAGTCAATACATAACCGCAAACCACCGTCCTTCTTTTTGACAAACAGAACAGGTGCTCTCCATGGTGACATACTTGGGCGTATATATCCCTGCTCCAGCAACTCTTGTAGTTCGACTTTCAATTCAGCCATTTCCTTTATCGCGATGCGATATGGCGAGCGGGCCACAGGTTTCGCACCTGGCACCAACTCAATAGTGAAGTCGATCTCCCGCTGGGGTGATAGCCCAGGAAGATCCTTAGGAAACACATCTGCAAACTCCGATAAAATCTGAACATCACTCACATTGGCCCTTGGCTCAACAGCCTGAATAAGCGTGAAGAATAACTCTGCACCCTTCCGAACAGCCTTAACGACTTGGAGTGCAGACATCAAGGTCCTACTCACTCCTCGCATACCAGCAAACTTAGTCTCAATCTCGGTATTCTGGCCCAATATGATCTCTTTTGACTAGCAATCAATACAGGCACGCTGCTCCGCGAACCAGTCCATACCAAAAATTACATCAAACTCCGATATTGGCAGTACAGATGCAGTCAAACACAAATCCCGACTTCCAATTTGAATCGCCACATCGCAAGCCCTATCCACAATCATTAAACAACCATTCGGTAATAACACCTTTACGCTATCCGTCTTTACGTGACTAGGTAATCCAATGCGAGCTACGAAGTCCTTAGACAGAAATGAATGCGAAGAACCCATATCAAATAGTGCTCTCGCCAGCATGTTCTGAATCATAACAAAGCTTGTGGCAACCATATCACACACAAGCCACATACAAAATATGCAATAAGCAAAGCAAGCAATAACTTAAATCGTACATGTGATGGCATCACATTGCTTTATGGCCTCCTGCTGGCCAAGGTTGTAGACTCGGGGCTGCACCTGGGATACAGAGGACTCCACCACCGCCTTTCCCTTCTCAGCATAAGACGCTCCCATCCACTTGTCACCCTTTGGTGGAGCAACCCGACAATCATAGGCTATATGCCCACTCTTCCACAGGTAAATCAAGTACGAGTCTCTGGCCTCGACGTGGCCCCCGACATTGCACCCAATGCAACCGTAGAAGGAGCTTGTCCAGACGACTTGGACCTCTTGCCCCATTTCTTTTTATAATAAGATTTCCCAGGTCGGGGCGCTTTGAACTCCGGCTTTGTCACAGCCAAGGCCCTTTTTCCTTGCACCCATTTCATGTCCTTTTCTAGTGCGCACGCAGTATCAACCAATGTCTGGAACCCATTGTTCACTGAACTCGAAAGCAGCAATCGCAACTCGTCCCGCAATCCTTCATAGAACCTATTAGTTTTCTGATGATCATCGGCGAAGATGGAGCCCGCATACCATCCCAACCGTGTGAACTCATGCAGGTACGTCTCCAAACTACCTTCTCCTTGCGTTAGCCGTTGGAACTCATTTTCCATGGCAATGTGTTGTGCCGCTGGTAGGTGCTTTGCCAGGAAGAGTCGCGAGAACTCCTCAATCGAAATTTGTGTTAATTACCTGTCTGCTAAGTGGTGTAACTCGATCTCATCCCACCATAACTCCGGGGCCCCACACCATATGCAACAAAATAGGCGGCGAAGTTACGGGTTGACATCAGAGTTGCACATCCTAACTAATAACATTCTAGCGGAAGTTTTTAACATAAATACTGAATTCTAACCATGAATGTCCACTGATATAAATACCCACATTTATATAGGAATGTACACAAAATACATATAGTTTGGCCTTATGGCCTTACAGTTGCTCTTTACAAGTGTGGATTCCAAACATCGGCGTACAGGCCGGCCACACATGAACAAAACATAATATTTTTCAGCTTAGACTTCAAGGGCTAGCAACCTCAGTAGCAGCAGCAACATGGACTTCAGCCTTTATATATCCCGCTCGGCTCTCCAGCACCTGCATAGGGACAGCCCACCAAACGGTGGCAAATAAAGCAATGGTCAGCATTCAGCTGACCAATTTATAATGACCCTACACCTTTCCCGGGGCAGTGGTATTCCTTCCCTGCAGGCATACCAATTCACTGGCATTTTTTAAATATAGAATAAGACATCAAATTAATAGAGGTGCCAAGATCTGTCAACGCATGTTTTACAAATAAATTGCTAAATAAATATGGAATAGATAAACTACATGCATCGGTTAATTTCTTCGACAATTTATTAAGCAAAATAGCATAACACTATGTGTTCAATTGAACCGTTGAAATATCCTCAAGTTTCTTTTTATTAGATAAAAGATCCTTGAGATACTTTGCATACTTTGGCATTTGAGCTATTGCTTCGCAAAACAGTAAATTTATATGAATTTGCTTAAATAGTTCTAAATATTTACCGTAATGCTCAATCATCCGGTCTTTTTTTTAATTTAGATGGATAGGGAAGAGGAGGCTGAAATTCCTTAATTTTATTTTCATTGAAGACCTTAGGAGGAGGAGGAGAAGGAGATGTAGAAATTGTTACCACTATTTCAACCGGATTTGAGGAAGTAGTTACCTCCTTCCCGCCCCGTAGCATGAGTCACACATTGTGCTCTCACACACAAACAATCCATCAAAACCATCAGCCACATGGCCCGACGATCCGTGCACTCAGGGCACATTCTTGGTGTACTGGCGAACCAGGGTCCCACCACCGTTCTAGGTCAAAACCCAACGGTACAATTGAGCATTTAGTCTTTCCGGCGGGCAGGCCTAAGACTCTCACTATGCGCTCCAACTGACCGCACTTTAAGGCCTTCGAGTCAGACGGAGATAACGCAGGTACGAATCAACCACCCCTCGTTGCTCAAGTTGCCTTGCCATCACTGAATACCAACGTACTCGAGGCTACATTTAAGGCGCGGGTCGGTTTCACATTTCTTGTTCGACACGAGAAGAGCTCATCAAGCTCACAATAGCCACACTATCCACCAAGGACTGGCTTCACAACCAACAAGGGGAATTCATGCTAGCTTCCTTCACGATTGCTTAGCGGGTTCCGTAGAACTCACTTTCTGCACCCAACTCCGCCCAAACCCTGCAGCATCCTGCAGTACCACAAACACTGGTCTTGCAAAGCATACATCACACACACTTGTGGGTATTTTCCTGGGCTTCCACACCAGTACTTCCTGCTACTACCCTTCACAAGCACAACCCATCAAGCATCACAAGCATCACACAGATCTTTTCTTGGACTACCACTCCAGTACTTCCTATAACTGCCCTTCACAGGTCCAACCCATCGACTCCATAAACTACACATTTAACCACGGAGTCTTCTCCGTTGTGTAAATGCAACTTCACCAATCCAGACCAACATGTCTAGATGGGCTTCACACAGCATGCATATTCCGTATTCTATTTTCGGATTTATATGCCAAACTATTGGGGATTCCAAGAATCAACCCAAGGAAATCCCTTAGCAATCCACCCTCTGGTGGGGGAAATCCATGCACATGCCAAAAAGAAAGGACTTCACATGTCCAAGAAGGAAGATCGTTACCCTTGACGAACACTTTGGAGCCATGAAATTCTAGCCGCCTGGAAAGCACCGCAGTGGCCTTGCCTCCACAATGCTGGCCTCGGATCTCGATTCGGAACTCAGCAGCTCCACCGGTGGCCGACTCCTTTCCTCCTCCTCCTCCTCCTTGCTCTCTCTAGCTTCTTTAGAAAGAAGATAACCTAATGCAAAATGAGAACCTCTTTCTCATTCCTGGATTTTAACCAGCAAGGAGAAGTCTGGGCCATCATATCCCAGCTGAAGAAAATGGACGGCCACGATCCATCCACAAAATTCTAATTTTTGGCTGACACGGCCTATGACATGCCCGTGTCACAGCCCGTGTGTAACGCCCCGAAACTCAAAAGAGCGATGGGAGGCGTTTTGAGCCAAGTTTGGAATTTGGCAGGGGGCACACGGTCTGGGACACGGGCATGTCCCAGGGGCGTGTCGTGCTCGTGTCGACGATCTGGAGATGAGGTCGATGAATTTTGGAGTCGACGATCATCGAGCAGCGAACACGGCCTGAGACACGGGCGTGTCCCAGGCCGTGTCCTTCTCGGGTTGAAACTGAGCTGTTTCTTTAGAGACACACAGTTTTGGAATACGGGTCGTGTTGGATGGACACGGGCGTGTAAAATGGGACACGGGCGTGTCCAAGACCCGTGTGCTTCTCGGGTTGGTGTTGGTCCTGTGTCGATAGAGGAACACGCCATGGAACACGGGCATGTACTGGATGACACGGGCATGTTAGTCCCAAGAGAACTCCTCACGACCGCAGTTGTCCCAACGAACTAGTGTTATAAGTTAATAACACTAGTAACGTCCCGAATCGTTCTAGGCCCCTAGTGTGTGTTTTTGAGTCAGGAGGGTTGATTAGAGACCTGAGAAGTGCAGGGAATTGGACTGCACTTGTGGAGAAGTGGAGAAATCAGTGTAAAAAGACACGGGTAGTGACACGGGTAGTGATACGGGTAGTGACACGGGTAGTGACACGGGTAGTGACACGGGTAGCGACACGGGCGTGTCCCTACCCATGTGCGTCGAGTTGAGCTCGACGAGCCGTGTCGAGATCGTCGAACTGTGTCGACACCAAGTGACACGGGTAGTGACACGGGCGTGTCCCTACCCGTGTGCGTCGAGTTGAGCTCGACGAGGCGTGTCGAGATCGTCGAACTGTGTCGACACCAAGTGACACGGGTAGTGACACGGGCGTGTCCCTACCCGTGTGCGTCGACTTGAGCTCGACGAGGCGTGTCGAGATGCAACCCGAGAAGGACACGGCCAAGGACACGGCCATGCACACGGCCGTGTCATGTGGACACGGGTCGGGACACGGGCGTGTCCCTACCCGTGTCAAGTGTTGAACCGACATGGAAACTGTCGTTGCCGCTTCGCCAGGAAGGACACGGGTAAGGACACGGTCGTGTCCCTACCCGTGTCACATTTTATATATAAGGGGGACAGAAAACCCTAGCCGTTTTCTTGCTCATTTCATCCCCAAATTCCTGTGAGAACTCCTAGTGAGAGGAAAAACTGCTGGAGCATGTTCTACCAGAGGAGATCCGCCATCGCCGTTAAAGAGAAGATGCCGCCAAGGAGAACTACGAGATCCATGGCCGGAAATGGTGGTACCGCTGGAGACAATGTGAGTTTTCTACCCTCTCCCTTGGTGCTAGATCTATAGTTACTTTCCTAGGAGAGACATCGACTCAAGAGAGTCTTGATGGTGAGGAGGAGTTTTCTAGGAAAGGCCATGCTAAGACTTGTGTCTTAGGTTTTAGATCTCTTCAACCACGCCCTTCTTCAATGTGATGATAAGGGATGGTTTCGTGAAGGGTTTTGGCCCCTTGAGGGTGAATAAGGGAGGAGGTTTTCTGGAATGATTTGGGAAGAATCGCCTTGAGGAGGAAGATGAACCGATGCTGTTCATTCCGCCTTAAGATGCGTGCAGAATCTGTATTCTGCGCGCAGCGAAATTCGTGGCCATTTTTAAGTGTGATAAGGCCAGATCTGGGCTTTCGTCTAAACACGAAAGTTGAAGCCCTTGAAAATACCTTTCCAACGAATAGTTGCACGACTTCTGGCGAAGTCGGTAGCCACAGGAAAGTCTAATCGAAATTGGTGTTCTATAAATCTTGTATGCAGAAACTGTGTTCTGTACGCAGCGGACTTCAAGTCCGATTTCAAATAGGATAATGTCAAATCTGGGTTGAGGTCCGAATACGAGAGTTGTAGACCTCGGAAAGACCTTTCCATCGTGGGGTTACACGTCTTCACCGGATTCCTGTAGCTTCGGGAATCTCCGGTCGAAGTTACTGTCCAGATTCAACCTGCACCTAAAATTCTGGGCTTAATGGAAAATGGATTTTGATTCGGTGGAATTAATAATGCAAGATACTTGGCTTGGCCGAACACTTATGAGTACTCATTTGTTGCATGATTGAAGTAGCTTATTAATCAGATTTCATATTATCAAATTGTGAAGCAATCTTATCTAAACGAATTGAATTGGTAGAAATTGAAAGATGGATAATTGGGCACTTCATGTTTATATTATGACATTATCAAATGGAAAGTGTGATAGATATTTATATGCGCATCATGTTTATATTACATTGTCATCATTTGGAAAGTCATATAAATGAATAGATTATGATCATGGACATTTTTGATTAATGAAATGAGTCTTGTAGTCCAATACTTAGAGAGTCGTCTCCCTACGGGTAGTATTGTGAAGGGATGTAAGTGCGGTGTTGACCGTCACTTGTTTTGGCTGTGTTGAGATAAGGTGTGGATGGATGGTTGGGCTGTGTCCTCGTGTTTACTTCCGAGGCCCCTTCCATGATATGTTGATGTGGTATTTGCATGTGGTGTGAGTCGACACGCGGTGTCGTAATCTTGGGTTAAGGATACTGTGGCAGGTCTACGGGCTCGCCAGTCGTCACACCGACGGGAGTTGGCATTTAGACTTGGTCGGTTTGGGCTGTGTCCTCGGTGTTCACGTCCCGAGGCCCCTCCGGCCATGTGAACGGTTGGGCTGTGTCCGCGTGCTTTCTTCCGAGGCCCCTTCCGGGTCACACAAGGCCAGTTCGGGTTGTGTTCTTGGTGCACATCTACCCAAGACCCCGCTGGGCCATAGTACGCATGGGCTCCGCTGTTGTGTTCTTAGCATTGAGGAGTACGGAGGCCTAGGTGATGTAGTGTGATACCCGCCTAGTAGTAGAAGTGCCCGTTCTACTGTCACCGCCTGGCCACGGCGGCTGATGCCTGAGAGGTTAGCTACCTGCTCGAAAAGTGAGAACTATAGTCTGTGTCGACATAGCAATTGCATGGGTGTGCATGGGTGAGTCATTGCATAGCATTCATAGCATTTCATAACATTGCACAACAAGATCCTCATCGTATAAGTTTGTATGGGCACTCATATACGATGAGTTACTTTATGTAACCCGATCCTTAACTTATAAGTTTGTATGGACATTCTTATAAGTTAAGTTACTTTCCTGCTGTAAATTTCCTTACACTTGTTGTTATATGATGATAGCTTGTAGAACTGCTAGATTATACATTATATTCATGTACCTTGCCACCTGCTTATACTCCTTTACTTGCATACTTGTTATATACTATACTCTTGTTCCTTTTCTCCGCCCGGTGCCGAGGAGTCGCCGGGGGAGCGGATGTGAAACCACTTAGTCGTTTCGACTAACGGTTGCTACGTCTTCCTTTTTAGGAGGTCACGCCACAGGTAGAGCAGCCGCAGACTACGCAGCAGGACTGCCAGGCCAGGACGACAGGGCCTGATGTGACGGTGTCGTCGATACCGTCGGTTACTGATGTTAGTATTTTGATTACTCTGATGTAGCCCGTTTGGGCAATGATTAGTTGTACTCTGATATTTTGTAGAAGCATGTTTAACTTCTCATTATTCATGTTTTTGGACATTATATACTTAGTGTCGATTTTGACTTCTCTTGCTTATTTATTTGGTTGGGTTGGCATTTATATTGATATGGTTGTAGCCGGCGGAATAGGCGTCTTGTGGTACAGGTTAGCCCGTGTGCTAATGCTACCGCAAGGCGGCTGTTCCGGGCATAAGACTCCCCCTTCGTGCCGTGTTTTGGGATCCGGGGAGGAGGGGTCTTACAAATGGTATCAGTTTGCCACGATCCTCAACTAAGAAGTCATTCAACAATGGTGCCACCCCCGTTTGGTTAGTCAGTTTGGGGACAAACTGACTTAGCGGAAGCAGTGGTGTGCCCATATGTAATTCACATTAAGTTTGTCCAACTTTGACCTTAAGTTTAGCCAACCTGACCACAAATTTGTCGTGTATGTGTAGGTTCCACTGCATGTTGAGCCGATGGGGGGTACTCCTACCCCTCCCATACCCACTCAGTTCGAACAGTCTGAGTTGGGGCAGACGCTCACCGCCATTCTTGATGCTTTTAAGGCACAGCAGGCTCCGGTGCAACAACAGGCCCCGAGCTCCAACTGGCTGAGCACCTTCCGGGCTCTCTCCCCTCCCGTCTACCTTGGGACGGAGTCATCCGTACGTACAGAGGAATGGCTAGACACGATACAGGAGTTGTTGGCTGGTATCCATTGCCCAGCCAACATGGCAGTGACATTGGCAGTGTCCGTCTTGGACTTACATGCGAAGAGGTGGTGGAAGTCCCTCATGGGCTCTACCTTCCAAGGCCGGATCTACACTGAGATAAGTTGGAGTGAATTCTCGGGTATTTTCTTGGAGCACTTTATCCCTACATCGGCCCGAGATGAGCTTGAGCAGAGGTTCCTTCTACTAAAGCAGGGATCAAAGTCGGTTATAGAATACCAGCGGGAATTCCAGCATCTCGCAAGGTTTGCGGATTCTTATGAGTTGGATGACAGAGGTTATGCCAAGCGCTTCTATAAAGGGCTGCGAGATCCCCTAAGGCAGTCCCTTTTGTTTATAGCGGATGGTAGCTTGGCGGAGATCATTGATATGGCGAAAAGATTGGAGGCGGACCACCTGGGATATAGTAAGAGGCCTGCGGAGGACGTGATGGAAGCCGGCCCAAGTAATAGAAGGAGGCGGGACTTCAGAGGAGGAAGAGGTTATCAAAGAGGTGGAGGGCGTGTCCACCGAAACTATAGGGTGGAGCATCCAGTTCCGCAGCCGCCTGCATTGCCTCCACCCCCACAGCCTCAGCGATTTCAACAACCTGAAGGGCGTCGTGGTCTGGTGTGCTTCGAATGCAACCAGCCGGGCCACATCCGGCGTTTTTGCCCGCAGCTATATGGGAACGCCCCTCCTGCTCTCCCTCCTGCTCTCCCTCCTGCTCTCCCTCCAGCAGCTCCACGAGGGCGGGGATATATGCATGGTCGAGGACGAGGACCGCCAAGAGGAAACCCCGGACCGGTCCGGGATCAGGTGTACGCGCTTGACATGGCGCAGGAACGGAACCCACAAGATGTGATTGCAGGTATGATTTAATTAATTTACATATTTGCATGCTCTAACTTGAATTGATTAGAACTTACTAGCCACTAGCAATAAGTTTTGGTTGTTGGTACTTAGGCAACATGATTATTGACGGGAAGACAGCCTATGCGCTGTTCGATACCGGTGCCTCACACTCATTTGTGTCCGAGGATTTCATAAAAGACGTGGAGGATGTACAGTACTTCACTGGCATAGCCCAACGTGTACGCCTTCCGGATGGCTCGGAGATGATCGCAACTGCCAAGTGCGAGTTTGAGTTATTTATTGATGGGAAGGCCTTTGATACGCCGGCCACGGTTCTGAGAATGCCGGAGTTTGACATCATTTTGGGCATGGTATGGCTGGATTGGCACATCGCGAGGATCGACTGCGCGGAGAAGCGGATCTATTTGATACATGGAGACTCTGACGTCATCTTCCAAGGTATTGGCTTCGCACCTCGCATGATGTTATCTTCCGTCCAGGTTGTAAAAGCTCATAGGAAGGGGGACGAGGTCTTCATGATCTGGTTCGAGTTGAAGGAGGAAGCGTTGGAATTAAAGGATGTACGGGTTGTGCGGGATTTTCCTGAGGTATTTCCTGAGAAGCTACCAGGATTACCTCCGCATAGAGAGGTTGACTTCCAGATCAATCTAGTACCAGGTGCCAAGCCTGTATCCAAGGCTCCGTACAGAATGGCTCCGAAAGAACTCGCGGAGTTTAGAGTTCAATTGCAAGAACTGGTGGATTCAGGGTTCGTTCGCCCCAGTTCATCACCATGGGGAGCCCCTGTGCTGTTAGTAAAGAAGAAGGATGGAACCCTGCGATTGTGCATAGATTATCGGGAACTCAATCGGTTGACGGTACGGAACACTTACCCACTACCTCGGATCGATGAGTTGTTCGATCAACTAGTGGGAGCACATTGGTTTTCTAAATTGGATTTGCGCTCCGGATACTATCAGTTGAGGATACAAGAAGGGGACATCCAGAAAACGGCCTTCAGTTCGAGATATGGTTTGTATGAGTTCACGGTAATGCCGTTTGGGCTCACAAATGCCCCTTCGGCCTTCATGAGTTTGATGAACAAGGTGTTTGAACCATATTTGGACATCTTCGTCATTGTTTTCATCGACGACATCTTGGTCTACTCAAAGACGGAGGAGGAGCATGTCGAGCACCTGACCTTGGTTTTGAAGAAATTGAAGGAGCAAGCCTTGTATGCCAAGTTTAGCAAGTGTGAATTCTGGATTAAGGAGGTAGCCTTCTTGGGGCATGTGATCAGTGGAGCAGGATTAGCGGTGGATCCAGCGAAGGTGCGAGCCGTGAAGGAGTGGTTGCCCTTGAAGTCGGCGGCCGATGTACGAAGCTTTCTTGGACTTGCTGGGTACTACCGCAAGTTCGTGAAAGGATTCTCCAAGATTGCTCTTCCCCTTACCTCCTTGACGAAGAAGGGTGTGCCATTTGAGTGGACACCTCAATGTGAAGCGGCATTTCAAGAGCTGAAGGATAGCCTTACCTCCGCCCCCATCCTTGCACTTCCATCGGGGAAGGAAGGATTCCAAGTTTACACGGACGCTTCATATCAAGGGATGGGAGCGGTATTGATGCAGCATGGGCACGTGATCGCATATGCTTCAAGGCAGTTAAAGAAACATGAAATCAATTACCCAGTTCATGATTTGGAGTTGGGAGCAGTGGTCTTCGCTTTGAAGGTCTGGAGGCATTACCTATATGGCGTACACTGCGAGATCTTTTCCGATCACAAGAACTTGAAGTATGTCCACACTCAGAAGGAGTTGAACCTGAGACAACGGCGGTGGTTGGAATTTCTATGCGACTATGAGTTCACCATGAACTACCACCCCGGGAAAGCGAACTCGGTAGCCGATGCCTTGAGTAGAAAAGCGCCAGGCTCTAGCCCAGAGTCTCAGTTGATGAGTATGGAGTTGGCTCGGATGATCAAGGAGATGGAAATTACTCTAGTATTCAAGGCTCCTTCGGCAGATTATGCGGAGTATTTAGCCAACATGAGCATAGTTTGTGATATCCGAGACCGGATTCGGGTGGAGCAAGGAATGGATGCGGCCTTGGCCCCGGCAATCAAGGCAATTGAAGATGGGACCACCGATGAGTACACACTCAAAGACGGCCTTGTTTATTTTCGTGGCCGACTCTATATTCCCAAGGGCGGCAAAATTCGGGAGGATATCTTGAGAGAGGCACATTCCTCTCAATATTCAGTGCACCCGGGTATTGCTAAGATGTACGCCGGATTGCGAAAGACCATGTGTTGGCCGGGAATGAAGAAGGTCGTTCGCTATTATGTTACACATTGCGAAGCTTGCCAAAGAGTGAAGGCTGAATGCAGGAGTCCTGGTGGTTTGTTGCAGTCGCTGCCCATCCCCGAATGGAAGTTCGAGGATATCTCCATGGACTTCGTTCATGGGTTACCCCGTTCCCGCTCCGGGAATGATTCAGTGTGGGTTATTGTTGATCAACTGACAAAGGTGGCCCGGTTCATTCCAATGAAGAAGGAAGCACACGTGGATGTTTTGGTACGCCTTTTTGTGGAGCAATTTGTACGGTATCATGGCGTGCCCAAGACAATTGTTTCGGATCGGGATGGTCGATTTACATCCAATGAGTGGAAGGCGGTACAGGTGTATTTGGGCTCGCGCCTAACCTTTAGTACTGCATTCCACCCACAGACGGACGGGCAGTCTGAAAGGACCATCAGGACACTGGAAGATTTATTGAGGTTATGTGTGCTGGATAGAGGAGAGCCAAGGGAAAGGCTCTTGTCACTAGTGGAATTCTCCTATAATAATAGCCATCAGGCGAGCATCGGCATGGCGCCCCATGAAGCCCTTTATGGAAGAAGGTGCAGGACTCCCTTGTCTTGGGTGCAAGATGAAGATCCGAAGGCATTGGGAAACGAATACATAGATGATACTGATGAGGCGGTCAGATTGATACGGGATCGCATGTTGGAGGCTCAAAGTCGACAGGCAAAATATTACAATAAAAAGCACCGGATGGTGGAGTTCCAAGTGGGCGAAAAAGTGTTTCTCAAGATTCGGCCGATGCATGGTGTGTCACGGGTACGTGGGGTGAAAAAGCTCAGCCCAAGGTATGTTGGGCCTTATATTATACTAGAAAGGATCGGCCCGTTGGCCTATCGGTTGGAGTTACCACCAGAACTAGAAAATCTCCACGACGTGTTCCATGTGTCGTCGCTTCGAAAAGCACTGTTGCGGCCCGACCAGTATATTCCCACTACTGATGGTGCAGTGGCATCAGATAGGTCTGTGCGACTAGAGCCGGTGCGGATTGTTGACAGCGAGACAAGAACTTTGCGCCGCAAAAGTGTACCCTTGGTGAAGGTACTATGGTCGAATCATGGGAAAGAGGAGTACACGTGGGAGCCAATGGATTTGATGCAGCAACGCTACCCGGAGTTGCTTGCTCAAGGTAATCTTATTTAAAAGAATATGTTAAATTTCCTATTATGCATTTCTCCCCTCAGCCTAAGCCTGATTTCGGGGACGAAATCTTTTATTTTGTTTATAGGATTTGTAACGTCCCGAATCGTTCTAGGCCCCTAGTGTGTGTTTTTTAGTCAGGAGGGCTGATTAGAGACCTGAGAAGTGCAGGGAATTGGACTGCACTTGTGGAGAAGTGGAGAAATCAGTGTAAAAAGACACGGGTAGTGACACGGGTAGTGACACGGGTAGTGACACGGGTAGTGACACGGGTAGTGACACGGGTAGCGACACGGGCGTGTCCCTACCCGTGTGCGTCGAGTTGAGCTCGACGAGCCGTGTCGAGATCGTCGAACTGTGTCGACACCAAGTGACACGGGTAGTGACACGGGCGTGTCCCTACCCGTGTGCGTCGAGTTGAGCTCGACGAGGCGTGTCGAGATCGTCGAACTGTGTCGATACCAAGTGACACGGGTAGTGACACGGGCGTGTCCCTACCCGTGTGCGTCGACTTGAGCTCGACGAGGTGTGTCGAGATGCAACCCGATAAGGACACGGCCAAGGACACGGCCATGCACACGGCCGTGTCATGTGGACACGGGTCGGGACACGGGCGTGTCCCTACCCGTGTCAAGTGTTGAACCGACATGGAAACTGTCGTTGTCGCTTCGCCAGGAAGGACACGGGTAAGGACACGGCCATGTCCCTACCCGTGTCACATTTTATATATAAGGGGGACAGAAAACCCTAGCCGTTTTCTTGCTCATTTCATCCCCAAATTCCTGTCAGAACTCCTAGTGAGAGGAAAAACTGCTGGAGCAAGTTCTACCGGAGGAGATCCGCCATCGCCGTGAAAGAGAAGATGCCGCCAAGGAGAACTACGAGATCCATGGCCGGAAATGGTGGTACCGCTGGAGACAATGTGAGTTTTCTACCCTCTCCCTTGGTGCTAGATCTATAGTTACTTTCCTAGGAGAGACATCGACTCAAGAGAGTCTTGATGGTGAGGAGGAGTTTTCTAGGAAAGGCCATGCTAAGACTTGTGTTTTAGGTTTTAGATCTCTTCAATCACGCCCTTCTTCAATGTGATGATAAGGGATGGTTTCGTGAAGGGTTTTGGCCCCTTGAGGGTGAATAAGGGAGGAGGTTTTCTGGAATGATTTGGGAAGAATCGCCTTGAGGAGGAAGATGAACCGATGTCGTTCATTCCGCCTTAAGATGCGTGCAGAATCTGTATTCTGCGCGCAGCGAAATTCGTGGCCATTTTTAAGTGTGATAAGGCCAGATCTGGGCTTTCGTCTAAACACGAAAGTTGAAGCCCTTGAAAATACCTTTCCAACGAATGGTTGCACGACTTCTGGCGAAGTCAGTAGCCACGGGAACGTCTAATCGAAATTGGTGTTCTATAAATCTTGTATGCAGAAACTGTGTTTTGTACGCAGCGGACTTCAAGTCCGATTTCAAATAGGATAATGTCAAATATGGGTTGAGGTCCGAATCCGAGAGTTGTAGACCTCGGAAAGACCTTTCCATCGTGGGGTTACACGTCTTCACCGGATTCCTGTAGCTTCGGGAATCTCCGGTCGAAGTTGCTGTCCAGATTCAACCTGCACCTAAAATTCTGGGCTTAATGGAAAATGGATTTTGATTCGGTGGAATTAATAATGCAAGATACTTGGCTTGGCCGAACACTTATGAGTACTCATTTGTTGCATGATTGAAGTAGCTTATTAATCAGATTTCATATTATCAAATTGTGAAGCAATCTTATCTAAACGAATTGAATTGGTAGAAATTGAAAGATGGATAATTGGGCACTTCATGTTTATATTATGACATTATCAAATGGAAAGTGTGATAGATATTTATATGCGCATCATGTTTATATTACATTGTCATCATTTGGAAAGTCATATAAATGAATAGATTATGATCATGGACATTTTTGATTAATGAAATGAGTCTTGTAGTCCAATACTTAGAGAGTCGTCTCCCTACGGGTAGTATTGTGAAGGGATGTAAGTGCGGTGTTGACCGTCACTTGTTTTGGCTGTGTTGAGATAAGGTGTGGATGGATGGTTGGGCTGTGTCCTCGTGTTTACTTCCGAGGCCCCTTCCATGATATGTTGATGTGGTATTTGCATGTGGTGTAAGTCGACACGCGGTGTCGTAATCCTGGGTTAAGGATAGTGTGGCAGGTCTACGGGCTCGCCAGTCGTCACACCGACGGGAGTTGGCAGTTAGACTTGGTCGGTTTGGGCTGTGTCCTCGGTGTTCACGTCCCGAGGCCCCTCCGGCCATGTGAACGGTTGGGCTGTGTCCTCGTGCTTTCTTCCGAGGCCCCTTCCGGGTCACACAAGGCCAGTTCGGGCTGTGTTCTTGGTGCACATCTACCCAAGACCCCGCTGGGCCATAGTACGCATGGGCTCCGCTGTTGTGTTCTTAGCGTTGAGGCGTACGGAGGCCTAGGTGAAGTAGTGTGATACCCGCCTAGTAGTAGAAGTGCCCGTTCTACTGTCACCGCCTGGCCACGGCGGCTGATGCCTGAGAGGTTAGCTACCTACTCGAAAAGTGGGAACTATAGTCTGTGTCGACATAGCAATTGCATGGGTGTGCATGGGTGAGTCATTGCATAGCATTCATAGCATTTCATAACATTGCACAATAAGATCCTCATCGTATAAGTTTGTCTGGGCACTCATATACGATGAGTTACTTTATGTAACCCGATCCTTAACTTATAAGTTTGTATGGACATTCTTATAAGTTAAGTTACTTTCCTGCTGTAAATTTCCTTACACTTGTTGTTATATGATGATAGCTTGTAGAACTGCTAGATTATACATTATATTCATGTACCTTGCCACCTGCTTATACTCCTTTACTTGCATACTTGTTATATACTATACTCTTGTTCCTTTTCTCCGCCCGGTGCCGAGGAGTCGCCGGGGGAGCGGATGTGAAACCACTTAGTCGTTTCGACTAACGGTTGCTACGTCTTCCTTTTTAGGAGGTCACGCCGCAGGTAGAGCAGCCGCAGACTACGCAGCAGGACAGCCAGGCCAGGACGACAGGGCCTGATGTGACGGTGCCGTCGATACCGTCGGTTACTGATGTTAGTATTTTGATTACTCTGATGTAGCCCGTTTGGGCAATGATTAGTTGTACTCTGATATTTTGTAGAAGCATGTTTAGCTTCTCATTATTCATGTTTTTGGACATTATATACTTAGTGTGGATTTTGACTTCTCTTGCTTATTTATTTGGTTGGGTTGGCATTTATATTGATATGGTTGTAGCCGGCGGAATAGGCGTCTTGTGGTACAGGTTAGCCCGTGTGCTAATGCTACCGCA
Organism: Platanthera guangdongensis; assembly: GCA_039583875.1. NCBI lineage: Eukaryota > Viridiplantae > Streptophyta > Magnoliopsida > Asparagales > Orchidaceae > Platanthera > Platanthera guangdongensis. The sequence goes on along the minus strand of CM077148.1, from coordinate 117,772,860 downwards.
AGGCGGCTGTTCCGGGCATAAGACTCCCCCTTCGTGCCGTGTTTTGGGATCCGGGGAGGAGGGGTCTTACAACACGGCCCTGGACACAGGCGTGTCACAGGCCGTGTTCGGCCCAGATTTTGGATTTCAATGGAGAATCGTGGCCGTTCGTTTTCTTATTTTGGGATCCGATGGCTCGGGGTTGTAGGTATGATGTGTGAAGCCTACCCGGACAAGTTGGTCTGGATCGGGGATGTTGCATTGCATGAATGGCCGGAGAAGACTCCGCGCGAATGATTGTTTTTCGGGTTTTCTATGTGGTAGATTGCAACAGGGAGCCTTGGGGACTAACTCCAAGGTGCACCCGGAAAAATGGGCAGATGCGTGATTCTGCCAACATGGTGGCATGGGAGCCAACTTGAACATAACTGGGTTATGTGAAGTGTGTGATGGAAACGGGACTCGGGGAAGCTTCACCCGTGCAGACGTCTTAAGTTGACGTTGTGGTGTGAGCAACGAGTTAGGCGGAACCGTACCCGATCTATGTGGTTCGGTTAGAGAGTCCTAAAGTACGTGGTACTCGCCATTGGTATAGGTAGAGGGTCTTAGGCATTGGCCAGGAAGACCAAATGGTCACGAGATATTGCCGTCCAAGCGGCAATGGTGAGTCAACGTACTTTGACCGTGTTCACCGAGAATGTGCCCTGAGAGCACGGGGTGTGTGGCCGTATGTGCCCATGCCTGTGATGAAGTGTTTATTCACTATACTGCTTTGTTATGCTAACAAAGTGCAGGGAAAGAGCATTGCTGCCCCGATTATGGGGACGGGATCGTTATAATTTGGTCAGTATAGCTGACCGTTGCTTTTGTTTTCCACAATTGCGGTGGATTGTTGCTTGCAGGTGCGGCGGAGCCGAGCTGTAAATAGCGGGCTAAAGCCCAAGTTGCTGAGCTGGCCCTCGAAGGCCAAATTTTGAGTGTTTACTTATTTATTCATGTGTGACCGGCCTGCGTGTTGTGGTATGGAAGACACATTTTATTTAAGTAAACAATTGTAAGGCCTTAAGGCCATTATACTTGTGTACTGTACTTCATTCCTATTGGGTTTTGTAGTGGACATTCATGCTTATGGCTGGGTTCTTTAATTTACAACTTTTAATAATTGCTTCCGCTAGAATGACTCTGTGTAGGACGTTGGTTATTAGTTGGATGGTATTCCATTGAGTAACCACCCGGTCTGTCTGTTGTACAAACCCGTATCCGATGAGCAAGGTCGCCAGGAACCAGACAGATCGGGCTGAAGATAATGGGCGAGCTCGGCAGTAGAGAAGCCGAGCCCGAGCTCGGCATTCGTCGACCGGAGATCGGCATTCGTTGACCGGAGATCGGCATTCGTCGACCGAAGATCAGGCATTCGTCGACCCCGAGCTCGGCATTCGCCAAGCTAGTCCAAGAATCGTAAAGCTCAGGTCAACTGATGGCGACCAGTGGATGGGCGAGCTCACCGTCCCAGATCGCGCCCTCACAATGGAGCTCGGCAACAGCAGGCGAGCAGGATCCGCCGAGGTTGCCAGGCTCCCCAGCTCGCCTAGACCCATGAGGTACTTTTTACTGTTTTCCCCCGCTGGTCTGACCATAGCCCTTCAAAACAGCGGAGCTTGGCTGTTGGCAGACCCAACCAAGGGTTTTCTAGAAACTTCAGGTCAGTTCATTTGCTTTCTGAGGGTACCTTATCTCGACCTCTGGCTAAGGAGGGGAAGCGCTCTCAGATCTTCCGGGTGTGTGGTGGGTCCTCCCCGTCAAGCCCTTGGGTCGGTCTTTCCTTATTTTCTTTGTTGTTTTGCTTGCAGGAGTGAAGTAGGCGCGAGTCCACCCCTTCCCCAAGGGTGAACTCCACAGGAGACCATTTTTCGGTTTCAACATTTTGGTGCGGTGAGCGTGGAGCGTGGTTAGTGCAGAAAAGCTTCAGGGAGTTCGATGACGGGAGGACAGGGATCCGATATGCCGGACTCGGTGCCACCCCCCACCCCCACGCCTCTCGCCACGGTGGGGATGTTCGAGCATTTCAGGAATGAGGTGCTGAACCTCGTCAAGTTCGCACTCGGCACGCGGGCCGAGTGCTCGACTCTAGCAGTCCAGATCGCGGCCTCCCCCTCTCTGGGCGATGATGCCCCCAGCAGGCGAGCTGGGAAGGAGGTGGTTGAGGAAGGCCGGGGGTGCGAGCTCCCTGGGCGCGAGCTCTTCCCCGGCTCGGCAGGTCGAGGCCGGTTTGGCGAGCTAGGCTCGCGATATTCGCCAGCTCGTCCAGCAGGGGGAGGCAGCCCCTTCAGCGAGTTGGTCTCTTCAGATCCAGTTCCAGATGGGTTCAGGGAACCTGAGATGTCCTACTACACCAGGAAGGGAGACCCAGTCCAGCATGTTCAATGGTTCGAGGATGTAGTCTCCATACGACAGATGTCGGATGGGTTCAAGTGCCGACTCTTCACTATCACCCTCATGGAGAAGGCAAGGTAGTGGTTCCATCAGCTACCGGCCATCTCCATTTACTGCTTTGAGGACCTGCACCGGTGGTTCATACTGAGGTTCACTACCTCAAAGAGGAGGAAGAAGGAGTCAGAATCCCTGTTCCACATCAAGCAAGGGGTGAATGAGACCCTGGGGAGCTACGTGGATCGGTTCCAGGAGGAGGTTACTCAGGTCTAGGGGATGCTGGGCCATAGTTTGATGATGGCCTTTACCCTGGGCCTGCAGCAGGGGTTCTTCAGGATGGAGCTGAAGAAAGTCCCCCCCCCCCTCTCCTACGAGGAGCCGATGGAGAGGGCAGCAAGAGAAGTTGACGGGAAGGCGTCAAACTTGGAGTTTGCGCGGAAGCTGGCCAGGTGGGCCACGGAGGAGGAGAAGGACTCGAGAGGAGGGAGAGGATAGGAGGAGAGGAGAGGAGAGCCCCAGCAGAGGGAGCAGAGGCAGCTCCAGGGGCAACAATAGCCGAGGTGGGGGCATCAAGAGCCCGACCGTCGACTGGGCTGGAGACCTGAGTGGCAAGGGCAGGGGCCACAAAGAGGATACCAAGGAAGGGATCACTATCAAGGGGGGCAAGATCAATTCCACCCACCGGGCTAGAGGCAGGCCCAGAGGCCCTGACTCCACGATCAGGAAGAGGCCATGACCATAGCCTTGGGGGAGAGGAGGAGAGTAGCAAGGAGAAGGAGGAGAGAAGTTAGGGTGGAGTTGCCCTATTGCGACTTCCATCAGGAGGAGGGGCACACCACAGCCACGTGCTTGGAAGCTTTCACCAATGCAGACGGAAGATTGGTTGGCAGGGGTAAAAAGCATCCTAACTGCAATCAGGACGGTAGAGGAGCAGAAAGTGACGTTGGCCACTTTTCTGTTGGAAGGCGATGCAAGATTATGGTGGGATGAAATTAAAGTGCATCACTTGGCAGGTCGAGGTTTAATGGAAGTTTCAATGGATGAATTTTCCAAAATATTTTTAGCCAAGTATGTGCCAGTGTCGTAGAGGATTGCGATGGAAAATGAGTTTCTACGTCTGGTGTAGGGTGAGCACGATATTGATACCTACCTGTATGAGTTTACGAGATTGGGGAGATATGCGGGATCTAACTTCGCGGAGGAAGCACGAAAGACAAATCGGTTTTATGAAGGACTATGGGATGAATTGAGGTTGGCACTTCTGAGTTCGGTGAGCCAAGGCTTCCAAGTGTTGGTCGAGACAGCCCGTGCCTTGGAGAAGGATATGAAGCGGGTACACGAGAATAAGAGACTGGTAGCGGAAAAGTCAGAGTTTAAAGTGTCGCAGCCGGATCAATTGGAGTTTCGAAGACGAGAGAAGAAAAGATTTAGGCTTGTGGAATCAGCACCGTCGACTGTTTCTTCGGGGGCTACTTATGGACCAGGACGTGTTGATACGCGTATATGCTATAAATGTGGGCAGCAAGGACACATTGCAAAATTCTGTTAGAATGCCCCTCCAGGGAGTGAGAAAAAGACAGCTGCGTCATATGAAGAAAAGGGTAAAGCAGTGGCCGAATCATCTGCACCTCGGACGCAACCTCGCTTTCATGCGATGGAAGTGCAAGAGCCGCAAAGCTCAATTGGTGAAATTCAGCCTCGGGTGTTTAATTTGTCTCCTAATCGCGAATTTCAAAATCGGGAGGCTGAGCGGAAGTGAAGCGTGATGTGAATCACTTCGATGTTAGGACTGAATCGGAACTTGATGGATCATCCATGGTGGTGATGAATAAAAGATGGTGTACATATCTATCAAAATTTGGTGCATTAGCAATCATGATGTCTTGTTTTGATGTATTTTGTGGTTAACTGTGCACAAGTGGAAGTTAGGGATGTTTGTTTGTGTTGTATGTTTGTTCGAATGTGCGGCTTGGAATACGGCACGTGAATGTGCATAATCAGTTGTTTTGTGGTTGATTGGCTGATTTGGAGTCAAATTTCGAGGACGAAATTATTTGAAGGAGTGGAGGATTGTAACACCCCGAAGTTCTGCGTCATTTTGGGCCAAGTTGGGTTCAGGCATGGGTGACACGGCCTGGGACACGGGCGTGTCCCAGGGCGAGTCAGGCCTGGGTTGTGTCGAGTCGTGAGGTCGATGAATTTTGCTCGACGATCGTCGAGTGTCGAGTGTTGAGTGAGGACACGGCCTGTGACACGGGCGTGTCACAGGGCATGTCAGTCTTGCTCTAGGGCGTGTTTGCAGGACACGGGTGTGTCCAGGTGCACACGGCCAGGAACACGGGCATGTGCCAGGCCGTTTGAAGTCTCGGGTTGTTTTGGGATTATTTTCGTTGGTGCACATAGCCTCAGACACGGGCATGTCTGAGGGCGTGTCGTGGACACGGCACGTGACACGGCCGTGTATTGGCTGGATTGAGTCGGTTGACTGACGCTTAGAGGGACACGGCCTGTACACGGGCATGTAACAGGGCGTGTCAGGCCGTGTTCAAGCTTTTTTGGACAAATCTGAGCCGTTTGTTTCCCTCTTCCTGGATCCAGTGGTTGGGCTTTGTCCAGGTATTGTGAAGGCCGAGAAAAAAGGGATATAACCCTCTTTTCTTCTTCTTCTTCATTGTATTCCAAGAAAGGGACGAAGAAAGGCCGAAGGCAAGAGGGAAGGGAGGAGACGACCAGCTACTGTAGGAGCTGTGGTGAAGATCCGAGAGCGGATTCGTGAAGGCAGAGCCGAGGCGGTGCTTTCCATCCGGCTACTTCATGGCACCGAAGCGGTCTTCAAGGGTAACAATCTCCTTCTGGGACATCAAAGTCCTTTCTTTATGCATGTGCTTGGAATCCTCCACCAAGAGGTGGATCGCGGAAGTGATTCCTTTGTTGAGTCTGCATCTAGAGCCGGAATTAAGGAGTACGGCATAGGCATGCTGTGTGAAGCCCATCTGGACTGGTAGTCTGGATTGGTGATGTTCATGGGTAAACCGGAGAAGACTTCGTGGCTTTGATGATATGTAAATGGATTTCTATTATGATGAATGTATGTCTGTGATGCGGAATGTGAGGAGGCTTTGGCAAAGCTCCTGGTTATGATATGATCAATTGGTAGCACGCCTGGGGAGCTCGCGATAAACCCGGCATGTTACACCACTAGGGTGGGTTGATCTAGTTAGGTAGGGATCGATTGGTGGCAATGCCTGGGGAGCCGAGTTAAACCCGGCTTGCTGCACCACATGGGTGTGTCGATCGGAATAGGAGGGGGGTCGATGGGTAAACTCGGCCTGCTACACCACATGGTGTGGGTCGATCTACTCTGGTTGTTTATGGATGCTGAGAGGTTGTACCTCTGAGTGGTTTGGGCGGGATGTCGCCAGCTTGCGAGACTGGTGGACTAGGTCTGGTCAACCAGCAAGTTAACACCTCGGATCGGCGGTGTACGACTGGTGGATTTCGGTACGCCAAGAAGGTGCCCTGAGTGCACGGAACGTCTAGTGGATCCCAGCATTTGTGATGTGATGTGTTTGCTAACGGGATAAAGAAAATGATATACATATGATGCTTGATAATACTTGATGATAGATGATAGCACTGCATACAGGGAAGGAACCACTACCCCGGGTAGGGGGTAGGGTCGTTATAATGGGTCAGCCAAATGCTGACTGTTACTTTGTTTTCTGTGTTGGCTTGGATGGTTAATTGCAGGTGTCGCGGCTTGAATAAGTGGAATGGCTAGCTTGCTGCTATTGGCCCTTGAAGGGCATGTGAAGAGTTGTGTTTGGATTTCATGTGTGGTCGGCCTGCGTGTCGATGTACGAAACTATTGATGTTTAAAAGAGGAACCTGTAAGGCCATAAGGCCAGGGTGTGTGGGTTGTATACATTCCTAGTGTTGTTATATATACATGTGGTATTTATATATTGGTGGACATTCTGGTTTGAGTTCATGCTTACATAAAAATGCTGCGCTAGAATGGAATGAGTTAAGGATACGCGTAGAGTTTGATTTCCACACGTAATTCCTTCTCTTGTCTGTGCTATATGGCGTGGAGCCCCGGCCGGACCCACCGTTATATGTCATGTGACAGGTGGGGGCGTTACAGAAGAGCTGAGGGACATTTCCACCATCCGACAGGAAGAGGTGAAGAGGAGAATGGCCAAGTACTTTGACAAGCATGTAAGAGTCAAACAGTTTGTGGAAGGGGACTTGGTACTAAAGAAGGTGGATGCAGCAGGGAGGTCGGAATCCGTAGGGAAACTCAACCCCAGCTGGGAAGGACCGTTTATTGTAAAGGAGGCTTTAAAATCGGGAGGTTATCGACTCCAAAATGTGGAGGGCGAGACCCTAAGTCTCACCTAGAGTGGTGACGACTTAAAACGCTTTTTTCCTTGAAGCTTGTAAGTTGTATCTTGATTTTTAATGAAAACACTTTTCGTATGCCAATATTGTCACTGTGAGTTCGCATGAAGGAATGAAGTGAACTTGGACCCCGAGCAGATCTCGCTGTCAGGCTCTCACCTAGCTGGTAGGGCTGGAAGTCACTCGGTGTCATCCTTGGCCTCGAGCAGATCCTGCTGTCAGGCTCTCACCTAGCTGGCAGGGCTGGAAGTCACTCGATGGTGTTAGTAGTGAACCCTAAGCAGATCCCGCTGTCAGGCTCTCACCTAGCTGACAGGGCTAGAAGTCACTCGGTGTCATCCTTGGCCTCGTGCAGATCCCGCTATCAGGCTCTCACCTAGCTGGCAGGGTTGGAAGTCACTCGATGGTGTTAGTAGTGGACGTCGAGCAGATCCCGCTGTCAGGCTCTTACCTAGCTGGCAGGGCTATAAGTCACTCGATGGTGTTAGTAGTGGAGCCCGAGCAGATCCCGCTGTCAGGCTCTTACCTAGCTGGCCGGGCTGGAAGTCACTCGGTGTCATCCTTGGCCTCGAGCAGATCCCGCTGTCAGGTTCTCACCTAGCTGGCAGGGCTGGAAGTCACTCGATGGTGTTAGTAGTGGACCTCGAGCAGATCCCGCTGTCAGGCTCTCACCTAGCTGGCAGGGTTGGAAGTCACTCGGTGTCATCCTTGGCCTCGAGCAGATCCCGCTGTCAGGCTCTCACCTAGCTGGCAGGGCTGGAAGTCACTCGATGGTGTTAGTAGTGGACCCCGAGCAGATCCCGCTGTCAGGCTCTCACCTAGCTGGCAAGGCTGGAAGTCACTCGGTGTCATCCTTGGCCTCGAGCGGATCCCGCTGTCAGGCTCTCACCTATCTGACAGGGCAGGAAGTCACTCGATGGTATCGACCTTGAATTCGCCAGGTAAAGACCAAGGAGTTTCGAATGCCAAGGAATAAGGGGGAGAGGTTCTGTATAGGCGAGTTTGTACTCGCCAAACCCAGCTCGGCATCAGCAAAGGGGTAGTGAGCCAGGTCTCAGGACCTCGCTGAAGGAAGGCGAGCCAGGCCAGGGCACTTCACCCCGCCTGTTTTACTTAGAAGATTTTTTGAGTTCAACCTGGATGACTCACGGGCGAGCTGAGGTGGCGTGACAAGGGCAGAGAGCAGCCCAATCCTGAATCGTCTTAAGCTCGGCAAGCACTCAAAATATACCCTCTCGCGGGCACGTGCTAATGGCTATCCTACTCGCAGTACCTGTCTATGCGAGGTCACCTGGGGAAGTACTCGTGGATATACAGAGCACAGCAAATAGAAAACAAAAAAAAGAAGTGGTGTGGGTATGATCAAAAACATTTCTTTCATTAAATAAAAGTGTTTACAAAAGATGTTTACAGGGGCTCGCCTCGGCGAGTAAACCAAAAAGAAGAGTATAAAAATTCAGGCCTCCCTCCCCCCTCCCCCCCCCCCCCCCCGCCGGGCTGATCCTCCCCTTCACCCAGCTGGTCCGGGAAGCCCTTCCCGAACATTGCATCCAGGCTATCTTCCTTCTCGCTGGGGGGCGTCGCCGGGAATAAGCTCGACATCAGGTCCCTGGCGGAGATCTCCTCGCACCCCTGCACCAGCACCCCGTGTCCTTCATCATTTGGAGGGTGCATTCGGCAGTCTGGATGAAGTTAATTGACAGCCTCTCGGTGAGATCGGCCTCGCCAAAGATCCGCGGCTTCTTGTAGGGGAGGGAAGGATCGGAGCCGCTGGCCGGGAAGAAGATCTCCGCCTGGCGGCGGACCTCGCGGTTGAGGTGCTGATTCTCCTCCTTCAGCTTCGCGTTCGCCCCCTCCAGCTCGGCAAGGTGGGCGCGCAGCTGGCTAATCTCCTCCCCTTGCTCGGCATTGCGAGCCCAAAGCTCCCCTACGGCCTTGGAATCCTGATAAATAGAAAACCCGATTAGCAGCAGCGCAAAATTTTCTAAGTAAAAGAGCAGAGGAGAACTTGACACTTACCAGTCCGCCGGCGGCCTGGGCGAGGAGGCCCTCAGTGAGGCCGAGCTGCTTCGCCTGATCAGCAACCTTGCCCTTGGCGACATTGTGGGCCTGCTCGGCTTTTAGGAGTTGATTTTTGAGGGCAAAGCTACGGCGGGTCAGCATGTGGTGGATCTCCATGGTCCGCAAGTGGGCCTACAGACACTCATGGCCGAGCTGTCGGAGGGTCATGTTCTTGTAGGCCTCGGCATCCTCGCGGCCATAGAAGCCGAAGCGGAGGGCATAAGCATGACTGGTGGCGGGCTCACGGTCATGCCAGGATGGATGAAAAGTGGAGATGGAGACACGATCGGCCAGCTCGTCCCACTGCACCATGGGCTCGCCTGCCGAGTCCCTCCACCGCCCCCCGAAGTTAAAGGGGGGATGTTGTTTCGGTGCCCCGCGCTCACGAGCCGCCCTCTTCGCCGAATGGGGTGGGGAGATCGCCGCCTGAAAAGAAGGAGCTTCGCCGCCCTTCCGACTTTTGCTGGTGATCTCCTTCAGCGGGCTCTCCGGAGATGCGTCGGGAGGGGTCTCAGACGAGCTAATGTATTTGGGGCTGGTTTGTTATTGTTGTTGTTGTTGTTGCCCCCGCGAAGACAACAGGGCTCTTCACATCTTTTTTTGCAGTCACTGGCGGTGTGGCGGGTTCGACCCCGCATCCTCAGGCCGCCTCTTGCTGGAAGAGGGTTGGGAGAGGGCCGCCTCATCTCGGCAGTCCACTGCCGCCGACTTCTCGCGAGCAAGAAGGTCTGGGTGCGACCCTGAGTCCGCAAATGGCGGGTTCGCGGGAATTATCTGCTCCCCTGCAAGAAAATACTTGGAAAAAGTTAGAAGAAATTCAGCAGCAATATGGAGAGCTCGGTAATCGGGTGAGCTCGGCAGGATGAGGAGAGAACAAAACCTTCGTCGGGTGGTACGGGGAGAAGCGAGTCGAGGCCCCGTCGCAGGAAGGCGACCTCGAAGTCCTTGTGGAGGAAATACTTGTGGAGCTCGGCATCATTGCCGGACACGGCAGGGGGCGGTAGACCTCCTCGCCCTTCTGCTGGGGCGAGTAGGGGATGTTGCCGAGATCGCCCTTGATGAAGGCGATCTTGGTCATCCAAGTGTGATGCTTGTTCGCGATCCCGCGAGCCTTGATCAGCGAGCCACCAAAGTAGGCGACCCCATCCGGCGTCGCCTTGTAGGAGAATAGTTTCCTGAACACTTTCAGGTTGAACTCGATCCTCTCCCGCCGAAGGTAGCTCGCGAATGCCACCATCTTGGCGATGGGGTTGGAGTTTAACTGTGCGGGTACTGCGCCATAGTACTTCAGGATTTGCCGGATCTCCGGCCAGACGGTGAGGCGCAACCCCACCTCGAAATGCGAGATGGGGAAGGCGAGCTCGTCCTTGTAGAAAGTATTGATGGCATCCCCCTTCCTCGGCCTGCGCGCCTCGAAGCCCGGTGGCACATACTCAGCCTTGAACTCCGCGAGCTCCTCCTCGCTGGTGTGCCCCTCGAAGAAGCAATAGTCGGTGAAGTGTTGCGCGCACTTGGAGCGGCCGTCGGCATCTGGGTTGGCCTTGACCATGTTCGCAGAGGAAGAAGCAGAGTGCGAGCAGAAAAGGAGAAAAGCGCAGGCAGAGAGGGAAAGAAAGCAATAAAAGCACAGTACGGGGTTGTTGAGGGGGGGGGGGCTATTTATAGAAAAAGAGATCTAGGGTCAGGCCGTCCAATCGACTCAACTCGCCTCCCCAGCTCGCCACCCCAGCTCGCCGACTTCCGACGCGTCCCAACCAAGGCTAAGTCAAACATCACAGTATATTATTTGAATAGCACATGTCCAAGAATATTCTAAAAACTACTTATTACAGAAACCAAGTTCAGGAATAAAAAAGCAGGGCGAGCGAGCAGGGGGAACACCACGAGGTGAGTACCGGTCGGCTTGACAAAGGAGCCGCCCTCTCACCTACCCCGGCCTCGCAGCTCCCGCCCCCCCACACTGCCGCGCGCGGAGCAGCTCGTGGATCCTCCCCGAATTCCTCTGTGCCACTGAGAGGCCATCATCTATCTTGTCCAGAAGCCGGGAAGGGGACATCAGCTCGCCTGCCTAGCCGCTTCGCACCTCGTCGGCGAGATGCGCGTACTCGCATTGTAGCATCTCGTTGACCCCCTGCACCTCGCGCCGCCCGCACACCAGCTTCTTAAGAAGCTTTACCTCCCTCCTCATCAGCTCGCCTTGATCCACTTCAGGGCCCAGGTAAGAGTCCAGCGAGCTTGGGGAAGGGATTGGAGAGTAGTGGGCTGCCCTTATAGATTCCTCGGCAGCGGATTGGCTGGGGGGAGTTATGAAGACAAACGTCTGCAAGAAGAGGAATGCAGGAAAAGCTCATGGGGCAAGAATCCATGCAGAATTGACCTGACGAGCTTGGCAGCTCGAAGGAGATGCGGGGAGGCATGAACCTCAGATCCTTCCGGCGACCTGGGACGTGAGTCCCCAGTGAGAGAAGCTCGAACCCCGGGATAGGGATGATCCCCAGACCCGCCCCCGCGACCACGACAGTTTGCCGAGGAGAGGGGGCCAGCACCGGCGAGCTCGCCCTCTGCGAACTCAACCCCAAGGTCCCAAAGGGAGGGGACGGCTCCCGGTGGCGGTTCTACGGGGTCATAAACCACGAGTCCCCTAGAGTGGTCTTGGCTCACGGGGTGGTGTCTCGCGGCGCGATTTCTTCTACACCACCATGGCGGCTGTCAGGGCCGTCGCGGGCCACGACGACGTTCCTCCCTCTTTCAGAGGCAGGCAGAGTGGAGGAGCCGGTCTCGTGCTCTAAGGTAGACCTCAGGTCGTTGTAGATGGGATCGGCGGCCTGGGGGAATGGTTTCATCTTCTTGGAGCTAGGCTCGGTAGAACCACCCTGCGGCACAGCGGCGGGGACCGCCGTCAGGGCGGCTACACGAGCTGCAGAAGCCTGGAAAGCTCGGTCTAGACGCTCTTGAATCTCCTTGGGTAGCGACATCTTGGCAGGGTTAGAGCAAAGGTAATGGCAAGAGTCAGGCAGGTGAACAGGTGCATATATATAGCCGCAGGTGGACCCCACCCAAAGATTCCCTCCAACTCGCCAACCCGCGCTCGCCGCACACTTGGGGTTGGATGTTTCTTTCCGAGCTTTGCCAAGCTCAAAAAGAGCGGGGATTATGTACAACCCCATGTACGGCGAGCAAGGTCGCCAGGAACCAGACAGATCGGGCTGAAGATAGTGGGCGAGCTCGGCAGTGGAGAAGCCGAGCCCGAGCTCGGCATTCGTTGACCGGAGATCGGCATTCGTCGACCGGAAATCGGCATTCGTCGACCGGAGATCGGCATTCGTCGAGCGAAGATCAGGCATTTGTCGACCCCGAGCTCGGCATTCGCCGAGCTAGTCCAAGAATCATCAAGCTCAGGTCAACTGATGGCGACTAATGGATGGGCAAGCTCACCATCCCAGTTCGCGCCCTCGCAACGGAGCTCGATAACAGCAGGAGAGTAGGACCTGCCGAGGTGATCAAGCTCCCCAGCATGCCTGGATGTGTGAGGTGCTTTTTACTATTTTTCCCCCGCTGGTCTGCCCATAGCCCTTCAAAACAGCGGAATTTGGCTGTTGGCAGACCCAACCAAGGGTTTTCTGGTAATTTCAGGTCAGTTCATTTGGTTATTGGCAGTTCATATCCTGAAAACTATAAATAGGACCCAAGAGGTACCCCAGAAGGCATGCTTCCTGTGCTCTCCTGCTCCAGTTTTCAAGTGCTTTCTGAGGGTACCTTAGCTCGGCCTCTGGCTAAGGAGGGGAAGCGCTCTCAAATCTTCCGGGTGTGTGATGGGTCCTCCCCGCCGAGCCCTTAGGTCTGTCTTTTCTTGTTTTCTTTGTTGTTTTGCTTGATGGAGTGAAGTAGGCACGAGACCACCCCTTCCCCAAGGGTGAACTCCACAGGAGACCGCTTTTCGGTTTCAACACCATAGTTTTTTTTTAATTTTGGGTTATATATATATATTTGTATTTTCTGATTTAACAAAAATAAACAAAGTAAACACCAAAAACAAGACTAAAGACATGTTTGTTTTTTTTTTGTTTTTCATATTTTTGTTTTTTTGTTTGAAAGACAACTAATGAAAGAACAAAACAAAAAATATAAAGAGAAGGAACAAACACAAAACTCAAAACAAACAAAATAAAGACGCCCCTATGACAATTGGTGATGCAGCATGACTAGGTAGAGAAATTCAAAACGCCCAACTCGAGTCAAAGTAACGAGAAATGAGCAACTGGGAGGGGTTTTGTGAAGATATTGACTAGTTTGTCGTCGGTTCCAATGGCGCTTACTCTCACGTTCTCTTTATTAATATGATCCTGAATGAAATGATGACGAACGTCAATATGTTTGGAACGAGAGTGATGTACTGGATTATTTGTCAAGTCTATAACACTCTTGTTGTCGCACCTAAGATTAACGTTCTTACAGATTAAGCCGAAGTCCTCTAGCATTTGTTACATCCAAAGTGCTTATGTGCAACATCTTCCTAAGGTAATATACTCGACTTCAGCAGTAGAGAGGGCAACAGAGTTTTGTTTCCTACTTGACCAAGAGATTAGTGTCGAACCTAGGAAGTGACAGGTACCACTTGTGCACTTGCGATCTAGTGAGCATCCAGTGTAATCAAAGTCAGAGTACCCATGGAGTGTGAAGTCTGTGGTGTGGGGGTGCCAAAGACCAAGATTTTAGGTGCCTATTAGGTACCTAAAGATATGTTTAACTACTTTAAAGTGAGATTCTTTATGATTGAATTGATACTTAGCACAAAGACACCGCGAATGTAATATCAGACCTAGAGGTACTCAAGTAAAGTAGAGATCTAATCATTCCTCTAAATACAGTTTGGTCCACCGAAATGTCACTTTCATCCTTTCCTAATTTTAGAGAAGCACTCATTGGAGTTTTGACTTGTTTTAGATTTTCAAAGCCGAATCCCACAAGCATATATTTTATGTATTTTGATTGACTTATAAAAATTCCATCATTACGTTGAGAAATCTGAAATCATAAGAAATATGTTAACTCTCCAACTAGACTCATTTCAAATTCGGACTTCATTAAAGTGAAAATTTATTTGCATAATTATCGTTTGTGGCCCCAAAAATAATATCATCCGCATAAATTTGTAAAGGAAAAAAAATCAAGATTCCCATGCTTCACAAACAGAGTGGTGTCTACCCTACCCATCCTAAGTTATGTCCTAGGAGAAAAGTGGTGAGCCTATCATACCAAGCACGGGGTGCCTGTTTCAGTCCATAAAAGGCTTTCGCCAACTTATATATGTGATTTTGGTAGTCGGCATTCATGAATCCAGGTGGTTTCTCGACATGAAAGATGGGGGTTAGATCTGATTACTCTAGAGGGAGGGGGGTGAATAGAGTATATTAAAACGTTTTGGCTATTTTTGAAACTATCAGAGTAAATAATGATTCCAGTAGTAGTAATAGATAAAAAAATGATCTAAACTAAACTACCACAGCACATATAGCCTATCACATCCACAGCAAGAACAATAAGAAAAGGGGCAACCAGACAACACAAGAAATTTTATAGAGGTTCCCCAACCTGGGTACATCCACTCTTCTACCACCCTGGTAGGAATCCACTAGCAGGTTTTGATCAGGTGACTACCACCTTTGAGCTTTTGATCAGGTGCCCAAAAACCAAAATAAACTTTTGAAGGGAGTTAATAAACCCTTCATACAGGAGGGGGAGAGATTGATGGTGTCTTATCTTTCTCAAACTATTAAGATGACAACTGGATTGCTATTGTCAAGGATTCTCTAGAAATCACTTGAAGACTTGCATAGGGTGTAGTAGGTCTTCAGCCTTGATTTATGATGATCTAGGAACTTCTGACTGATATAGATTAGTTGTCCTTGAAAGCTCCTGGAATGGAAGTTGAAGAAGACTCTTGATTTTGTGTTTGTTGTTCTTCTTCTTCTTCACTAAAAACAAGGTGAAAACAAAGTGTTTTCTGCACAGAGAATGTCTGAGACTGTTTCTGTATTTTTCTATTTTTTTCCTCTATACTGTGTTCTCTGTGTTGCTGTCGACTAAAGAGAGAAAAATCTCTTTTATATTCTCTGTCCAAATTCTCCTTTGAATTTTGAATTCTCTGCATTAATTACTAATGGCCTGGATAATGAAAATCGGCTGGAGAATATTTGCATTGATGAGTTTCCCCAACTATCCCAATTAATTAAGCAAGTAATTATCCTGATGAAGAACATAATCAATGCTGCCAGTAACGACTATATTCAGAGAATATAAGCATTAATTACTTTAGGAAATTACTGCTAAATAAGATGGAATAAAGGATAGAAAATGAGGAAAACTCTAAGTCTGGAACTGCACAGAAATCGTCGACCATAGAACAGATTTCCTTGACCTGAGATCCAAGTTCGTTGAGCTAAGAAATCCTGTTCGTCGACCTGAGAAAACTTGTTCGTCGACATGAGATCCAAGTTCATCGACCAGAGCTCAACTAACTGCATTCTATGAAAAACTTGCCAATTCTGTGGTCCAAGTGCGTCGAGCACAGATTCTGTCTTCATCGAGTTGAGTTTAGAGAAAATATTCTATGTTGAAGTTGAAATCCAGACTTCATCAACCTGAGCTCGAATATCATCGAGCTCAACTCAAAGAATTAACTCCGAGTTAGTCGAGCGGAGCAAGACTATCATCGAGCTGAGTTCGACGAATGTCGAACTCATTTTCTAAACTTGATTTTCTTCTAAGTCTTGAGTCTTCTGCTAGCTGGTCCATTTATGGTTGAACCTTAAGACTTAGCCTAGACTCTAGGAATCAAAACACATGACCCTGGCTATACATTATGGGTCATACATCCTAGTTAGTGAACCTAGCCCAAATCCAACTAGGGATCCAACAATCTCCCCCTATTTGGGTGAGGTCACTAATACGAAATGTAAGAACAAAACATTCACAAAGCAGGATAAATATATCTGACAGAAAATTGAAATATTTAGTAGATATTTACATAGATAGTAGCTTTGTGATAGAAAGTAAATATAGTTGAGAAAATCAAAATCAAACAGAGTAAATCTTTTCTTCTTCTTCTTTTGCTTGTCATCTTTGTCTTTCACAGAGGGTTGTGTCAATTTGATTTCTCTATTTAGATTAGCTGCTTCTCTCTTAGACATGGTCATATCAGTAGCTCCAATAATATTGAGAGAGCTGGCTCTGGGAACAACAGCCTCTGGATGCAGATTCATGTAAGCATCAACATTGAAAAATCTGTTAGCCTTATCATACCTTTTTAATTTTTCCTTTCTGTAGGTTGACATTGTTGAGTATTGAGACGGATCTCTGCCTTCAACTTTATCTTTATTGATCATTGATAATACAACAAGCTCCTAGAATCTGGCCACTCTTGAAGTGTTTTCAGTTTCAGGATCCATAGATGGAATAGGTGGAGATTCAAGCCTTTTTTGGCTTTCAGCTTTTCTATTTCAGAAGCTTGTTGTTGCTGCTGCTATTATTGCTTTTGCTGTCTGCTGGAATACCTTTGCTGGATGCTTCCTTTATATTTAGAAGATCTACCTTGATGTCTTTGGTAAGTTTGAGCATAGGAGGTAGATCTTTGAGAATTGATTCCTGAATCACCAGCAGCAGGTGGTGGAGGAGGAGGACCTCTCCAGTTACTTTTGAGGAGGAGGAGGAGAGTACCTCCTGCTTTTCTTTCTGGCTTTCTGCTCATTTTTTGAAAGCCACATCCATGCTGGCATCCTAGGATATTGAGTGATCTTCTGTAAGATATAATATTGTGTATCATGAGTAGGGTTTGGTTTGGGAGCAGTAATGGGAACAACTTTTCTCTTCTTAGAGACTTTCTTCTTGGCAGTAGATCCATCATCATCATCAGAATCATCATCCTCAATTTCATCAGAAGATCCCTGAGGATTATCATATAGATCATCAAGAGCTTTTAGAATATCTTGAGAAATCTATTTTTCAGCCTGGGGCTGTACAGGAGATTCTGCAATTTCAATTTCTGGGGCAACTGTTTCAGCAACGTTTTCAAACATTAACTTATTTTCTTCTTCAATATCTGCCATAGTAATTTCATCTAAATAAGGGAGGAGACTGTCATCCATCTTGTAAGTGGGAGCTGAGACAGCCTCTGGAGAAGAAATATCCTTAGGAGCTGATACTATTGGAATCTCTGTAACTGCAAAACTGGCCTTTAGTTGCTTGGCAACTGTGGGGCTTATTGGTGAATTATATGGAACTATAGCCATAGAAGGCTTAGAGCAGACTACTGGAAGGAAATTCAAATGAATTGTATCAAAACAATTTAATAAGCTGAATAAATTAACTGTGGGATTGATAATACAATCATCAACAGTTATTATATCTAGCATAACTGAATCATCCATATCTATATCAGAATCAACTAGATTAATTATTTCAGCTGGAATAGCTATTTCTTTTGAGTCATCAGACATCACAAAATCTTCAGCTGCTTTGCTACTGCTGTCACAATTGGAGCTTCTTCATCACAGAGCATCTCCCCGTGACTGGTTTCAGGGGGTCCTAAAGCCAGTCCTCCAGAAGAAGGGACAGATGATAAAGCAGCAATTCTGGATGAAAGGGTAGTGATGGAAGAAGAAAGGGGAGCTATAGCATCAGTTATGAGCTTGTTAGGGGTGGGAGAAATGAATGCAAGAAGATCTTTATCAATATCAAAAAAATTTAGATATAAAGATTATGGAGCAGTGGAGGAGTAAGGAGTGTGATGTCCACAATTAGAGCATACAGAGAATAGACTGTAAGGATCTGTATGTGTGGAGTTTGGGTAGTGGATGGTATATCAATATGGGGAATTAAAGGAATAACAGTTGAAGGAGTTGCAGTGGTAGAAGGTTGGACTGTGGTTGTGGGGGAAGAGATGGGTTCCTAATGTGGAGATAGTAGAGAAAATAGTAGATTGAAGGTGTGGGATGACATAAATATGTCAGGGTTTATGTCATTTAAATGAGGTGGAAGTGGAGATTGAGGTGGAGTGATGTGCTCAGGAGATGGAATTGGGGTTGATGCTGGTGTGGGTTGATGTTGTTGGTGAGTTGGTGTAGTATGAACCAGAGAAGATGATGGTTGTTATTGAGTATGAGGTGAAGGAATGTGGGTGGAGGAAATAACTTCTTCAGGAGGTGGAGGAGCGTCTGTTATGTCCCTGGTGCCCTTATAAGTCCTTATAGAGGATGAAGCCTTGAATGGCTTGGTGATTTTCCTCTCCCATCTGCTGAACAGGGCAGATGTAAGCCTTTTGGAGACATTTATGAACACTGTCATAGAGACCAGATGTTCAGGAGCCTTTTCTTGAAGGACGATTCCTAGAATCCGTCCAAAGCACACTTCCTTCTTATTGTTTTTCTTCTTGATTAAATAGAATAGCAGTTTTCCCCAGTTTACTGCTCTCTTATCAACCAGAGCACCCATCACCAAGAACTGGTGCCTGGTGATGTAATCGTGGGAGGTGTGTTTGCCCAGCAGTACTTTGCCAACTACATCGGCTAAGAACTTGTATTCAGATGATAGGTTCCTCTTCATCAGTTTGTTCGGGTTTTCGCCAGAGTGGCTCATCTTGATCAGCATATTCTCATACTCATCACTGTCCATCTCTATTTCTTTATTTCCATTTAATAGACCGAAAACTTCAGTCAGTATAGTGGGGGAAAGGGCAACTTGATTACCAAATATGGTTCCCATTAGTGTATCTTCCTCTGATGTTGTAGATGTAAAGACCCATTTCTTAATCTCAGTCATTGCCATCTTGATGCATTGGGTCATGAAATTCTTCAGATTTTGCTCTTCAAACAGGTTCAGAATTTCCACAAAAACTTGGTCGGAATGCTGAAAGGATTTGAAGTCAATATCAAATCCCATGTCAAATTTCATCGCAGCAAGGATGTTCGCCGGAATCTCCATTGTTTTCGCCTGCACAAGAAAAACAGAGATCAAGTGCAAAGGAACAGAAAGATCGGGACGGAGCTTGAAGAAAACCTAGATATATGGTTTTCATAATATGAAGCGGCAGTCTCCGTCCGACAAAAAATAAAAATTCTTCGATCTCAATTCGACGAAATATTTTATAGACAAAAGAGTTCGTCGATCTCAGTCAGAAGAAGTGAAAACATTTCGTCGATCTCAGTTCGACGAAAGTTTTCTGAAGCAATATCGTTGATCTCCGTTCGACGAATAGAACTTCACTCACAGAAAGTTCGTCGATCTCCGTTCGACAAATTTCTCTAGAACGTTTTACAGTTCATCGATCTCCGTTTGACAAACTTTGAAAAATTCATCGACCACAGACAAAAATTAAATTAAGGCTTCTCCATTGATCATGCCAAGCTTATTTATAAATAATAGATGATTCCTTTAATCTAATGGTTTGATGAAGATGTCTGCTCTTTGCAAATTAGTGTAGATGTAGAGAAGCTTAATTTTATTTTTGTCCACACACTCTTTAATGAAATGAGATACATAATGTCTATATGCTTAGTCCTACTGTGATGTAATGGATTTTGTGCAATGAAAATTGAACATGTGTTATCACAAAGTAAAGTTGAATTATTTAAGTGAAACCATAGTCCAGGAGTTGGTTCTGAATCCACAGCATCTAGGAACAGCAACTACCAACAGCTATATTTTCTGCTTCAGCAGTTGAAGTAGACACAGATGACTGCTTCTTGCAAAACCAAGATAATAATATCATACCAAGGAAATTGCATATTCCTATGATACTTTTTCTGTCCACTCTACATCCAGCAAAGTCAGCATCTGAGTATCCAGTCAACTCAAATTCTGACTCAGTTGGATACCAGAGTCCCATACTAGGACAACTCTTTATATATCTTAAAATACTTTTAAGAAAGTAAGGTGAGATTCTTTAGGGTTCACTTGGAACCTAGTACAAAGACATGTTGAAAACATGATGTCAGGTCTACTTGCTGTAAGATATAGTAGGGACCCAACAATGGCCCTATATAATTTCTAATCAACAGGTTTCCCATGTTCATCAGAGTCAATTACAACATTTGTAGCCATAAGTATTTTCTTGGCTGAGGCATCTGACATCCCAAACTTTTTGATAAACTCTTTAGCATACTTAGATTGGGATATAAAGATGCCATCATGTAGATGCTTCACTTGGAAACCAAGGAAGTAGGAGAGCTCACATATGCTACTCATTTCAAACTTTGAATGCATGAGGTCAGAGAACCTCTTGCATAGTTTGGAATATGTAGAACCCAAAAATGATGTCATCTACATAGATTTGCACTAATAAAATTTTATCCTTATGATGTCTAGTGAATAATGTCCTATCTACTATGCCCCTAGAAAACTTATGCTCTATAAGAAAGCTAGCTAAGATTTCATACCAAGCTCTTGGAGGTTGCTTTAGACCTTAAAGAACGTTATGCAATTTAAAAACATATGAGGGATAAGTAGGAGAGATAAAACCTGGAGGTTTTTCAACATAAACCTCTTCTTTAAGTTCACCATTCAGGAATGCACTCTTGACAAGCATTTGGTAAACCTTGAATTTCTTGTAGGAAGCATTGCAATGAAAATACTGATTGCTTCCCAATCTTGCAACATGTGCAAAAGTCTGGTCATAATCAATCTCTTCCTCTTGCCTATAGCCTTGAGCAACCAGCCTTGCCTTATTTCTTATGATAACACCTTGGGCATCAAGCTTGTTCCTGAATACCCATTTAGTTCAAATGACTGTGTAGTATTTTGGTCTTGGAACTAAATCCCAAACTCTATATCTCTCAAATTTGTTGAGCTCATCTTGCATTGCAACAATCCAGTGGGGATCTTGCTCTGCATCTTTAATGGATTGGGGCTCAATTTGAGATATGAAGCTAGCATGCATCAAGTCTTGGTTGAGTTGATGCCTGGTATGCACACCAGCTGAAATGTCTCCAATCACTTGAGATAAAGGGTCATCCCTAGATGTGACAAACTCAGTGGGTGGAGTTGGTTGAGCAACAGCTTTGGGAATAAATTCCTCTTGTGGAATTATAGTAGCTATTGGAGGTTCTTCACTGTTTCCACTGTCTTCATCTTCACTTTCTTTAGCTTCTTTTTCTTCAGCAGTTTGTGAAGAAGGATGACTAATAGCCTCATTGGTGAGGGTCAGTTCATTTAACTTCTCACATTAGTTTGGTTACTGCAAAAAATTACTTGTAGAAATTTCTTTCTCCTTGTAAAATATGTTAGTTTCATCAAACGAAATATGTACAAATTCTTCAATTTTCATAGTAGATTTATTAAAGACCCTATAAGTGTCAGATTGGTGGGAATCTGGTACGAGCAAGCGTTGAGCAAAAGCCCGGAAGAGTCGGGTCTTGGGTTGGGTTTCAAGTCTTTCAAGTAGACAATCTAAATGGCCCTGTTCAGAAAGGGAGTCACAGAAGGTATGGTACGGACTGATGGTTCCCGCCTTGCTTACTTGGGAATATCCAAGAAAAATTATCATTTCAGCCTTGACTTCAAATTTTCTAATGTGTTTCTTATTGTTGTTCTGTATGTAACATAAGCAACCAAAAATTTTAAAATAATCAACTTTAGGTTTCTTTCCTTTAACTAGCTCATTAGGAGTCTTATTCTTAATCTTGTGTATAAGACTTCTATTCAGTACATAATTTGCTGTGCTCACAGACTCTGCCCAAAAGGATAGGGGCAATGAGCATCTGCAAGCAATGTGCCTGCTGATTCAATTAGGGTTTTATTCTTCCTTTCAGCAACCCCATTTTGTTGAGGTGTTCTAGGAGCGGAGAGGCAGTGCCTGATACCTTCCTTCTCACAGAACTCTTGCATAAGAAGAGACTCAAACTCAGTACCATGATCACTTCTGATCAATGCAACTGGAGTAGAGTACTCAATCTGCATGTTATTGAGAAAATCTGTAAGAATCTTGAAGTTATCAGACTTAGATCTCAGAAAGAATACCCAAGTGAATCTAGAGAAGTCATCTACAATCATTAAAGTATAAGATTTCCCTCCTAGACTTTGTACTGCAATAGGGCCAAAAGGTCCATATGTAGCAAGTACAATGATCTAGGTGAGTCACTTTTATTTACTGATTTAAAACTATTTTTAGTTTGCTTGCCTAATTGTCAAGCCCTGTAGAGGCTTTCCTTCTTGTAGGGGCAAGAGGGCAATCCTCTAAAAAGGTTGTCCCTAGATAATTTGACAATATTTTTCAAGCTTATATGACCTAATCTCCTATGCCAAAGGTCATTGTTATTGCTAGTGGAATTAAACAGGCAGATTTTAGTTTTGGTAGATTTAAAATTGACTATATAAATATTTCCTACTCTAGTGCGATTCAAAATTACATGGTTATCTAGAAAAGTAATAATACAAGAAGTTTTAGTGAATGATACCTGAAATCTTTCATCACATAATTGACTTATGGAGATAAGGTTATGCTTCAGTCCACTTATATATGCTACCTTCCTGAAGGTGACATCTCCAATCTTAATTTGTACATAGCCTTCAGTCTGGCCACAATTGGAGTCACCAAATATTACCTTGGGTCCTAGCTTTGACTTGTAATGAGTTAGGTTGGTCTTGTTTCAAGTCATATATTTAGAACATCCACTATCCAGATACCATTGTTGCTCTGTGGTAGGACAGTCTTTCACCTGCAATAAAACAGATTAGCTATTTTTGACCCAGGTTACCTTGGGTCCTTCTTTCTTTACATAACTGAAACTGGAAATGTCAGAGTATTCAGTTTGTCATTTATATCCTAAAGGGTGATATCTTCTAGGTGGTATGATCTATCGATTGAATTGATTATTAGAATATCCTGGTTGATTATAGTTTTTAAAAGAATTTAAGCTTCTATTATACTGAACTGCGCTCGGCGAATTCAAGTGAGTTCGTCGACTTGAGTTCGACGAATGGGGGTGAGTTCGTCGAACTGCACTCAGAGAATGAAAGTAGTCATTCTCTGGGCCCCAAAATCATCGATCTCTGGTCAACGAACCATACTGGTTTCATCGATCGTAGTTCAATGAATAATTATGATAGAAATCTGTGTTCGGAGTTCGTCGACTGGAGTTCGATGAACTGTACACATTTCATCGATCGGAGTTCGACGAAATCTGCTGAACATTGTTATTATTTGGATTTTTCTTATTTTGTTTCTTTTTCTTATTCTTTTGTTTTAATTCAATTTGTTTAGTATTATTATTATTGTCTATTTTTTTTCCTTTTTCTGATACAAATTTTATAGGTGTAGTTAATATATTTTTCTGAATTAGTGGGGGTTGGCTTGATGAAGCACCTAAGACCAGCTTGCCATTTAATCTGGCATTAACTGTGCTTGTGATGTCCATTAACTTGATGATTCTCCCATTCAGGGATTCTTCAAGTTTCCTTGCCTCAGCTAATTCAGTCTTAATTGATATAATTTGTTTCATTTGTTAAAGTCAATTCATCTTTTAATTTAATATTTTCTGAAACAAAGTTTTCTTGATCAATCAACTTTTCCCTAAGTGATTTAATTTCCTTTTCAGAATTTATTAAATCTATACACATGGATTTAAATTCAGTTTTAATTTTTTGAATTATAATCAAAAATGATAATACATGATCAACTTCTGATTCAGATTCTTCATCATCTGAATGTTCTGCTTGTTCTTCAGCATTAGATTGGCTGCAGGAGGCATTGATTGACATAAGGCAAACTTCCCTTGCCTTAGCCTCTTCTTCATATTCACTGGAGCTGGAAGATGAAGATTCTTCTTCTGTGTCACTCCAGGTTTCAGCTACAAAGCCTTTCTCCTTTCTTTTATACTTGCTGGAGGAGGGCTTGCTGTATTGATGCTTCCTGGAGTCTTTTTCTTTTCTTTTCTCCTTCTTTTGATTCTCAGGACACTCTGAGATGAAATATCCTGGCTTCCTGCATTCAAAACACACAATTTCTTTAGTGGGTGTTTTATCATACCTGGGTTTATCATCATGCCTGGATGACTTTCTCCTAAAGTCCTTCCTTGCCAACTTGTAGAATCTTTTGGCTAAGAGACTTAGGAGTTCTTCATTTGATGTTGGAGCTTCAGTTTCTTCTGCAGCTTTGAAAGCTATATTATGCTCCTTTCTTGCTGATGGAGGAGTCCTTTATTTTGTAGCTTCTCTGGACTTGATCAACTGCTTATAAGATTTGAGATTTCCTAGGAGAGATTCTGTGGAAATCTCATTAAAACTTCTGGCCTCCTTAATTGGCCATATCCTGGAATCCCATGAGCTTGGGAAGCACATGAGGATCTTGTCATTGATCTCAGTGAGATAGATGTCTTTGTCCAAGGTCTTTAGTTCACTAATGATTGCACTTAATCTGTTGTACTTGTCACCAACAGATTCTGTCTCTTCCTTCTTGAAGTTCTCATACTGGGAGATAAGAGATGATTTTATATCCTTTCTTTCATCAGCTGAGGCAGAAACCATCTGGTTTAGAGAGTCCCAGATTGCTTTTGCAGAAGTGCATTCAGCAACCTTTTGGAATATGTCATTTTACATAGTCTGAGCCAATATATTCATGACTTTAGCATTTGCAATCTTTGCCTTTTTCTGTGCATCTGTCAACTCAGGTGGTGGAACAACATGAGTGCTTGATGTTGATGTAGATGTAGCAGCGGTTGATTGAGGAGGACCTGTCAAAATAGAATTGTAGATGTCATCATCAATAGAATTCATATACAACCTGATTCTTGCCTTCCAGATTGCAAATTTATTCAAATTGCAGCCTGGAGGTCTGGTGCATGCATAGTCTTTGTTCTGTGCCATACTGTGAAACAATCTATACTTAAGATCAGATCTATCAAAGCATCTTTTGGTTCAAAGGATAGCTTGTACAACCAAAGGAACACCCCTCTGATACCTATTGAAAGATGGGGGTTAGATCTGATTACTCTAGAGGGGGGTGAATAGAGTATATTAAAACCTTTAGGCTATTTTTGAAACTATTAGAGTAAAGAATGATACCAGTAGTAGTAATAGATAAAAATAAAATGATCTAAACTAAACTACCACAGCACATCTAGCCTATCACAGCGCGCAGTAAGAATAATAAGAAAAGGGGCAACCAGACAACACAAAAAATTTTATAGTGGTTCCCCAACATGGGTACATCCACTCTTCTAGCATCCTGGTAGGAATCCACTAGTAGGTTTTGATCAGGTGACTGGCACCTTTGAGCCTTTGATCAGGTGCCCAAAAACCAAAATAAACTTTTGAAGGGAGTTAATAAACCCTTTATACAGGAGGGGGGAGAGATTGATGGTGTCTTCTCTTTCTCAAACTACTGAGAAGACAAGTGGATTGCTGTTGTCAAGGCTTCTCCATAAATCACTTGAAGCCTTGAATGGGGTGTAGTAGGACTTCAGCCTTGATTTATGATGATCAAGGAACTTCTGACTGATAGAGATTAATTGTCCTTGAAATCTCCTGGAATGGAAGTTGAAGAAGACTCTTGATTTTGTGTTTGTTGTTGTTCTTCTTCTTTAGTAAAAACAAGGCGAAAACAAAGTGTTTTCTGCATAGAGAATGTCTGAGACTATTTCTGTATTTTTCGGTTTTTTTCCTATGCTTGTGTTCTATGTGTTGCTGTCGACTAAAGAGAGAAAAATCTCTTTTATTTTCTATGTCCAAATTCTCCTTTAAATTTTGAATTCTCCGCATTAATTACTGATGTCCCTGGAGAATGAAAATCGGCTGGAGAATATTTGCATTGATGAGTTTCCCCTATCCCAATTAATTAAGCAAGTAATTATCCTGATGAAGACCATAATCAATACTGCCAGTAACGACTATATTCAGATAATATAAGCATTAATTACTTCAGGAAATTACTGCTAAATAAGATGGAATAAAGGACAGAAACTGAGGAAAACTCTAAGTCTAGAACTGCATAGAAATCGTCGACCATAAAACAGATTTCGTGAACCTGAGATCCAAGTTCGTCGAGCTAAGAAATCCTGTTCGTTGACCTGAGAAAACTTATTCGTCAACCTGAGATGCAAGTTCGTCGACCAGAGCTCAGCTAACTGCATTCTATGAAAAACTTGCCAATTTTGTGGTCCAAGTTCGTCGAGCACAGATTCTGTCTTCATCGAGTTGAGTTCAGAGAAAATATTCTGTGTTGAAGTTGGAATCCAGAATTCGTCGACCTGAGCTAGAATATCGTCGAGCTCAACTCAGAGAATTAACTATCAGTTAGTCGAGCGGAGCACGACTATCGTCGAGCTGAGTTTCACGAACGTCAAACTCATTTTCTGAACTTGATTTTCTTCTAAGTCTTGAGTCTTCTGCTGGCTGGTCCATGTATGGTTGAACCTAAAGACTTGGCCTAGACTCTAGGACTCAAAACACATGACCCTGGCAATACATTATGGGTCAGACATCCTAGTTAGTGAACCTAGCCAAAATCCAACTTGGAATCCAACACGACATACACATCTTCGTTAATATATCCATTCAAGAATGCACTTTTAACATCCATTTGAAATAATTTAATTTGTTTGTAACTCGCAAATGCCAAAGACACACGAATGGATTCAATATGTGCAACTGGTGCAAATGATTCCTCAAAGTCCACACCCTCTATTTGTGAGTAACCTTGTGCGACCAACCTAGCTTTGTTTCTAATTATCCTAGAGTCGCCATCAAGTTTATTTTTGTATACCCATTTCAAACCTATAACTGGATGGCTATTAGGACACTCCACTAACACCCAGACCTTACTTCTCTAGAATTGATTGAGCTCTTCATTCATAATCAAGAACCACGGTTCATCCTTTAAAGCTTCTGAGATGTTCTTGGGTTCAATTTCAGATAAGAGGCATAGGTTCAAGAAGTATTCTTGCAAGGCTGACCGAGTTCTAAATCCATGTGAGGGCTCTCCTATTACTAGTTCTCGTTGATGTTTCTTTAAGAAAATTAGAGTGCTTGGAGGCCTATATTCGTCCACGTGAGTTGGAACATCAATCGCCACTTCTCTCTCCTCACCCTTAGCTTTTAACTGCACATCATCATCACTTTTCTCTTCGTTTGGCCTAGGTTCTCCGGTTGGTGTATTTTCATTAAAATGTACATGAGTCGATTCTTCAACAACTAAGGTTCATTTATTATAGGCCCAATAGGCACGACTCATACTAGAGTATCTGAACAGGTTGCCATAGTTTGATTTTTTGTCAAGTTTTCCTAAGTGATCCTTAGTGTTTACAATGAAGAACGGGAAACCAAACACTCTAAAATATGATATTAATGGCTTGTTATTGAAGTAGAGCTCATATGGAGTTAGCTTAAGAATGGGGCGAAGCATGACTCAGATCATCACATAACATGCTATGTTAATCGTTTCTGCCCAAAAATATCGAGGAAAGCCGAACTGGCGAGCATCGTGTGTGCTAACTCTTGAAGAGTATGATTCTTTCTCTCTACTACCCCATTCTATTGAGGAGTGCGCAGGGCAGAGAATTTGTGCTTAATTCCAAAATTATTATAATAGTTTGTGAAGTTTTCATTCTCAAACTCTCCCCATGATCTGACCTTATGCATTTTATTTTTATTTCCTTATCATTTTGAAGTATAGTGTATATACTACTGAATTCATGGAACATGTCAGATTTATTCGTAAGGAAGATCATCCAGCAATAATAGGAGTAGTTATCTATATGAACTAATGTGTATTGTTTTCCACTGAGAATACATGTACTAAGAGGACCAAACAGATCCATGTGAATGAGTTCAAGTGGTCTAGTCGTGGGAATGTCTTTTTTTTGCTTTTGAATGAAGTTTTAACAAATTTCCCTTTTTGACACGGAGCGCATAAGGAGCTTAAACTATAGCATAATTTTGGAATTCCAAGAACAAGTTTGTTTTTCGATAGTTTTACAATTAGTTTGCTTCTTGAGTGTCCTAATCTCCTATGCCAAAGATCTAATTCCTCATTTTTTCTAACTAAGCATTTTAAATCAGAGGAAGTTATATATTCAAATCTAACATTGTAAACATTATGAGTTCAATGAGCAGTAAGTAAAACACTATTAGTTTTTGCATCTATAATCTTTCAAGTGTTTGTAAAGGATTCAAATATAACATTTAGGCCTTTATCACATAGTTTTCTAATTGAGATTAAATTACGCTTAAGTCAATCTACAAACAATACATTTGAAATTGAAAAAGCTTTGTTACCTATGGTGCCGATTCCAAGAATGCGTCCTTTGCTATTGTCCCCAAATGTCACCATGCCCCCTTCTTATTCTCTAGGCTAAGGAACTTGTCGTTATCTCATGTCATGTACTTGGAATAACTAGAGTCCAAGTACCACATGTTCTCCTTGTCCTTAGCCTGCCAACACACCTAAAAGAAGATGAGGGTAAAGATCTGGTTACCCAAGTTGTTCTACCCATGCAATAGTAAGAAGACTTTGGTAGCAAGACTTGCATTGTTTTCTTGTCACCTTTCCTCATACATGACCTGAATATGTGACCAAACCTTTTATAGTTTGCACACAAAGTATAGGCAGTGGATGTTGCCTTTATCATGTTCTTAGAGCTCGTGCTTGAGGATGTGGATAGCACTTTATAAATATTGACCTTATTTTGTGATTGTTAGAATTCATTTTAGGCTTAGCTTGAGAGTGATTACTGCTCGGTGGTAGCATTGGACTTACATATCCTAGTCCAAACTTTCCAGACTCATGAAACTGTGCACCCAACAACATATTCAGAGATTTTTGTCCTATTCCAAAATTCTAGATAACACAGTTAAGTTTGTGGATCCTCGCCTTTAGGGTGGTGTTTTCAGTGACTAGCATTACGTACTGATTGGCAAATTGTTGTTTACCTACTTTTATCTTAGCAAGATACATTTGAAGTCTTTTTCCAAGACATTCCTTTCATTGGTGAGTTTGTTCGTTTTCAACAATGCCTTGGAGAGACTTGTTTTTAGCTCTTCGACTGTTGTCATCGAGTAAGGACAATCGAGGTACTCAATCTCTCTTTGTCGCATTTTATCAATTCACTCTTTAACTTTTCCAAGTCTTTTTTAATTTTCCTATTTTCATATCTAATGGACTTTTTATCAAGTATAACACTATCAAACCTATCATATAAATGTTCATAAATTTCACGAAGTTCATTATAAGAGGGTGGGGTTACCTCAGTATCGCTCTGGACACTGGACTCATCTTCACACTCATCCTGATTCCTCCCCATGAGGCACATATTTGCCTCATCTTCACTGCTTGAGTCCGAGGTGCTTGACTCGTCAGATCCATCCCCGTCCCATGTTAGTGCCTTTAACACATTCTTTCCATTGTGTCGGCTCTATTTCTCCTTTTCCTCCTTTTGGAGCCTTGGACATTCCCTCTTTATGTGTCCAGGCTTGTGACAGTGGTAGCACTCGGGTAGGGTCTTCTCATAATCGCTCTTCGTCTCCTTTGACAGTTTGTTCCACCTCCTAGTTTCTTCAAAACCTTTCTTCAAGAATTTCTTAAAATTTCCCTGCTGCTTGGGATTCTTCATGAACCTTTTGAACCCTCAAACATAAATACTTTATTTGTCATCTTTCTTAGATTCTTAAGCAAACTTTCTCTCCCTTGCAGCCTTCAGTGCCAGCCCCTTCTTGTTTATCTCCCTGGGAAACTTGTTGTGTCCATTGCTCACAATATACAAATTTGTAGAAGTCAAACAAGTCAATGGTATACACATAGTAGTATTTGATGTATGTTTAAGTTCATGCATGCAAGTTGGACAGGTATTTCAAGTTGTTATGCCAGATGGTCACAAGGTAGAGGAGTGGAGAGAGAAATCTGTCTAAGTCCATAGACATTGAGTGAAGCAAATTCACTCAATACCAGATGTACAAGAATGATGTTTGAAAGTATTGGTTTTAAGATGACCTAAACACCTAGAGGAGGGGGTGAATAGGTACAAATCTTTTTATTGCTTATGCAGACAAATTTATAATAATAAGATCTGTTATGCACATTGTCACAGCACAGATAAAAATAAACACAGCACACACAGAATACACACAGGTTTATAGTGGTTCCCCAAGTGATGGGTACATCCACTTTCCCCCTTCGCCTATCTAGCAGTATACTAGATTCTGCCTAACTTCCTTCTTCCTTCTCAGATCCTCAGATCTTACAACTCAGAACCCTGAATGGTTCCTACAGCTCAGACTTCAGCAAGTCCTACAGCTCAGATTCTCTTAAAGAATCCTACCTCAGAGTGAGTCCACACTCCTACAACTCAGGCACACAGGCCCTACCTCAGCCTCTTCCACAGGCCTACAACACAGAGATATTAATCCCCTACCTCAGGCACTCACCCTACCTCAGCCTTTATAATTTAGGCTTACAACTCAGATCTATAATAGATCCTACAGTAAATTGATAATAGAAAATAATAAATCCTTCACCCAGGTAGAGAGAGAAAGGGATGAAGGATTCTTGATCAGTTCTTGATAGAACAAATAACTTTAGAATCAACCTCTCTTAGCTTCTTCAAATCTTCTTGAATTTGAACAAAGTAGGGTTGATCTTCTTGTGAAGTGGAGTAGATCCTCAATCCAGCTTCCTTCTTCTTTTCAGAATTAAATCTGAATTCTTCTTGCAGACTTGTTCAGAATCGGTTACAGACTTGATGACTTCTGGATGAAGACTTCTCTTCTTCTTCTTAGATTGGTTGTCTTTTTATGCATCAAGCTCTATGTCTATCTGATGATAGAACATGTCTTTATATAGGTTTCATCTAAGGTTACCGGCTGATCGGTTCATAACAACCTTCTGACAGCACTAACAGATGCAACAGCCTTGTTGGTCATGACAGCTGTCAAGTCACCAGTTACTTCATTATACTTTGTCTCAGTCAGCAAAGTGTCGAGAAATTCCTTTAAATGTGTCGACACAAATAGACTAGGTGTCAACACAATCCTTGGTGATGTCGACACAGCTCCCATAATGTCGACATAGCACTTCTCTATCTTCTTGACATAGCTTATGTAGAATGTGTTGACACAAGTCCTATGTGTCGACACAATCAATCCTTGTGTTGACATAGTTGACTTCAACAAAAATTCTGGTGTGTTTCGACGCAAGTCCTGTGTGTCGACCCAGTTGTTGTTGACTGAGCTTTCTGTGTGTCGACATAAGTCCAGTGTGTCGACACAGTTATTGTCGACTAAGCTTTCTGTCTGTCGACACAAGTCCAGTGTGTCGACACAGTTGTTGTCGACTAAGCTTTCTGTGTCGACACAAGTTCTGTGTGTCGACACAGTTGTTGTCGACTAAGCTTTCTGTGTGTCGAAAAGTCCAGTGTGTCGACATAGCTGTTGTCGACTAAGCTTTCTGTGTGTCGACACAAGTCCTGTGTGTCGACACAAACTGACTCCTGGTATTGACACAGCCTTTCTCATGTGTCGACACAATGTTTCTCAAGTGTCGACACTTGTACTTAGAAAATTTTCCTTTTAATTTCTTAACCTACACAATGAAACTCAAAACACCATCAAATACACATTGATGAATATCATTGAGTTAGGTGAGGCTTCTCCAAATCTGGTACACATTTTCCAATGTACCCAACAATCTCCCCCTATTTGGAGAAGTCATAGCCCTTAGTCAATGATACATATCACTTATAATAAAACACACAATATGATGTATATAAAAGAAAATATTTCTCAGACAGGGTAATTCATAGCCAGAGACAAAATACTATATCAACACAAAGTATGATAACATGTAATGAACAAGAATCAAAGTTTTGTTGAATTACAAAAGTGTTTAACATTCAAATGGTTACATAGATTTCCACATTGTTAAAATCTAATAAAACTATCCTAAGGCTGATCAGGCTCCTTGATCACTATTCCTTTGCCAGCTTGAACCCTTGCTTGTACACTAGTTCCAATATCTTCAACTGGCTTCTTTCCTTTAAGATCTTTCTTCTTAAGCTCTTCAGCCTTGATCTTCTACCTTTCAAAATAATGGTAAGGCTTAGGGAAGTATTTACTTGGCTCCACAGTAGTAGCAGGTACCTTCCCAGCTTTTTCATCTCTTCTAAACTGATATATGGCATCTTACCTCTATTAATACTTGTTCCACTTTAGTTCAGAATACCACTTGCCTCTATCATGCATTTTATCTTTCACAGCTTGCCAGGCAGTGAGTATTATGTTCCTTGAAGTGGGACTCCATCTTTCAAAATTTGGCTTTGATTCAACCTGCTCTCTAAATCTTTTCTTGGAAAGTTGAGCTTCTTGCTCTCTCTTTAATGCAGCCTCAGACATTTCCACTTTCTCAATTATAACATTCTTAGAAGCCTCTGGAGGGCTATACATCTGTTGAACCAGTTGTTGAATCCCTCAAAGTTAGAAGGGGGGTATATGATTTGAGCTACCTCCTGCTGACCCCCTTCATTTCCTGCATCTTGAATGCCTGACTCAGCTATATTATTATCATCACACAAGGGTGGATATCCAAGAGTGGCTCTGATTGAATTAGTTATCCATTTGGCATGATCAGAGCTTATAGTGACTAACAACCTCTCCCCCTTTGTACTTCTCTCTCAACATGATCCCGGAGATCATCCTTTTGTAACCTTATCTGATTAACTAGATAATTGGTTTCCTTCCTTGAAGAATGCTCTGAACTTCAACTGCTGATCAGAGATTATCTTCTGAGGTTCTTGAATAACAATGCTAACATTTGTCAAGTTTTCTTTGAGAAGTGTATCAAACTCAGTCTTATCTTTAGCAATGGTTGGAGTTAAAACAGTTGTTGTATTCTGAAGTTCTGTGACAATCACATTATGAGATTCAGTAAGATTGTCATTCATTCTAATTTGATTTTCTAGGACATACCCTTACTTTACCACCATATCATCAATCTGTATCCGTGCCTCTTGTTGCTGCTTGCTTGGCTAGATAAACTACAGCATTACCTCCCTTATCGAAGCAATCTGTCATCTCCTTATTATTCTGATTGACTTCAAATCTTATTGATTTAATGTCTTGAGCCAAAGTAAAGTAGAGGTCTTTGTGATTTTCATATATATATTTCTCTATGGCTGCTCTTTGTTCAACCAGTTTAACTTGCAGATCCACCAACAAAGAGTTATAGTCAACTACTGGGGCTAGTTGTTGAGTGACTGTTTGCAAATCCCTCTTGTAGCTTAAGCTCTTCTTCTTGACAACCATAAGTTTCCTTTTCTTGGATTTGGAGGCCTCATCATCTTCAGAAGCTGAGGAACTATCTATATCAACTGGCTCTTTAGGACTAGAGTGCACCCTCCTTCTCAGTCCTAGTCAACTCCGCCTCAGTCCTTGCCTCCTGAATATCAGGAAATAACTCTTCAAGAGTGAATTCTTATTGAGTTTGTACAGGTGGAACATTTGTATCTTGTACAGTTAATGGGGCATCATCTAATGCAGATGTATCATACATTGTTATATCCTGTGCAGGGATGTTGTCATAGTTTGTCTATTCAACATTAGTTAGAAGCACAGTTAGTGTATATGTCTTTGTATCTAGTGTAGTTTGATTAATATCATGTATTACCTCAGTGATAGTTTGAGTGGCTGTTTCACTCTCTAATGCATCTTGCTCTTTCTCATGAGCAACTTCTGAAGGTAATCCCTCTTATTGAGCTGGAGAAAGCTCATTGGCTCCCCTAGAGAGGCACTTCCTGAACTTGATCCAGTTGGATGGTGCTTTCTGGAATCTGCTCCCCCTACATCTGACTATCATCTACATTCTTAGGGGCAGGTGATTTCCTTGCAGATTCTTGTAGTTCTTCATCTGAACTGAAGGTCACTTGTTCTTCTGAATCACTAGAAGATTCAGGTTTCCTGGGGGTTTGTTTCTTCATTTTTTGTGGTAGTTGTTTTTGTGGAGTAGGAACATCTTTTGTTAGCACCCTTTCCCATCTGGAGATTATTCTTAAATTCATCCTTCTCATGTGGTTGATCTTAGATCCTGCTGTCTGGTGCATCACTTCGGGTATAGTCTCAGGCAGATATAGACTTAGTATTCTTCCTAGGTTTGGTTTCTTTAAGCTTTCTTTTATCTTCTCAAATATTAATTCAGACCAGTTAGTGTTAATCCTGAAGATGACACTGGTCATCAGGCTGAACATGTAGGCAGATATCCTATCATGTCCTCCTGGTTTGCATAGAATCACTTTTCCAACTATTTTAGAAAGAAATGTTCCTTGGGAGTTCATCCCCTTTAAATTCATAGAAGATCCAATCTTGGTGGTGGGATCCAGTCCACACCATTGGAGAGCTTCCCTGGTCTTGGAAGATGCATCCTCATCTTCTTCTTGAACTTTGGGCAGGTGTAGAGTCTTTCTTAAACTCTTCAAGGTGAGTTTGACCTTTGTGCCTTGAAATGAGGACCTAATCTTTAGTCCTTTTGAATCCAGAGATGCTGCTGCATAAAAATCAAGGATCTCCTTCTTCCAAATCTTTGTCGATTCTGACACCAGGTATTCTAATCCATTGACTGTGATTAGGGTAATCACAGCTTTGATTTCGGGTTCTGCACTGTCAATGGCATCGCGAATGAGTTCATAGCCCTCGTTAATATTGTCGTCTTGTTTGGGCGCCATTACAAATGAGAGAAATTTTGGATTAGGAAGAGGAAGAATTTGTTGGCACCAGGATTTTGTCTCGAGAATTTGGAGAGCGTGTCGACAGGGTTTGTTTTCGAACTATTTATATGTTTCTAATCATAGAAGGTCAAAAGGCGCGTGGAAATACACTTAATGTGTCGACACTGTCGAGACGGTGTCGAAATAGACTACTAAGGTCTCGACAGAGGTATTTACTACTATGTGTCGACACTAAACTGAGTGTCCACACAACTTTCTTAATATGTTGACACAATTTACTTCATGTGTCGACACCAAACTAACTGTTAGAAATTCTCTGTGTCGACACCAAATTCTAATTGTCGACCCAACTTTCTTGATGTGTCGACACAACTTTCTTGAAGTGTTGACACCAACTATTAAGTGTCGACACAGACTTCT
The DNA here is from genome assembly GCA_039583875.1 of Platanthera guangdongensis. Taxonomy (NCBI): domain Eukaryota; kingdom Viridiplantae; phylum Streptophyta; class Magnoliopsida; order Asparagales; family Orchidaceae; genus Platanthera; species Platanthera guangdongensis. The sequence goes on along the minus strand of CM077148.1, from coordinate 117,737,872 downwards.
TTATGTGTCGACACATAATTACTTAGTCAAATTTGTTATTCTATTCTATGTTCAGCATACCTAATTCAATTTTGAAATTATTGAATTTAGTTTCATCCAGGGGTTTGGTGAATATGTCGGCAATTTGATAATTAGTATTGACAAATTCTAAACATATATCTTTTTTTTCTACATGATCTCTAATGAAGTGGAATCTGATTTCTATATGCTTAGTTCTTCTATGTAAAATAGGATTTTTAGCAATAGAAATAGCACTTGTTGAATCACAAAACAATGGAGTTCTACTTACCTTGAGACCATAGTCTTCAAGTTGATGTTGAATCCATAATAGCTGAGCACAGCAGCTGGCTGCAGCAACATATTCTGACTCAGCAGTGGATATTGCCACAATAGTCTGCTTTTTACTGCTCCAGGACACCAATCTTCCACCTAAAAACTGACATGTGCCAGTTGTGCTTTTCCTATCTAATTTGCATCCTGCAAAGTCTGTATCTGAATAACCTGTCAGTAGAAAGTCTCTATTCTTAGGGTACCAAAGGCCAAGATTAGGTGTTCCCTTGAGATATCTCAAAATTCTTTTAACTGCAGTATAATGAGATTCTTTAAGGCTTTCTTGATACCTAGCACAGACACATATAGCGTACATGATGTCTGGTTTACGAGTAGTTAAGTATAAAAGGGAGCCAATTATCCCTCTATACAAAGACTCATCTACAGGTTTTCCTGCATCATGTTTTCCTATAGGCATACTTGACCCCATATGAGTTCTCATGGTGGAGGATGACTCCATACCATATTTCTTTATTAACTCCTTAGTGAACTTAGACTGGGATATGGACAAGTCATCATCAATCTGTCTAACTTGGAGCCCCAAGAAAAATTTAAGCTCACCCATACTGCTCATCTCAAACTTCCCTTGCATAAGTTTTGCAAACTTCCTACAAAGGTTGTTTTATGTTGATCCAAAGATAATGTCATCAACATATATCCGGACTAGGATGATCTTGCCTTTTGATTCCATAAGGAATAGAGACTTGTCTATTTTCCCCCTTGAGAATTTGTTCTCAATGAGGAAGGTAGACAAAGTTTCATACCAAGCCTAGGAGCTTTTTTAAGCCCATATAGGGCTTTTTAAGCCTATAAACATAATTAAGATAAAGAGGATCTACAAAACTTGAGGGTTGTTTCAACATAGACTTCCTCTTTTAAGTTACCATTCAGAAATGCTGACTTGACATTCATTTGAAATACCTTGAACCCCTGATAAGATAAGCTGCATATGCAAGGAATAGCCTTATTGCTTCCAATCTTGCCACTGGAGCAAATGTCTGATCAAAGTCTATTCCTTCTTCCTGCCTATAGCCCTTGGCAACTAATCTTGCTTTGTTCTTGACTATGATGCCATTTTCATCTAGTTTGTTCCTGTAGATCCACTTAGTCTCAATCACATTGTGATTCTTTGGTTTTGGACCATCTCCCATACTTTACATCTCCTGAATTGATTCAACTCCTCCTGCATTGCATCAATCCAGTTTGAATCCTTTATGCCTTCTTCAAATCTTTTGGGTTCCAACTGAGATAGGAAGCTTGAACAAAGGACTGTGTTTATGTTCTTACTTCTGGTTTGAACACCATGTCTTGGATCACCAATGATTTGTGTGCTGGATGATCCTTTAGATGCCTTATTACTGGAGGCAATCCTTCTACAGTTTGAACATATCCATTCTCCCCATCATGTTGTACTTCATTATCTTCATCAGCAACTTGTGAGTCTTGTACTCCCCCTGGATAGTAACCAACATTTTCCTCATTTTTCCTTGTAGTTTGGTCTTCACTAACAGTTAGCATGTCCATCTTTTCTTTTAAACCTGTAGAGCTACAAGAATTGCTATACAGCTCACAGTTAATTAGCTTAGATTCATCAAATACTACATGAACAGATTCTTATACAACTTGTGTAGTCAAGTTATAGACACTGTATGCCCTACTACAGTTGTTGTACCCAACAAATATCCCATCTTGAGAATTAGTAGTAAACTTAGTTAGGTGAGTCTTGCCATTGTTAAGTATATAGCACTTGCTACCAAAGATCCAAAATAGGATATATTTGGTTTTCTTCCTTTCATAATCTCATAGTGTCTTTTTGTGGCTTTTGGTTATGGAAGCTACATTGAGAACATGACATGCAGTATTTATTGCCTCAGCCTAGAAATATTCTGGGAGAGAAGTGTCACTCAGTAGTGTTCTTCCAGCCTCAATAAGTGTCATATTCTTTCTTTCAGCAATAAAATTTTGCTGAGGAGTTCTAAGTGAGGAGAATTCTTGATGAATCCCTAGTTCTTTACAAAACTTTGTCATACTTTCAGACTGAAATTCAGTTCTATGGTCACTTCTGATTTTGACCACTGAATTGTTAAGTTCATTCTGAATTTGTTTAACAAAATTGTGGAAGATAGTTGGGGTTTCAGATTTCTGCCTCAGGAAGAAAACCCATATAAATCTAAAATAGTCATCCACAACAACAAAGGTATAGAATTTCCTACCTAGACTATGAACTGACATAGGACCAAATAAATTCATATGCAAGAGGTACAAACACCTCACTGAGTCCTTGGTATCAAGACTGTGAAAGGAGGATTTGTTCTTCTTGCCTTTTTGACAAGATGAACATATATCACCCTTAATGCACTTAACTTTAGAGCCATTCCTCACTAACTCTTTACTAAAGAGTTGTCCAATAGTCTTGTAGTTAAGATGAGCTAGCCACTTGTGCCATTTGACACAATGAGAGGCTTTCTCATCAGCAACAAGAAAAATAGGAGAATCATTATTCTCACTCACAAAATTTAAGCAATAAACATTTCCTTTTCTATAACCAGACAAGATGGCCTTCTGATCACTTGTCCTTTTAATCTAACACCCATTCTTAATAAATGTAGTGTCATAACCAAGATCACTCAGTTGGCTTATGCTTATTAGGTTATGTTTCAGACCCTTCACATAAGCCACTTGAGTGATAGTGATGGAACTATTAGAAATGTTACCAAACCCTTTGATGAACCCTTTTTTAGATCCACCAAAGATCACTTTGTTTCCATTCTCTATAGGAGTGTAGTACTTCAGCATTCTTCTTGTTCTAGTCATGTGCCTAGAATATCCATTGTCCAAGTACCATGTAGGGGTATGGTCACTTGGACTCACCTGCATCAAATAAAATTACTTAACCTTAGAACCCCAATAATTATTGGGTCCTAGGTTCAGGTTAGACTGAAACCTGTCAAATTTACCAGCAGTCTTTTTGACAGGTAAGCTGACATTCTTCCTGACAGTTGTGTTGTGCCAACAGTCAATGGCATAATGACCCACCATGCCACAATACCAGCACTCATATCTATTATATATTCTTTTCAATACAGTTTTAACAGCATTGCTGTCAGCAGTCTTTAAAACTGTAGTTTGAGTGGTTCTATTCTTGAGAGCTGGGGCTGAAGCATCAACCATTGATGATTCATGATGACCATGTGTGATATCATGATCAAATCTGTTAGTTGGCTACCACACTTTTCTGAAAGAAATGGGGTTTTGAAGGCTAGTGGCTGAACTGGGCTTTGCCTTTTCTTTTGGAATTAGTAGCCCTTACATTACCCTTAAAGCCTAATCATGTCTTGCCCTTTTGGGGAATAAAGTCATCAATTTGAGGGTAAAACTGATTTTGGCTTTGAGAATTTATCCACCAGATCCTTCTCTCTCTGAAGTTTGACTTCCAGACTTTTGATTTGATCATTTTTGAATGTAATTGTACCCATCTGAATAACAGTTATGTTTTTCAGTTTCCCAACTTCATTCATCTTTAGATCCAGCATTTTTTCTGAATCTAATGCAACCAACTTAAGAGATGCAATTTCCTTAATCTAACTTTTAACAAGGTTCCTGCTTCTCTTAAGTTCTTTCAACAAATCACCATATTCATCAATGAGTTGATGAACATCCCCTTCAGATTCAGATCCATCTACATCTCTTAATGCAGATGCTTCTGATTCTAATCCAGTGTAATAATCAGAACCTGATGGCATATTGTTTACCTTACTAGGACCAGGCTGATCCTGGCACTGATCTTCATCAGTCATAGCCATTAGTCCTTTACAATGAGGATCTTCAATCCCATTGATAGAGTCCATTATTTCCAAGAATTCTGTCTCTTCTGAATCCTCTTCAGTTGTAAAAAATCCAATATATGCTTTTGCTTCAGCTTCAGCTTCAGAATCTGATGATGAGGAGTCTATCCAGCTTTTCTCCTTCTTTGCTACAAGGGATTTCTCCTTTTTGCCCTTATGTTGCAATTTCTTCTTGTCATTTAATTCCTTTCTTTTGTTAGGACAGTCAGCAACTACATGTCCAGGCGTGTTGCAACAATAGAAAACAATCTTAGTAGAAGATAATTTACTAGGTTTAGTGTCATACCTGTCCTTTCTTGAAGATTTCCTTTTCTGATGATAAGCATCCTTGGACTGTGAGGAGGATGGCTTGGATCTCCACTATTTTTTCTTTAAGAATCTTTGAAATTTCCTTGTGAAAGCAGCAAAGTCCTCATCAGAATCATGGATGTCTGATGTGTGATTGTCAGAACTTTTTGAGATAACTTTAGCAGCTTTCCTAGGAGGAGATGGAGACATCCTCCTGTCCTTTCTTGGGGCTTCAGCCTTGAAGGCCACTGACTTTTCTCTATATTCAGCCTTATAACTTTTCTCTTCCTCTTTCCTGGCCATCAGCTGCATTTCATATGATAGAGGTTTTCCAAATAGGGTAGGAGGAGAAATTTTTGCAAGTCTCGCTACTTCTCTGATAGCACATATCTTGGTGTCCCAGTCTTTAGTTAGTGATCTAAAGAATTTATAATTGAGCTCATATGTGCTCAAGACTATTCCATATGACATTAGTTCATTTACTATTCTGAAAAACATCTTGTAGCACTCAGTTATACTGTCAGTTTTGGCTTGTCAAAAACTTTCATACTCCTGATTAAGCATAGACTTTCTGTCTTGTCTCACTTCTTCTGATCCCTCCACGTAGACAATCAAAGTGCCCCACATCTCTTTGGAGGTCTTGCAGTGAATCAAGTTTTGGAAGGTTGAATCATCTATAGCACTGATTATTATATTATGTGCTCTCTAATCCATAGTAGCTAAGATGATCTCATCCTTTGTCATTTCAGAATAATCTTTTGGAGTTCTGAGATTTGCATCAAGAACTGAGATTTTCATTGGAATGAAAGGCCCTTCTTTAACTATAATATAGATTCTTGGATCAGATGCTTCCATAAACAATCTGACTCTCTCCATCCATATACCAAAAATTTCTTTCCTACAGATGTGTAACTTCATAGATCCAAGTTCCTTGTGATTTTCTCCTGAACCCATTTTGTCTTAATGTTAACTGCCTTACAGATATACTCAGATTGTTAAGTCTATTTCTTGAGTAACCTCCTTCTGATACCACTTGAAAGTATTGGTTTCAAGATGACCTAAACACCTAGAGGGGTAGGGGTGAATAGGTACAAATCTTTTTATTGCTTAGGCAGACAAACTTATAATAATAAGACCTGTTATGCACACTATCACAACAAAGATAAAAATACACAGCACACACAGAATACACACAGTTTTATGTAGTGGTTCCCCAAGTGATGGGTACATCCACTTTCCCCCTTTGCCTATCTAGCAGTATACTAGATTTGGCCTAACTTCCTTCTTCCTTCTCAGATCCTCAGATCTTACAACTCAGAACCCTGAATGGTTCCTACAACTCAAAATTCAGCAAGTCCTACAGCTCAGATTCTCCCAAAGAATCCTACCTCAGAGTGAGTACACACTCCTACAACTCAAGCACACAGGCCCTACCTCAGCCTCTTCCACATGCCTACAACTCAGAGATATTAATTCCCTACCTCAGGCACTCAGACCTATCTCAACCTTTATAATTTAGGCTTACAACTCAGATCTATAATAGATCCTACAGTAAATTGATAATAGAAAAGAATAAATCCTTCACCCAGGTTGAGAGAGAAAGGGATGAAGGTTTCTTGATCAGTTCTTGATAGAACAGATAACTTTAGAATAAACCACTCTTAGCTTCTTCAAAGCTTCTTGAATTTGAATAAAGTATGGTTGATCTTCTTGTGAAGTGGAGTTGATCCTCAATCCAGCTTCCTTCTTCTTTTTAGAATTAAATCTGAATTCTTCTTGAAGACTTGTTCAGAATCTGCTAGAGACTTGATGACTTCTGTATGAAAACTTCTCTGCTTCTTCTTAGATTGGATCTGTCTTTTTATGCATCAAGCTCTATGTCTATCTGATGATAGAACATGTCTTTATATACGCTTCATCCAAGGTTACCGGCTGATCCAGTTCATAACAACCTTCTAACCGCACTAACAGATGCAATAACCTTGTTGGTCATGACAGCTGTCAAGTCAACAGTTACTTCATTATACTTTGTCTCAGTCAGCAAAGTGTCGAGACATTCCTTTAAATATGTCGACACAAATAGACTATGTGTCGACACAATCCTTATTGATGTCGACACAGCTCCCATAATGTCGACATAGCACTTCTCTACCTTCTTGACATAGCTTCTGCATAATGTGTCGAAACAATCACTTCTTGTGTTGACATAGTTAACTTCAATAAAAATTCTGGTATGTACCAACACAAGTCCTGTGTGTCGACACAGTTGTTGTTGACTGAGCTTCTGTGTGTCGACACAAGTCCAGTGTGTCGACACAGTTGTTATTGACTAAACGTTCTGTGTATCTACACAAGTCCAGTGTGTCGACACAGTTGTTGTCGACTAAGCTTTATGTGTGTCGACACAAGTCCTGTGTGTCGACACAGTTATTGTCGACTAAGCTTTCTGTGTGTCGACACAAGTCCAGTGTGTCGATACAGTTATTGTCGACTAAGCTTTCTTTGTGTCGACACAAACTAACTCCTGGTGTCGACACAGCCTTTCCCATGTGCCGACACAATGCTTCTCAAGTGTCGACACTTGTACTTAGAAAAATTTCCTTACAATTTCTTAACCTGCAGAATGAAACTCAAAACACCATCAAATACACATTGATGAATATCATTGAGTTAGGTGAGGCTTCTTCAAATATGGTACACATTTTCCAATGTACCCAACAATGTTGGAAAGGCTGAAAATCGCCTAAGTTCATAGGCGTTGAGTGAAACCAGTTCACTCAATGCCAGATACAAAAAAGTGCTTAGTAAGGTGTGGACAGTCAAACCCCAGTAGTCTGCAAAGTAATTTTACGGCTAAGTCCACAGGAGTTGAGTGAAGGCAGTTCACACAATGGAAAACAACAACAAGCGCTGAGTAAAGCTGTATCTGTCAAAGCCTCGACATTGACAAGCAGAAAATCGACTAAGCCCAGAGGCGTTGAATGAGGATAGCTCACTCAACGCCAGATGAGCAGAAGCGTCGAGTAAAGACCAGTTAATCAAAGCCTTTGCTTTGACAGTGCATAAAAATGCTTAAGTCCATAGGCGTTGAGTGATGTCAAGTCACTCGACACCATACAGCTAGAAATGTTGAATCAAGCTACTTCATTCAAAGCTATAGAGAATCTGTCAAAGAAATTTGGCTAAGTACAGAAGCATTGAGTGAAGCCAGTTCACTCAATGCCATGCTAATTCTGTCAAAGCCAAAGAAGGAGATAGAAAAATTAATGACGTCTAGAAGTGTTGAGTGAGGTCAGCTCACTCAATACCCAAAGAAGTTAGCGTCGACAAAGCTATGGTAACTCATAGCTTAATGAAGATAGACAGAAAAACCTAAGTCCGGATGAGTTGAGTGAGGACATCTCACTTAATGCACTGAATGCCTCAGCAAGCTGGCAGATTTCAGAGTTGCGGCTAAGTACATAATCGTTAAGTGAAGCCAGTTCACCTAAGCCTCAGCATGAAGACAAACATTCAGTGAAGCGGCTAAGTCTAGAGGCATTGAGTGATGGGGCTCACTCAATGCACTCAATGTCTGGCAGTGTAGAAAGTTTGGCCAAGTAAAAAAGCATTGAGTGAAGGCCATTCACTCAACGCTCTAAACGCCTAAGATTCAGGTAAATTGGCTAAGTCCAAATTCGTTGAGTGAAGTCCATTCACTCAACGCACTCAACACATGGATGGTATCTGAAAATTTGGCTAAGTCCACAGATGCTGACGCCAGCAAAAGTCAACTTAAGTCAACAGAATTCAAATTCATTGCGGGAAAGATGGAATTCACCACTAATGGAGCATGCAGCCATCTATAAGGTTTTTCTGAAAAATGAAAGCTATATATCTACAATTAAAGCTGGTCCAATACGTCAAAAGAGCCGTTGGATGGCAGATGATAAAAGGAATGAGATCGGCGGAGAAGAAGGCATCTTTTAGGTTTTTCTTTTCGAAAAGCGGCAAAACTTCTTATTCTTGCTTTCCATTATTGTAGAGTACGAAGCATAAGTTAAATCGACTGATCCAAAAGGTCATCAAGTTAGCTGTTGCAATAAACACATGCACCAACAAGGTGAGAAATATTTCTCTGAGACAAAAGCAGCCAAGTCCAACCCCTACTGTTATTACTTCACAGCCCAAGTAGAGCTTATTCATAAGAGAATTTTCTAGAGCTGTGAAGAAGGAATCTGGACTGAGTTTTCTAAGGATAGAAGGAGGAAGACACATAGATCATCTCTTTATTGTCTAAATCATCATTAGCAAACTTATCTCTTTATGTAGGATCTTTCTAGATCTGAGTTGTAAGCCTATTTATAAAGGCTGAGTGTAGGATCTTGTACAAATCTGAGTGGTAGGATTCTGTTAAGAATCTGAGTGTAGGGCTTTGGCCTGAGTGATAGGATTCTAGTGTGGATCTGAGTTGTAGGATCCTTTGGATCTGAGGTACGGCTATCCTACTTGTCTGAGTGGTAGGGCCTTTGGCCTGAGGTAGGTGATATCTTGATCACCGAGTTATAGGGCTTTGTGCCAGAGCTGTAGACCTTGGAGGAGACTGAGTGGTCCCATGGGATCGTGTTGTAAGCTCTTAGGATCCGAGTTTTGGAGAAGGAGCCTTGTCTAACAAGCTGTTAGAGAGGTTATGGACATTGGACGTACATATAATCTGGGGAACTACTATAAATATTATGTGTGCTTTTGTGGAGTTCTTGAAAGCATGCTAACCTAGCTAACACACAATCCACCAAGTTAATGAAAATATTAAAAGTCAAGAAAACCTATTCACCCCCCTCTAGGTGTTTAGCTACACTTGAAATGAAAATCTTTCAATACTCCACAGCTTGAATCTTTAATTCGAGTTCATGTCTCTTTAGGTTTCCAATAAGGCTATCTATCTTCGGGGTGCTGATATCATGTGATTCAATAATAACCGTCACCTTCGGGTTGAAATGTGGAGGCAAAGATCGCAAGATCTTCCTCACCAGATCTCCATTTGTGTAGCTCTTCCCAAGGGATCTCGAGGCATTGATAATATTGGTGAAGCGGGTATTCTTGCTATCCACCTCCTCGTATATATCCATCCGGAATTATTCGTATGCAGATTCGAGTCGGAACAACTTCGACTCCTTCACCTGCAAGGTACATTCATGAATAAGCTCAAGTAATTGCATATATCATACTGTTGGAACACCCTATTACTGATTTGGGCAAGGATCACTATGTCCTTTAGGAAACTTGTTTTGACCTCCTTGTATAGATCTAAAGGTCAATTAGATTGATTCTAAGGGTTAGTATTTAGGTTTGAAAGCTGCCCTCAAGACCCTCAAGACCAGATATTTCAGTTCAGGAGACTAAGTCATTACGTCGAGCTCAGGTCGACGAATCGTCGAACTCCATTCGACGATCTCTGAGCTCACTTCAACGAGTCGTCGAACTCCGTTCGTCGATCTTCGAGCTCAGATCGATGTTCCTGTCTCTAGTTTGTTTCCCTATCTCTGAGCTCAGTTCGACGATAGTTGACCTCAGATTGACGATTTCTGCTTCAGTTAAGTCCAGTCGCTGAGCTCAGTTCAATCGATAGTTGAGCTCAGGTCGACGTTTTTCTGATCGACGTTTTTCTGTAGAGATCGACGTTTTTCAAGATTCAAATTCAGTCAGTTTTGGTATTCCCTTCTATTTATTCCCAGCATTTATTTCAAGAATCTTGTAGTCGTCTCAATTAATCTGGAGCATATTTCAAGGAGATTTTAAAGGAATGTTTTATTGGACTTTCCTCCAAAAGACAAAATGCATTTAAGGAATTCATTTATGACAGGCTAACGACTATCTTGGATAGAGAATTATTCTATTCAGATCTAAGGAATAAAAGATTATTCATTCTGCTGGTTAAACAAAATACAACAACAAAAAGGAAGAGAAAAAAAGTTGCAGATATTCACAGTCATAGAATTCTTATAGGAACACACATCACTGAAGGAGATCAATATACTGAAATTTCTAGATCCCTTTTGATTCCAGTGTTCAAAGTCCTGATCATTCAAGACTCCAGACACCGCACATTTTAGTTGCTGCTGGAATCATCTTTGATGGATATCTAATCTTCTGAAGGCCTATCACCCTATTGCAAAGCTTCACTTCCTGAACAACTCAAGATCTCAGGGTGAGCTTTGACAACCTCCACTATCTTCTCTCTGATTGTTGACAGAGAAGATCATCTCCTCTCTCTCTCTACTGTAAAGGGTTTATCAAACTCCCTTCAAAAGTTTGAGTTGGTTTCTGAGACCTTATCAAAACTCAGTGGTGGCAAGACACCTGATCAAAAAATCTAGTTTGGTTTTTTGAGCACCTTATCAAAAGCTCATTGGTGGCCAGGACACCTGATCAACTCATCCTGCAGTGGACTCCTACCTCGGGTGGTAGAAGAGTGGATGTACCCAGATTGTTTGGGGAACCACTATAGCTCCTTGTCATCTGGTTGCTTCTTTGTGTTTTGTTGTGTGCTGTTTTGTTTTATTTCTTGCTTTCATATTTTTATTTTCTGCAGCACTATACACATATTATTTAAATTAAGTCTTCCACTGCAAATAATTTTTATCTTGAAAATTATTTTAATATACTCTATTCACCCCCCCCCCCCCCACCTCTAGAGTTAAGATAGATCTTATCCTCCACTTTCAATTGGTATCAGAGGGAGGTTGGTTAAAATACTAGACCCTAGAGGTTGGTTGTTATTCAACTAATTCCTCATCAGATTAGTTGTTCCTCAGGCTAGCACCTGAACCAAAAGATCTCTGATAAGATCAATCTTTCATAGAGGGTTTTTATTTTTTACTATTCGTATTATATTTATCCTTATATAAAACTATGGCACAGAGCAAAGATTATGCTAGCACCAGACCTCCAGTGTGCAATCTATCTAAGTTTGCACTTTGGAAGTCAAGGATAAGATTGTACATGAATTCTCTTGATGAAGATATTTTTAATTCTGTTTTGATAGTGTGTCCAAGACCACCAGCAAATACAAGTACAAGTGTTGTCCCACCTCCTTCAGGAAGAGATGCAGAAATAAAAAAATGGAAAGTTGCAGATGCCAAAGCAATGAACATTTTGACACAAACCATGTCTCATGACATATTTCAAAAAGTAGCTGAATGCAACTCAGCAAAGGACATCTAGACAAGTTATCTAGGTAGTCTTAGGATCTGCTGATAAGAGAAAATATAGAAGATCCCATCTCATGACTCAGTATGAGAACTTCAAGAAAGGAGAAGCTAGTCAGGGCAGATAGCTGAGTGGTTTCATAGTCAATGTCTTGAAAACCGGTATAGTCTTAACAAGGAATTATCGAGGGTTCGAATCCCCTCTCTCTTTTGCTTGCTTAATAAATTACTTCTTACTGGTTTGGCCTGGCCCCCTTTTTCATAAAGGGGAT